>CM060943.1:893990880-894615880 GCA_030765085.1 Allium cepa
TTGAAATTGGATGTAAATTGTGAAAGTTATACCCTTTACAAAATATTGTGCATATATAGGGTTATTTAACAATGACTATTTTAAATTGAATTAATTACTTCTTCTTTTTTATATTTTATTTTAATATGTAATAATATGTTTTATTATGTATATTTTGACTTTTAAATATTTTTAAATGATAATATAATTTTTCCAAAATTTACTGTATTTATTTCCTATTTTTAAAGGCTGTTTTATAATTTTCTGCTATTTTCTTCATATAAATTTTACTTAATTAATTTTTTATTTATTTTGTGAATGCATTTTATTTTATTTGTTATAAATATTTTTACAAGTCCATGAAGATTTTCTAAAGTTCATTTGAAATTATTTCTAATTTTTAAAGCCTAGTATGCAATTTTAAGCCATTTTCATAATTTAATTATATATAATTAAAATTTATTGATTTATTTTATACATTCACTTTTATTGCTGTGTTTTACTTTATTTTATTCATTTTACATGTATTTAAATTTAAGAAAATTTTTTCCAAGTGTATTGAAGTTATTTCTAATTCCTAAGTCTAGTTTTCATTTTTCTGTGCCATTTTTCTTATTTTAATCATATCTAATTAATAATTAATTATTAATATTTTGTTTATCTGTTATATTTTCGAATTCTAACTGAAATTTATAAGTGTTTTCAGTTATTTAAGATGTATATGAATATATATAGGAAGTTTAAAGCAAAGAAACGTAAAACCGTTTTAACGTTTCTTCTTCCGTTTCTTTTCCAATTAATAGATTTAATTTCCTTTGACCGTTCCTTTCTTTATTGTAGCTGTGCATTTCTTACCTCATTTTCACGTGAAAACATTCCTCTCCACTTCATTTTTTCACGGCTAGAAAGGTTTGGTAATGGCTCCTCTTTTCCTCTTCTTTTTGCTCTTCTTTTTCCATTGTTTTCTTATATTTTGCCTTGTTTTCTCATGTGTATTGCTTGGCCTCTCCTCCATAGCCACGGCCACCACCTCCTACACCTCTTCCCTGCCATCATCACCAGCTACCCCTCTGGTCTTGACCAAGGCCGAGCCCACCATGGTGCCAAAACTCCATAAAAATGCAACAATGCTCTTGAACAATGCTAGTTTGACCACCTTTGCCTCATCTCCTTCAACCACCACCTTAACCACCACCATAGCCACCTCCACCACTTCTAACCTGACCTCCACCCTCTGCCACATCACCCATCACCCTCTGGAAATCAGACCATGACCAAGCCGTGCCCATCCATTGAAGCTAGCACCACAAAACTCCTTAAAACATTGCCTAGACCACACATATCATCACCTACCCTCCATATCTTGCTTTGGCCACCCCTTAGCCACCACCACCAGCCACTCCACCACATTTGGCCGCTGCTCCAGCTACTGTCCAGACCTGTACAAACATGGCCAAGCCACCACATGCCCATGGCCAAGCCAAGAATGTCACAAAAACTCAACTTATTTAACCTTGACCCTATATATGTTTTATGTTGCACCACTACACCTTCATCTCCACTTGTTGCCTTGCCTATATGATGTTAAACCTGACCTATATGATGTCATACCTGAGCCAAAGCATCATCATAGCCAAGCATAAGTGTCCCTTAGGCCAAGCATTGAAGTGGTTGAAGCAAGGTCCAATCTATCTTGTTCATTTTGCTTTGTATTTCAAAATTGTTTCAATGTTATTTTATGTTGAATGTTTATATATTGTCTTGTTTGTTTTGTTTTGGGTTGTTGATACAAAATCATATCTTGGCTATCTTTCAACTTAAATCAAAAGTCGTGCAATTGTGCTTGTCGTGCCTTTGGAGTCGTGCTTGTATGTTGTTTTGGTCTCTAGCTTTGAAAAAGATGAGTCTTTCTCACTCTGACATTTATACTTATGAAAAGTGAATTGATGACAAGTGTTTAGTAATATAAAATGTTTATGCAAGTTAATGATGATCATATGATATGCTATGCCATGTTATTACCATGTTAAAACTGTTAATTTTCACGTGACATCTGATATATGACTGTATATTGTGATATTGACCTTATCTATATTATTTCTGTATATGATCACACTGCAAGTTTCCTGTTAAAAAAAAATGTTATGGGCTGAAATGATAGGCTTGAATGGTTTTAAATTATTCATTTTGACTTGGGATTGCGGGTTTGAAATGATAAAACCCGGATTTTCTTTGTAAATTATGCGTTGAAATGATATATTACCCATATCACTTTACCTAGCGTAGAAAATTATATACAGGCCCGTAGTTAAAATATGTTTTTCTAAGAATTTTAAATATTTTAGAAATTTAATTATTATAATATTTTGATTTTTAATTTAATAAAAAAAAGGATTTTTGTAAAATATTATTGATTTTCTGAATAATTGTAAGTGACATGAATTAATGAAAAAGTTAGAAATTTTGAACGTAAGTTATTTTGGAAATTTTGATTTAATTTTAATTGGAAATTTAATTGAATATGAAATTATGATAAATTTATGATAATTTGAATTGAAATGAATTTAAAGTGATTTTTATATCATTTTAATGATTTTTAATAAAGTTGAAATGTGAAATGAATGCATATCGTAAGTTGAAATTTTGAAATATAACTAAAATTGGAAATTTATGAAATTGACGTAAAAGTGAACTTTTAGTTAAGAAAATAAAAATAAAACTAAGTTATATTTGAGAATTTGAAATTAAGTGTTAAGTTGAAATTTAATGTAATGGATTTTAAAATTGAACATTGCATTTTAATAAGTGGATTATTATTAAATCTTGATTTTTGAATGGAAATTTAACTTTATAAAATCATGAACTTGAGAAAAATTAAATGATGTTTATAAAAAAAAATGTATGATTTTGTAAGTTAAAAATGTTTTAAATAAAATATAATTGGTTGAGAAATTTTATTGAATATTTGAAGTTAATTGACTGCATTTTTGAAATCCTTTCAATTACAATGTAAATGATATTACAGCATTTGCGAATACTGTAGTTGATGATAATGAACTAAAAAGCTATTGAATTAAAAGCTATTATAGCAATTTTTGTAAGTGCTATAATTTTTGAATTTAACTAAGTTTATTTGAAATTTAAGTAAACCCTATTACAACATTTTAAAATGTTGTCTTTTGTTAAATTGAACTGTTTTGAATGTAACTTTCCGTAGAAGTTTTCTAAATGATGCGAAAAGTGAATTTTCACGGTTTTGATAAACTTAAGTGAATAAATAAACTTTGGAAGTTGAAATTTTTGAAAATTTAATAATTTAATTATTAAACATAATAACTTCATTGAAATGATAAAAAAAGAATTTTTGGAATATAAACTGTTTTGAAATGAATGAAGTTTTGAAAAGATACGATATTTTGATATATTAAAATGATTTGAAAGGTAGTGTTGAAGGGTATGAAAATTTAATATATTGGAATGATTAGAAATGACTTGATATTTATTTTAATAAATATTTGAATTGAAAGATATTTTACGATGATATTGAAATGGTTTTGGAAATGATTTAATCTTTATTTTGATAAAGATTTGGATTGAAAAAGATATTTTATTTTGAAGTATAAAATATTGTTTTAAAGTTATAACTACGGGTTATAATAACGATTGGTTGTTAAAGAGACCGGGATCGGATATTGTCTTATAGCCGGTCAATACCGAAAACCACTTTAACAACTGTGTACACGGTGGAGATTCCAGAATGAAGTAGGATGGTGGCGACGTTCTCAAGGTATATTACGTGGACCCAACTCCCGTGATTTGGCATATATGACTTAAATAGGAGCTATACCGGGCTACACAAAGGGTCGCACCCTTTCATCGAGCATGCTCCATCGGAAACCATTCTATTACTTTTGTGATTCGATTCGATGGCGCCACTTTTGATTCGGGGGTATTATTCGAGGTGGGCGGAAGCTGCTGGCTTGCCGTCACCACCGGTCCGGGAGTGCAAACGGTGTATCCACCCTGGCATTTCCTTGCGTGCCGTGTCATATCCTTATATCGAGCCCACTACGATTTTGGTTTTAAAAATCCAACCGCGTTAAGGTTCACCATCCCCTTAACGCTATTTTCTATATGATTATACTTTACTGATTAGACACTACCGTATATAGCGTATATTACTACATAGTAAATAGTTTAACGGATCCTTAGAGGATGGGCGGTCCCAAGCATCCTTTAAGTTACTGATGCATTTTGTTACTGTTCACTTGAGTTGATTTACAGTTTATAAGTATTTATGTCCTGACTCGAGGGTTTTGTATTTTGCTTTACGCTCGGGTCAGATTGATTGAGTTAGCTGTAACGAGTCGGATTTTGCCCGCTCGAAAATCGACATCCATACTTCAAATCGTACTCGAATGTCATAGATTCGACCGTTCAAATCCGATTCGCCGGAGCTTATAACAATCATTAAGTAAACAACACAGCGGAATAGAAGAATAATACATTGATATACAGCTTTGATACAGTATCTGATACAACAGATGATCCAATAGATATCAATATACATCAGAGATATGATACAATAAAATAGCAGCGGAAAAGAAAATAGATAACATCTAGCAGCGAAACAAATAACTCTAAGATAGTCTTCAAGGAAGAACTCCAGAACTGCAACTCCATTTCCAAGAATCAATCCAGCAATAGCTCGAACTCCGCATAACAATGCACCAAGCTAGGCAAGACTGGTGCGATCCAAAGACTGAACTAACTCCAGATAATCCACTATATCTAACTATCTGAAAAACCCAACTCTAGACTGCTCGTATAGAAAATAATGAGCACCCAGAGTTTAGGAAGGAAAACAATAAACTCCGAGTCAGTCATGTGACTGGTGTGAGAACTCAAAACAGTTTACTTAACTTTAAAATCAAAATAGAGGAATATTTTTAAATTCAATTCGCAATGCTTTTAAAAATGAGACTACCATAAGGCCTCCCGCACACACACACAATGCAAACGCAGAATCGGAGGAGATTTCTCCTTATGATAGTCAAAGATGCTTGATACGCATTTAAAATAACATTTGATATTATTAATAGTGCATAGTGTAGGAAAAATTCATTTCGAAAGTAGAATATAAATCTTAGCCAACATACGACCATTATCGTATGCCTACTATAGCTACCATCCAAACAGTGGTGACCACCATAAGTGAATAGCAGATTCTACAACTAATACCGTACAAGTTTCGTATTGGGAATTGGATTTCCAACGAATGATCAGGCCAAGGAACTTCCCATTGCCACATGAGAATGCCTCTGGATGGACATCCCTGAGAACCAAACCGGATCTCTACCAACACAAGGCCGGGTTACCCCTAACTGAGTAACAACTGACCGAATATGCCATCCCCCGGTCCTTTGGGACCTTTATCCAAGAGCCCTCTAATCAATTCACACAATCATAATAATAAAGTGTTTCAACATGAGTAAGTATCTGGGCTCCATACCATGATACCACCCTTTTCCAGAAGGAAATGCACACATCCTAAAGGGCGCTACCCCTCATAACCTTGCCGCATCTTTCCTGTTTTGACCATTCACGGGGTGTGAGGCTCGACGAAGTCACGTCCACAAAACATACTTTATACAAAAGCCATGCTTTGGGTCAACAAATGATCATAGAAATGATCACAAAGATAGACGATCAAATAAATGATCCTATCATAAATAATCAACACAATGATCATTTCACAGCCACACTCAGCATGTCACATTACCAAATTGGGAATATATCGCTGATAACATTCAACTACATAACCTCTGAGCTCGTACGTCTCAGAGAAGGGTATTAAGCTAAGAGAATAAATTCTCCGCCACCAACAGAAATATATTTGAAAGAAATCGGCTTTACATCTCAACTTGTAATGTCAGGCATACAATCCATACAAGTCTGTTCTGGGATCGAACAGAACCGAAGGCACTTACAAAGAAGTCCTTGCAATCCGGATATTCACAATTCCGATCGGATTTCCCATCACTTAGGGAGTTTCTATACCGGCGCGACTCGGTGCAGAAACAATCGATAGGTCATCCTATCGCTTTCGCAAATACCCGGTCTTCATCACCGGTCTTCAAATGCTATCCATAACGACGTATCACATATTCGGAATGGGTTATACGACACAAAGGTCCTTTCCCGGCTAAACCGAATAGTGAGCGAAATAGTTCAAAAACATATGGATATTGGGATTTCAATTAAGTCACAACTTAAAAATCCAAAGTTTTTCTTTCAAATGGTTTAATCAATTACCATTTCAAATCTTTTAACAAAAAAGATTTGTTTTCACAACCTTTAACGGTTTAAACAATTTTCACGTTTTAATCTTTTAAACAAAAGATTCATTCACAGATTTTCCAAATCAATTTTCATTTCAATTTGATTAACTCGTTAAATCTTTAAATCAAAGATTTAACTTATAGCCTTCAAAACAATTTCATTTCAATTTGATTTAAACAAATCATCAATTTAAATCTGTTAAAATAAACAGATTTAATTCATAGCTTTCAAAAAGAATTCATTCATAACTTAGGAAAATCACTTCTCTATTCAATCTTGAAATTCCCCTAATTAACTGGAATCTCAGTTCTTTATTTAAGAGTGTTTATCATTTGAAAACAACCGTTTTCATTTTGGAAATCTGATTCATTTATACGAGTTGAAATCCTTGGGTTAAATTCAAATTCCCAAAACCATACCTTTAAAAATGATTTAACTCACAATGACTAGTATAATATCATTAATCCCTAGTTTCAAATTACAGAATTCAATTTGAATATTGAATTCAAATTTAATTTAAAGTATTTAAATTCCAACACTTAATCCAGTTATTCAAAATAAATTTCCATCTTTGAAATTCCCTTTTCAATTGCTTTTCACATTTAGTCCGATTCCATTTCCAAAACATTTGGATTTAAAAATTCAAATTTAAAACTATTTCAAACATCTGTGACTTAACCGATTTCCTCGTGAAATCCATATTTGTGTGTGTATGGTGTGGTCCAGGGGTTTAACACAATAGTGCAACATCATTCAATTATCACAGATTTAAAACATAGAAATATAGTTGATAAGCGATATAGCTATAAAGCTTATCGCCCATTCACAGATAATATGCAGATGTAAATAAATGAATAAATCATACACGGCACAAACCACAGAATAAATTATCACAGATCAGACAGGACAATTAATTCAAGGCATCATATATAATACGATCATCCCTAAGTAAGGTCAAGCATTTAATTATCTGATTTATTCAAATCAGATTAATTTCTTATGAATTTCTAATCCTGGTTAATTAACATCAATAATTTTACAAATCATTTTGATTAATTATTATTTTTAATCATTTATTAATTAATCATTAATGATAAATTAATTAACTTTTAATTATTTAGTTCACCATTTAATTAATTATTTTTAATTAATAATTTAACCCTTAATTGATTAATTACCATTTACTTTAATAAAATTCCAATAAGTGATCATCCCTAACCATTTACATTAATTAATTAATCTTTGATTAATTATCTTCAAATTAATTGCTTTAATTTATTAACCATATTAATTATCCTTAATTTATCCCTTAATTAGTTAACTATTATTTATTATATAACTTTAAGAAATTAAATTAAAATTTTAAGTTTAAAATTGATTAAACACGAGATTATAATTATCAATTTCTAATTACAAATTTATTTAACCTTAAGTTATTTATTAAATTACAAGTATAAATTAATTATATTTTTAAATTTACTTACCTAAATTAATTAAACACTTTACATTTTCCAACTTTCTTCATAAGTTTTAAATCAAAACTTAACTAAAAACCTGACAACATAGTCAGTTTTATTATTACTAATCTTTACTTAGCAAAATAACTTAAAAGTTCATTAAGTTGATTTGCAATGAAAACCGACCCGAGGCAAACACTTGGTTTACCCGGGTGATACCCGTGTCTCCACCTTGTTTCCCCCGCGTCTCTCTCTCTCCCACCCATCCTGTTCTTCTCCCCAGTCTTCTTCTTTCTTTTTCTTTTTTTTCTTTTCCCGGCCCATCTATTCTCGGCCCATACCCTTTCCTTTCCCTTCTTCTTTCCTCGTCCCAGTTTTCTTTCTTCCTTTCTTATATTTTCTCTCTTTTTCTTTAAGTTATAAAACTGCTTCGAGTCTATTCGTCGTTCTCACGCACTCGACCCCGAGTTCCAACCCCACATGCTCGAAAACGTCACCGAACCCAAAATCTCAGACGTGCACACGATCAACTGTGCACGTGCACTCGCCACTGGCGAACTTCAGTCACCAGAGTCGATCACCCAGCAGTCGACTAACGACCATCCATACGATCCCGATCCTCAAAACACTCAAAACAACTTCACATCAAAATCGAGTGGTAATTCCCAAACCTGGAACTCGAACTGCAAACGAAAGCCCAACCTGTCAACGTTGTTCGCTCGACACTCCGACCACCATTCACCACCAAACTCCGTCCATAGCGTCATCAATCTTCCCTCTACCTCCCCACGAAACCGCGTGACACTCGATCCATCGTTGACGTCGCGCGAGTAGAAAATATCGACCACCCCAAAACTAGGTCACCGAAGTTTGATCACTTCCCGCCGCCGCCACAAAGCTTCGTTCATCCTCCAAGTATTTTTCCTAGGGCCACTGATCATTCCTCCACCTCCAGGAGGAAGCTCGACCACCACGACTCCATAGATCATCAGAGTTCGGTCAAAACTCATTTTCCAGGCAATCTCCAAATTCACATGCAATTCAACATTTAAAATTTGGATTTTTATTTTAAAAATCATACTTTTCAAAGATGATTCGAGGCATATACCAGAATCAATATAACACGACATTTGATTTATCCCATTATTTAAGTTTCAACTGTATTTTTCTTACTTACAGGAAGTTTTCAAACTAAACTACTTAAACTTGTTTTCAAAATCTAGATGGTGTTTAAGTTTCAACTTATCATGTTTGAAATTTTAAAAGTTATCAGGAAATAATAATAATAATAAACTTTGAATCAACTTCAACTTGAAAACTGGAACAGTTTGTTCCAGAGATTTGTTCCAGAGATTTCAACAAGTGTATAACATCCATCCATATATGCAGAGAAACATACATATATATCACAAAAATAATTATCATAGAAAATGTAACCAAATTCATTTTTAGATTAGAAAGGTGATGTTACTCACCTGGCAAAAGAAATTAAACAGAGCTGCATCTTTTTGAACAGGCTGTAAACTGCTAGCTTGATCTTCTTGTTTATTTTGTTGAGAAGTTGTTTAAGTTTGAAAAAATGAAAATGCTTGCTATATTTCTCTGATTTGCTTAGTCTTGGGAACGAACTGAAATGAATTTTGTTTGAAGTATGGAAAGAACTCTACCAATTGATATCCCTTTGTACAAGGTGATATCTGGTTTGTACAATACAGCATGGGTGAAGATAATGTTTGGATGTATCAAAGATTTCTTGCATTAAATATACACATGCTCCTGCCTTACTTATAGCCCATACTTACTTTATATTTGCCTGCATACTTGTTTTTCCAGGCTTTAGGTATATTACTGTATACTATAAATACTTATATTTTAATGTGTTGTTAATTATTGTTATAAGATGGCATTTTGTTTAAGTAAGTATATTTAAGATTTAATGAGATTTACTTTAGATTTCCTTAGCTTTGGAATGGTTGAATTGAAATGAATGGATTTAAACATATATTTTTGTTTTAGTCTTTGTTATAAATCTTAACTTATGTACAGTATATACTTTTTAACTTAAGTATTTATTTTATAGTTTAATTCATTTTATATTTAACTTATACTTTGGAATATGAATAAATTTCTATTGTTAACTTAAAATATTATTTTACTTGTTTTGTAATATTAATGACAATAAATGTTATTATATTTTGTTCAATGTGTTTAATTTATATTTTATAATTCATCTTGTATGAATTTATTTACACTTCTAACTTAAATATTTCATTGACTCGTATGTCTTGTTATACATAGATTTATATTTTATAAATATACTTTGTTTGTAGTTCATATTTCCTATATATTAAATTCTAATTTAACTTTAACTTTTATTTCTAACCATAAATTTATTTGAAACATTTATTGCTAATACTTATGTATTTGTTTGTTATTTTGTTTATTTGGTTCGATACTTAACTTTTATTTATCTTTATTTATAACTCAAATATTTATTTTACTTCTATTTTTAACATGTTGTTAAAATTTATTTATGAGTTACTATATATATATATATATATATATATATATATTTCTTAATTTATTTTATAACTCCAATATTTATTAAACCATTCATCTAAGATTTAAATTCAAATCAAAATATATATATATACACACAAAATTTTATAATTTCAAATTGACTCGTATATACCCAAATACACACACACACACACACATATATATATATATATATATATATATATTCACATATATACATATATATTCAATATTCAAAAATTTAAATGATTTATATAGAATATATTTGAACTCGGGGAAACTCGCATCTTTCCATCTATACATTTCACAATTTTAATTCAAAAATTCGATAAATTATCTATTTAAATTAAATTAAAATCTAGGGTCGTTACAGACTTCCCCCCTTAAAAGGATTTCGTCCTCGAAATTCGCAGGCACGAAAACAACACAGATAGATGAAAGATAGAGAAATATCCTTTCAGATCAAACTGGATATCAATTCAGCATTTGGCTCACCAAATCAGAATATCAACAATAGATACAAGAAATTATAATAGAATTTCAAATTTAGTTTAAACGAAATCGTTTTATCGATACAATTCTAATCATTCTTCATATTCTATTAATCAAGTTAACTCAATTTAAAATTTCTAATTCATTTAAAATCTCCAATTTCAAGTTTCAAATTCATTATAGTCTAAAACGAAAAACTGATAAGAAATTGATGAAGATACGAAATAAAAATTTCCGACAACGATTCGTAGAGCATCACCGCACCAAAACTTCTTCTTGTAGCTGGTACGAAGAAATCAAAAGAATTTGGAAACGAATCAAAAAGAGATTGATAAGAAAGATGTTCCCATTGTTGTTACAGAGTTTTGACTAATTATAGTCGTATTTCCCTGTCCTCTATCTCGTTTTCTTCTTGCACTCATACTTACTATCAGTGGATAGCAAAAGAATCTACTGAGGCATTCAAACGGATATCTTAAGGATTACTAATTCTAGGATATACTTCACCCTATCTCTAATGAGCTACTTAATGTGTTATACTCCTGAGCTAAAGTACAACCCTTAGCTCTGATACCAAATGTAACGAGTCGGATTTTGCCCGCTCGAAAATCGACATCCATACTTCAAATCGTACTCGAATGTCATAGATTCGACCGTTCAAATCCGATTCGTCGGAGCTTATAACAATCATTAAGTAAACAACATAGCAGAATAGAAGAATAATACATTGATATACAACTTTGATACAGTATCTGATACAACAGATGATCCAATAGATATCAATATACATCAGAGATATGATACAATAAAATAGCAGCGGAAAAGAAAATAGATAACATCTAGCAGCGAAAGAAATAACTCTAAGATAGTCTTCAAGGAAGAACTCTAGAACTGCAACTCCATTTCCAAGAATCAATCCAGCAATAGCTCGAACTCCGCATAACAATGCACCAAGCTAGGCAAGACTGGTGCGATCCAAAGATTGAACTAACTCCAGATAATCCACTATATCTAACTATCTGAAAAACCCAACTCTAGACTGCTCGTATAGAAAATAATGAGCACCCAGAGTTTAGGAAGGAAAACAATAAACTCCGAGTCAGTCATGTGACTGGTGTGAGAACTCAAAACAGTTTACTTAACTTTAAAATCAAAATAGAGGAATATTTTTAAATTCAATTCGCAATGCTTTTAAAAATGAGACTACCATAAGGCCTCCCGCACACACACACACAATGCAAACGCAGAATCGGAGGAGATTTCTCCTTATGATAGTCAAAGATGCTTGATACGCATTTAAAATAACATTTGATATTATTACTAGTGCATAGTGTAGGAAAAATTCATTTCGAAAGTAGAATATAAATCTTAGCCAACATACGACCATTATCGTATGCCTACTATAGCTACCATCCAAACAGTGGTGACCACCATAAGTGAATAGCAGGTTCTACAACTAATACCGTACAAGTTTCGTATTGGGAATTGGATTTCCAACGAATGATCAGGCCAAGGAACTTCCCATTGCCACATGAGAATGCCTCTGGATGGACATCCCCGAGAACCAAACCGGATCTCTACCAACACAAGGCCGGGTTACCCCTAACTGAGTAACAACTGACTGAATATGCCATCCCCCGGTCCTTTGGGACCTTTATCCGAGAGCTCTCTAATCAATTCACACAATCATAATAATAAAGTGTTTCAACATGAGTAAGTATCTGGGCTCCATACCATGATACCACCCTTTTCCAGAAGGAAATGCACACATCCTAAAGAGCGCTACCCCTCATAACCTTGCCGCATCTTTCCTGTTTTGACCATTCACGGGGTGTGAGGCTGGACGAAGTCACGTCCACAAAACATACTTTATACAAAAGCCATGCTTTGGGTCAACAAATGATCATAGAAATGATCACAAAGATAGACGATCAAATAAATGATCCTATCATAAATAATCAACACAATGATCATTTCACAGCCACACTCAGCATGTCACATTACCAAATTGGGAATATATCGCTGATAACATTCAACTACATAACCTCTGAGCTCGTACGTCTCAGAGAAGGTTGTTAAGCTAAGAGAATAAATTCTCCGCCACCAACAGAAATATATTTGAAAGAAATCGGCTTTACATCTCAACTTGTAATGTCAGGCATACAATCCATACAAGTCTGTTCTGGGATCGAACAGAACCGAAGGCACTTACAAAGAAGTCCTTGCAATCCGGATATTCACAATCTCGATCGGATTTCCCATCACTTAGGGAGTTTCTATACCGGCGCGACTCGGTGCAGAAACAATCGATAGGTCATCCTATCGCTTTCGCAAATACCCGGTCTTCATCACCGGTCTTCAAATGCTATCCATAACGACGTATCACATATTCGGAATGGGTTATACGACACAAAGGTCTTTTCCCGGCTAAACCGAATAGTGAGCGAAATAGTTCAAAAACATATGGATATTGGGATTTCAATTAAGTCACAACTTAAAAATCCAAAGTTTTTCTTTCAAATGGTTTAATCAATTACCATTTCAAATCTTTTAACAAAAAAGATTTATTTTCACAACCTTTAACGGTTTAAACAATTTTCACGTTTTAATCTTTTAAACAAAAGATTCATTCACAGATTTTCCAAATCAATTTTCATTTCAATTTGATTAACTCGTTAAATCTTTAAATCAAAGATTTAACTTATAGCCTTCAAAACAATTTCATTTCAATTTGATTTAAACAAATCATCAATTTAAATCTGTTAAAATAAACAGATTTAATTCATAGCTTTCAAAAAGAATTCATTCATAACTTAGGAAAATCACTTCTCTATTCAATCTTGAAATTCCCCTAATTAACTGGAATCTCAGTTCTTTATTTAAGAGTGTTTATCATTTGAAAACAACCGTTTTCATTTTGGAAATCTGATTTATTTATACGAGTTGAAATCCTTGGGTTAAATTCAAATTCCCAAAACCATACCTTTAAAAATGATTTAACTCACAATGACTAGTATAATATCATTAATCCCTAGTTTCAAATTACAGAATTCAATTTGAATATTGAATTCAAATTTAATTTAAAGTATTTAAATTCCAACACTTAATCCAGTTATTCAAAATAAATTTCCATCTTTGAAATTCCCTTTTCAATTGCTTTTCACATTTAGTCCGATTCCATTTCCAAAACATTTGGATTTAAAAATTCAAATTTAAAACTATTTCAAACATCTGTGACTTAACCGATTTCCTCGTGAAATCCATATTTGTGTGTGTATGGTGTGGTCCAGGGGTTTAACACAATAGTGCAACATCATTCAATTATCACAGATTTAAAACATAGAAATATAGTTGATAAGCGATATAGCTATAAAGCTTATCGCCCATTCACAGATAATATGCAGATGTAAATAAATGAATAAATCATACACGGCACAAACCACAGAATAAATTATCACAGATCAGACAGGACAATTAATTCAAGGCATCATATATAATACGATCATCCCTAAGTAAGGTCAAGCATTTAATTGTCTGATTTATTCAAATCAGATTAATTTCTTATGAATTTCTAATCCTGGTTAATTAACATCAATAATTTTACAAATCATTTTGATTAATTATTATTTTTAATCATTTATTAATTAATCATTAATGATAAATTAATTAACTTTTAATTATTTAGTTCACCATTTAATTAATTATTTTTAATTAATAATTTAACCCTTAATTGATTAATTACCATTTACTTTAATAAAATTCCAATAAGTGATCATCCCTAACCATTTACATTAATTAATTAATCTTTGATTAATTATCTTCAAATTAATTGCTTTAATTTATTAACCATATTAATTATCCTTAATTTATCCCTTAATTAGTTAACTATTATTTATTATATAGCTTTAAGAAATTAAATTAAAATTTTAAGTTTAAAATTGATTAAACACGAGATTATAATTATCAATTTCTAATTACAAATTTATTTAACCTTAAGTTATTTATTAAATTACAAGTATAAATTAATTATATTTTTAAATTTACTTACCTAAATTAATTAAACACTTTACATTTTCCAACTTTCTTCATAAGTTTTAAATCAAAACTTAACTAAAAACCTGACAACATAGTCAGTTTTATTATTACTAATCTTTACTTAGCAAAATAACTTAAAAGTTCATTATGTTGATTTGCAAAGAAAACCGACCCGAGGCAAACACTTGGTTTACCCGGGTGAAACCCGTGTCTCCACCTTGTTTCCCCCGCGTCTCTCTCTCTCCCACCCATCCTGTTCTTCTCCCCAGTCTTCTTCTTTCTTTTTTTTTTCTTTTCCCGGCCCATCTATTCTCGGCCCATACCCTTTCCTTTCCCTTCTTCTTTCCTCGTCCCAGTTTTCTTTCTTCCTTTCTTATATTTTCTCTCTTTTTCTTTAAGTTATAAAACTGCTTCAAGTCTATTCGTCGTTCTCACGCACTCGACCCCGAGTTCCAACCCCACATGCTCGAAAACGTCACCGAACCCAAAAACTCAGACGTGCACACGATCAACTGTGCACGTGCACTCGCCACTGGCGAACTTCCGTCACCAGAGTCGATCACCCAGCAGTCGACTAACGACCATCCATACGATCCCGATCCTCAAAACACTCAAAACAACTTCACATCAAAATCGAGTGGTAATTCCCAAACCTGGAACTCGAACTGCAAACGAAAGCCTAACCTGTCAACGCCGTTCGCTCGACACTCCGACCACCATTCACCACCAAACTCCGTCCATAGCGTCATCAATCTTCCCTCTACCTCCCCACGAAACCGCGTGACACTCGATCCATCGTTGACGTCGCGCGAGTAGAAAATATCGGCCACCCCAAAACTAGGTCACCGAAGTTTGATCACTTCCCGCCGCCACCACAAAGCTTCGTTCATCCTCCAAGTATTTTTCCTAGGGCCACTGATCATTCCTCCACCTCCAGGAGGAAGCTCGACCACCACGACTCCATAGATCATCAGAGTTCGGTCAAAACTCATTTTCCAGGCAATCTCCAAATTCACATGCAATTCAACATTTAAAATTTGGATTTTTATTTTAAAAATCATACTTTTCAAAGATGATTCGAGGCATATACCAGAATCAATATAACACGACATTTGATTTATCCCATTATTTAAGTTTCAACTGTATTTTTCTTACTTACAGGAAGTTTTCAAACTAAACTACTTAAACTTGTTTTCAAAATCTAGATGGTGTTTAAGTTTCAACTTATCATGTTTGAAATTTTAAAAGTTATCAGGAAATAATAATAATAATAAACTTTGAATCAACTTCAACTTGAAAACTGGAACAGTTTGTTCCAGAGATTTTGTTCCAGAGATTTCAACAAGTGTATAACATCCATCCATATATGCAGAGAAACATACATATATATCACAAAAATAATTATCATAGAAAATGTAACCATATTCATTTTTAGATTAGAAAGGTGATGTTACTCACCTGGCAAAAGAAATTAAACAGAGCTGCATCTTTTTGAACAGGCTGTAAACTGCTAGCTTGATCTTCTTGTTTATTTTGTTGAGAAGTTGTTTAAGTTTGAAAAAATGAAAATGCTTGCTATATTTCTCTGATTTGCTTAGTCTTGGGAACGAACTGAAATGAATTTTGTTTGAAGTATGGAAAGAACTACCAATTGATATCCCTTTGTACAAGGTGATATCTGGTTTGTACAATACAGCATGGGTGAAGATAATGTTTGGATGTATCAAAGATTTCTTGCATTAAATATGCACATGCTCCTGCCTTACTTACAGCCCATACGTACTTTATATTTGCCTGCATACTTGTTTTTCCAGGCTTTAGGTATATTACTGTATACTATAAATACTTCTATTTTAATGTGTTGTTAATTATTGTTATAAGATGGCATTTTGTTTAAGTAAGTATATTTAAGATTTAATGAGATTTACTTTAGATTTCCTTAGCTTTGGAATGGTTGAATTGAAATGAATGGATTTATACATATATTTTTGTTTTAGTCTTTGTTATAAATCTTAAGTTATGTACAGTATATACTTTTTAACTTAAGTATTTATTTTATAGTTTAATTCATTTTATATTTAACTTATACTTTGGAATATGAATAAATTTCTATTGTTAATTTAAAATATTATTTTACTTGTTTTGTAATATAAATGACAATAAATGTTATTATATTTTGTTCAATGTGTTTAATTTATATTTTATAATTCATCTTGTATGAATTTATTTACACTTCTAACTTAAATATTTCATTGACTCGTATGTCTTGTTATACATAGATTTATATTTTATAAATATACTTTGTTTGTAGTTCATATTTCCTATATATTAAATTCTAATTTAACTTTAACTTTTATTTCTAACCATAAATTTATTTGAAACATTTATTGCTAATACTTATGTATTTGTTTGTTATTTTGTTTATTTGGTTCGATATTTAACTTTTATTTATCTTTATTTATAACTCAAATATTTATTTTACTTCTATTTTTAACATGTTGTTAAAATTTATTTATGAGTTACTATATATATATATATATTTTTCTTAATTTATTTTATAACTCCAATATTTATTAAACCATTCATCTAAGATTTAAATTCAAATCAAAATATATATATATATATACACACAAGATTTTATAATTTCAAATTGACTTATATATACCCAAATATACATATATATATATTCACATATATACATATATATTCAATATTCAAAAATTTAAATGATTTATATAGAATATATTTGAACTCGGGGAAACTCGCATCTTTCCATCTATACATTTCACAATTTTAATTCAAAAATTCGATAAATTATCTATTTAAATTAAATTAAAATCTAGGGTCGTTACATTAGCATTCAAGATTCACCTTCGGAGTTGGAGCTTTCCTTGAAGATCCAGCCTTCTATTTTGTTTCAGTATCCAGTGGTTCAGTGATGTATCTGATTTGTACCTGATGTATCCTGTTACTCTTTTGTTGTTTCTTATTTAACTCTGATGTATTTCATATTTATATAGTAGCTTCATGAACTACTATCTCTTTTTCTTCTGCTGCATTTTTATATACTCTGTGTCTGTGATCTGTGATTTTTATTTACTGTATATTCTGAGATTTGCCAAATTTTTAATTACAACCCGGTATTTTGAGCAATTCAATTCCGGCATGAGTGTCTACCTATACACTTATAATGGATGCGAATGGTTGAAAATATCGGGTTGTTACAGGGGTAATCTGATCGTCGTTGAAGTCGACGAGGTGGGTGCGGTTCGCAACCCCAGAGGCGGCCTATGGGTTCTTGTATCGTGCGGGATGACCCGATGAGGAAGAAAAAGCACAAGCGGCCCTGATCTGCAATTCAAAACGTGCGGCCAGATTTGATTCTAGGGTTTGAATATAAATAAAAGTGTAAATTATTATATAATTAAATTCGTATAAATTTTGTAAAGCGATATCTTTGTCGTACGAGGTCCGTTTCACACGAAACGACTTGCGTTGGAATCGTATGGTCGAGAACTACGCGATGGAGCTGGATTGGAGTTGATCAGAGCTAGTGAGAATTTTGGGTAAATTAAACGCACATTTAATTTTATTCGGAATAAAACGCTCAACTGGTATTGAAAGCAAGGTAAGAACTTCTCACTCAATCGAATTTGTTTCGATTTAAATTTTAAATAGTTAAATTTAAAATTGCTTGATTGTGTGATTTAATGATGGTTGCTATCTGTTGTATTGAAATAGACCCTATACGCCGCATATTAAGCGGAGGTTATTATATTAAACACATATACCGCGATATTCCACCTTGAAGTGGAATTGATATTATATATGTACTTGGAGTTGATTTCCTGCATTATATAGCGGATGAGACCCTATTGCGCCGCATAGTAGCGGATAAAATTTTATATAAACACATGTACCGCGATATCCCGTCTTGAAACGGGATTGGTATTGTGCTAACATCTGTGGATGTAGGGAAACAGGTTGGAGGGATCCAATTGGATTCCTCGAATAATTGAATTGTTTCAATGTTGTGTGTTGATTATTTATAATCTCTGTGTGATTATCTTTATGATTGAAATCGTTGAAGGCTAAAATTTAGCCGAATATAATTTTGGTATCGTTGGATACCGGAAATAAATAAAAATTTGATTTTTGAAAATTTAGGTTGAAAGTTTATAATTTATATTGGAGAATTGCATAAATTTAAAAGAAGGAATTCTAAAATAATAAAGTTTTATTTAATCTTATTAAATAAAATTTCAAAAAAATATGGGAAAAACTTTAATAAATGGATTTCAGGTAATATTATTCAAAGGTTGAAGAATTTATTCAAAATACGGATTTTAAAGATTCTGGAAAAAAAATAAAAGAATTGGCTTTCTTTAAAAGGAATTTATTTTTAAAAGGAAATAAAATTTGAAGCCGATTTAGAAATTTATTAGGTGTTTTAAAATGAATCTGGAATCAATTTGAAAATTGATTTGGGGTTTAGTAGAAATTGATTTCAATTTGAGATTTGAATGAAATTCACTTGATGTTTAATTTCTTGGAAAATCAATATGGAATTTGATTTGGTTATTTTTGAAATCAATTGTAAAATTGAATTGTTGTTGAAAGTGAATATTTGAAATCGATTTGAAAATCGTATATTAGTGATATTTGGAAATTTAAATTCACCATGGAATTTATAAAGGAAAGGGAAATTTATTTAAAAATAAACACTAATTTATTTTTGAAGTGTAGAAATAAATTTACGGATTTGGAACGTAAATTTAAAATAAATCGGTAAGGATTTATTTAATTGGTTTAAATGAACCATTTTGAAATGAAAGTGTATTCTCCCTGGAAAGCCGAATAAAATTTCTGAATAGCTTTGAAAGATATATATATATATATAATTCTAGAATTGGTTTTGAGAAGGATACTTTTGAGAAATTAACTTCTTAAGTTGTTTTAAATCCTTTAAGTAAAGATTTATTAAGTTGATATAGAAATGATTATTTCTAAGATTTAATCAATAATTGATTTAGAAAATAGTTATTTAAATAGTTATACTCTATCCACTAATTTTATTTTGAAAATTAGTTTGGACTTCAGTTATATGTAATATTGGTATAATATTTTTATAACTAATATTTTAAGTAAAGTGTTTAAAGAAAAATAGTTTTATTTCAAAGTGTTTTCCCGATACTTTTTGGATAAGTGTTATAGATTATTTTAAAGTATTTGAACTCGGCAGATTTCCAGTGAAAATGAATAAATATTTGAAAGTGTTTCCGCGTAAGGAAAAATGATTTGAAATTTGTTTTCAAAAGTTGTAAAGGTGAAAAGTGATTTGAAATTTGTTTTCAAATAGTTGAAGTATGGAAAAATATATCCTGTAAAGATATTTTTGAAAAATAAATAATTTGGGAAATTATTTGGAATATGGTGATGTTGTGTATATCTATTGATAGTTAAATAACCGATTATCAATATTTACCTTTAAATGGGCATTTGTTATGATTTGCTTGAATTTGAATGCTACACTTATTTTAAAATAAGCGCTCGTTATTCGGTTTAGCTGGGAGAGGACCTTTAGGTCATGAATCCCATTTCGAATAGTGATACGTCGTAATGGATAGCATTTGAAGACCGGTGTTGAAGACCGGATATTTTCGAAAATGGAAGGATTACCGTCGAATGTCTCTCCATTGGCTGATCTCTGATATAGAGATTTTATCACCCTTTGTGATGGGAATTCCGGACATGATTAGTGAATATCCGGATTGCAAGGGATTCTTTGGAAGTGCCTTCGGTTCCGTTCGATCCCGGAACGGACTTGTATGGATTTGTGTCTGACGTTACAATTTGAGACGTAAAGATGGTTTCTATCAAATACGTTTCTATTGGTGGTGGAGAATTTATTCTCTTACCTTAACACCCTTCTCTGAGACGTACGAGCTTAGAGGTTATGTAGTTGATGGTTACTAGTGATACATTCCCAATTTGGTAATGTGGCATACGAAGTGTTGCTGATCATTTGTTGATCGAAACATAGCTTTTGTATAAAGCGTAGCTTTGTGGACGAGACTTCGTCGGACCTCACACCCCGTAATGGTCAAAACAGGAAAGATGCAGCAAGGTCATAGGGAGTAGCGCCCCTTAGCGTATGTGCATTTCCTTCTGGATAGAAGTGGTATCATGGTATGGAACCCAAATACTTAACTTATGTGGACATCGCAGATATATATGACTTTGTGATTGTTGTTGGTTGAGGATCCTCGGATAAAGGTTGTTTACAACCGGGGGATGGCATACTCGTGTTAGTAGTTACTTACTTTTGCAAAGGTAACCCGGCCTTGTGTTGGCAGAGATCCGGTTAGGTTCTCGGGGCGTCTCTCCAGAGGCGTACTCATGTGGCAATGAGAAGTTTCTTGGCCTGACCATTTGTTGGAATATCCAGAGAAACAATACGAGCTCTGTACAGTTTTAGTTGTATAACCTGCCATTTACTTACGGTGGCGCCCCACTGTTTAGATGGTAGCTATAGTAGGCATACGATAATGGTCATATGTTGGCTAAGATTTATATCATACTTTCGAAAGGTTTTCCACTGTGCACTTATAATAATAATATCAAAGAAATTTTCTCGTATCAAGCATGTTTGACTATCATAAGGAGAAATCTCCTCCAATTCTGTGTTTGCATTGTGTGTGTGCGGGAGGCCTTATGGTAGTTACATTTTCTAAAAGCATTGTGGATCTATTTTAAAATATTTCTTGTTTGTTTTTAAAGATAAACTGTTTTAAGTTCTCACAACAGTCTCATGACTGACCTGGAGTTTATTGTTCCCTTCCTAAACTCTAGGTGCCCACCAATTTCCACACGGACAGTCTAGAGTCAGGTTATCAGATCATTCTGGAATTCAGAAGATGCTGTGGAGCTCAAGAGGCGAGCTGGATGGCGAAACGTATTACTTATATATGAATATTATCTTTTCCGCTGTTTGTTGTTGTAAACTCTGATGATGTAATGGAATGTGATGTAATGTAATAACTGATATAGTTCTTTGTTTTAAAGATTATTCATTTATCTATTATATGTTGTTCCGCTGCGATTGTGAGATTCTGATATTGTTTCCGTTGCTTCTTTCTTTCTTTCTTTTTCTACCTCTTCTTCTTTAACCCTAACAATTCGGTTTTCCGGCCTTCGATTGCTCGGCAGTTGATGTAGTGGACGTATTAATGTCGATTTTCAGGCGTCGAAGATCCTAATCGTTACATTTTCGTTGAATGTTTTGCAGTTTGAGTGTTTTTATGGTTGAAACTCAAAGTTCAATAAGCCTGTGCTTTGATGCTATTAGCATGCACAACTGCAACAATCTGAAGTAAACCAAGCTGCAAATTTCAGTACAACTGGTTGTCATGTTACTTGGTATTCTTCATTGAATTAGATAATTTTCTCTACCTCTATATGGTATATCTTTAATGTTCATAACCAAATATTATGCAGGGAAATCTAATTGACGTAGATACTAAAATAATAGATGTCTGACGTATAGGATTATAGGATTATAAGATTATACTAATGAACCAAATTTTAAAGAAAAGCACATGTTAGTGGAGGATTAGTTTAATCACTAATGATGACATGGAGGCCATACAAACTTAGGGTTTTTTGGTAGCTCCCCAAAAATGGATTAGGCTTCACATGCATAAATACTCTCATGTTACATGTAATAGATCATCTTTTTATGCACAGAGTTGCAATAAAAAATTAGAAATAAAAGCTTTCCTTCAATGTTAGAAATAAAAAATTAGAAATAAAAGCTATCATTCCCTGTCACAAACTACGCATTGTTGCTCAACGAACCACCCTGCTCTCCTCTCTACATACCAAGCTCGACTGTCCTAACAACCTCCCTACCAACCTCAACTGCCAGTGCCTCTACACTCCACCATCACTACAGTCTTCGACTTCAAATCTCTGCGTTCTAGCCTGCTGTTCACGTACAACCTAGCTTCAACACTTCAACAAGCAACTTCAACAAGCCTGCACATAAAAACTGCACATCATCAACCATCTTCACAAACAATCACTGCCACCATTACAAAACTGCCAACCATCAGTACCCATCATCCATTAAAAAAAAAAGAAAAAAATACATACCAAAGCATCTCTGTTCGAATTCACTTGACCACTGTCATCAGTTCACTTCCCTGCTCACCATACCAAATCCTCTCCAACCAGAGCAGCAACTCGAGAAACCCAAGCGCAGCATCACCGCAATCCCCGATCGAACCCACGTACAAACCACGGCAACCCAATCTCCTCCAAACTGCAATCGCCAACATCTCAAACCCAGTACCCAAGTCTTCCTTGCTAAGTTGCTGCGAACCACCTCGTAAACCCAAATCACCCAAAGCGACTACCATTGTGGAATCGCCCTTGAATACGAACTGTGGAATCTATAGAAATTGATCGCTTAACGGTGATTTGGTATGCCGAATCTAATCCGCAAAATAACGTATGGCGGCAATCAATTTTAGGGTTTTTTTTTGTTTTTGAAGTAGGCGAATTATTTGGGGAAAGAATGGGAGCGGCGAAAAAAAATTAGAAAGGCAGGATGTAACACGTGAGCAATGAATAACGTAAATAATTTGAAATTGCATCGCCTCTGCTAGGGAACCGATGCGAAAATTATTATTTTGGACGTAGTTGCATCGGTTGACTTTAAAACTGATGTGACTAAAACTATTTGCATCGACGTATTTGCATCGGTTGTTGGTGACAACAGATGCAAATTTGATTTTTTTTATTACCTTTTGTTTTTCACGTACCAATTGCATCGGTTATTAAGACAGAACTGATGCAAATAGTTCTATTTGCATCAGTTTTTACTTCAACCGTTTCAAATGAGGCGATGCAAATGGCCTGTTTTGTAGCAGTGTTGACGTCTCACTCAAGAGATGATTTACAATTTTTCTGTAGAAAAATATTCAGGTTTGGAAATAAATTTATTATCATCAAATATTAACTGAATTTAATTAAAATAGAATTAAACGGGAAAATAAATTTCCATATAATTAATTGAAAATTTACCACCTGCTGTGTTAAAATATACGTATTTCAAATATTAAATTTTTATTTCAAAATTGTATTGTTTAAAATTTCACAAAATTTCAATTAATTTAATAAATAAAAACCTTTAAAATTTTACGGCCTGTTACGATAGGTAAGTGTATCATAACATAGTACATAAAACAAGAAGTACCTTTGCCATCTACCAAATCATACAAAACAGAAATAACATACCGACCAAAGCAATCAATCAATCTCCTCCAGAACCTAAGCCAGCAGAGGAAGAGAAGCGGCCACCATACTGCTGCATGTACTCTGCGATATGCTGGTCTAGCAACTGTGTGGTCTCTATGGCCCGCCGACGGTTCTGCTCCTCCAGCTGCGCCACTCTAGCACACAAACCTTCGATCTCTGCTAGATCGATATGAGCTCTAGTCTGTCTACCCCGTCTCTGACTGCTGGCCTGTAATAAATATTTAATTTAGCTGTGTGATATTTGTAAGTGCATGTGTAGGTATGTGAATGATTAGTAGTGTGATAATGTTATTTAATTTAGTTTATGCATGTTTATGTAAGTGTATGTGCATGTTGATAACATCTTAGATTGTTATAACACCAAATAACTATAGTGACAAGTTTGTTGATTTATATTTTGAAATACTATAACTTTGGAAAGTATTAGCATAAGTGAAGTAACTATAGGGAAGGATGAGAGCAATAAATTTGAAATTATTATGTTTTCTATCTCTCAAATGAGAGGGAGGATGACCAATTTATAGATACGAGCAGTTGTTTCACCGAGCAAAGGGATAACTATTTTGAAAGGAAATGACTAATTTCAAAAAATGATTAGTAAATTGGTTAAGGAGGGCTATGGGACTAAACCATGAAACTGTAAACTGAATGAGGCTGATAATGTATTGGATAAATATCAACAACTACAAAACATTGTTTTGTATTTTAACAAATTACTCATCACTTGAACTTAGAATTTACACATATTGGATGGTGGAAAAAAAATTAATCGATGTAGTTCCCACAGCATAAACCGCCATTTTGATACCTAAAACGCTAAAGGCCTTTATTTACAAATTATTGCAGCCATATGTAATCTACTCTAGTAAAGTATATGTACTTCATATTTGTATGTTCGTTTATACTTAATCAAGATACTAGTCCTAAAATGAAGAAAAAATTAGCAATAAAATAATTTATGTCGATGCAAAATGATTTTATCCTTGTATTATTTTATTTCAAAAGAAATGTACAAGTACTCGTTTAGTTTATATATTTCCATTCAAAAATCATATGTCACTCGAGTATTTTAAAAAATGAATCCGCATGTTACATTAGTCGCTAATAAATAAATATAAATATGTCGTTAGAAGCACCTAAGGCTTTTATGCAAAGTCACTCTATTCCAAAACTCTGTCCATTACCATTTTGCCGCATTGAATTTCTTCATGTTATTTAATGCAATAAAATCAAAGCTACAATAATTTACTCGTTAATGAAGTTCTAACCATTACTCATGTATAATGTATATATTTGAAAATATGTTCTTTTGGTCGTTTTTAAATTATGATTCAACCATTTATTAACAAAAATAATAGTACGTTACATTACGAGATATCACTGTTTTGATCTCTTTTAACAGCAAATGTGACAAATTTATGCATGTGTACAGCATATATCAGGCAAACTAAATTAAATAACATGTCTTTTTTCGTTATTTTTTTTGAAATGACATTCAAGTAACGAATAAATATATTTTGGTAATGCATAATGCTTTCACAACGAAGTGACTCAAAACCAATGTACTGAATTTTAAAACTTATATAATACCCAATATATTATTTACTTACCACTTGATTGCCAAATCCGTATCGTCTGCCATGCTCCAATGGATCCATAACTGACTCAAAAATAGCACCCTCCTCATCCATCGTCAGCTGATCTCGACCCGCATCAGCAAGGAGTTTTTGGCGCTGCTACATAAACTTTTTCTACATTAACAAATTAATATCATCGTATCTTATTTCATTATATTTTAACAAGTGAAACAATTACTAATACTGCATAAAATGAAATATACTTACTCTTGCTGGATTTATCGTCGTACCATGTATACGAAACTGTCCCGTCCGGATTTACATGCTCGACAGCATGCGTACGAGTAAACACGTCCATATAGCCCACGGGACCATGCGCCTCAGCTTCTTGAAATTGATTTTGCATACAATTATTGTGCATTTAAAATTATATAGCACAAACTATTTACAATTTGCATTCAGTAAATTTACCAACTCCTACCGATACTGCTGAAATGGCTTCGACCCTCCGCGATGACTGACAGGATTTTTATTTCTGTTTGCAGAGTTTCTTTCCAACTCTGCATGTACATTCAAAATGTAATATATTATTTATCGTTCATGTGTATTTTTTGACATTTACTACTAGTCAAATAATTTAAAAAAAATTAGTATACTTGCCTTCGCTTCGTCGGTTTCCCAGTATCCCAACCATGCTTGCCATACGCTCTCCCCCATCCAACATGGTTCCTTACCTAATCTCTTGATTTCTAACATCGAGTCCCTATAGTTTTTACGCATCTTCTTCATCCAATATTCTCATGCCAGCTGCATATCGTCTGTCTGAATATCTATCTCAGCCTGTGTTTCACGATAAAAAACAAAAAGAATATTAAACTGTAAACGATAAACAGCAAAAAAACGAAAAAAACGAATTAAAAATGGAAAACAAAAAATATACTTACTAGGACATCCTGCCAAATACACTCTACTATGTGCAGAGGGATGTTATCCCACTTCGGCCAACACGCACTCATCCTACTCAAGTAAGAAGCTCTAGAATATCCAGCACAACCTTCGAGGGAAGTAGGTCGAACCCCCTGTTTTTAAATATGATACAGATAACTACGTACGTATATAAAAAAAATTAGATGTTGAATAAAATTTAATTCTTACCCTATGCTTTAGGTACTAAAGAAACCACAGGACGCTGTGATGCTTGCGATGGACCACTGGCATCGCCTCCTGAAGATCAGAAGAGCTCCTATCTCTAGATGACATTACGATAAACCTGTGACATATATACACATCATTTCGAAAGAGAATAATAACATGATAATGAAATATATTTCATACGTAAACGAGTACATTAACAGTATAAATCGCTAAATTAATGACTGAAATGAAAATAGAAATGGAAATGTGTTATACCTGATTCATAATGGGTCTCATGTTCCGATGATAAGCAGATTACATTGCATTTTTAATAAAAATTGCTAAGTAAATGATAAATGGAAATGACATAAAACATGTAACAATAGTAAACATATATATTTGGTTTCATAGTCACATCAATTTCATAATACATCAAGAATTCAACAAAGTTGACGTAAACGTTGCACTTTTAAAGTAGTCGAACAAAACTCCTTGTAAAACATACTAAGTTCGGTTACTACCTTTTAAACTTTTAACGGCGGTAGTTCTTTGAATATAACGGGAAATAAATTTTCCATCATTATGTGACGATCGTGGCTTTTCATTCCACTCAATCTACCGTTTTTAAAGTCAACACATCTACGAAGATTTGATGATATCCCATCAGGAAATCTTAACCCTTCCACCCATTTTAACACAACTTTAACTTGATTATTATCTAATTCGTAACATGCTTTGGGTTTTTACTGTCATTTGGTTTCATATAAAGCTCAGGACATTTGCATAGTTCTTCTATATCACGTCTTGATTTCAAATTATCCTTCGTCTTCCCTTTCACATTCAAAATTGTATTAAAAACATTATCAAATACATTTTTATCATTGTGCATCATGTCTATATTATGACAAAGTGGAAAATGTTTCCAAGACGGCGACTCCCAAAAAATAGTTTGTTTGCACCAGTTATGAACAATCGATTTGCCTTCAATTTCTATTTGCACTCAGTTTCATATATCTTTGGATAGTCCCTAACAAGTTCATACATATATGTCTTCGATTGACGATATCGTCGATGGTTGATGAAATTTTCTTACCATGAGGTAAAGAAAACGCTTCTGTTTCATCCATGCAATATGGACATGCTAGACGACCGGTGGTACTCCATCCTGAAAGCATTGCATAGGCAGGAAAATCACTTATAGTCCACAACAAAAAAACAAACATACGAAAATTTTTCTTGTTGGAAACATCGTACGTTTCTACTCCTTCGTTCCACGGTATTTTTAACTTCTCAATCAACGGTTGTAAATATACATTGATTCCTTGTGTTAGATCGTCGGGACCAGGAACGACAAAGTAAGAGACATATATTGCGTTTTCATATACATCCATGAAAGTAAATTATACGATGTGACAGTAATGGGCCAGGATGAATATTTAGAACCAAATTGAGAAAATAGCGAAAAACCATCTGTACATAATCATAATCTAACATTTAGACTCTCCGCTGCAAAATTTGGATACGTTTTATCGAAATTCTTTCATGCTTCTCCATCGGTCGGATGTGTCAATGTACCCTCATTCTCCGTTCTCACACTATTTCGTCTCATATTAGATGTAGTTACAGAAGATGTATATAATCTTTGAAGCCTTGTAGTGATGGGTAAGTAATGCATACGCTTCTACGGAACTTCGTTCATCTTCTTTTTTCTTGGTCTGTATCTCTTCTGATTTTACAATTTCTAAGGTTTGCGACTTCTTTCCAAAATAACATGCAGCATTTTAAACATATATCTATTTTCTGATAAAGTAAAGCAAAAGTCGACATAAGTTTTTTAACTTCATAGCGATTTTCGCACATTAGATTATCAGGTGGCATATGTCTTTTTGTATCTTGTACAACAGCGGTAAACCCAGCTTCAATGATGTTGTATTTTGACTTCATCGCAATATATTCTGCAATTACTGACAGCTGAGTGCCATTTTTACAACCATCCCAAATAGGTTTCTTAGCAGCATCTAGTAAATCATAAAAAAAATTGCTTCAATATTTGGTTCTTCAACATTTCCATCATCGTCGTCCACTTCAACCATAGGAAACATTGATCGTGCTGCATCTTCGACCATATTTTCTATAGGGCTCGTCGTAACTACTTCGTTAACGACACTTTTAGACTCTACAAAAGTATTTGCTACAACTTCTCCATGCCGATCCCAAACATAATATTTGGATACGAACCGTTTTGGCATGAATGGATTTTCACAATATGTGGTAACAAATACTTCAAGTGTCTACACGGGCAACGAATTTCTGGACCATTTATGTTATTACTTAAAGCGAATTCAACAAATACGTTTATACCATTATAAAAATCTTCTTTTATTGAGCCTCTCAGTCTTTTTCTTTGGTACATCCATCTCCTCCGATCAACAAAATAATCATTCATTTTTCCTATTTGAGAAAATGAGTCACAAGTTCAAAATTTAATATTTATTTTCAAGAATACAATTCGAAAAAGATTATTTTCATGGTTGTATAATATTTGAATTTAAAGAATTATTTCACAAACTAAAAAATATTTTCAAATATAACACATTTTATTTTTTAACTATCGACACAAAATTTTACACAAAAAGATATTTTTTTCATGGTCAGGCATCCTACTTCTCATTACAAACACAGTAAGCATTTACATTTCGTACATTACTTCGTCTCAAACGATCCAACAAAATTTCGGTAGAATTTCCCTTTTGTTTCCTGCATTGTACACATATGCGTGTACGTAGGAAACAAACAAGAAAAGTTAGGCCGAAATTTTATGAACCGTTTGAGACGAAGTAGTATACAAAATGTAAATGCTTACTTGTTCATAACCTGTCCAATACAGGGACAAATCCAACAAACATTGTACGAGATGAATATAAATGGTCGTTTTTTAAAAAAAACGACTATTTATATAGCGATCATGTACAACACTCATCGATGGGGTCAAATAGTCTCTAAGGGGCATTGGTTAATTAAATGTGCGCATTTTATGAAAAAATACAGTTTTACTAACTGTTCACATTTACAAAAATATATTTTAATTTAACACATTTATTCGACGTATTACATCAACTTACGTCTGGTTTCACATTTTTGTCATTTTTCAATACACACAATTATAATTTAGACTCATGCATTTTTTTGTTGCACAAGTCAATACGTGCACAATATAATACTCCAAGCTCGTGCATTCATTTTATCTTATTTCAACTAACACAATACAATGATAGGAGCGCTACACACATATACAATCCTAGAATCAAGGCATATACAACAATTTACATATACTCGAACAACCACAAATTATACATATTTTTCACAATTTCACGACAAAAGATGAAATAGGTATACCATGGAATGCTAGAAACTAGCTTTAATTTATCGACTTATGCAAATTTAGAAATATGGTAAAAATTGAATTTTTCACGAAAATAAGTGATTATACCTGAGCTAGAAAGCGAGAGGTTGAATTCGCAGCCGTGAGGATGCAAAAATACGAAATTAGTGATTGGAGGCTTGGGAGTGAATTTGGGAATTTCGAATTAGGTTTTCTGAAATGAGGAAGAAGAGGCTCAATTGGAGCGAGTATTACGCATTTTCCGATGACCGCCGACGGCCCGTCGGAAGCCGTCACCCCCCTGTCGCTATTTAACCCTTTTCTAGTAGTGATCATTTAATGTTGCATACGTAGCTTGACTGTTTTGATCACTCGAGATATCACTATGTGTTATGCTTGTTTCATAATATGAGTTACCGCTCGTATAGTCAGAAGTACAATGTCTATAGGTTGGTGGATCATTTGAAGCATATGGAGTATGCTCATAATCATGTTGATGTTCGTATTCAACATTTAAATTACTGTCTCTTCGGTTAGGATTGTTTCTCGAACCCCTTCTTCTTGAATATGTTTGCGGTGGTCTATATAATGCACCGGCATCCCTAGAACCAATACCATAATTACGAGTTAAACCCACACACTTCCACCATCATTACCATGATCATCATTTGAGGAACTGCTACTATTTTCTTTGGTTTGACTTCTTATTGCTCGTGTAGGTATACCATCAACCGCAGCGACTGCATCATTCGGTGTGCTGGTCATCCAAGGGTCGTCGTCCAACAAGGATGGTTCAACTTCAATAGTCCATTCTGCTAATGGATCATCTTCATGAAATATATAGTCCAGATCGATCAACTGATTTTCAGTACCGCAGCATCTTGAATGTTATGCTCTTAATCTCATGTTGTAATGCACATATACTAATTTTTGTAGATTTTTCATTTGTATTCTATTTCATAATTTTGTATGAATCATTGTAAATGTAGTCCAATTTCTCTCGCAGTTTGAAGAGGAAACTATTTGACTTAAAATGTGCGTTGCTAAACGTGTTAAATTTGGAGTATCATCTCTTTCAATTATTGACCACCATTGAGTGGGAAAACATGTCTTTACGACTGCGTATGCTTTTGCAGAACCAAATACACCAATTTTCATTCTATATCTTTCTACCTATGATGTTAAATATTTAATGTATTAATCGTTAAATGTTTAATGTAACTATTATATATATGTTAGTTTTACCTCTTTTCCAATTTTAATCTGTGTTACAATGTTGGGCACTATTCTTTTAACGACGTTCTTAAATCCGTTTAATACTTCTTCACCGTTTATTTCATCTCCATATTGGATGATGAGATTAAGAAAATAACCTATATATGAAAGATTTAAAATATTATTGAAATGTTATATATTTCATTATTTGTATGACGATAAGATAAAACAAATTACCTACGGCGTGAAGAGGTCGATGTAACTGTCTTTCTCATCTTTTGTCAATTATATCCCACCATTTTTGGCATTGTTTTTCACCAACATTTTTTCTAATCGATTCTTTTGCTCGATCCATTGCTTCATGAAGATATCACATATCTGCTTTGTCATCACTATCTACCATTCGTAAAACTTCCTAATGACTTAAAACCAAGGATGATAGAAGCAGCACCAGTTCAAAAATCGTTGTTGTAAACTATTGTAGAGACAATATTTGATGTTCTTTTGTCTTTAGTATTGAGTTTGAGAACTCTTAACGTCCACTCTCTCGAAGCAATCATCCTTCTTAGGTCATCTTTATGTTTATGAATAGAGTCTAGCACGATAAAATGAGTTGCAAATCGTGTTACCACTGGTCTAATCAATCTTTATTATTGGTCTCTTTCCTCATAATGGAAAGTAACTAAACATGATTGTATATAAATGTCGTTATTAACTGACAGTTTGTGACAACAGTTGTTATCTCTGGCTCTTTGGAAATATCTTTCAAAATCAAATCAATGCAGTGTGCTGCACATGATGTCCAATATAAATGCCTTTTTTGCATCAATAATTGCCCGGCCGCTTTGTAGTTTGCTCCGTTATCTGTAACAACTTGCATTATTCTATTTTCACCAATCGTTTCAACGACATCACCCATTAATCCACAAGTATATTCTCCACTTTGTAATTCATTCGGGGCATTCACGGATTTAATAAATACCGTTCCATGGGTAGAGTACACGAAAAGTTTTATTATTTTTTGTCAATTATGTGTACTCCAGCCATCACATATTAATGTGTAACCATATTCATCCTAGAATTTGTGCAATGTTTTAACATATTGTCCAATTTCTTCTATTTCCATTTCAAGATACAAGTATGATATTTCATATGTAGTTGGTGAATCAATTCCACGACCACATTATGCACTCGCGTCAACCATTGTTGTATAAATGGACTATTAGCAACGTTATGTGGAATATGGTTGAAAAATAGAACTTATAAATTGCTCGACATATATGTTTTTTGGTATCTTTAATGCCTTTTCATTGCAGATTTAATAGAAGGTTGAGTTCTACCTCCTCATTTTTGCATATATGAGTTGATTCGTCCAATAACATAAGTGTCAAATCGCTATCTAGTCTGATAGATTTTCTAACAGTATGAGATATGTACAATTATCACTACAAGGAAAAAGGCATTTTCCGATGGCAGAAAACCGTCGACGGCCGTCGAAGGCAGTCGAAAAATGCCGTAGGAAAGTAAGGCGTCGAGGTGCTGTGTTCCCGACAGCTTCCGACACATCTTGCCGTTCGTATTTCCAACGGCTTCCGACACTTGTCGAAAACTGTTGAAAAAATTTATCTGAAAGCCGTTGGAAAACTTCAACTTGAAGCCGTCGGAAATTTACTGCATTTTTTTTTTATATTTCTGCTGCAATACAGCCTTTCATCCACATTTCTCATACAAACACTATTCCACCAATACTGCAGAATCCAATATATAATATTCCAACCAAATATCAAAAACCAAACTATACACAATTCACCAAAAAGAAAAATACATAAAATTAAGTCAAAACACATAATCATCACCCAAACTAATGTACAATACATAATAATATCCACAACACCAAATGTTCTATCAATTCATACACCCACAACTTCCCCAACATCCACATAATTATACAACAAAACAGGTAGTACCTCTACCATCTACCAAATCATACAAAACAGAAAAAAAAACTTACCGGCCAAAGCAATCAATCAATCTCCTCCAGAACCTGAACTAGCAGAGGAAGGGAAGCGACCACCATCTTGCTGGATGTACTCGGCGATATGCTGATCTAGCAATTGTGTGGTCTCTATAGCCTGCCGACGGTTCTGCTCCTCCAGCTGCGCCGCTCTAGCTCCCAAATCTTTGATCTCTGCTAGATCGATCTGAGCTCTAGTATGCATACCCCGTCTCTAACTGTTGGTCTGTAATAAATATTTAATTTAGCTGTATGATCTCTGTAAGTGTATGTGTAGGCATGTGAATGATTAGCAGTGTGATAATGTTATTTAATTTAGTTTTTGACGTTAACGTAAGTGTATGTGCATGTTGATAGTATCTTAGATTGTGGTAACACCAAATAACTATAGTGACAAGATTGTTGGTTTATATTTTGAAATACTATAACATTGGAAAATTTTAGCATAAGTAAAGTAACTATAGGGAAGGATTAAAGCAATAAATTTGAAATTACTCCTTCATTGCCAATATATTATTTACTTACCGCTTAATTGCCAAATCCGTATCGTCTGCCATGCTCCAATGGATCCATAATTGACTCAAAAATAGCATCCTCCACATCCGTCGTCAGCTCATCTCGACCCGTATCAGCAAAGAGTTTCTGGCGCTGCTCCATAAACTTTTCATGCATTAACAAATTAATATCATCATATCTTATTTCATATATTTTAACAAGTAGAACAATTAATAATACTGCATAAAATGAAATATGCTTACATGGCTCTTGCTGGATTTATCGTCGTGCCATGTATACGAAACTGTTCAGTCCGGATATACATGCTCGACAGCACGCGTACGAGTAAACACGTTCATATAGCACACGGGACCATGTGCCTCAGCTTCCTGAAATTGATTTTTACATACAATTATTGTACATTATAGCACAAACTATTTACAATTTGCATTCAGTAAATTTACCAACTCCTACCGATACTAGTGAAATGACTTCGACCCTCCGTGATGAGTCACGGGATTTTTATTTCTGTTTGCAGAGTTTCTTTCCGACTCTACCTGTACATTCAATATTTGATACATTATTATCGATCATGTATTTTTTGATATTTACTACCAGTCAAATAATTAAAAAAAATAGTATACTTACCTTCGCCTCGTCAGTTTCCCAGTATTCCAACCATGCTTGTCATATGCTCTCCCCCATCCAACGTGGTTTCTTACCTGGTTTCTTGATTTCGAATATCGAGTCCCTATAGTTTTAACGCATCTTCTTCATCCAATATTCTCGTGCCAACTGCATATCATCTGTCTGAATGTATATCTCAGCTTGTGTTTCACGATAAAAAGCAAAAAGAATATTAAACTCTAAACGATAAACAGTAAAAAAACACAACAAAAATGAATTAAAAATGAAAAACAGAAAACTATACTTACTAGGACATCCTGCCAAATACACTCTACTATGTGGGAAGGGATGTTATCCCACTTTGGCCAACACGCACCCATCCTACTTCGGTAAGAAGCTCTAGAAATATCCAACACAACCTTCGAGGGAAGTAGGTCGAACCCTCTGTTTTTAGACAGATAAGCACGTACATATATCAAAAAAAATAAGATGCTGAATAAAATTTAATTCTTACCCCTCTGCTCTAGGTACTAAAGAAACTACAAGACGCTGTGATGCTTGCGATGGACCACTGCCATCACCTCCTGAAGATCGGCAAGAGCCCCTTCCTCTAGATGACATTACGACAAACCTGTGACATATATACATATCATTTCAAAAGAGAATAATAACATGATAATGAAATATATTCATACGTAAGTGAGTACAACGGTATAAATTACTAAATTAATGACTGGAATGGAAATAGAAATGGAAGTGTGTTATACCTGATTCATAATGGGTCTTATGTTCCGACGATAAGTAGATTACATTGTATTTTTAATAAAAATTGCTAAATAAATGATAAATGGAAATGACATAAAACATGTAAGCAATGGTAAACGTACAGATATGGTTTTATAGTTACATTAATTTTATAATACATCAAGAATTCAACATAGTTACATCAATTGCAAAAATATCAGATTCGGATTTTATCAATCATAATCATCTTCTGATTCAGATTCGGTCTCGTTTTCTACGATATTTTCCTCTACACTATCAAACGCTTCCACCAAAACATTTGATTCATCGATCAAAGGACCAAAATCTATATGATCGTTTGTAATTATTATTTCGTTAATTTCCTCAAGATCTGCCTGATAAGCTTGTTCGTCAGGAATATTCTTCCCATCGAACGTAAATCTGGCCTTTGTTTTAAAAACTGTAGACCAATCTGCTTTATCTCTTTTTAGAGACGGATAAGGAGCGTAATAAACTTTCAATGTTTGTTTGGCTAGTACAAAAAGATCGTACTTATGATAGTGCGATGTATGCTTTATTTCAATAAGATTATAATCTTTATACACATTAATTCTAAAACCTGGAACATTGATAAACTAGTTGCATCTAAAAAGAAACACCTCCTCCACGGGTCGTGAGAAATATGTCAGTTGCAAAATTTATGTTAGAATGCCATAAAAATCATCTATGTGATTTTCTGGATCCTCGCCACCTTTAACAAACACACCAGTACTATTCATTAATTTTTCTGCACTGTATTCCTTGGTGTCAAATTTATATCCATTGACGAAATATATTTGATATGTCTTGACCACTCTTTTTGGCATCATCGCAAGATGTTTCAACCCTTCATCATGAACACAATTTCTCGGCTCACAAACGTAATTTGAAAAATTCAAATAATTGTAAAGTTAATTTGGTTATAATTGTAAATAAGGAATAAATAAAATGTCGGATTTAATGTTGAAATTATTTGTTATAAATTGAAATAGGTTTATTATGGAATATGAAATCAGTGATGTGGTAAGTAGTTATAATCTTTGTTGTAAACAATAAATTTATAAATATCATTGAATTATTTAAAGTAACAATTGTTTATTTATCATCTCATTATTTAATATGTTTGGAATTAATTTGAAAATCCACGAAAATTAATGTAATTATTGCAGTAAATATGGTAAAACATGTTATCGGTGAAATAATTAATGTAATAAAATGCAAACTTACGTTAATAAAATTCATAGGGTATTGTTGATTGAATTATAAGTATGTAAATCAAAATAAATGAATTTATTGGAATTTAAATTATAATCAATGGATTGATTACAGTTGTAATTGAACGCTATACTTGGTGCAATATTTAAATATTAAATTTGACATGAAAGATTTGTTTTAAAAGATTATAAATTTGTATGTAATCAAGAATGATGAAATTGGTTAACTTTTAAAATTTAAATTTATAGGTGATTAAATCAATTTAATAATAATTTATTTAAGTGGCGTGAAATTAGCCATTTTAGATACTGTCTTGGATTTCGACGAAATCAGTTTCATCGGATTTGTAACAGTGAATTATTATAAAATTTCAAGTTTCGTAGCAATCGGACTTGTCGTTTCATCGTACAGGCTTGAAACGTTTAGAAATTAATTAAAGAAATTTAATTAATATAATCTGATTTTAAATGCTAACTTCTTTATACAATGGAATTTGGATTTGAAATTAGTTTCATTGAATTTAAAAATATCGAAAACATATAATTTGATATATTGGATGACCCATTTTTGTTTTGGGAACGGAAGATACTTTTCGGGTCGTTGTTACCGTTTCGATCCAAATTGATCCGGCCATCCTTTTATTTCAGCTCCGTCATATATAGGCTGTTATAAACCCTAGTAGCCTTTTATTTTCTACCGTCTGTATGTATATTTATTTCCCATCTCCTCCTTACCAATGGCAGACAATCCAAACCCTAATTCAAATTTCAAATTCAAACTTCAAAATCCAAACTCCTCAAACCATGTCATATTATATATCGTTGGAAAGCTCTCGACGAGCGCAATCTACTGCAGCAATTCGTTTTTCGATTGGAGTCACAGTTTGGCCAGAAATTGACGATACTTCTCGGCCGTCCGTTTCTAGGGTTTTGCGATCGACGGTGGATCTTCACCCTTACGACGATCGGGAAGTGCGGGCTTGTAGAGAGCATCGTGCATTGACCATCCGTGATCTTCATTTGTCTCAGAGTCAAAGGAGATTGCCAGAAACTGATCGTCTAGGTCGCGGCAGCGCGGAGCCATCTCTGTCGTTATGGAGGGTCGCGCGTACACGGCTGGGGCGGCTCGAGGTGTGGATGATCGTGGGGCGGTCTGATGTGGTCGTAGGTTAGCGAGGCGGCGGCCATTTCAAGATGAAGGGCGGCGGCTGTAACGAATTGGGTTCGGAGAGGGTCGTGCGCGATCGTGAATGAGCTAGGGTTAGGGTATGCGAAATTACTTTTTTGCCATCTTTTATTTATTGATTCAAATTTAAACTTTAAATGTTATAACTCGTATAACTTTTGCATACGAGCTCGAATTCACGTGCGCTTTTCTCCGTTGCGATCATATCGAAATTCCGGACATTATGAACGAGCTAGGGTTCACGCGTTGTTTTCTCCGTTGCGATCGTATCGAAATTCCGGACGTTATGCAACTGGTTTAGCTGCAATCTAAGACTGTTAAAATTTTGGGCTTTATTTGGATTTTAAATCGACAATAGATCAAAGATGAGGTTTTAACCAACTCACAACTACTAAACCATCTTACGATAGTTAAATTGAATTTAATATGTGATACGAATATCATTGGCTGCTGTTTGGTTGTTTAATTTGATATTTTAATTGAAATTGAATTTTATTAAATTGAATTGCTACTTTAATTAATATTGAATTTAAATTGCTAGTTAAATACCTGATAATAATAAGCAGTTAATTTTTGTGATTTATTGGCTGAGTTGGATGATGATTATGATGGATGTTTGGTTGACATTTTGGATGATTTGATGTTATGTTTATTATATATGTTGTTATCACACTGCAAGTTCCTTTAGTTTGTTAGAAAAATAACTATGGGTTGAAATGATACATACCCGAACAATCATATAGATTAGAGAAAATTACAATGGATTGAAATGATAAACCCAAGCGATTTTATGAATTTGAAAAATTGTAATTTGAAACACGGGTTGAAATGATATATATCCGAAAATTGAAATTTTGCAGGTTGAAATGATATATATCTGTATCACTTGACCATTGGATAGAAAATTATATACAGGTACTGGATTAGTTAAATCCTTAATTTTTGAATCCAGTTAAATGACATTATTTTGAATGAAATAAAATTAGATTTATATGAACTGAATTATTTTCAAAATCCAAGCTTTTAAAATGTTGAAATTGAAATTGATTTAAATGAATTGTTTAAAGAATTTAAATTGAAATCTTAAAGTTGAATTTGAAATATAATTGAAATTTATCAAAATCGAGTTATTTTAAAAGTTTGGATATTTAAACTTTGAAACCTATTTAATTTGAAGTGGTTTAAATTAGATCAAACATGAATTTGAAATCGATATAAATTGAAATCGTTTTAATGAGAATTTGAATTGAAATCTTTAGCCATTTTAAATTGAAATGTTGAACTGAGATTGATTTAAATTGAATTTTTGAAATTAAAGTTGATTTGAATTGGTTTGTGAAATTGGAAAAAACAATTCTAATTTGAAACTATTTTCGATATAAACTCTTTTAATATACAACTCTTTTAACATATAAACTATTTTTCTTAAATAAACCAATTTGATATATTAATAATTTTAATACACCAACTATTTTTAATATATAACCTATTTTAATATATAAACGATTTTAATTTATAACCTATTTTTAATATATAAACTAAGGTATAAACTATTTTTAATGTATAACTATTCCAATATATAAACTAATTTCGATATTCAAAATATTTAAAGTTGGAGCTGTTATGATTTAGATTCACTTGAATTAAATGTGAATATTTTGATATGATGGTTTAACCTATATTATTGGTTATGATTTTGTAAATGAATATGATTTAAAGTGAATAATGATTTCGAAAGTGAATATGATTTGAAAGTGAATATGATTTTAAAGTAAATAATGATTTCGAATGTGATATGATTTTGAAGTGAATATGATATTTTGATATGAAGTATGAACTGTTTAAAGTGTAAAAGAACCATCCAGTGTGAAATAAGCGTTTGGTTGTTAAAGAGACCGTGATCGAATATTGTCACTCTCTGCCAATACCGAAAACCACTTTAACAACTGTGCACGTGTTGGAGAATCTAGAATGAAGTAGAATGGTTTGGCGCACGCTGCTGGAATGAAGTAAGAGAACGATGATGGATAGCCTTGGCCTTTGGGTCATAATTAAAATGACTAAAACAAGAGCCATTTCGCGCCAAGTGGAGTCGTTCCCCCTATCGGGCACATTTCTTTGATACCATATCTGTTACTTTGTAATTGATTGGTGGCCACCCCTTGATTTTTTATTATGGGGGTATGTCTCGAGATGGGTGGTAGTAGCTGCTATGCCTTACCACCAGTCCGGATCCGCAAAATGGTAGTATTCTACCATGGGCATTATCTCGTGTGCCTTGTCATATTTATCCTGATCGCGTCCACTATGAGTTTGGTTTGTGTCGTACCTATGGAGTGCTACCTGATAACCCACCGGTTTAGTGGAGTTTACAGGAGTGTATAAACTACGACATTTATAAAATGTGTTAAGCGTGATATGTATAACACCTTAACGCTATTTTAATACTTTACTGGCGTATTGTATTATATATATAGATAGTTTAACGGATCCTTAGAAGATGGAATCCCGAACATCTCATAAGTTATTGTATGCACGTTAGACACTAGATATGAGATGTAAAATCCCGTAAACATCCCTGAAGCCGTTATACTCATATTTACTTATTTTAATTTAACTTATATAAGATCTTTTAGTTCTGACTCGAGCGTTTTGTCTTTTCATTGCGCTTGGGTCAGCCTGAGCTTTTCAGTATTGAAGACTACCTTTCTATAGGACGAAGACGAAGATTTAGCATATCATTGCTATTTATTATATTTATCCCACTACATCATGTTTTCCACTGCATCATTATTGGTATGTCATTGTATAACTCTGATTGTATTGTAAAAGTGTAATCAAATATTATTTGTAAAACAGCTTCATGAACTGTTTATTTAATTATTATTTGTCATTCCGTCATGAGATTTTGTGTTTTCTTTCTTTCTTTTCTCTTATTTTCTTATTTACCTCATTAACAATCCTCTCTTTTGAATGATTTGCGTTGACATGTATGGTTTATTGTCGATTTAAACCGTCCAAAAAGATGGGTCGTTACATAATTGGGCTCCCAAGTGATTCATGAATTTTTATTTCTTTGTCTAGCATGTGTATGAGATGTGAGCATAGAATCTCCTCTAGTAAAAGATTAAAATCAAAATACAGACTGTACTTATTTCTTCGAACACTTTTTACTAGTTTGTACTCTTCATCTTTTGCACAAAGTGGGTAAAATTCTTGGTAATTACCAGTATTTTTGGACTAATTATACACATCTATATATAAAACAAGCATCAATAAAAATAGCATAAAAATTTCTTACAATAAAATGTTAGTTGGTTATCAATTTTTTGTAAAACAATGGTCATCGGCATATGCCATTCACATTGTCGGTACACAAACAAGGTAAATTTGAATATCTAAACCGTAAAGGAAAGTGGAATAGGGAAGCGGCAAAAAACCTAGTCTGGATGCTCACGTGTTCAGACACATAGCAAAATGAATGATAAGACTTAAAAGCTTTATATTTGGTTTGGTCAGTCGATTCTACTAGATATCTTAATATGTTGAAATAGTTGTATTACATCTTTTGCATAATTTGTGAGTAAATTTATAGCATACTTTAATGAAATGGAGGTAGTATTATTAGAAACTGAAATTTGTGCAGTGAGTAGCATTGTAAGACTGACTCATTTTCGCCTGTTGGTCAGTAAACCGTGAGTGAACTTGAATTTTAATATGCATTCATGAATCATATATTAAGTATAAAAATTGGCACTAACCAAGCTTAAACTTGTACTATTTGATATACATAGCAAAAGTTTGTTAATTTATTCAACTTCAAAACATTAATTGAATGAAGTTTACGGTTCAAGCATACATGGTGAGGTCAATTTAATTCGTCGGTTTTTACAAGAAAACTTAATTTAGACATTAGCTAATAGCTATATAAAAGATCAATTTTGGTTTATAACATGCTTGTAGTTACTAAGTATTTAATTTAGACATCAGCTAATAGCATGGTTTATTAGAATATTTGTCGTTACCTAGTATTTATGTAGGCATTAGCTAACAGCAATATTGCAGATGAATTTCAGTTTAATAAATTTTCAGAGACTACTCCATATTTAATTGCATTAGCTAATTAAAAACATTGCACTAAATTTTGGTTATTAATTTCTTAGAGGATATTGGGTATTTAGTTTGGTCACAATTATCATATCATATGAACTCTATTGGATATCACTTGGCAATTCAGATAAGACGCTTATAGATTAATTATGTACATTAGGAAAAATAAAAATAAATTGAATTGAAATAAAATAAAATAAAGTATAATGGCCTACAAGAATTTGTTGGCAAATGAAACCGAGTTATATGCATGTATAGTCAGATTTATGCTACAAGTACTAAATAAAGGTGTATCAATATCTGCTTTAAAAAGTTTTTCTTTTTCTCCTTTTTTCCCAAGGAAATGTAGACTTTTACTTTATCTTTAACTATAACATTAACATGATGCCATAGAAAAAAGAAGTTTCCGTTTCAAACATAAGAACTATAAAGTTACAAATATACATTCTCTTTGTTATTTAGTTTAAGTTTAGTGCAGCCTGATCACAGATGGTTTCTAACCATAGTTTTGACCAAATAAATTGAACGCAACTAGGAAGAGGGTAAAAAGAAATTATATTTTCATCTGCCAGTAATTTTTAATATTGGGAGAACAAGCTTCACTTTTAAACCCAAAATCTCCAAATGAATAAAGTGTCTCCACTCATCATTTTGGGTAGCATGAAATCAGTTTTGTTTAAACCTGGAAAGAGGAACTGTATATGCTATTCTAATCAATAAAACAAAGACATGAAAATTGAGAATACCTATTACCAAGAGTGATGCGAAAATCAAGAAAAATGTTTGAAAATATCATGACATATTGAAATCTGTCAATGTACAAAGCATCAAATGCTTGTTTCTCTACGTGCAATGCATGTTGGAGCATAGTCAAAAATTCTTTAGTGGGGGGACTGCAATGATTCAACTTTTGGAAAGAGGAACTGTATATGCTGTTCTAATCAGTAGTTTTTGGTCCATTATTTTTTGAACATGAAAAATGCCAGATGGTACCAACTCCATACCATACACAAAACCAGTAACAGATAATAATAGTAAATTAATTAATTAATACTACAAATAATAAAGCATTATTTTTACCTTCACATCCCAATGGTTGGACCGGTCTTAATAATAAAGCATGCAGTTCCGACTTGGTGTGCTAAAGTATCCTCCCACCCATAAATCAAAGGTAGAGAAATATTAGATATCAACATTGCCTTATTTTCTAATAAAGTTCTTCTTATTTTCAACAAATCAACAACGTTGTTTCCATCACTGTTTTTTTTTTAAATTTTACAGAACGATAAGTTAAACGTGTACTCATGCATGAATCCAAACTGCTCAGTGTTTTCTGCAGTTAAAACATGTTCCATATGTCGATTGAATTATGCTGTCGACAAATGGAAAATATATAAATGAGAAAGAAAAGTCACATAAAAATTTAAATTATTCAAATGATTATTAAAACTGATGGTAATTTCAAATAAAACTCCATAAATTGTACTAGTCATGTTTAATTAATTGATGCATAACAAAAATGTGATTACTTAAATGCCTATGTCATAAATTAAAAAGACGTGTGATCTCAATAAATTTTTGTGCCATTTTGCGTCATGCATCGTTGATAACTACAACTCTTACTATTCAGACATTCAAATTTCTAACTCAATAGAAACCCATTTTAAGAAGCATGCATAGTTTTATAATGTACCATACTTAAGTCAAATACAATTGTATCTTTACTTCCAAAAATATTAGATATAAAATTCGCCGTTCCATTAAACACTCAGCATTCTATTTTAGAAAATACGTACTTGAAATAAAACACAATATCCAAAAATAACCTTCGTACCATTTCTTGCTATAAATTTATCACTATAGTTACTACAACATGTAGTAATTCTTAATTTGGTGGATTAATTACTGTGAACTTCTCATATATTTTTCTTACTGATGATATCATACATTAACAACTACCTAATGAATTAAAGTAAACTCAACATATGGACATATTTGAACTAAAATAGATCAAAAAAATATCCAGACTATAATATATAAAATGACAAAACCACAACAGCAAACATTTATAGTGTGCTTCTATTGTATAAGAGCAATACAATATCCTATATTTTTCTTTATAGCATAAGTATTGCAGTACAATAGGTTTTACCCTACATTTACGGAAATAGGAAAAATAAACTAAGCTGTAAAATAACTAGCATTTACGTGTATAACTTACGTGCATATAACTTATATGCAAATAGCTTACGTGCATAGATTGAAATTCATTCACTACTATTTTGAAAAATAAATGCAGTTGCATAATTAACACTTAGCATACAGCTCATATGCATTGTTAACTCCATTTACAAAATGATAAAGAAATCGAATGACAAAAGGTGAAGTTGTGTGTTGACCGTGGAAGAAGAAGCACATATGCCCTTTTTAAAAACATGATCATCAGTTGCAATGAATCATATTAAAAAAATATTGCATAATCAAAATTAAAATATTAGATAATATTCATAGAACCATAGTCGTGATTAGAAGAATGGCAATACCAATCGAGTAGGTCCATAAAAGTGCTGATAAAAATATTGCTAAATAGTGAATCGGGACAATAAAGCGACGACCAAAATTGCATCACGGTGAATCGAATCAGAAAATCAAAACTGTGGTCCACCAATATCAATTTTGTATTGGTATAGACAATCGCAATTAGGGTTTGGTTGATAATCACATCAGAAGAATAAATCATTATTATAAATGAGATGGATACCTCACAATCGTGTAAATCTGTAGATCACGTTGGAGAATAATCTTGATCACATTGGTGAATGATCTTGATAAGCAGCAAGTTGAGTTAACTAGTGAAGTGGAGAACGTATTTTGGCTCGGAGTCTTCAATCTTTTGCTGCTAGGTGATTTTTTTTGGGAGATGTGGGGCATTTTTTCGCCTTAATAATTGCAGTGGAGGCCTATTTTGTTTCCGCCTCAATTAAGTACAGGATGGTAACCTCTATCAGCTAAAATGATTACCGGCGCAGATACAATTTCTGCCTCCTGCCATGTGTCATTAGGGGGCAAAATGTTAATTTGCCTTTAAACGTAGTGTACCCGATTGTTTTAAAATTGGTAGCTCTGTTATTAAGCTTCTTCGTGACATGTCAAATGCAGTGAGTATCCGAGTTTAAGACCACGTTTCTTTATCTCACAAATACGCACCCCTTCATTATATTATAACTAGAAGCAAATTTCTCTATAGAATCCATAACATCCTACTATCTTATTGATGATGCATATTCTTGGTCAATCGTGCTTTCAGCTACAATATTACACCTTGTATGCTGAGATAGTTGCGACTTATTTATGTTATTAGTCTAAGGTTTTAATTCTCGGTATACATATTGCAAAACATTCTGAAGTTTTCAGAAAGGGATTGTGATATATTTTGGGAATTTAAAAATCTCCACTCCACTTTTAATTTTTCAGACATTGCACTCAACTTCTCCTTACGTATAATTTTCATTGTCGTGTACTTAAATTTGTAACCGAACATCCACATTTATGACAAAAATCCATTATTTCAAACTCTGTAACTACACGACGAAAGCCTGAAATGGTGAGTCGTTGAAAGATAATTTATACTGATATACAGAGGGAACATAAGACAAAAACTATACTAACTATTATCTTTCAGAGCTCACAACGGATGGTCACACAAATATCATATTATGTGTGTGTGTGTGTGTGTTTAATTACATATTTTCTACTACAATATAAGTCTGTACCAGCCAAATCCAATCAACTTCACACACTGTCACGTCATGTCTTTGATACACTTTATTTGTAATATTTACAATGTATGCATACTTCATCTCAAGTTCACCATGTCTACACAGACCATCAACTTGAACAATATCAAAAAAATAATATAGCAGTGGGTCAGACCTTTGTCTAGGTAAGTGAAGCCAAGCTGAAACTTATATATTAATATGACAGTGATATAACATGGTTTAACCATAAGCATTCTGGTCTCGTCGCGTGCGCTGTAGAATGATATTACACCATTTAGATATGACCTGGTCCTGAACATCTACGTTATTGTATCCCCTACACGAAACCCAATCCCACCACCAACTGTAAAGGATTTCTCGTCTACGTAATTTGGTCCCGCCGCCTATGGTAAAGGATTACATGTCTACAATTAACCGGTCATGCCACTTGTGGTAAAGGTTGGTTACCTACTGGACTCACCCTTAATCCCGCCGTGTGTACTATAGGTTGACTTTTGTCCACATCAAAATTCTTATGGATCGTCCCCAATACTATGCAGGAGAACGCTTCTCAATACATGAATCAAGGATCCACTGTGTGCGCTACATGATTCAGGTATTCGTTCGTCGTCCCAAAACTACACACGCACACACATACATACCACATTATTGGACTATAAGATCCAAAGCTCTCTCTCTCTCTCTCTCTCTCTCTCTCTCTATATATATATATATATATATATATATATATATATATATATATATATATATATATATATATATATATATATATATCACATTCATATTGCATCGCTATTGCCAAGTCTCATATACCCCTTTTTTTATCCAGAACTACCTATACCTCATTCGTACATCGTTGCCATTAAGCTGCACCTCATACACGCTTCAAGTATTCCAATACCATTCCAAAATCATGCATACCATTACCCTACATCATCATTAATATCGATCTACGCATCCAAACTATAGCCGTATCAGTCAAATCATGACCATAGAATCGTTAGAAAAAACAATGCAAAAAATTGGATCTCCATATGACGAATCGGCGATCAAAACGCCGAATACGCAAATTTGCATCATCCACCAGTGGATCGGTGTGTACCCACCGGTGCACGTCCAGATAAGCATTTTCCTTTTACTCTGAATGTTTTAGATTTTCAAATATTGATTATTTACTCCATACGCATTTACAAGCATCGAATTTGGTAGGTTTCAAATTCGAATTAGTGTAAAACTCGGTTTTCATGGTTTTTTTGAAAATAAAACATGTTCATCTGTTTCTTAGTCTTTGGGTTCATTTTAGATTCATGTATGTATATGCCATATTTAAATCATAATTTAGCCTTAAAACGTCCTAGAACATTATCAAAGTGCTATATAAGGATCAGAGAAACCACACTCCCCAAATCAAACCAAAGAGACTTGAATTCACCCACTGTCCTAAATTTCCAGAAAATCGAATATCTAAATTAGCCTTCGATTCTTACTCTAAATGATACAGTACTCTACTATGAATCTAATGCAACTTGTTTCGTCAAATTTTCTTAAGAAATATGAATTTGGTATTGAGATGGAGGAAGAAGGAAAAAGATGAATTGGGTAGTTTTTCCAAAATGAGAAGAAGTTGAAAAATGAAGTTACGTGCTTTTTTAAAGGTTTTTAGAGCGAAAACAAAACTGATGTCCCAAATTTGAATACAAACTATGGACTTGGCCAAACTCAGCCCAGCATGACCCGTGGTTCGCTCACAATTCCAGTCCAGCCTGATTCGATATTTCTCTCATACGACATTCAATATGGACAAATGAATTTATTTTGACGCGAACAATGAGAGCTACGCAATGGTGCGACTCCCGTCAGGTAATTCAACCATTTGTAAAAATTACTATTTTTCCCTTCTATTGAAATTTATCCAATCTACAAATAGGTTTCAGATTTATTTACTAGTATTTATTATAATTATTTAAGTTTTCGTACAAAATTTTGAACTATTACATTTATTGTATGGTATGTTAGACTGACTAAGACTTAATTTGGCTCCGCCTAACCTTTATCTTTGAGTTTTGCACCCAAGTGCCTACCTTTGTCAGTACCGTCATTTATGGCCATCTTAGGATCCATTCTTTACGGAGCGAGTGGGGCATTTGAGTGGGGTATTTGAGCGTAGAAGTTGGTTGAAAGAGGAACGTGTTTGTAGATGCGAAAGAGGTATCTAAGCATTGTATTTGAAATGTGATTTTTAATTTAATTGATTTATAGTAATTAATTTTTCATAATATGTAATATGCATTTAATAATTGCAAATAATAGAAATAAATTACGCAATTTCATTAAATACATTTTTAAATATATATACATGCAAAAAAAGAACTAAAACTACTCACAACGACTACGTAACAAATCCAACTCGTACATTATAAACCCTGGTACCTTTTATCACTCAGTTTTTCGATGATGTCCAAATTTTTGGATTCGTTGCGAAAAATTAACATAAGCTACCATCGTTGAACATGCAGACTATGAGTTAGTAAAACAAAACAACGCTGCACGGCATTGCTAAAACAATTCATATTCACGATCGACCTTCCAATGTCATATCTACTCGAACAACCCTACTAGTTATGCCTACTATGTCTAAGCGGCGAAGTAATTGGAGTGTAATGGGCGCTACCCAGTCAGAGTAATAATCTATACGGCGGTAGTAAAATCCTGCGTTGGTGGGTTAAAGTTCTATCAGATATCTTCAAGCCTTCTTTTCTATACAACCTTCAAAAAGTTGATCCAATTATCTGAATCTTAAAATGGACTCTTTTCTTGAATCTTTTGAATCTTCATCCAAAAAGAAAAGGAAGATCCGTGTCACATTGTGAAAATTAAAATTACAAAATATAGTACAAAAATCATAGATAATATATGTTATGAATCAGAACAAAATAAACATAAAAATATATCTGAAAAGATAATCGGATTATGGCCTACGAATTGGTGAATTTTAAGATTTGGTTGTGTGGAGATGGAAGAGAGGATGAAATAAATAGGGTAAAAGAAGGAGAGAGTCCTTTGGAGGGAAACAGCACGATACGTCAAACACATCCGACGTCAACATGCCAATTCACTCATTTTTCCAAATAAGGCATTTGGACCATTGAGGCATCAGACGTGACGCCAGCGAACGATAGATTACACTACCTCCTTAACAGCATAACTTATATGTACATTAGTTTATTACTCTTTATCATATTAATTCTTTAGTTTAACGTTGTTATCATTTAATCTGGTAAATGTCCTATATGACAGAAGTGAAGCTTAATTCAGCTCAACTCCGAAAATATTGAAGTTTTAAAAAATGGCCATAGAAAGCAAGATATGAGAGAACAACTTTCTCTTGATAAAAAGTCTACAGATGACAATGAAGACATCTCAGAGCTAAATGGTGAAACATTTGATGCCATCAGGAGAGATATGTCCAGTAAAACCATGCAAAATGATAACACTGAATGTAATGTGAATGGTTTAACTAATGATGCTGTAGAAGATCAAGGAACCTACGGATGCTCGAACGACTTCGAATTGCGACCGATCATGGCGACGGCTAGCGATGGCTAAAATACGTGGCCAATGTTAGCCGTCGCCTACCTGAATATAACCCGCGAACAAAGGCTTCAGCAAAAAATCTATAGCCTTCTCTTCAAACCTCTCTTCTTCCCCAATCCCCCCCTAGTCGACTCCAGCCGCCACCAGCTACCACCAACCGCCACCGACGACCCCTACACGCTGCGCACTCCTTCAATTTGGCTTCATTTTTTGAGATTTGTTGTCTTATACCCTATTTATGCAAAATTAGTAATTTTGATGTAAATGTTTTAGAGTAGTTGTTATTAGATGATGGTATAGTTTAGTGGTTGATTTGGAGATAAAATTATAACCCTAATTTAGAGAATTAGTTGATTATTGATTTGAAATTGATGATTATTGTGTATTAGTTGATGATATAGTGTGTTAGTTGATTTTGAGATGTTAGTAAGTGGTTTGATTATTTAATTTGTAATTAAAAGTTAGGGCTAATTTAAAATTGAAAATTAGTATTCATTGATTAATTGCTTATTGATAAGTTTACGAAAATGTTTGCTATAGTGGAGAACGATGTTTGTTATAGTGGAAAACGATGTTTGTTATAATTTGAAGATGTTACGGTTTACTTGAAAATTAGTGTACAATTAATTGGTGTATAAAATTAATTTATTTTACCTTGTTATTGTTAGTACTAACTTCTAATTTTAGCTTACATAGTCTGTAAATTAAAATTTTATTAGGTAAAAGAGTTTGAAAATACGTTATAAAGCTATAATTTAGGTAACAAAACGCTAAGAAAAATTATACTTAAATCGATTTTGTAAAAAGTTTAAGAAATGAAGAAAACAACAACAAATATTGTACTAAAATCGATTCTGTAAAAAGTTAGGCAACGAATATAACAACATAGAAAGTTAAGAAATGAACATGACAAGGACAAATACTTTACTCAAATCAATTTTCTTTAAACTTAAGAAACGAACAAAACAAGAAGAAATATGCTGCTGAAATCGATTTTTCAATAAGTTAAAAAATGAATATAACAAAAACAAATAATATACTCAAATCGATTCTCTAAAAAGCAACTAAATTTATATACAAGAACAAATATTGTACTAAAATCGATTATCTAAAAAAACTTGAAATGAATATAATATTAATTTGAAAATAAACATTAAGTATTACAATAACAAATACAACAACCACAAATTAAAGCCTTTAGTCCCAAAAGGTTTTAATTTATTTTAGAAAATACAACAACAAAGAAGATAGCCTTTAGACCAGTTATTATATTGAATTTTCGATATAAATTTCAAAGCGTTTACACATCGTATGCTCACACAACAACTCCAAACCCTATGAAATTTGAAATCCGATAATAATAAACTATTACGGATCGAATGGAACTGGTTTTGTCGAAATCCGAGACTGTGCCTCGGAAGGCTATTTTTGTAAACTCAATTTAACTATAAAATTTTAAAACTGAACAAACAATTGTTAATTTCAATTTTACCACTTCTATTATCTTCAGAGTTATCAATATAAATTTTATAAGCCTTCAAATTATTTTTAACCGGCTTAAAACTCCAGATTCAACATTTCATCCAACTTCAAATTATTTAATTCAATAATTTGATTATCAAATAAATTGTGATATTCGTAATTCAAGTTAAAATTGCTCTATTGAATATTTGAAATCAATTAAATATTACGATTTTAAATGCTTGTAAATTACGGGTCGTCACATTCCTCCCCCCTTAAAAGAATTTCGTCCCCGAAATTACTAATTAGGAAGAATGGTCCAATACCTATTTATTCTTTTCCCCAAATCCAAACAGTTTCTAACAATTCAACATCTTACCAACTATCTTTTTATAAAAGACCCATTATTATTCTTATTAATTTTCCAAGCTTTTCGATAGTTCCCAAATAACTTTACTTATTCAACTATTCAAATTATAATTCAAAACCAAGTTTAAAATTTTCAAAATTTCTCAAAAATTTTCTAACTCTCTAAATTTCCGAAAAATTTCGCCAGCGTCTCCTTTGCGCGACTAGCTCGGTACAACTACAGAAGGCCTCTACGGGCTTCCAAATTCCAAAGAAAACAAAAAGCCAAGTGGCTAGATCCAAAAACCCAATCAAATTTCACAGAAATTTAAACACATAACTTTTTTGTCGAGCATTTCAAATTTATCTTCTGAAATCAAACCAATTTTTTTCTTTTCCCTTTATAATACATGCATACCTTACTTAGCAATAATATCCAATCACAACATTCCAAAAACATTTTATCGACTTCCTTCAAAGTGTCAATATTTATTCATTCAACTATTACTTAGTATATATTTGTAAGATCAATTTCCAATCAAGAATTCTCCATTCCTTTCTTAAGTTAGTATGAGCATTTTATATGTTTTTTATATTTATTTTCACCTTACCACTTTAGTTTATATCTAATTCTATTCAAATTGATTCTTTCATTACCATATGAATTCAATTTATTTTCAACTCTAAATATTGAATTTTATTTTTCATTTCTACCGATTCATGTCATTACTAATTTATTTCAATTTCCAGCTTGAAATCGTTTTGTCGTTAACAAAATTTTCCAAAAAAAAATTCAAAAATTTCTAACTCCCAAAATTTTCGAATTTTTTTAGCAAAGTCTTCTTTGTACGGAGGAGCTTTTGCAATTTGACAAGAGATATAAATATATATACATCGACCCACATGGTCGGAAAAACCAAAAACAGTTCATATTTTCTATTTTTATTGCGTAGGCGTACCTTATTTAGCATTTTTAAGCAAACAGCTTATTTATTTAGCAGTTAGCGTGCCCAAAATCCAGCCACACGGCTTCCCAGTACCTGTACTTACTCAATTTAAACATGTAAGTGCCAAATATATGAAGTTTAACAATATTTCACCTATTTGCAATAGTTAAACACATGAATTCTAAAAAAAAATGTACACCAAACATTTTTCCGCAAGCAACTTGTACAATTTTCATACTAATTCCACTGTTCCAATTAATTTATAACCATTTTCATTCAGTTCGAATGGTTTTCAATCCATTCGTATACAACTTCATCAATTTGAATGGTTTAAAACTCAATCGCTTATATTAATTTATTTTTAAACAAACCGAACTCATATTTAATTCAATTGCTCTCAAAATCAATTTATTTTACTCCTATCGATTCATAGAATTTTAATTACTTCCATTTACATCAAATGACAATTTATTCTATGCAATTTGACAAGATCTATGTGAATAAACAAGTATTTATGTTTTATAACCAATTTAAATTGATTTCAACTCAATTTATTATCGAATTTCTTCTATTTTAATTCATTCACAACCATTTTATTTAGCTCGACACATTCTATTTAAATTTTATCTCTTTCCAAATTTATTCACGATCCATTCATTTACATTTCATTTTACTAACCAAACTAGTTCATTCAAAACCATTAACAACTTAGGTTCATCTTCATTACCAATTAAATTTCCTTTTTGTTTTAATTCATTCACGACCATTTATCTATTCAATATAATTAGTTTATCCACTCAACCAATTATGAATTTTTATTTCCTTACTCAATTCATCCGAAATTATTTTATTAATAACAAGGCCATTTCCAATGTATTTCTACTTATTTGGATTTTATTTGCAATTCAAACCATCACTATTACAATCCAATTTTTTTTTATTCGATACATTTCCAATTATATTTTATTTGTTAACACTTCAAGTTAAAATTTAATTTATAACTCAAGTTCTGAATCTACTGTCCATTTTCAATTTACCACCCAATTTCATGAACTCACAATTCAATTACATTCACTTCACTAACAATTCAGGTCGAATTTAATTTATAACTTGAGTTTTATTTTCAAACTTCATCATTAACTCAAAATTCAGCTTCTATTTAACTACATTAGGTTCCATTTGCATATTTCATTAACTATTTTATGTTATAATTCAAGTTTGGATTTTTGTTTCATTTTTCAATTCATCAGACAATATTTATTTTGGGTTTTCTATTTTACTTTCCAATTTTATAAGTCACAACTTATTATTTTACACAATCACATTCATTCTAGGCTTGAATATATTCATATTTTATTTTTAACTCAAGCCTTATGCTTATTTATAACCCAAGCATATTTTATTCCATGGGTTTTTAATCCTTCTACAAGTTATTCTAATTTATTTATTTCAATCCAATTCCATTCAATAACTCAAGTGAACTTTTATTCCAATAAGTTTATTTTAACTCAGATTTGTTGAACTCAATTCGACTTCAACTTAATTCGAGTACAACTAGATAGTATTTTCAACCTATTCAATTAATTTCAATCCAGTCAAATTTTTATTCCCCATTCCAAGTTAATTTCATTTTTAACTTTTCACTTTAAATTTAAATTCTAACATTCAAAGCTTATGTTTCCTTTCTGATTTAAAAATCATCTTAATTTATAAGCTTATAACCTATCCCAGCAGGATTCTAAACACCCGACCTTTGGTTTTAAATTATTTTGAAACTTCCATTATCTCCAAAATCACACTTCTCAAAATTTTAAAACAATCCTGGTTTTATTCCCAACAAATTTCCTTTGAAATTTCACAAACTTTCGTTGCATTTCTTTCATATCCAAAAAGTCTGATTCCAAACCATTTTATTATACTCGACATCATTCCAAAAATATTTTAAAATCAAATTTATTTGCATTTACCGGTCCATAGAATTTTTTTTAGTTTTATAGCAAATTTTAAATTGATCTCCAACTCAATTTATTTTTAATTCATTTCTATTTTATCTTACATGGTATTTTATTTCATAGTGCATAAGTTCCATACGAACCCATTTTATTTAAGCTCAACAGCCTTTCATGCTTGTATATCATTAATTCGATCCATTTGAATTTTATTTCAACAAATTCCAAATTTACAAGTTATCAAACTTTTTATATGCCATAAACATTCTTAGTTAAAATTCCAAGGTTTAAACAATCTTTCAACACTTCAAAATTCCTTTTGAAATCACCTATATCCAAAATTCCTTGCATTTTCAAAATCAACCAAATTTCTCCAACAAACTTTAATGCAAAACGTCCTGGTAGCAATCCCTCTTTTGAAAACTCGAAAATGAACACCGATGATGTCGTGATCATCATCAGAATTATTTTCCAGCGACCGTAAAGAGTTCAATGTTTTTCTCTCTTTTAAAACCCTTCAAGTATTTTTGAATTCCAAATCCCTCTAGATTTCACATCTGATTCAAAAATATTCGTCACATATATGTATTTTTTCAATTCTAATTTAAATCAAATTTTAACTATAATTCATTTGTTAGTCTCCCATTTGATTATAATTCAATTCATAAATTACATTTATAATTCATATTTATAAATTTCATTTTATAATGAATTTATTTCCTAATACTTTGGTTATATTTTCAATTTCTAGTTAGATTTTTACACAACAATGATAATAATTTAATATTATCATTTCTAACATCCAAGCAACCATATATTAGCTAAAATAGTTTACATGTAACAACCCTGTATTTTGTAATTATTTTAATTGTATATTTTAATTATTTTAATTTAAATTTTGATAAAAAAACCTTATTTTACTTATTGAAATGATTAAATTTTATTATTTAAATATAAATCTTGATTTTTATATGAATTATAATTCCAAAACTTGTGTAAGTTGAATATTTCCAGAAAAAGTGAATTTTTTGTCAAATAGTCAAACTTTGACTTTTAACTTAAAATTTAAAAGTTTGAAATTTTAAATTTTATCTTTTATTATGAAAATAGATTTAATAACTTGAAACTGCCTTTTGTTTCGTGGAAAACGGAGTTAAACTGCAAAAGATATGTACATTTCAATTTTGAGTATAAATTGTTTATTTTGCAATTTTGCTATTTTAAATTGTATAAATTTTATTTTTTTCTCTGTCATATTTTATTTTAGTATGTTTTAATATGTTATATTATGTATATTTTGACTTATAAATATTTTTAAAATGATAATAGAATTTTTCTATAATTTACTATGATGATTTCCTATTTTTAAAAGGCTGTTTTCCTTTTTCTGCTATTTTCTTCATCTAAACTATATTTAAATTAAAATTTATTTGTTTACTTTTGTGATTTCCTTTTTATTTTGTGTTCTTATCTTTATTTATAAATACTTTTAAGTACATAAAAATTTTCCCAAGTTCATTGCACTTATTTTTCATATTTTCAAGACTAGTTGCAAATTTTGCTGTTTTATTTAATTAAACTATATATAACTAATAATTAATTAATTTATTTTATTTTTTTACTAAATTTTCATATTTTATCTGATTTTATATATATATTTCAGTTATATAAGGTTTAAAAAGAAAATAATGGAAATTTGAAGAGTTTGTGTTTCTTTAGTTGCTTAAGGCTCTTCGTTTTCCCGCCTCTTTGTTTTCCAACCTTTTCAATTCTAGCCTTAGCCGACCATATCTTTTTGCTACTGCCGTGAGTCCCTCTCATATTCACGTGAAAAATGCTTCTCAACTCCTCCTAAAAACTCACGGCTTGATAAGAGAGAATTTTTTTTGCAAATGGCTTCCTTTATCTCTTCTCTTCTTCACAATTTCAATGATTTTGCTTCCTCCTTTGCAAAGCTTTGCTTGGCCCCACTCTCCACCATCATCACCGACCATCACCTCCTCCATCTCCAGCTGCAACATCAGCCTCTCCTCTGTCCATGTCAGGCTGTGGCATCCCAAAGATGAAAACAACACAAAAACTCCTTTAAACTATGCTAGCCTAGCCACAAAACATCACCTACCTCTTCCTATACACTTTGGCCACCCCTAGAACCACCACCACCAGCCACTACCTGACCTTTGGCCGCTGCTACACCATCTCCAGATCTGACCTGAAGCAAGGCCGTGAGCCCTTGGCCAAAACCCCACCATCCAAACTTGTAGAACCATGAACAAACCATCCATTCACCAAATCCCTTCATGTTGCTTGCCTTATCACCTCACAACCACCACATATGGCCTTGGCCGCCTCCTATTTCTCCACCACCACCATGATACCACCTCTGACCTTCCACCTCTCCACTGTCCAGACCTGTACTTGCCTTTGGCCGAGCCCCACTTGCTTTTGGTCGAGCCAAAAATGCACCCAAACCCTACCTATTGTTGCCTTGACTTAGTATGCTTCATGTTGTAACTCCTCCATCTTCATCCACTTGTTGCCATGTGTTTTGATGCTAAACCCAAGTCATGTTGACACCTAGGCCGAGCCTAGTGTGATGAGAACAAGCCCAATTGATCATGTGACAAGCCATGTTGTCGTGGTCAGGCACTTTCGTGTTAAAGCTGGGTAATGTTCTTTGTTGATTTAAAGTTTCCATTTCGTTTAAATTCATATTTGTATTGTATGCATATGTTTATATGGTCTTGTTTATTTGTTGTATACAAGATCATTATCAAGGCTTTCCATTTCATTCAATTCAAATCGGGTTTGTCGTGCTTTTGGAATCGCTCTTGTGTTTGTTGTTTTGGTCTCTAGCTTCGAAAAGGTGAGTCTTTCTCACTCTGACATTTATACTTATGAAATAGTGAACTGATGACAAGTGTTTAGTAATATAAAATGTTTATGCAAGTTAATGATGATCATATGATATGCTATGCCATGTTGTTACCATGTTAAAACTGTTAATTATAACCTGACATCTGATATATGACATTATATTGTGACATTGACATTGTTTATATTGTTTATGCATATATTCACACTGCAAGTTCCCTGTTAGAATAGAATCATTATGAGTTGAAATGATACATACCCGAACGGACTTTAGAATAGGAAAAAATCGTTATGGGCTGAAATGATAGGCGTGAGCGATTTTTATTGTATTTTATTTGGCTTGGGATTGCGGGTTTGAAACGATAAAACCCGGTTTTCTTTGTAAATTACGGATTGAAATGATATATATCCGTATCACTTGACCTAGGTTAGAAAATTATATACAAACCCCGTGGTATATTTTTAAATGATTTTTTTTAAATATGTATTTTCAAAAGTATGAAATTTTGATTTAAAATATATATATTATGGTTTTAAGAAAGTTAAATATTAAATCTTGAAATTGTGAATTTAAGTGAATTCAAGTATGTAAATTTGGAGTAAATATGACGTTTGACTTTAAATTTTATTTCAAGATGTAAATAAACAATGGAAATTAAATTTAAAGTTTTGAAATGATATTTGAAGTAAAATTTTAAGTTTATTAAATTTATAAATTAAACAGTGAATTTTGACTTAATAAATGAATGGAGTTTGCAAAATTGAATATTTGATCTTAAAATTTTATTGTGTTAAATCATATGTTAAAATGATTTTAAATGTGAAATTTTGAAGTCTAAAAATATGATTTTTAAGTTGTAATAATAAAAATTTGGAGTTTTATTATTATTTTTGAAAAGCTAAAATGAAACCTGAAATTTTATAGCATTTTCAAAATGCTTTAGTCTTTTGACAGCATTTTAATGCTATTGTTTTGAATCTAACAATGTTTGAAATAAATAAATATCTATTACGGCATTTTATAAATGTCGCTATTCTTGAAATAAAACATTTTGGAAAATATAAGCTACGATAGCACTTTATAAATGTTGTCGTTGCTTTAATTTGACAATGTTTTGAAATGTTATAAATTTTAACACTGTTTGGGCTATATTTTAAAGTGTTAAATAATTTAACTTTTGAAATGGATTATCTGTGAAATTTTAGAAGTTTTGAATATTTAAATTTGAATCTTTAAGGAATTTAAATTGAATTTGAATTTAAATAAAGTTTACTTGGTTATGTGTTAAACGGAATGAAATATAATATAATAAATGAATTTTTGAATGGAATTTTGGAATGTATTTTTGATAATGATGTTTGAAATAATAAACGAATGACATGTTTGATTTTTAAATGATATTTAACTTTGAATATTTGGATTTGAATTCAAATAATGATTTGATTATGAAGTTTTGAAAGGATGTAATATTTTAATGATTTTGAAATGGTTTGGAAATGATTTAATCTCTATTTTAATAAAGAATGTGAATGTTGAATGATATTTGATTTTGCTTTATTTGATAAAGGAATATTTGAAGTTTATATTTGTATGAAAAGATATTTGGTTTAATTGTAATTTAAGTTTATTTTAATAATATTGGATTTATGAAATGAATATTTCAAAACTACATAATAATGAAATTAGATTTGAGATATGAATATATGGAATTATAAAGTTTAGTTTTGAAATGTGGGATATTAAAGTTTGGAAACATATTAAAATTGGATAGCTTATTTTGTAGATCAAATCTATATTTCAAATTTATAAGATTTGAAATGTTTTGTTAGAAAACTGAATTGAATTGAAATTGATGGTATGATTTGAATTAAATTGGAAATTTGAAATTTTGAATTAAACTGGAAATAAATTTGCAAAATGTAAAGAATTAAATGAATGTTTTATGATTTCAAATGTATGATTTCAGTATGTTATGATTTTCAAAGTGTAATGATTTCAAGTATTTTGGTTTCGAAAGGGTTATAACTTTGAAAGTATTATGATTTTTGGAAGTGAATATAGGTTTGAGATGGAAATGATAAAGTATAAACTATTTTGATTTGAATATAGTTTTGAAATAAAAATGATTTTGGTTTCGAAGTATAAACTATTTTTGATTGAATAAATAGTTTTGAAATAAAAATGGTTTTGGTTTCGAGGCGTAAACTATTTTGAAAGGAATATAGTTTTGAAATGAAATGATTTGATCCTTTGGAAATATGAACTATTTTAAAATGACCACGGCGTTATAATAACGTTAGTTGTTGAAGAGACTGGGATCGGAAGTTGTCATACTCTCTACCAACTCCGAAAACCACTTTAACAACCGTGTACGCGGTGGAGATTGCAGAATGAAGTAGGATGGTGGCGACGTTCTTGAGGTATATTACGTGGACCCAACTCCCGTGAGTTGGCATAAGGTGGCTAAAACAGGAGCGATCTCGGGCCAAAGGAGGTAGCACCTCTGGTCGGACACATTCCTCGATATTATACTCTTACTGGTGATTGATTAGATGGCCATCCTCCGATTTTGATTGGGAGTGTGTTCCGAGGTGGGCGTATGTGGCTGCTGCGTTACCACCAGCCCGTATGCGTAATTGGTATATCTACCCTGGCATTGCCTTGTGTGCCGTGTCACCTACCATACCGAGCCTTTACTACGAGTTTGTTTTTCTCCCGTAGCCCGTGTGGTATCCTCTGACAGTCGCCCAGAGTGGAGATGGCATGATATTGGATGGACTATTGGGACTATTATGTGTGAAGGGTGACATGGGTAGCCCGGAACGCTATTTAAAAGTATGTTTATTTTACTGTAGACATTATTATGGTAGCGCAATATTACTACATAGTAAATAGTTTAACGGATCCTTCCAGGATGGGCGATCCCAAGCATCCTTTAAGTTACTGATGCATTTTTGTTACTGTTCACTTGAGTTTATTTACAGTCATAAGTATTTATGTCCTGACTCGAGTGTTTTGTATTTTGCTTTACGCTCGAGTCGGATTGAGTGAGTTAGCATTCAAGATTCACCTTCGGAGTTGGAGCTTTCCTTGAAGATCCAGCCATCTATTTTGCTTTCTGTATCCAGTGATTTCAGTGATGTATTCTGATTTGTACCTGATGTATCTTGTTACTTTTTGTTGTATCATGTTTAACTCTGATGTATCTTATTTTTATATAGTAGCTTCATGAACTACTATTTCTTTTAAATTCCGCTGCATTATTAAATACTCTGTGTCTGTGATATGTGATTATGTATTTACTGTATATTCTGAGATTTGCCAAATTTTATTTACAACGCGGTATTTTGAGCAATTCAAGTCCGACATGTGCGGATGCGAATGGTTGAAAATATCGGATCGTTACATTACAAAAACTTTCCTTTATATCAAAATATATTTTTGGGTAAAATTATCTCATTCACCCACATTTAAAACAATACCGTGTCAATTGTTCTATTCAAGTGTTTAGAAACCCCTTCAATACAGTTGTCCAGACTGTGCCGACGAAGGTTCATATGCCACTCAATAAACCAATCAACACAATATTAAAATAATTTATATTCACTAACAAATACGCGCTCATAACTATTAATACGCTCAAACTCATTCTAGAGTTCTACGGACTCTATTTTAAATGAGTAATTCCACCAGAGCTAAGGTTATCACAAACCTATGCTCTGATACCAAGTGAAACGACCCGCAAATCCGTACCCCTTGAGTTAACACTATTCTACCTAAATCAACCCAAGTTGTACAGAAATACGAACCATTTGGGTTAAAGAAGAAGAGATAGAAGAAGAAAATAGAAACAACAGAATCTAACCATCGCAGCGAAATAAAATATAATAGATAATAAATAATCTTTACTCAAAAATCAGATATCTCTGTTTATATATTACATCATCAGAGTACATCAATCACAGCTCAACATCAATAACATACAAGTGGATACACAACAACTCAACACAGCGATATATATATATATATATATATATATATATATATATATATATAAACAAGTATGAGAGTACGTATCATCATCCTACTCGCCTCTTGAGCTCCATAGCATCATATTATGTATTCTATAACACTCGGTCTGACCCGAGCATTATAGTTAAATAACACCCGAGTCAGTCTGGAATACCAGCGTGAGTAAATCACACCCAATTGATTATTAAAGTTTCAAAAATCCTTTGAAAACAAAAGCATCTCGTAAGACCACGCCACAAATAAACATGTCGGGTTTTTACCTTACGATGGCTAAAACAATTTTTATAGAAATCCTCTGATATTATAATAGAGTTTATATACAAATACTTATAAAATAGCCAAAATTGTTACATGATTAAATTCCAGCTACCAGCCACAAAGTGGGTAATACAAACAAACCTCGTACAAGGCTCGTAGGGAGAATGGATTTCCAACTAATGACTAGGCACTGGGGTACCACTTGTCACAGTACGTGGCCTAGATCACAGTACCGAGGAGTACGCCCGCTCCCCTGCAACACAAGGCCGGGAGTACCCCTTACTGGATAATCCCGAGCGAGATCACCCCGCGGTTGGGATTAGCAACCGCCCACTAAGCCGAAATAAAAGGGACATCTAGACAAGGATGACCTCACCCTGCTTGGGTGCTACCCACCTAGCCTTGCTGCATAACCCTGATTTTCAGTCATTCCCATTTGATGAGGCTTGAGGCTAAGCGTTACCATTTTAAAACATATCCCTTAGAATGCCCATCGTCCACCTGACGATGTTCCGAAAGCATTCATCCATACAAGTCTGTCCCGGGTTCGAACGAAACGGAAGGCACTATTCCTACTACATCCATTTTGGAAATATCCTCAGGATTAGTAGCGACTAGCCCTTGCACTTCACTGTTCCATCTTCGAATCCAAAATCGTTTCCCACGAAAACGTACAAATCGGATCGAAGTGGTTTTCGAGAAATAAATCTCGATCCCGGTCTGTGACGACCCGCCCTTCTACTACCAGAAAGACGCATCATCATTAAGAAAGAAAGGGATAGAAATAGAAAAGAATAGAAAAGAAAGAAACAAAACATCAGAATCTCACAGCGGAACGGAACAAAATATAATATATCACATATCTATTACATAGATTTCATATATCAGAGTTATACAATATCAATACACATGACAATCATACATACATCTGTCACTATATACATCAGAGATACAGTATACATCAACTAACACAACGGAACTAGATAGATATCTACAACGCTGAAGCCTCCTGCTCCATTGCTCCTCCAGAATTTGTCAAAGCCGACCTGAATCCCTTGGCTACCCGTAAAAATTTGGGTACCCAAAAGTTTATGAAAACAAAAATAAACTCCGGGTCAGACATGGGTCTCTTATGAGTAAACGGTTTAAATTGTTTAATTTTGAAAACCTTTTAGAACAAAGGTATCACGTAAGACTTCCCACAAATAAATACGGGTAAGTTTTTACCTTACGTTAACCAAAACATTTTATAGGAAATCCAATGATATTATAATAGTGTCTAGGGTTTTCAAGTAAAATACAGAAATAGCTAAAATGCTTACATCTCACATTCCAACGTAGTTGGGCACAATCAAAACGTACGGCGCTTATTGGAAATTGGATCCCATACAATGGCAGGGCTACTGGGGTACCGCCCGTCACAGTACGTGGTCTAGATCACTGTACCGAGGAGCCACCCTAACTCCCCTGCAATACAAGGCCGGAACCATTCCTTACTAAACAGTCCCGAACAAGATAACCCCGCAGCTGGTGCGCATTTCCAACCGCCCACACAGCCGAAATAAAGGGACATCTAGACAGGGGTATATCTCGTCCTGCTTGGGCATGACCCACCTAACCTTGTTGCACCTCCCCTGTTTTAGCCATTCTCGGTTGATGAGGCTTGAGGCTGCGATTACCTTTACAGGACATATTTCTTAGAATGCTCATCGTCCGCCTGACGATGTGTTAAAAGCATTCAATCCATACAAGTTCGTTCCGGGTTCGAACGAAACCGGAGGCATTATCTCGTCACACTCATTTTGGAATCACCCTCAGAGTCAACAACGATAACACTTGCATTCTGAAAACACCATCTCGAGCTTCACTTGAGAATTCACGACCTAACGTTTAATTTGGATCGATGTGGTTTTCGGAATATCAATTGGATACCCGATCCCGGTCCCATCGAAATACAAACGCCATTTTAAAGGCCAAGTTGTCTAATTAACTTAACAGTTTAATATTTTAAATTCAACAATTGAATTAATATTACATTTATCACGGATGAATCATATCCAAATATTATAGATATATCACAGCATATCACAGAGCATCACAGAATATCATCCATAAACATCACAAGCAAATATTCTACACATACAACATCCATAAGCAATCATCTAAAGTTTTTATTGAAATTACTTCAATTACTTAAGAGTTAATCTCTTAACACTGTTTAATCGATCACTAATTATTAACTAATTACTTATTCAAATTAATTAACCATTACTTAATCAATTATTGAACCATAATTGCTTAATTACTAACCCCTAATAACTTTAATTATATATTAATAAAACATATTTTCTATTTATTAAACATTACTTACTTAATGATCAATTGGTAATTCTTGATTAAATTACGTAATTAATTGTCCACTAATCATATACTAATTAATAGCAAGTGGTTAATTACAAATCTTTATTACTTAATCACTAATTAACCCAAACTCTCATTATAATGTAATTATCCTTAATTGTTTCCCAAAGGAAATTAATTTATATTAATTCCTCATCTTAATTAACATTACAAGTCTTCTTTAAATTTTGAAAACTGATTTGTTATTAACTACGACTTTAAATGATAATTAATTTCATACTTACTAATATTAATTACTTAATTAAAATATTAATTAAGAGTTTAAACATCATTATACCTTAACTAGACAATTAACTAGTATAAAGTTTTAATTAAGTTTGTTGAATTATTAAATCTTACAATGTTTAAACCCTGATAACTCACAAGATTGCTTAACTTCATTTTATTTTAAATACTACAGTTTGAAGAAACCGAGCCTTCCCTGTTAAAACCTGAGATCTCCCCAGTTACAACTCGCGTAACTCTTCGAGCAACTCATCCAATCTACCGAGTCACCACCCAGGTATGCGACTTCATCTTCTTCCCTCCTTTTAATTTACAGCAAGTTTTCGTTTAAACTTAATTATATGATAACATCAGAAGATATACACACTCAAACTCAAAGAAAACTCGAAGCAAACTGTGACGACCGCCCATGACTCCTGCACCAAAACAAGGAAATAGTGCGCTGAAAGGCGTGCCAGGTAGCTATGGACGATAGTCAAGGTAAAATAAAACAGCAAACTCTATCGTACAGCTCACAGCGCATGGATAAAATACAATAGAGAAATATATAGTGAAGCTCCATAACAGAAAAATCATCATATAAGCATCGTAGTAGTTTTATACAAACATGAATCATCCATACATCAAAGCCTCAATACAAACACTCAATCAGATATAACAGCGGAACACCCAGTACATATAGTAAGAAAACTAGTATGCAAAGCCTCCTGCTCGTCTTCGTCATCATCAGCGTAGATCTCTAAGAACAGCACCTGTCACCTGCTACCTAGTCTGCCCATCCCAACATGGATGAACAGCCCAAGGTAATAAGGGGAGACATAAAACCTTGAGTCAGACAAAGTCTTAGTGAGCAGTAAATCAACTATCAAACATACCAAAAGAGCATAAGGGATAAAAGGAATAGGAACCAAACCATCCCACTCCACCTCTTTCTACAGTGATAGCCCCAGACACACACCAAGGAGAAGTAAGCATAACATAGCAGATAATTAAGGTAAAGCAATAATCACTCGAGTCAAGGGCGATGTTTTCCAAATACAAACCCCCAAGGCCTAAACCAAGATCAGATAAGCACCTAGAAAATACCGCTCTTGAGACCGAATGATGATACAACCAAACGTCCAAACATCCATGACTCTGGCTATCACTGTTATCCTTGCTTTGATATCACCGTTAGTTGAATGACCATCCGTCAAGGGCTAATGGTAACCCCGGTTCTAGACATAACTCCGCACATCGTCGCAGCCCGTGCCTAGGAATTTTCGCAACTACCCAGAGTACTAGCACGTCGTCGCAGCCCGTGCTTGGAACGTCGTCGCAGCCCGTTCCAACGTACTCTTGCTTTGAGCATGCTAGAACCTTCAACAACGATAAGATCTTAGCCTCCTAGTCATCCTCCTCGACGACTATTTCCATACTAGCTCAAGCGCCTCTCAAGCTAACCATTATCACCTACCCGGATCGTATTACCGAGTTATCAACATAACTTTGCACGTCGTCGTAGCCCGTGCTTGGAACGTCATCATGACCCGTCCCATCTCAACATCACACTTTGCCTCATCGCATCGTAGCAAAGTCCCATCTCGATCTCATACTTTGCCTCCTTGCATCATGGCAAAGTCCATCGTCATCGAATCCATCCATATGAGTTTCCACATCCGCTTCATACGCCATAGGCAGCTTTCAACATTCAAGAGCCTTTCCACTTAGCTTTTGAATCATCTTCAACCATCTTGTTCCAAATCTATCAACTAGGTAGCTCATTCACAACAATCAATCAAGGCAAACATTAATCCAAACAAATAAGTATTCAATCAAGATCTAATTAGGCATTTATAACTAAAATGGCAATTTCGTAAATAAATGAGCATAGAACTAACATACATGAATCATGGGTTTTTAGCATAGATCTAGCAAATATAAAACATGGGTTTTGTTTCTATAACTTAATAAATGAACTTGCATAGGTAAACATCTTCACAAACAATGGATCTATACTTGGATCTAAGGAAAAATGCACAAAATCACTATCTACAACACTCCAACAAACCACCAATCCAATATACTCCTTTTGGTCCGCGTGAGAGATAACTACCACTCACCAAATCACCTAAACACCTCAAAAACTAAACACTTCAGATCCGGACAGCGAAGATCAAGGCTTGATCCGGCGAAATCTCGCTTAAAACGATGAAATCTAGCTTCGTTGGATGAAGATCTTCAACTTTGTCTCTTGGATCTTCAATCTCGATCTTCGATCTTGGATGGATGTTAGAATTAGATTGGAATGGAGAAAAGAAGATGAAGAAATGTTGTAGTCAAGTTCCCAAAAATGGCAGCACTTCGTTGCTTCAAAAACCGGTGCCAAAAAGTGAGCCGAACCCCTCTATTTATAGGCTGGAAAAACCCTTATCTCGGCCGTCCCTAAGTCGCCGCCGACCTAACCTCGCCGACCTAACCTTGCCGACCCAACACTCTGCCGACCTAACACACCTTGCCGACTTATCAACTAAACCAGATGCCGACCCAACCCAAAGCCACATTGCCGACCTAGCAATATACCCGACCTACCGACCTAACCACATACAGGGGTAACCACTAGGTTGCTATATGTTAGACCAGTAACTCCCTTAGGTCGGTCAGTTCTTAACTCGGCCAAACTTTAACTCGCTCGCTTCTTAAGGTTGCCCAAACCCCTAAACCACTTATCCCGTTAAGTCGGCAACACTGTTAAGTCGGTCTCCCTTATGAGCCGGCCAACCTTTAAACCACTAACCTCCTTAAGTCGGTCAAGCACTATAGGTCGGTCACTACCTTATCTCGGTGACCCTTTAACTCGGTAATACGTTAGCCTTACTAACCCGGCCATCACGACCCGAGCTTTAGGTCGTCTACCCCTTAACTCGGCTAAGCCTATAAGTCGGTCACGACTCAACACTACACATGAGTTAACTCCCCATTCGACTCATGCTAGAGACACCATAAACAATACTAACGACCTGTAAATTCTACGATTTATCGACACGTAAAATACGGGTCGTTACATTCTCTCCCCCTTAGGAATTTCGCCCCCGAAATTCCAAGCAAACATCAGCAATCAAAAATATTCTGCATGCCTACCATCCATAGCAATCAACAAACCATGCATCCAATTTTAGCCTAGCATGCAGAATTCTAAGACTTAGAACAAGCTACAAATTCATGAGATGTCACGACACTTTAGGGCCATACCTCGAAGAGTCCGGGATGAGCTGCCTTCATCCTCTCTTCCTCCTCCCACGTACAGTCGTTAACATCATCACTCCATTGTACCTTGAGCAACGTAATCGTCTTCCTCCTAAGCTGTTTCGTATCGGTTTCAACAATACGAAGCGGCTTACGAGGTTTCGTACTCACTGGATCAACCTCCAAATTTTCACAGTTATCAGCAGAAACCACTGTAGTTGGATCATGCACATACTTCCGTAGATAAGATACATGAAAAACATTGTGCACACCCGCCATCTTTTCCGGTAACTTTAATCTATAAGCGAGCTTTCCAATTCGCTCTATAATTGGGAATGGTCCAACAAATCTCGGAGTTAACTTTCCTTTCTTTCCGAATCTAATAGCACTCTTTAATGGAGAAATCTTCACAAAAACCATCTCACCTACGTCGAATTCCAAATCCTTACGACGATTATCGGCATAATTTTTCTGACGATCTTGGGCTGCTTTCATTCGTTGCCGAACGATCTCTATACAATCCGAAGTCTGTCGAATCATCTCTGGCCCAAGTATCAGCTTTTCTCCAGTTTCCAACCAACATGTCGGAGAGTTACACGGTCTTCCATATAATGCCTCATATGGTGCCATACCAATGCTCGACTGATAACTGTTGTTATATGCAAATTCCACCAAATGAAGGTGATCTTCCCATGATCCTCCGAAGTCCAAAACACAAGCTCTGAGAAGATCTTCCAAAACTCGGTTAACTCTCTCAGTCTGACCATCTGTTTGAGGGTGATAAGCTGTACTCAAACACAACTCAGTTCCCAAAACTTCCTGGAAGCTCTTCCAAAATCCACTTGTGAACAATGGGTCTCGATCGCTCACTATACTCTTCGGAATACCATGGAATCGAACTATCCACTTAACATACAATTCAGCCAACTTCGATGCAGTCCTAGTTGATCGAACAGGAATGAACCTTGCACTCTTTGTCAAACGATCTACTATGACCCAAATCCCTTCATTTCCTGCTCTTGTCCTAGGTAGACCATCGATAAAATCCATTGACACTTGCTCCCACTTCCATGTAGGAACTTCTGATGGCTGAAGCAATCCACTGGGCTTCTTCTGCTCAGCTTTCACCAACTGGCAGTTCATACACTTGGAAATAAAATTTCCAACATCCTTCTTCATACCTTCCCAGTAGTAAGCTCTCTTCATATCCCGATACATCTTATTTCCACCTGGATGAATTGTCAACTTCGAGTGATGACTTTCCCTTAGAACTTCATCTCTCAATCCATCAATATCGGGAACAACCAGTCGTCCTTGCTTTCGAAGCCGACCCTCTCGATCGATCTCGAATCCTTTATCCTTCTCTGGTTCCAATCCAGATTCCAAACCACGGATAATCCTGACAAGCTTATCGTCTTGCTTTTGGCTCTCGCCAATCCTTTCCACGAGAGTAGGTCTTATCGATAAGTTTGCCAACATCTCAGGTTCCAATTCACATCTAGGCCTGAAGTCAAACTCAGCCAAATACTTGAGACTCTTCCACTCCGAAAACATGGCTCCCAATCCTGCATGTCTTCGACTTAACGCATCTGCCACTGCGTTTCCTTTTCCCGGAGTATAGGCTATACCAAAATCATATGATGCTAGAAACTCCAGCCACCGTTGCTGTCGAAGATTCAAATCCTTTTGGGAGAACAGATACTTCAACGACTTATGATCTGTAAACAACTCGAATCTAACTCCCAATAGATAATGTCTCCACATCTTCAAAGCAAACACAATTGCCGCTAACTCCAAATCATGAGTCGGATAATTCCTTTCATGCGGCTTCAGTTGTCGACTTGCATACGCAACAACTTTATCCCTCTGCATTAGCACTGCTCCAAGTCCAGTGCCACATGCATCGGTGTAAACCACCATCTCATCATTCCCACTAGGAATAGTCAAAACAGGAGCACTCGTCAGTCGCTCTTTCAGGATTACGAAAGCTTGCTCACACTTATCATCCCATCTGAACACTTGGTTCTTTTTCGTCAATCCTGTCAACGGTGCAGCTATCTTGGAAAAGTCTTTAATAAACCGACGATAATATCCTGCTAATCCAAGAAAACTTCTTACATCAGACGCATTCTTAGGTCTAACCCAATCCTGGATTGCTGCCACCTTAGCGGGATCAACCGCTATTCCATTTCCCGAGATAACATGGCCTAAGAACCTCACTTCACTCTTCCAGAAGTGACACTTCGAAAACTTAGCCTTCAGCTGATGTTTCCGTAAGATCCCCAAAACAATCCTCAAGTGTGTCTTGTGCTCTTCCTCAGCTCTGGAATAAATCAGAATATCATCCACGAACACAAGCACGAACTTATTCAACTGATCTCTGAACACTCTATTCATAAGATCCACAAAATATGCTGGTGCGTTAGTCAACCCAAACGGCATTACCAGCCACTCATAAAAACCGGATGGTGTCCTGAAAGCAGTCTTCGGCACACTATCCTTAGCCACTCTCAACTGGTGAAATCCCGTTGCCAAATCCATCTGAGAAAACACCTTGGCCTCGTGAAGCTGATCAAACAAGTCATCTATTCTCGGCAATGGATACTTGTTCTTCTTAGTCAACTTATTCAGCTCACGATAATCCACACACAACCTCAACGATCCATCCGCTTTGGTTGCGAACACAACTGGTGCACCCCATTCGGACACACTTCTCCGAATGAATCCTTTCTGCAAAAGGTCATCAACCTGCACCCTCAACTCTAGCTGCTCCCTAGGCGCCATCCGCCTAAGAGGCATCACAACAGGTCTGGCTCCCTCAACTAGATCGATACGAAACTCGATCTCCCTATGCGGCGGCAACCCTTTGACTTCGTCAAAGACATCCTCAAATCCATTCACAATAGGCACCGATGACAGTCCATCCCGTGGAACAACCAGCGAATACATGAAGCTCATGAAGACGTCTTCCTCATGCTTACATCGTATCACAACCTTTCGCCCTTCCACATTCCCGACTGTCACCTCAAGCCTCTCACAATCAATCCTTGCCGCATATTTCCTAAGCCAGTCCATACCCAAAATAATTCCGAACCCCGCAAAGTTCAGAACAAAGCAATCACAAACAAACGAGCAATCATGACTCGACACAACTAGACCACGGCATATCATACACAAACATGACGAACCCCCAACTTGATTAGTCACAACCAATGACCTATCAACAATATCCGGTTCCAAACCTAACCGGCCCACCAAATCATCACAAACAAAAGAATGCGATGCTCCAGTATCAAACAACACTCTAACTGGAACACCACAAATAGAAAGAGTACCTTGAACCACCACACCCTTCCCCTTCTCTTCAGCAGTAGGAGCTTTTGAAAACGACGGCACAGCTCCCAAAGCATAAGCTTGCACAATCTGCCTGTCCTTCCTCGGTTCTGGACAGTCCTTCCTGAAATGCCCTGGCTTATCACAGTTGTGGCATTTCGCCGGTGCTCTTGGATTCCTACAATCCTTGGAGAGATGGCCCTTCTGCTGACAATTATAGCAAATCACCTCGCCCTTCGGCTTCTTCTGGCCATCTTTTCCCTTCTGTTGCTGCTGCTTCCTCTTCTTGTTTCCATTTTGCTGGGGTTTAGATCCTTCCTTGGTTACAGAAACAACAGAACTTTCCTTAGGAAACAAACTCTCATGCCTAAGAGCTTTCTCCACCAGCTTCTCAAATGGATCGTCCAAATGATCCACTAACTGCCTCCCAAGATAAGCATCCAGACCAGTCACAAACTTTTCGTTCTTCTGGCAGGGAGAATCAATATACGATCTGGCATACTTGGACAAGGCTTCAAACTCGGAAATATACTCAAGAACAGGCCTCCCACCTTGCTTGAGCTCTACAAACCTTTTGAACAAAGCAGACTTCTGAGCAGTAGAGATGAACTTGGCTTCAAATTTAACTTGGAATTGCTCCCAAGTAATCTCTTCTTCTGAAGTATCTATGGTGATAGAATTCCACCAATCAGCAGCTCTTCCCTGAAGCTGTCTCGATGTAAGCTTCCTCTTGGTTGCATCCTCAATTCCCAAGTCCCCAAAGATTCTTCGGCAAGCATCAATCCACCTCTGCACTTCAATAGTCGACTCTGTCCCCAAGAAAGCTTTTCCTCCAAGAGAAGTATAATCCTTGCAAAGCTTGGCAAAATTCACCGGTCTTGGAGCTTGGACTTGAACTCCAACATCTACAGATGGCCCTGGAGCTGGTATCCTTCTCATGATCGAAGTCATCATCGCTTCGAACATAGTTCCATAATCAACCGCTCCTTCAGTAGCACGGCTTTCCCTTGCAGCTGGTCTCCCTCTTCGACTCATCCTTAATATCTACAAAAAGGAATGACTTAGAACACCTTGAGAAACAACTGCAAAAAGGAGTTCAAATCCTCCTAAACTACTATATTATATATAGTAATCATTCATCAAAATACAATTACGTCTCTCATACGTAGTTACGTCAGCGAGCGTTGGCTAAAATCGATTAACCTGGCTCTGATACCAAAATGTGACGACCGCCCATGACTCCTGCACCAAAACAAGGAAATAGTGCGCTGAAAGGCGTGCCAGGTAGCCATGGACGATAGTCAAGGTAAAATAAAACAGCAAACTCTATCGTACAGCTCACAGCGCATGGATAAAATACAATAGAGAAATATATAGTGAAGCTCCATAACAGAAAAATCATCATATAAGCATCATAGTAGTTTTATACAAACATGAATCATCCATACATCAAAGCCTCACTACAAACACTCAATCAGATATAACAGCGGAACACCCAGTACATATAGTAAGAAAACTAGTATGCAAAGCCTCCTGCTCGTCTTCGTCATCATCAGCGTAGATCTCTAAGAACAGCACCTGTCACCTGCTACCTAGTCTGCCCATCCCAACATGGATGAACAGCCCAAGGTAATAAGGGGAGACATAAAACCTTGAGTCAGACAAAGTCTTAGTGAGCAGTAAATCAACTATCAAACATACCAAAAGAGCATAAGGGATAAAAGGAATAGGAACCAAACCATCCCACTCCACCTCTTTCTACAGTGATAGCCCCAGACACACACCAAGGAGAAGTAAGCATAACATAGCAGATAATTAAGGTAAAGCAATAATCACTCGAGTCAAGGGCGATGTTTTCCAAATACAAACCCCCAAGGCCTAAACCAAGATCAGATAAGCACCTAGAAAATACCGCTCTTGAGACCGAATGATGATACAACCAAACGTCCAAACATCCATGACTCTGGCTATCACTGTTATCCTTGCTTTGATATCACCGTTAGTTGAATGACCATCCGTCAAGGGCTAATGGTAACCCCGGTTCTAGACATAACTCCGCACGTCGTCGCAGCCCGTGCCTAGGAATTTTCGCAACTACCCAGAGTACTAGCACGTCGTCGCAGCCCGTGCTTGGAACGTCGTCGCAGCCCGTTCCAACGTACTCTTGCTTTGAGCATGCTAGAACCTTCAACAACGATAAGATCTTAGCCTCCTAGTCATCCTCCTCGACGACTATTTCCATACTAGCTCAAGCGCCTCTCAAGCTAACCATTATCACCTACCCGGATCGTATTACCGAGTTATCAACATAACTTTGCACGTCGTCGTAGCCCGTGCTTGGAACGTCATCATGACCCGTCCCATCTCAACATCACACTTTGCCTCATCGCATCGTAGCAAAGTCCCATCTCGATCTCATGCTTTGCCTCCTTGCATCATGGCAAAGTCCATCGTCATCGAATCCATCCATATGAGTTTCCACATCCGCTTCATACGCCATAGGCAGCTTTCAACATTCAAGAGCCTTTCCACTTAGCTTTTGAATCATCTTCAACCATCTTGTTCCAAATCTATCAACTAGGTAGCTCATTCACAACAATCAATCAAGGCAAACATTAATCCAAACAAATAAGTATTCAATCAAGATCTAATTAGGCATTTATAACTAAAATGGCAATTTCGTAAATAAATGAGCATAGAACTAACATACATGAATCATGGGTTTTTAGCATAGATCTAGCAAATATAAAACATGGGTTTTGTTTCTATAACTTAATAAATGAACTTGCATAGGTAAACATCTTCACAAACAATGGATCTATACTTGGATCTAAGGAAAAATGCACAAAATCACTATCTACAACACTCCAACAAACCACCAATCCAATATACTCCTTTGGGTCCGCGTGAGAGATAACTACCACTCACCAAATCACCTAAACACCTCAAAAACTAAACACTTCAGATCCGGACAGCGAAGATCAAGGCTTGATCCGGCGAAATCTCGCTTAAAACGATGAAATCTAGCTTCGTTGGATGAAGATCTTCAACTTTGTCTCTTGGATCTTCAATCTCGATCTTCGATCTTGGATGGATGTTAGAATTAGATTGGAATGGAGAAAAGAAGATGAAGAAATGTTGTAGTCAAGTTCCCAAAAATGGCAGCACTTCGTTGCTTCAAAAACCGGTGCCAAAAAGTGAGCCGAACCCCTCTATTTATAGGCTGGAAAAACCCTTATCTCGGCCGTCCCTAAGTCGCCGCCGACCTAACCTCGCCGACCTAACCTTTCCGACCCAACACTCTGCCGACCTAACACACCTTGCCGACTTATCAACTAAACCAGATGCCGACCCAACCCAAAGCCACATTGCCGACCTAGCAATATACCCGACCTACCGACCTAACCACATACAGGGGTAACCACTAGGCTGCTATATGTTAGACCAGTAACTCCCTTAGGTCGGTCAGTTCTTAACTCGGCCAAACTTTAACTCGCTCGCTTCTTAAGGTTGCCCAAACCCCTAAACCACTTATCCCGTTAAGTCGGCAACACTGTTAAGTCGGTCTCCCTTATGAGCCGGCCAACCTTTAAACCACTAACCTCCTTAAGTCGGTCAAGCACTATAGGTCGGTCACTACCTTATCTCGGTGACCCTTTAACTCGGTAATACGTTAGCCTTACTAACCCGGCCATCACGACCCAAGCTTTAGGTCGTCTACCCCTTAACTCGGCTAAGCCTATAAGTCGGTCACGACTCAACACTACACATGAGTTAACTCCCCATTCGACTCATGCTAGAGACACCATAAACAATACTAACGACCTGTAAATTCTACGATTTATCGACACGTAAAATACGGGTCGTTACACAAACGTTCAATCTTCTCGAGATTGCCTCGAGACAGCGCTCCCCCCTGCAAACGCTGATACGCCACCGTGTTGTACATGTGCACGGTGGTACGACCTGACTTCGACGATCATCAATCCATCCAGCATACCACAAATCCCACGCAAACTCGTAAATCAAACTCGAATTGCAACAAAGAAATTCAAATCGAAAAAAGGCCTCCAGCTCAAAAAAAACAGAAACGCGGCCATCCACCAAATCATTTCGCCACCCACGCTCGGTTCACCAGAGGCGATGCCATCTCGACCACACCTTGCCAACGTCACCAGAAACCTTCCAACCAAGCCTCGATTCACTTGGTCATAGGTACGAGTCGAATCTCACAATTTACTGACATGAAGAAAAACACACAGTAAAACCCAATATTGACCTCGTATCCAATATCTATGCAATGGAAAAATTAATGAATATTTTTCCTAAGATCACTAACCTTCATACTTGCTTCGACTAGAATTTCAGCATTTTATAATGTGTAATTTTCGAGAATTTGGTAAAAGTTCAATTTATGATCAACATCGAACTGCTCTTGATATATTGAGTTAAAAATTCCCATTCAATTTTTAAAAATCATATCTTTTAGTCATAATTCAAGTTATATATTTGAATTAGCTTTTCATATAATCGAATTTAACAATGTTTCCTTCATTGACTGTAAACAGAAAAGTATAGGTTATTAATATGTTGAAACAGGTTTTAACAATTATGATTAAAGTTCAAGCAACAAGTTTTGATGAAAAACAAATTCAAAACTTACCATAATCAGATGAAACAATCCAAAGATTAATTGTTTTCATCCTGTAACATAAAGCAGAGAACAGCACCTTCAACATTTTAGTTACAACTTGTATAAAATCTTAAATACATATCACAATAAGGCATATACACACATATATAAATCTCATGCAATTATCTTACTGGTGTAAGTAACTTAAGCTTGAAATTTAAGTTTACTCACCTCAAATAATTGTTGAATAGAAAACCCCTTTTATATCTTGAAAGCTGCAGTTTAAAAACTGTCTGATGCTAGTTCATGAATCAGCCTTTCTTCTTTTAAATTTGAATTTGTTTCTCTTTTCTTGTTTCAGTTTCCTCTGGTTTCTCTTTTTTTTTTTCTTTTTCTTTTTTTTTTACGAACTTGAAGTAGCATGATAGATACACTTATAAATATAGAACAGAGTGGGAAGGCTTCAACTGGACAGAAGCTTCTTAATTGATCAGGTTAATAAATATCTTGAATTAACAAAGATTGGCTGAGAAGATTGGCAATTTAATCCTTGTTTGCCTAATAGGTTTACATACTTATTATGTTTGGCTGCTTATAGATACTGTATATAATTGTTTTGTACTATGCATAAGGATATTAGTTTGTTCTTTATGTTGCAGACCAACATAGCTTGCACAAAAAGCTACTCATTTGTACATATTTGCTATATCTTATTTAGTTTGCATAATTATTAAAATATTTGCTGCTCATAGATATTTATGTAAAAGTATCCACTTGCAGGTATATGACCTGTGTTTCTCTTATTTTCATATATTTGCAAATGAATTTGGCTTATGAAGGCATTTGTAAAAGTATTCGTTTTTTTTTTACAGCTTCTAGTTTGAATATTTTGCATATATGTGTCGTATTTCATTTTACTTTGCTTGCTAATTTTAAGGTTATGTTGCATGCTTATTTATCTATTTTAATTCTATTTATGTTATTTTATTTTATATTATATTATTATTATTTTTTCCTACTCTAACTTTGTTCTTAATTTTAGTTATATTCATGTGTTATAGTTAATATTCTTATTTTCATATACTTTTACTCATTCTTTATATTTACTTTATTTGTATTTAACTATAAATATTTAAATTATGTATAATATGATTTGTTTACATTTATACTTATTTTATATTTTTCTCCATTTGTATTTTACTTCAATTATATGCATAAGTTTGACTTATATTTCACATTTATATTTTATATTGGTTAACTTTGATTCTATTTCAAACATCATCATTCATATGTATACTTACTAAATATAAACAAAGCAAAGTATTTTAATTCAATCATTAAAGACAAATTTTATTATGAATATTATTGAGATAATTTATTACACTTCCAAATTAATTTCTTTGAAAATACCATTTACATAAACAATGGCAATTATTTTCAAAATCATATCTGTTTCAAATGGATAAGTATATATTCTATTTAAATTGATTTGAATATTTATTAAAATAAATAGGGCCAAAATCCAGGGTCGTTACATTCCTCCCCCCTTAAAAGAATTTCGTCCCCGAAATTTAAAACAAAGATAATTTAAAAGTTGTCATATCAACCATTCAAACATATATATCATTCATATATTAGCAAACAACCAACATCTATCCTAACAAACATCGCCAGCTATCCAGACACAAATCCAGATAAGCTTTTCTAAACTATCCAGGGTTTCCTGGGTGAAATCTCTGGAATTCTCGCTCCACTATACTATGACAAGCTATACTACTATACTCCTGAGTTGCCTCTCACCTTAACTAACAATCCGAACTGAATTTCTGTCCACAGTCACATTCGGTTCATCTTTCATGTCTTCCTGTACTATTGATTCTACAACTAATAATGAATCAAGAACAAATTTCTTAGATGGGTTACACAGAATACACAATGAATTCCAGACATCTGTTCTGATAATTCGACTCTACAAGCTACAGTTCCAATCTTTTTTTCCAATATCCAAAATAGTCCAATATATCCCGAGTCAAGTTTTCCCGCCCTCCGAATCTAATAGTTCCTTTTTTAATCGGAAAATTTTGTCCAAAAACAAATTACCAATAACAAATTCCAATTGTCTCCCTCTTATCTGCGAACTTCTTCTGACGGTCCTGAGAAGCTCTTATCTTATCCTTTGATAAGCCTAATCTAAGCAAAAACTTCACAAAACAAAACTGGTCCAAACACAAGATAGTCTTTCCACAATTCACCGAAATTCAAAACTCAAACTTACCGCATATCCTCTAAAATACGGTTCAGTCTCTCTGTTCGTCCGTCTGAGGATGATAGGCTATACTAAATTTCAAACTCGATCCTAAAGTCAATTGTAGAACCTTCCAGAATTTTACCGGTGAAAAATAGGGTCACGATCACTTATTATGCCAACAGGATCACCAAGCCATCTTACTATTTTCTCAAGAAAATTTTGGCCAGAAACTATAGTCCGAGTTATCTAACTAGTATAGAATGAGCATTCATAGTTAATCGATCCACAATGATCCATATTCCATCGTTTCCCTTCTTGGTTCTTGGCAAACCGTCGATGAAATCCATCGAAATCATCGCCCACTTCCATCTGAGATTTCTAAAGATTGCAATAATCCTAGTTCTATTGATCACCTTAACTTGCTAATAGAAAGTACAACTATAAACGAAAACAACTACGACCCTCTTCATGCTCGATCTCTAGAAAATTCTCCTCACATCTTTATACACCTCAAAGATTTCGGGTGAATACTCAGTCTGGAGTGATGTCATTTATCTAAACTTATTGCCTCAATTCATCCATAACAAGCACACAAACGGCTACTAATCCTTTAGGCACCTTGATCATCCACTTACAATCTGAACACCTTCCGCCTTAGTTTAAGACCAATTCCTTAAAAGATCTATCCTTCCTTAGCTGGTATACAGAATATCCATATCGTATGAGGTTAGAAATTCGACTCCAGACTGAGTATTCACCCGGAATCTTTGAGGTGTATAAAGATGTGAGGAGAATTTTCTGGAGATCGAGCATGAAGTGGGTCGTAGTTGTTTTCGTTTATAGTTGTACTTTCTATTAGCAAGTTAAGGTGATCAATAGAACTAGGATTATTGCAATCTTTAGAAATCTCAGATGGAAGTGGGCGATGATTTCGATGGATTTCATCGACGGTTTGCCAAGAACCAAGAAGGGAAACGATGGAATATGGATCATTGTGGATCGATTAACTATGAATGCTCATTCTATACTAGTTAGATAACTCATCCATAACAAGCACACAAACGGCTACTAATCCTTTAGGCACCTTGATCATCCACTTACAATCTGAACACCTTCCGCCTTAGTTTAAGACCAATTCCTTAAAAGATCTATCCTTCCTTAGCTGGTATACAGAATATCCATATCTATCCTTCCTTAGCTGGTATACAGAATATCCATATCGTATGAGGTCAGAAATTCGACTCGCCACGGCTGCCTTAAATTAAAATCCCCTTAGAGAGAGAAAATTCCAATGGTTTGTGGTCCGTTAATACCTCAAATTCTCTCCCAACATATAGTGCCTCCCAAACTCAAAACAAACACAATGGCTAACGACTCAAGGTTATGCGTAGCGTAGTTCCCTTCATGTTGCTTTAATTGCTGACACGCATACGCAGTTACTCTCCATTCTGCATCAACACTGCCTCCCAAATCAATTATACAAGCATCCGCATAAATTCCAAAGCTGCCCTTTCCTTCCGGAATAACAATCACTGGAGCACTGGTTAGCCTCGTCTTCCATTCTTAGAATAGATTCTCCCTTCGCTGGGTCTACAGAGGTATCTTCACCCAAAATAATGTGCCTCAAAATAACTTCCGGTTCCCAAAACTGGCACTTAAAGAACTCGCCTTTAAAACATGCCTCTTCAGTGTCTCCAACACCATTCTCGAATACAGCTTGAGCTCTTCTTCAAACTAAGAATATACCAAAACAAACTTATTCATACTCTTATCGATCCTAGATCTGCTCAACTAACTCTACTCCCTTTCTCGGAACCATTCTCCAACTAGGCTGAATCACTGGCACTACTCAAGAATCAAATCATCACGCAACTCTATCTCTCGATGGGAAGACAAACAATTTGGATCACATCAATAACTTAAAACTTCTCTTGAGAAGTCCCAACTCCAATAAAAGAGTACTCAAATGAATTCCAGAATTGTCGTACAACACCCTGGTAATTCTACCCAAACAAGTTTGTAACTAAACTGTTCTCCCTTCACAATCCAGAACAGCCATATACTGTTCGGTTCAATCCTTCGAAGAAATGAATTCACTCTGCTACTTCTGAAATCACCTCAAGAAAACTGTTAAAACCTTCTCGACAGCACACAGAACACTTCCAGCTATAGGGCTAACCTCAATGTCCAAAGACTTCTATTCAAAGCTCTTCGAGAAACTCGGGCCTCATCCAAACAAAAATACCCTACTGAACTTAGTCACCATTCCGAAATGGACATACTTCCTTAACTTGTTCCAAAGAAACATCTTCGGAAGAATCCAAACTCACTGAGTCCTATTACGCATCTACTACACCCTGAGATATCAAGATATCATAACTTGCTCCTGTCCATCCGATAGATCCAAGCTCAAGCTCATCCAAAATTTCATTCCAACAATGAAATCCAACATCACCCAAAGCTCACTCGAGACGGTAATAGGTCTACAGTCTCAACAGATACACTCCAACTACAAATATTCAAAACTCCAACCATCGGTAGTCGTGTTTCACACACCACTATCTTATCTACCTTTATAACTTATATTGGAAAACCCGAACAGGTAACCCAATAAATAGGTAGAAATATATATATATATATATATATATATATATATATATATATATATATATCAAAATTACAAACACGCTCTCTCAAGAAAGAAATCACTCAAGGGCCTAGGTATTCACTCAACCTAGCGCTCTGATACCAAGGGTGACGACCCGCCCTTCTACTACCAGAAAGACGCATCATCATTAAGAAAGAAAGGGACAGAAATATAAAAGAAAGAAACAAAACATCAGAATCTCACAACGGAACGGAACAAAATATAATATATCACATATCTATTACATAGATTTCATATATCAGAGTTATACAATATCAATACACATGACAATCATACATACATCTGTCACTATATACATCAGAGATACAGTATACATCAACTAACACAGCGGAACTAGATAGATATCTACAACGCTGAAGCCTCCTGCTCCATTGCTCCTCCAGAATTTGTCAAAGCCGACCTGAATCCCTTGGCTACCGGTAAAAATTTGGGTACCCGAAAGTTTATGAAAACAAAAATAAACTCCGGGTCAGACATGGGTCTGGTATGAGTAAACGGTTTAAATTGTTTAATTTTGAAAACCTTTTAGAATAAAGGTATCACGTAAGACTTCCCACAAATAAATACGGGTAAGTTTTTACCTTACGCTAACCAAAACATTCTATAGGAAATCCAATGATATTATAATAGTGTCTAGGGTTTTCAAGTAAAATACAAAAATAGCTGAAATGCTTACATCTCACATTCCAACGTAGTTGGGCACAATCAAAACGTACGGCGCTTATTGGAAATTGGATCCCATATAATGGCAGGGCTACTGGGGTACCGCCCGTCACAGTACGTGGTCTAGATCACTATACCGAGGAGCCACCCTAACTCCCCTGCAACACAAGGCCGGAACCATTCCTTACTGAACAGTCCCGAACAAGATAACCCCGCAGTTGGTGCGCATTTCCAACCGCCCACACAGCCGAAATAAAGGGACATCTAGACAGGGGTATATCTCGTCATACTTGGGCATGACCCACCTAACCTTGCTGCACCTCCCCTGTTTTAGCCATTCCCGGTTGATAAGGCTTGAGGCTGCGATTACTTTTACAGGACATATTTCTTAGAATGCTCATCGTCCGCCTGACGATGTGTTGAAAGCATTCAATCCATACAAGTTCGTTCCGGGTTCGAACGAAACCGAAGGCATTATCTCGTCACACTCATTTTGGAATCACCCTTAGAGTCAACGACGATAACCCTTGCATTCTGAAAACACCATCTCGATCTTCACTTGAGAATTCACGACCTAACGTTTAATTTGAATCGATGTGGTTTTCGGAATATCAATTGGATACCCGATCCCGGTCCCATCGAAATCCAAGCGCCATTTTAAAGGCCAAGTTGTCTAATTAACTTAACAGTTTAATAATTTAAATTCAACAATTGAATTAATATAACATTTATCACGGATGAATCATATCCAAATATTATAGATATATCACAGCATATCACAGAGCATCACAGAATATCATCCATAAACATCACAAGCAAATATTCTACACATACAACATCCATAAGCAATCATCTAAAGTTTTTATTGAAATTACTTCAATTACTTAAGAGTTAATCTCTTAACACTGTTTAATCGATCACTAATTATTAACTAATTACTTATTCAAATTAATTAACCATTACTTAATCAATTATTGAACCATAATTGCTTAATTACTAACCCCTAATAACTTTAATTATATATTAATAAAACATATTTTCTATTTATTAAACATTACTTACTTAATGATCAATTGGTAATTCTTGATTAAATTACGTAATTAATTGTCCACTAATCATATATTAATTAATAGCAAGTGGTTAATTACAAATCTTTATTACTTAATCATTAATTAACCCAAACTCTCATTATAATGTAATTATCCTTAATTGTTTCCCAAAGGAAATTAATTTATATTAATTCCTCATCTTAATTAACATTACAAGTCTTCTTTAAATTTTGAAAACTAATTTGTTATTAACTACGACTTTAAATGATAATTAATTTCATACTTACTAATATTAATTACTTAATTAAAATATTAATTAAGAGTTTATACATCGTTATACCTTAACTAGACAATTAACTAGTATAAAGTTTTAATTAAGTTTGTTGAATTATTAAATCTTACAATGTTTAAACCCTGATAACTCACAAGATTGCTTAACTTCATTTTATTTTAAATACTACAGTTTGAAGAAACAGAGCCTTCCCTGTTAAAACCTGAGATCTCCCCAGTTACAACTCGCGTAACTCTTCGAGCAACTCATCCAATCTACCGAGTCACCACCCAGGTATGCGACTTCATCTTCTTCCCTCCTTTTAATTTACAGCAAGTTTTCGTTTAAACTTAATTATACGATAACATCAGAAGATATACGCACTCAAACTCAAAGAAAACCCGAAGCAAACGTTCAATCTTCTCGAGATTGACTCGAGACAGCGGTCCCCCCTGCAAACGCTGATACGCCACCGTGCTGTACACGTGCACGGTGGTACGACCTGACTTCGACGATCATCAATCCTTCCAGCATACCACAAATCCCACGCAAACTCGTAAATCATATACCCGTTTTCAACACCCTGTGAAAATATTTGGAAAATAATTTTATTGAAAATATAGAAAACAGTTTTTGAAAATAGAGAAAATATCTTTGGTGATAATGCTCTGAAAATCATCACCCCCATCCATGGTCGCAGTTAACCCGATGGTTACGTTGTCGTCCCGGCAAAATCCATAGATAACTGTAGGCCTCCGCGCCCCACGATTACACCATGGAACCCACGACAGATGCAGCTACAACCGGGGTTACGTAGCTATCACAGCAAAAACCCATATAACTGTAGGCATCAGCGCCATCGAATTTCGCTGCCAAAAATGAAACTTCTCCACTCCACTTGACCATAGATCGCAGTCTACCGATGTTGCGTTGCCTTCCCGGCAAAATCAAGTGTAGACTGTTGGCACTCATCCTCCACACGATTTCGCTATGGTCCCCACAGTAGATCGCAGCGGCATCGAGTTGCACTGTCGTCACAGCATAACCCAAATGCCTCTGTAGGCATCGACGCCATCGACTTACGCTACCCAATAATCCTCAGGAACTAGTTTTGTCCGGACTCCTCACAGGATCAACTTTAGAACCCACCCTTGGGGCTCAAGGCAGCACCACCCGGTGGCACTCCTGAGAAGTTCATTTCAAGGGAGCGCCTTTTCCCCCAGAGCCATCATCAAAACATTTTATACTATACACATATAGTATCTTCAAATCATACACCTAGTATGATCTCATACAAAACTCATCTATACAAAATCGATTATTCCAAAATCGATAATTCTCAAACTAGGCTTTCCAAATTTAATATTGATTTTACCCAAAAATCAAAAGCCTTTCCAAATCCAAAGGTTCTCAAAACCCTTTCCAAAATCCTCATAAGATCCTTTATATATATATATACAGATCCTATATATATATATACAGATATATATCATTTTTTTAAAACTTTGGATCATGCCAAACTTGCATAAACCCCTTTTATACTTCAATTCTTATCTCAGTTGGGTATTTAAATTAATAACAGTTTGAACTCCGACCCGTTTATATTTGGAAAATAGCTTGAAAATTCTAAAAATAAATAAGTAGTGGAAAAATAATCATTAGTTTGTAAAATATCTATAAAATAGGTAACTAACTGTAAAATAGTTAAGAAATAGTTGAATAGTTTCAAAATTTGTAGATAATTGCAAAATAGTTGTAAAATAGAAATTAGTTTGTGAAATAGTTGAAAAATAGTAATTAGTTTAGTTAATAGTTGAAAAAATGGTTAAATAACCCCAAAAATAATCGTAAAACAAGTATATAAAATAATTTGGCTTTAAGAAAGAAAGGTTGTATATATTTAATAGCTTAGAAAAATAAGTTTATGTCAAAACAATTTACATTAAAAATAGTCAAGAGCCAACTGTTTACTTCCCCAACAATTCAATTTAAATCTCCATTTAAATTGACCCAATTCCAATTCAAATAACTCCAAATTCCATTGGACTTGATTAATTCTCAATTCAGGTTGAATCAACCTTGATTCCTTCCCCAATTTAAATCAAATTCTAGTTGATTTTAATCCTGTTCAATTTTAATTATAATTTCATATTATTCCAATCGATTTGAATTATTATCAATTTAATTTCAGAATCCAAATCACTTCAATTTAATCCAATCCAATTTCCTATTTTTTTTTTTAAACTTATACATCTTCAATCACCAATCCAATTTCTTCAAACCAAATTCAATTTTAAACTAATTCAATTAAATCTTGAATTTAAACTATCTCGAATTATAGAAATTCGAGTTACATTCTCAAAGGTTGATTTAACTCTTTAAACCAAATTAACCTTTAAATCAAAGTGTTTAATCATTTTAATTTCTAAGCCCAATTTCTCAAAATTCTCATTTTAAACTATTTTTACTTATGTATTTCAAGGTTCAATACAATTTTATTTTAAAATTTTAATTTATTATTCAATTTAATTTTCCAGTTTGAGTTCTTAAACAAGTTTATTTTACAATTCAATTATTCAAACTTATTTTATTTTATTTATACAATTCCATTCTCAATTTAAAGATTTTTATTTACAATAGGAGGATATCATCCAATTTATTTTAAAACGTCCATCCATCCTAAATTTTTAGATCTCAAACCCTTTCGAGATCACACAAATTCCAATTCAATCAACCATTTAACCTTCCAAGTTAAATTCCAATTTCATCTCGAAATTTCCAATTCTGGTTGCTTTTCTACACTTATTTAACTTCCCAAAGTTAAATTCCAATTTACTTAATCCAATCAACCTTACTCAAATTCGAATTCCCACTTCAAATTTCAAAATTCTTTCCCTCTTATAAGTTCAAACTTATATCACTTTAGGTTTTTACATCACACTTAGGGAAACATCAAAACTCAACCTCTAAGAGTGATTTCAAATTATCTTTGATATTATGTATATCCATACATATATACATATTTATCTCTTGGCCCTCTCAGCCATGTTTTATAATTTTAAACCACCCTTGGCTTAAAATCCAAATTAAATTCCCAACAAACCATTGTTTTCAACAAGTCCCAGTTATCCAAATATACATATTTATCATTTTTCATTATTTTGAAACAAAATTTCCGAATTCTGAGTCCAGATTTGGAATTTCATTTTCAATCCATTAAATTTTTGATTTGGTTGTATTTTTTGTTTCTACTTAATTTAATTCCAATTCTAAACTTCAGTTTCAGTTTGAATCCAGTTCAAACTTATCTTTATTAAATTTCAGTTTGGTTGTATTATATTATTCCTTAATTTTAATTCCAATAACTAACAACCAATCACTTAAATATTTATTAGAAGGAAATATTAATTTATATATCAAAATATAGATTTTACATAAAATCATTTAAAATCTTTATAAGCAAATAAGAAGTACGCTCTCATACACACACACACACTCACACACACACACACACACACACACACACTCAACTCATTCTAGAGTACTACGGACTCTATTCAATGAGTAATCCCCACCAGAGCCAAGGTTTTCGCTTAACCTCGCTCTGATACCAAATGTAACGACCCGAAATTTTCGAGCCCGAAAATTCCAGATAGTTATGAAAAGGAAGAAAGAGATAGAAGAAGAAGAACAGAAACACCAAGCATCTCACATTCGCAGCGGATAAAATATAATAATAAGTACTAATAATAATAGCTTACAAAAGAGTACCATATTTGTCGATTACATTTTAATACATCAGAGTTTCACATAAATCCAAATGCTGGACATATACAATCAATTTATCGCAGAATTACAATAATATAATTACAGCGGAAATATTCTACGCGTTCTTGCCATCCAGCTCGCCTCCTGAGCTCCAGATCGTCCTACCTGAAAATCTGTAATACTCGGTCTGACCCGAGCATTACACCAAAGTAACACCGGGTCAGGCTAGAAACCAGCATGAGTAAATCCAACTAACATGGAATACCAGAACAAATAACTCATTTAACCCGGGGTATCTTATATCAATTCACAAGTTGCTATAAACAACACTTACTTCACATATAAATTTCTAAGCACCAAACTTGGATAAAATAATCCAATTCACTTAAAACATTTCATTCCAGCTTATTGATTTCACAAATCAATTTACAAAAAATTCGAAGTGGTTTCGAGTATTTCCTAATACCCGACCCCAGTCTCTTCGAAACTCAAATTATCATATCCCAAGTTATTCAAATGAAGTACATCACATTTCATTCAGTGATAACAACTCATTCAAAACATCCAATACCATTCAGTCATCCATAAGCAAAGCTTAGTCTCATAAAAATCAATTCAATTGATTCTAGTTGAATTTTCAAACCTCAATCACTTAGATTCCTTCATTTAACATTAATTGGTTTCCGAATCAATAAATCAACCATTTCTTCATAATTCATCTTAATAAATCAACCTGGGTTAATTATCTTTCAATTTTCATTCAAGTAATAACTTTAATTAATTTCACGATATTAATTCTTCTTAACCAAAATCAATAAGTAATCTTAATTACTTCATGAATTAATTAACTATTTAAATTACATTAATTCTTAATTACTTATATTAATTAACTTCTCATGGGTCACTTTGATTAATTTATCTTAATTAATCAAACTTTAATTACACCGTTGATTATATAAATTAATGATTTCCAGTTATGATTGATTTGTTCTAATCTAAATCAATTACTTTAACTCAACCTCAAAATTTATCATTTTCAATTAATGTCAATACGTAATTAACTATTCTTTTATTTATTTCATTAATAAATCAGTTACTCCTTAATTTTTTTATTAATCTCTTGGTAATTTCACAAAGTAACTATATTTTATTAATTACATTAAGTAATTATTTATCACACCTTCAGATGATTATTTTGAATTATTTATACTTAGTTAATTAACTTACAACTTAATTTATTATTTATTCAACCTTTAATTACTGAATTAAATAAGCCAAATCATTAATTAATTAAATTAATTAATTATCTATTTTAATTATCCTACTAACTTAATGTATCACAAATCATTAAGCCGTTAGTAACTTTTAAACGGAAACATTTTCTTATTTATTGTTTTAAATTTAAAACAACTTACAATTCTCAATTCTTCGAGTTAAGCAACCATTAACTCTAGAACCATCCAATACCAAACTCAACAGATCATCAATTTATAGTGCATATCAAATCAATTAAACCATTCAATCAAATATTTTAATTTAACCATGTAAACTCAAATAGAAATCTAATAGAGTGAGATTTACTCACCTTAAATTCTGCCGCTTGAAAACCCTCCCAAACTGGTTTGTTTCCATGGCTTTAAACCTTCACTGTAGATCGTATCGAGGCGTCTCGCCATTGCCTCAGCCTCGGTCGAAAACCCTAGCACGCTGCCTTGCCTAATTCGAACACTAAACCCCCAATTGCCCCGCCTCGCAGCACTTCCACTGTCGATCGAGCGACCCCGCGAATCACCATCGGCGCCTCACGACCTCGTCGAACCCCTAAATCCACTCGCGCCACGCACGCCTCGCATCTTCCGAAACTCCAGGCTATCCAAGCCCAATCGAAGTGCGCGATGAAAACCCCACTTCATTGTGATATCCAAGACGCACAACCTTCCCCCTCTTCGGCCATCTCCCCTCCTTCTTCATTCGATTAGCCCTCGACATGGCCGCGAAGTTTACGGTCATTTTTTTTTTTTTTACGAATTCGACTTCTGTTATTTTAGAAAAGGAAGGGGAACGGGAATGATATATCGATGGTGAGAGGCTTCTCGAGCACGCGTTGAAGTAAAATATCCCTGACAATATGTACTTCAAATTTCATTATTTTATAAAACTCCCAAACCGTCTAGTTAATTGCCATTAAAAATTCCAAACTCCACTTAAGGAATGCCGCTATGCGATTTCAGGGTTTTCCCCGCGTTCCGAACACAATGGAACATGTTGCGGAAGCTAATTCAATCATATGCACGAGTTATAGAAGGAAACGATCAATTTAAAAATTAAATCGATTAAAATAGTTCTAAGCGTTTTGAGCTGCCAGGGTCAAATGACAACTCTGATTGCTACGAAATTTGAAATCCGATAATAATTAACTATTACGGATCTAATGAAACTGGTTTCGTCGAATTCCGAGACTGTGCCTCGGAAGGCTATTTTTAAATTTAGTTTAAACGATAAAATTTCAAAACAGAACAAAACACTTCCAAACTCAATTTCAACACTTTCACTACCTACAGTGCTATCAATATAAATTTTATAAGCCTTCAAATTATTTTTAACAGGCTTAAAACTCCAGATTTTGCATTTTACCCAATTTCAAATTATATGATTCAATAGTTAAACTATATAATTCAATAATTTAATTAACAAGTAAATATTGATATTTTGAAATTCAATTTAAAATTAACTTTTTAAATATTTAAAGTCAATTAACAATTCCAGTTTAAGTTGTTAAAAATTCCGGATCGTCACAGTCATCCTTTCCTGAAACTCCTGGTTCATTCCCCGAATAAACTTTTCATTCTTCTTTAACGGTGTATTCACCAATTCTGGACCAAATCGAGATAATTCAATAAATTTGTTTAAATATTCCTCAGACGATAAACTTCCTTGCTTAAATCCATAAACTCCTGGTACACTCTAGAGATACCAGCAGACGACATATATCGCTGCTCAAACACTTCCTTGAAACGACTCCAAGTAAATTCATCCACCGACTCATCCATGGTAACAATTTCCCACCAAACTAAAGCCTCTTCCTGGAGTTGCCAAGAAGCTATCAATCGCATCTGATCATCTTCTAATTTAAGTCCTTTGAAAATCTTTTCGCACGATCGAATCCAGGCTTGTGCTTCGATAACGGTTTCTTTGCCAGTGAATGACTTTCCACCAAGTCTAGAAAAACTTCGATATAAATCGGCCAAATTCAATTGAGATTGAATGAGAATATCTGTCATTGCAGGGTTTTGACCAGCTAAAGTAGTACTTTCCTGTCTCCTATTTCGTCCTCTTCTTCCACTCATTCTTACTATCTGTAAATAGTAAGAAATCCGATTTAGTCATTCGAACGAAATATCTTAGAGAATAACAACAGATAAAGATCATAGATTAAGAAATTTGGGTTTTGGTTCCACTGGTTGTACTCATTCTAGGGTATACTTCACCCTATCTCTAATGAGCCATCTAAGGTGTTACACTCCGTAGCTAAAGTTCTTACACAACCTTCAGCTCTGATACCAACTTGTCACGACCCGAACTCGATGTCCGACAAACAACATCAAATTCGTTTCGCGGGAGCTTGCAACACCATTAAATGATAAATAACACAGCGAAAATAAAAGATGATATCACTGATATAACATGAATACAATATCCGATACCTCAATTTGATACAATGATAATCATCAACATCAGAGAATATACAACACAAAATACAGCGGAACATGATACAATATGAGATAAGTCTTCTCAGACTATAATACTGCAACTCTGATCCAAAAAGCTCTAAAGACAAAGCTCCAAAACTCCTAGCTCGATTCACCATCAAGATTACACCAAGCTAAGCAAGTCTCGTCCATATCCAAAGACTGAACTAGCTCCAGATGAACTATTGAACCTAATTATCTGAAAAACCAAACACTAGACTGCCCGTGTGGAAAAATGTTGAGCACCCAGAGTTTAGGAAATAAATAATAAACTCCGGGTCAGTCGTGGGACTGGTGTGAGCAAACAAAAAAAAACAGTTTATCTTTAAAAACAGGCAACGAAATATTTTAAAATCAATTCGTAATGCTTTTTAGAAATGAGACTACCATAAGGCCTCCCGTACACACATACAATGCAAACGCAGAATCGGAGGAGATTTCTCCTTATGATAGTCAAATATGCTTGATACGCGAATTTCTTTGATATTATTACTATAAGTGCAAATGGTGGAAAAACATTTCGAAAGTAGAATATAAATCTTAGCCAACATACGACCATTATCGTTTGTCTACTATAGCTACCATGTTCAATAGTAGGTTACCGCCACATTCCATGGCAGGTTATACAACTAAAACCGTACAAGGCTCGTATTGGAGGAATGGATTTTTCCAACAAATGGTCAGGCCAAGGAACTTCCCATTGCCACATGGAAACGCCGCTGGAAGGACGCCCGAGAACCCAACTGGATCTCTGCCAAATAAGGCCGGCTACCCCCCTTCCCGGGGAATATACAAAACCTCAGATACGCCACCCCCGGTCCTTTGGGACCTTTAAACGAGAGCTCTCTAACCAACAACATCACGCAGTAAATAGTATAGTATGTCCACATGAGTAAGTATCTGGACTCCATACCATGATAGTGCCCTTTTCCAGAAGGAATGGTCATACCCTAGGGAAGCTATCCCTGAAAACCTTGCCGCACAATTCTTGTTTCGACCATTACCGGTTTGTGAGGCTCGACGAAGTCTCGTCAACAAAGCTATGCTTTTTACAAAAGCCACGCTTTGATCAACAAATGATCAGCAACACTCAGCATGCCACATTACCAAGTTGGAAATATATCGCTGATAACCTTCAACTACATAACCTCTGAGCTCGTACGTCTCAGAGAAGGGTGTTAATGCTAAGAGAATAAATTCTCCGCCACCAACAGAAATGTATTTGAAAGAAATCTGCTTTATATCTCAAAATGTAATGTCAGACATACAATCCATTCAAGTCTGTTCTGGGTTCGAACAGAACCGAAGGCACTTCCAAAGAAGTCCTTGCAATCCGGGTATTCACAATCCCAATTGGACTTCCCATCACTTAGGGAATCTCTATACCGGAGCAACTAAATGCAGAGACAATCGATAGGTCATCCTATCGTTCTTGCAAATACCCGGTCTTCACCACCCGTCTTCAAATGTTATCCATAACGACGTATCGCATATTCAGAATGAGTTATACGACCCAAAGGTCTTTTCCCGGCTAACCCGAGTAGTGAGCGCAACATTTAAAACATATGGATATGAGATTTCAATTAAGTCAAAACTTAATAATTCCGAACTTTCTTTCAAATGGTTTAAACCAATTACAATTTCAAATCTTTTAAACAAAAAGATTTATTTCACAAAGTTCATTCAGTTTCACAAAGATTCACTTACAGATTTCAAAACAATTTACGTTTCAATTGAATTAATTTATTTAAATCTTTAATCAAAGATTTATCTCATAGCTTTCAAAACTGTTTCCAAAGATTCATTCATAACTTGAAATCCCTTAAATACAATTTGAAATTCATTTCTCATATGAAAGCTTTTTATCATTTAGAAACAATATTTTTATTTTGGAAAAACCCGATTCTATTTATACAAGTTAAAAATCTTTGAGTTAATTCAAATTCTCACAACAATACTTTAAGAATGGTTTTAAAATTCGTATAACTTGTATAATTCTTTTTAAATCATAAATACTGAATATAGAATTCAATTTCAGGTTTTTGAATTTCAATTTAAATCCGATTATTCAAATTCCAAATTTTTATTAGTTATTCAAAAATAACTTTTATTCTTAAAACAGCTTTTCAAAAGCTTTTCATATTAAACTTAATTTATTTCCAAAAATATTTGAATTTAAAATTCAAACTAATTTAAAAATCTGTGACTTAACCGATTTCCACGTGCAATCCATATTTGTGTGTGTATGAGTGTGGTCAAGGGGTTTTACACAATAGTGCACCACATCAATCATCACAATTATATCAATATCGATAAGCGGTATAACCAATAACGCTTATCTTCATTCACAGTTTCACAGATAAAATAAATTTATCAAATCACGAAGATTCATCATTACGATTCGATGTGGGTATCGGACAACTAACCAAAATCCGAATCCCTGTCGCATCGAAATTCAAATGCCGTTTTACAGGCAAAGGTGTTTTCACATAGATATACAGAAACAAATCAAAATTCACAGTACAACATAAGGCAGTTCACATCACATAGTATCATAAACAAAACAGGAATATCAGTTCAGTGCACAACAATAGTTAATTATTATTATTTTTTTAATCAAGGAGAATGTGGTTTTAAAAGAATTACTCACATTATTATTTTTGTTGATTTATTTAAATCAATAATTAACTATTGATAGTGATAATTTAATTAAATTTTTAATTAATTTTCCTTATTCAATTATCTAAGTTAACTGCTAATTGTAGATTAATTTACTTTAATCATCTAATTAACAATTTGTAATTACAAATAAATTTAGCACTTAATTGTGAATAAATCAAATCTCAACTTGACTAATCTCTAGTTACTTAATTGATTATAATTTTTAAATTAATTATTCATTCTTGATTACCCTTTTAAACAATTAATAATAATACTTATTTGTCTTAATCAACATTTTAAAATCGTCAATAAACTTCGAAATCAATTATTACAAATTAAAAAATTTAATGGTAAATAAATTTCAACACTTGTTTTACATTAATTACTAAATTAAAGTATTTAATTGAGTTCCAAAACTTGGTTAAGTATTTACTTAATTCATTAACTTATAATAAGAGCTTGACTTAAAATTGACATACATAAATAGGCCATCACCCCCTAGATTTGTTTAAATAGCTTACTTAACCTACTGTTATAAATTTTTATAGATTTTGGGAAGCAAACCCGAGCAAAAAAACAGTTCTTCTTTTCCCTTTTCTCTTGAAACATTCTAAACTACGGCCCATCAACACAACCGGCCCACAAAAAGAAACTCAGGCCCCAACCTTTCTTCCCTCTCTTCCTCCTTTTTTTCACTTTACTCCCATCACACTTCCAGGCAAACAACCGTGCACGCGTACATGGTGCACAACGCTCCGACAACCCTACGTCGACAACGAGGCATCCCACACATCAGCTGCGCCTTGCTCAACACTTTCCACCCCATCACCTAAACCCCGGTCCTCAACTACACCGACCGACCCTCTAGGGCAGCGAAACATGCTACAGGTCGCGCGACACTTATAGGCACCGAACTCCACCAAGTTTTGTCGCGAGGAAGCATTTTCCTAGCTCAACATCACGGCACCCTCAGTTTCTTCAATCGATTCCCAAATCATTCCCAAATCCCAACCCTAGAAATCGGCAAACGTCGCCGACCATCGCCAAATGCTGCCAAATTCCCACCAAAAACTCCCCTTCTTCATACGATCCTAACGACACCAGCGGCGCCATGTAATTCACTATGGATTGGGGAAATTTATTTTTTTGATGTTTATATTCATTTTTACCTCTTACTATAAAATGGGGAGAACTCGATGGTTACTCGATAAAACTGGATGCCGTCAATTTAAAAAAAAAAACTAGACGTGAATGCAAATAACTATCGTGTTGGTTAGTTGTTCTAAATCTGGGTAGTTGATGAGATAATGAATTTTTAAAGTTGAGATGTTTAAATATTAATGTCAATAACCTGAACAGAGGCTACATACAGGACTTTTGAGATGCAGATGAAACTAACTAACACACCTATACATGTGTATACACATAACAACATATACACACCTGACAGATCTCAATGATTTGTACATAATCAGTAAACAATCCAACAGAGTTTACTCAGAGTTGAGAAGATGAACAGAGAACAAAGTTTCCACTTTTTAACACAGGCTTTGAAATTCTTAGCTGAACTTGCCTCCTTGATCTCTGGTTTGTTTGATCTTCTTGTTGTTTTTATTGAAGCTTTGTTTTTAAATTTTAGATGCTATCATTTCAGATTTTTTTCTTAGCTTTTGCTTGACGAAATTGAAATGAAGAATGACTGGTATGTATGAAGTTAATATATAGAAAGAGTTTGTATAGGTGATATCATTTCAGATTTTGTATAAGTTTTAAATCTATATTTTTATACTAAACTTCTTTCTGCAAAATTCTACTAGTTTATGTGCAAAAAAAAAAAGTAACAAAGCTACAAACATAAAGGACAGAAAGCATTTAATACCTAGGCATTGTACTGAGCCAGTGGTAAAGCAATGGCCACTTTTATATTGACAAAAGCATGTAAAACCAGACTACTAATTCATAAAAAATATATGAAACTATCAGGTCCTTTTACCTGAAAATATAAACAAAGCTATATATTTATGGTGTTATACTTACATAGACTTGGAATAGAAAAGTTATATACTGCATATATAAAACATGGACAGAACGTCCTTTATATTGAGAAAGATAGGCTCAAGTCTAAACAATTCACATATAGTACTATGCTATTATTTTTTTATTGTCAGGATATTGGTTTTCTACATGCATAGACTAGGTTTTATAAATCATACAAATGTTTGTATACAGCACACTTTCTTCTTCCCTTCCATGGCAAAGTGACTTTGTACCAAAGAAAAAGGACAAAGCAAAAGAAAAAAGAAAAACACTACCTATGTCAGGACGCAAGCAATAAATGCAACAGGACAATGTAAGGCATGACAATTCCAAAAGAAACAAGGGACGTATCAGGCAAGTTAGGATTGTGTACTTGAAATTTCCAAAGCAAATGAAACCAACAGTGAAATATGCTTACAAATTTCCATGGCTATGGGGTATTATGCGAACAGATTTTTTTTTTTGTGACGGCCCGCAAATCCATACCCCTTAAAACAACACTATCCTACCTCTATTAACTCAAGTGGCACAGAATTACGAACCATTTGGGGTTAAAGAAGAAGAGATAGAAGAAGAAGAAACTAAACAATATCAGAATCTCACAGTCGCAGCGGAATCAAATATAATAGTAAATATAGAACTTTAAACAAAATGAAGTTTATAACTGTTTTATACATCCTATCATCACAGTATCTCATACACACAATATTTACCAGTCAGACAAATCCATACAATCATAGCAGCGGAGTATATATATATATAACTACAGATAATACGTCTCGGGCTCCAGCTTCTCTCCTGCTTCATAGCATCCTGTCCAGAACATATAATACTCGGTCTGACCCGAGCATTATAATGAAATAACACCCGAGTCAGTCTGGAATACCAGCTGATATACATCCAAATTGATTGTTAAAGTTTCAAAAATCCTTTTGAAAACAAAAGCATCTCGTAAGACCACGCCACAAATAAACATGTCGGGTTTTTACCATACGATAGCTAAAAACACTTTTTATAGAAATCCTCTGATATTATAATAGTGTATATATACAAATACTTATAAAATAGCCGAAATTGTTACATGATTAAATTCCAGCTACTAGCCACAGAGTGGGTAATACAAACAAAACTCGTAAAAGGCTCGTATGGAGAATGGATTTCAAACACGATCAACGCATTTGTCCAATATTGATAGTCGGTGATTTAACTATCAATTTATATTCACAAACATCCATCACACAATAAATAATTTCCCACATTATTTATTTCCTCAAATATCTTTAAAAGATATATTTTCAAATTTCCAAATCTCATTTGAAACAATTCCCAAAATCTCTTCCTTTACAAGGAAAATTATCTAACATTTATTTCCATTGGAAATAACCAAGTTCAAAACAATTTAGATTTAAAAGTGTGAAAATACTTTATTCTGAAATATATTTTCAAATATGAAAATTTACTACTAATCATTACTCAAAAATATAATTCTAATATGTACAGTAAAATCATTTATTAAGATATAAACTTTGATTTTAAACAAGGGTTTTGCTAAACTAAATTTAAAAGTAGTGTTTAAAAGATAAATATTAATTTCAAAATAACTTAAGTCAAAACCAGCCTTTAAATAAATCCATTTGTAAAAATAATTACAAATGTATTCTTAAATCATTACTATTGTTAATTTATTAATTTGTTACTTTAAAATAATAATTTTCAAATACTCTTTAAACAAGTTTAAACTTTAAACTTCCTTTTTATAAAAATCTGTTTAAAACTCGAACTTGGTTTCCCAGGGAAATACACTTTCCTTTCCAACATTCCAAAGAATCCGTCTTAAAAATTCAGCCAATTCATTACCATTCAAATTCATGTTTTAATAACATAAATTTCCTTTCCAGGTTTTAAAAATAACTTCTTTCGAAGCCCAAACATAATTTACCATTCCTGGAAATTTACTTTCAAAGCTCGGGTTTAAGAATTCTTTTAAATTAACCTTTGAGAATTTATTAAAGGAAAGTAATGCTTATGAATTACTTAAATAAAATTCAAATGGTGAAAGCTGCATTTCAAAATATTTTATTTACATTTACAATTGTTAGCTTATGTTTAAAAGCATCGTTGAAAACATAATTTAACTTTTCGAAAATCACTTAATCCCTTCTTATAAAATTTCTCACCCGAAGCCATACTTCCATATTTATATATTAATAAATTTCCCACATCATTTAAAATTTAAAATCTACCAATTTCATTCTTCATCCAAACCAAACCCAAATTTTATTCCTTTAAAATTCGTTACATATCAATTTCTCTTATTTCTTTAAAAACCCAATTTATTCCATTTATAATTAAACTCTGGATTTATAGTTTATCCAACAATACACAGTACATCTTAATTCCAGATTTATCTGTCACAACGCATATAGATAGAATGCATTATCAATCATCAAATAATTATCATTTGCGAGGAATCCAGTTGGATCCCTCCAACCTGTTTTTCCCTGCATCCACAAATATTAGCACAACAATATATTTATATATATATATATATCAATTCAATTTGATAATAATTACCATATTCAGCTAAACATCCAAACAAACATTCAATATTAGATGTTTTCTTTACTCGTATCCAGATGTGAGTGAGAATAACTCACTTTGAGTTTTCGGCGAGCATTCGAAGTTTAAATTAAACCGAACGACGTTGGACTTAACCCAAATTTCTACTTGCCCGAATGGCTCCGGATCTGCACCATCTCGTAGTATTCTTTTCAGCGATCCCGGCGCCGCAAATTTCGTTCGAATCTGATATTGTATGATAAAGTTATTCAAATTTAAAGATTTTAATTTAAATTTATAACAATTTCTTGTTATTCTAATTACTATTAACCAAACAATAACAGTCGTAGATCAAGCAGTAAGAAATCGAGGCCATCCATGCGTCTTCTTCCTTTACGCGAGCCGGTACAGAAAGTCGAACCCATTAACTCGCGAACTACGGTTCGAGATCGCCTCCTCCACGCTCGCCGATAGATTGATCCAAGACCACCACTACGTAGCTCCTCTCTTACTCCCCCTTCGGCAGAAGCAGCGCCGAGCTCGGCCCTTCCATCTCGACGAAACGCACGCGCAAATGTACGGCGAACGCAACAAAAAGCACCTCCAATCGATAGCTTCACTCGAAATCAACCGTTGGATCTATAGATCCCTCAACGATCTACAACTTTCATTTAGAAAGTTTCCCAAATTAAAGCATAGATTGAGATATTATAGAGGGGAATTGAAATCAATTTTCAGCCATGAAAACATAAAAACGGCGGCTACTGAGAATGGGTTAGGTTTTGGTTATTAACATGTTTTATAACTTTAATTAGTATTATTTTAATATTATTTTCCAATCTTTAACGACTTGTTCAAACGAACACCAATTCTCACGAACCAATAGGCATTCCTAGGGTTTTTCAGCATTCCGGACACAATGGAATAGGTTTCGTAAGCTAATTTGATCGTATGCGCAAGTTACGGAATTAAACGATCAATTTAAAATTAAATCGGTTAAATCGATTTCTATGCGTTTCGAGCTGCCACGGTCAAACGACAACTCCGATTTCTACGAAAATTGAAATCCGATAATAACTAACTATTACAGATCCAATGGAACTGGTTTCGTCGAATTCCGAGACTGTGCCCCGGAAGGCTATTTTCACTCGTCGATTAAATCGAGCGATTTCTCAAAATTGACGAAAGAACTTAAAATTTCACCTTTAAAATTTTTAATAATTTAATAATAAATTATATAAAATATATAATCACATTAGAGATCATTCCGATTCAGTTTTAAATCGAAATCTGAATATTTACATTATTATATTACTAAATTCCACTATTAAATTAATATAAATTTCCAAATTCAATCTATCGCCAATTAATTCCATCCAATGGTCCCATATTATTATTTAAATCAAAATAAACTTAAATAAATTTTTAGTAACCATCTTTATATTTATTTATATTCAAATTCACCAATAAGCCGAATTCTAATATTGAATTAGTATTATTCAAATTTTCAATTAAATCCCCGTATTGGAAATTTAATCAATTCTATTAACTTATCTAAAATCTTTTTATTTCAAAATCAAATTATAATATATATTCAACATTTAAAGTGAATTAAATGTTCAAATTTAGCGACCCAAAATTCCGGGTCGTTACATTCCTCCCCCCTTATAAAAATTTCGTCCCCGAAATTTGCTAAGGTAGAAACTATGCTCAAACTCACTTACTCATCCAATTTTCTTAGTTAAAAGCTTATATTCACTTTCCAAAATTGTAACAACCCTAGATTTTTTGTATATTATTTAAATTGGACTTTCTTTTATTTTTAAATTATTATTATTTTTTTATTTCAAACATTTCATTTTTAAATATAAATGATGATTATTAAATGATTTATAGTTCAAACTAGTATAATTTGAATATTTTACTGTAAAGTGAATTTCTGGTCAAGCTGTTCAAACTGTGACTTTTAAACTTCAAATTTAAATTATTTAAAATATTAAATTTTATCTTTTATTATGAAAATAGATGTAATAACTTGAACACTGCTTTTCGTTTCGTCGAAAACAGAGTTAAACTGTGAAAGTTATGTATATTTCAATATTGAGTGCAATTTGTTTATTCTGCAATTTTGTTATTTTTAAATTGTATAAATCATATTTTATTGTCATATTTCATTTTAATCTGGGTCAATATGTATATTTTTGTATTATAATAATTTTAAAATGAAGTAAACAATTTTTCCAAAGTTTACTGTGTTGATTTCTTTTTTTTTAAGGCCGTTTTTTTATTTTCTGCTATTTTCTTCATTAAAATTATATTTAAATTTAATTTTTTTATATTATTTTGTGAATGTACTTTTATTTTATATTATTATTTATGTTTAAAAATATATTACAAGCTCATATGAATTTTCTAAATTTATTTCATTTAATTTCAAATTTTCTAGACTAGTTTACTATTTTTAGCTATTTTTCTTAATTTAACTTTATATAATTAACAAATATTATATATATATTTTTATATTTTGATAAATTTTCGATATTTTATCTGGGATTATTATTATTTCCAGAAATATCAAGTTATATAAACAAAATTAAGGAAATTTGAAAGGTTTTAAAAGCTTTTGAAACGTAAGTCGTTTCTTTTACCGTTTCCTCATTTACTCTTTGACCGTTTTTTTCCTCTTTTAGCCGTGACTTCCTCCTTCATTTTTCACGTGGATCTCAGATCCATTTCTCATCTAAAAAAAAAGAAAAATACGGCCATGGCTTGAAGGAGTTGAGGTAAAAATTATCTTCTTCTTCCTTTGTTTTTCTACTTTTCTATTTTGAATTTTGTACTTGTTCTCACCTTCATAGCTTGGCTCCTCCTCAACCAGATCTGACCTGACCTCTACCACCCCTTTCCTCTGACCATCACCCATCCTACTACCTCTCCATTTCAGGTCAAGACCATCCATGGCAAGGACCACCACAAAATCCACCAAAAACCATCACCTATTGCACTAGCCTAGCCTAGTTTATCATCTCCTCCTTTTACCACCATTAGCCGCCACCACCACCTCTGACCCGACCTCCACCCTCTGCCACATCACCCACCACCACCTGCACCACTGGTTGGGCCCACCTAGCCTCTGGCCGAACCAAACAAGAGCAACAAATGATGTGTGTTGCATAGTTTTAGCCTTGTACACCTAGTTTTATGCACCTAGACTAAACCCACCTTCAAACCCATGTGTAGGCCGACCCTTACACACCCAAACCTGACCCAATTCCCTGAGTTAGCTGAGTCTAATCACTGCCTAACTGAAGTACATGAGGTTGAGAACAAGTGCAATTCATTCGATGTTGTTTTGGGCTTTGAATTCTAATGTTATTTGATGTTTAAATCGTGTTGAAACTTATATATATTTGTATTGTTTTGTGTAAATGTTTGAACAAGTCAAATTGCTTTGGCTCTCCACTCTCAAGTCATATCCATGTCATTGTGCCTTCATTGTGTTGCATTGTGTGCTTTGGTGGATATCTCCAGCTTTGAACATGTGAGTTATTCTCACCAGACAATATGTACGTATATAACTAGTAAATTGACCCCTTTTGAATCTGTAAAATGCATTATCATGTTACACCTGCTATATTATGATTTTGTGATGTTCACCCATGCTTAAACACCTGTTATAACATCTGTTACTGTTATATTATGTTGTTCTGCTATTTTTATCAGTTTATCACACTGCAAGTTCCTTTTAGATTAGAATCACTATGGGTTGAAATGATACATACCCGAACGAACTTTAGAATAGGAAACAATCGTTATGGGCTGAAATGATAGGCCTGAACGATTTTCAAACTTATTTTATTTACTTGGGGCTGCGGGTTTGAAATGATAAAACCCGGATTTTTCTTTGTAAATTACGGGTTGAAATGATATATTACCCGTATCACTTTACCTAGCGTACAAAATTATATACATGCCCGTAGTTAAAATATGTTTTCTAAAATTTTTAAAATATTTTAGAAATTTAATTATTATAATATTTTGATTTAAAATTGAATAAAATATTAACGGATCCTTAGATGATGGGCGGTCCCAAGCATCTTCTAAGTTACTTGTACCTTTACTACAATTCACTTGAGTTGGTTTACATTGTATAAGTATGTTGTCCTGACTCGAGTGTTTGTATTTTTATTTACGCTCGGGTCAGCCTGAGTTATTCACAGATTTGGATTCCGCTTTCTGGAGATTGGAATCGCTGGAGATATCTGCTTATCAAGTTTTATCTATTCCAGTTCTGTTGTTCTATTCAGCTTGTACTTGGTTGTCATCTTGAGACTTCTGTTGTACTTTATTTTCTTCTGTTGTATTTTATTTAACTCTGATATTTTTTATAGTAGCTTCATGAACTACTATTTCTTCTACTTCTGCCGCATTTTAAATACTCTGTGTCTGTGATCTGTGATTTTTATTTACTGTATATTCTGAGATTTGCCAAATTTTTATTTACAACGCGGTATTTTGAGCAATTCAATTCCGGCATGAGTGTCTACCTATACACTTATAATGGATGCGAATGGTTGATAATATCGAGTCATCACAAAAATCCTTTAGCCCAACCCACATTCATTTGTTTTGCTTACTCTAAAGCTTTAAATTCTAACGTATTTCAAAATAACTTTCCAAGTTAATAAATTTTTTCCCAAAATCACAAAAATTGTCTAACTCCCAAAATTTTCGGAAAATTTTGGCAGAGTCTCCCCTGTACGGAGGAGCTTTCGCGATATCGCGATACAGATAAATATATATACATCGACCCACACGGTCGAAAATCAAAATATATCACAATATATATATCGTTTTTCCCAGTTATATTTGCGTAAGCGTACCTTTTTAGCAAATTTTAAAAGCAAGCGGCTAATATTTTAGCATATACGCGCCCAACTCTCTCGAACGCCTCCCGTACCTGTACTTACTCAACAACTCATCAGTTTCAAGGATATGAACATTATAACCAACATATGCATGAGGTCATAAGTAAATCATATTTTAAAGCATATACAAAGTTCCTTTTCTAATGCCAAACTCCACGTTATTTTACACTTTTTACATACAAGTTTCGCTATTCCCATTCATACTTTACCCAATTTTCGAATTGATTTACCAAGCAAATTTCATTTAAATTTGTTACATTTGCATTTCTATTATAACTCACTTACATTTATACTCAAATCCATTTATTTAGATTTTAGCCCATTCTACCTTTCATCCCAACCAACTTCATTTCATTTCACTTGAATGATTTACATTCTAGTTTTACTATATACCATTCATATTTATTACAACAAATTCATTTCTATTTCAATATGATTTACATCTGCCTTACTTGCATTTCTTTACTTTAATTTACATTCCCAATTTGATTTACAATCAAATTTTATTTTAAACTTGAAACATTTGCATTGCTCTTATGATCCATTGCCATTCATATGCAAAAATCACTTAATTTGATTGCATTCATCTCATTAATTTAAACCAATCTTTATTTGCTTCTTCAAATCAATTCACTTGCATCCATATACAACTCTTTGAATTTTATTCCAATCCATATCAATTTATTAAAAAATCAATTTCAAATGCTTGTTAAACAACTCAATTCCAAATACATGCAATTTTCATGTTATTCGAGAATAACCACCACTTAAGCTTATAATCATTAAAAATTAATTCTACTTAGATTATATTAATTTTATTCCATCCTGGATTATTTACAACCCATACATCCTTAATTTATCACAATAATTAATTAATACCATTTCACTTGCTATTCAATTTTATTATCTAACAAATTCCATTCAAGAGTACTTAATAAAGCTTATTCACAATCATTTTGTTTTTCTCTTTCAAGTTGCTTAAGTTCTTTCACATATCTTCTTATATCAATTTTATTTTATTTCCTTTGATTCTCATTCCATCAAATTCCAATCCATTTACAAATTTGAATGCTCTTTGTTTACTCATTTAATCCATTTTAGATTTATTTTATTAACAAAGAGACCACTTAAATTATGTAACGATACGAATTTTTCGCGCTCGAAAATCCATCCATACTTCATATCGTATTCGATTGCCATAGATTCGACCGTTCAAATCCGATTCGTCGGAGCTTATAACAACATTAAGTAAACAACACAGCGGAATAATAGAATAATACATTGATATATAGCTTTGATACAATATCTCATACAACAGATGATCCAATAGATATCAATATACATCAGAGATACAATAGAATAGCAGCGGAAAAGAAAATAGATAACATCTAGCAGCAGAACAAATAACTCTAAGATAGTCTTCAAGGAAGAACTCCAAAAATAACTGCAACTCCATTTCCAAGAACCAATCCAGCAATAGCTCGAACTTCCAATATCGATGCACCAAGACAATCCAGTCTCGTCCACATCCAAAGACTGAACTAACTCCAAATAATCCACTACATCTGACTATCTGAAAAACCCAACTCTAAACTGCTCGTGTAGAAAAATTTTGAGCACCCAAAGTTTAGGAAAAAAACAATAAACTCCGGATCAGTCATGGGACTGGTATGAGTAACAAAAACAGTTTATCTTTTAAAACCATCAACAAAAGATTTTAAAATCAATTCGCAAAGCTTTTAAAAATGAAACTACCATAAGACCTCCCGCCACACACACAATGCAAACGCAGAATTGGAGGAGATTTCTTCTTATGATAGTCAAACATGCTTGATACACAATTTCCTTGATATTATTACTATAAGTGCAAAGTGCGGAAAATCATTTCGAAAGTAGAATATAAATCTTAGCCAACATACGACCAATATCGTATGCCTACTATAGCTACCATCTAAACAGTGGGGCGCCACCATAAGTAAATGGCAGGTTCTACAACTAATACTGTACAAGGCTCGTATTGTTTCTTTGGATTTCCAACAAATGATCAGGCCAAGGAACTTCTCATTGCCACATGAGAATGCCTCTGGAAGGACGTTCCCGAGAACCAAACCGGATCTCTGCCAACACAAGGCCGGGTTACCCCTAACTGGGTAACTACTGACACAGTATGCCATCCCCCGGTCGTATCCAACCTTTATCCGGGGCTCCAACAACAAATCACAAAGTAATATATCTATCTGCGATATCAACATAATGTAACAACCCTGTATTTTGTAATTATTTTATTGTATATTTTAATATAAAATTTTGATTTAAAAACTTATTTTACTTATTTGGAATGATTAAATTTTATTATTTAAACATAAATCTTGATTTTATATGAGTTATAATTCCAAACTTGTTTAAGTTGAATATTTGCCTGAAATGTTGATTTTGGTCAAAATAGTCAAACTGTGACTTTTGACCTAAAATTTTAAAAGTTTGAAAATTTAATTTTTTTTCTTCTATTATGAAAGTACATAAAATTGTAAGAACACCACTTTTCGTTTCGTTAAAATCGGATGTAAATTGTGAAAGTTATACCCTTTACAATATTGTGCGTATATAGGGTTATTAACAATGACTATTTTGAATTGTATAAATTACTTCTTCTTTGTTATATTTTATTTTAATATGTGATAATATGTTATATTATGTGTATTTTGACTTTTAAGTATTTTTAAAATGATAATATAATTTTTCTAAAGTTTATTTGAATTTATTTCAATTTATAAAGCCTAGTTTGGTATTTACTGCATTTTTCTTTATTTAAAATTCTATTTAATAAAAACTAAATTATTATTTTACCTTGAAAATGTTTTAAAACCATTTTTAATTCAAATTTTGTGCTATAATATGAAGTAATAAATTTTTCAAAGTCATTGGAGATGTCCTTGTAATTTTTATGTCAGGGTTGCTATTTTTAAGCAATTTCTTATTTCCTTTTTCTATTTTACTTAAAATAAATTATTTATTTTATTTTATTCTTACTTAGTTTCGGTTTTAAATAACATTTCTGAGTTTATTTTTTTTTATAAAATTAAAGAGAAAAGGAAATGCAAAAGGTTTAGAAAGTTAAGAGGTTTTAAAAGCCTGAAACGTGAAGGCGTTTTATCCGTTTCTTTTTCAATTAATACATCAATTTATCTTAGCCATTCCTTTCCTCATCCTTTGCAGCCAACTCCCTCATATTATACACGAATTTTCAAGCTCCAAAACCCTAAAAAAAATCATGGCCTCCATTCTTGCAAAAAAATTAGGTAAATTCTTCTTGTCTCCTTGTTTTCTCTAAATTTTGCTTTGTTTCTCTTCTAGTTTGGATCGGCCTCTTCTCCATAGCCGCAGCCACAAACTCCTACATCTCTTCCATGCCTCCAACACCATCTACTCCACCAGCCATGACCATGGCCGAGCCATCGATGGTGGCCAAACCCTTCAAATTGCAACCTACATGCCTAAAAACAATGTTTTTGACCGTTGTTGCCTCATTTCCTTCATCCACCACTCAAACCCCCACCACCACTGACCTGATCACCACGCACCACTCCAGCATTGATATGACCTGTAGCATGAATAGCCAAGCCCACATCAGTCAAGGCCGAACCCATATGTGCACCAAAAACCCACTTGTTTGCCTTAACCCTTTGTATTCTCATGCAAACCTCCACCTTGCTCTTGCCATGTAGCCGTACCTTCTAGGTCCTAACCAGACCCAAACCCTATCCAAACCTGACCTATATGATGCCATACCTGGGCCAAAGCATCATCATAGCCGAGCATAAGTGTCCCTTAGGTCAAGCATTGAAGTGATTGAGGCATGCTAAAATCATCTTGTCCATTTGTTGTTTTTATTTCAATCAGTTTCAGTGTTGTTTTGTATTGTATGCATATGTTTATATGGTCTTATTTATTTGTTGTATACAAGATCATTATCAAGGCTTTCCATTCATTCAATTCAAATCGTGTTTGTCGTGCTTTTGGAATCGCTCTTGTGTTTGTTGTTTTGGTCTCTAGCTTCGAAAAGGTGAGTCTTTCTCACTCTGACATTTATACTTATGGAAAGTGAATTGATGACAAGTATTTTGTAATATAAAATGTTTATGCAAGTTAATGATGATCATATGATATGTTATGCCATGTTATTACCATGTTAAATTGTTAATTTTCACCTGACATCTGATATATGACTGTATATTACGATATTGACATTGTTTATATTATTTCTATATATGATCACACTGCAAGTTTCCTGTTAGAATAAAATTCGTTATGGGCTGAAATGATAGGCCCGAATGGTTTTTAAATTATTCATTTTGACTTGGGATTGCGGGTTTGAAATGATAAAACCCGGATTTTTCTTTGTAAATTACGGGTTGAAATGATATATTACCCGTATCACTTTACCTAGCGTAGAAAATTATATACAGGCCCGTGGTTAAAATATGTTTTTCTAAAATGTTTAAAATATTTTAGAAATGTAATTATTATAATATTTTGATTTAAAATTTATTAAAAATAAATTTTGTAAAGTATTATTGATTTTCTGAACAATTGTAAGTGAAATGAATTAATGAAAAGTTAGAAAATTTTGAACGTAGGTTATTTTGGAAAATTTGATTTAATTATAATTGGAAATTAAATTGAATATGAAATTATGATAAATTTATGATAATTTGAATTTAAATGAATTAAAAGTGATTTTACATCATATTAATGATTTTTAACAAATTTGAAATGTGAAATGGAAGAATATTTTAAGTTGAAATTTTGAAATATAACTAAAATTGGAAATTTATGAAATTGACTTAAAAGTGAACTTTTAGTTAAGTAAATAAAAATAAAATTAAGTTATATTTGAGAATTTGAACTTAAGTGTTAAGTTGAAATTTAATGTAATGGATATAAAATTGAACATTGCAATTTAATAAGTGAATTATTATTAAATCTTTATTTTTGAATGGAAATTTAACTTTATAAGATCATGAACTTGAGGAAAAATTAAATGATGTTATAAATGTGAAAATGTATGATTTTATAAGTTAAAAATGTTTTTAAATAAAAATATAATTGGTTGAGAAATTATATTGAATATTCGAAGTTAGTTGACTGTATTTTTGAAATGCTATTAATTACAATGTAAATGATATTACAGCATTTGAAAATGCTGTAGTTGATGATAATGAACTATAAAGCTAAATTGAATTAAAAGCTATTATAGCAATTTTTGTAAGTGCTATAAATTGTTGAATTTAACTAAGTTTATTCAAAATTTAAGTAAACCCTATTACAACATTTTAAAATGTTGTCTTTTGTTAAATTGAACTGTTTTGAATGTATTTTTCCGTAGCGTTTTTCTAAATGCAACGAAAAGTGAATTTTCACTGCTTTGATAAACTTAAGTGAATAAATGAACTTTGGAAGTCGAAAATTTTGGAAATTTAATAATTTAATTATTAAACATAATAACTTCATTTTAATGATTAAAAATGATTTTTGGAATATATACTGTTTTGAAATATGGATTGAAATGATATTTTAAATTGAATAAAATGAATAATGATTTGAAATGAATGCGGTTTCAAAAAGATATGATATTTTGATATATTAAATGATTGAAATGTGTTTTTGAAAACATATGATATTTTGATATATTAAAATGGTTTGAAAATGGAGTTTTGAAAGATATGATATTTTGATATTAAAATGATTTGAAAAGAAGATCCGAAAGATATGATATTTTGGAATGATTTAATCTTTATTTTGATAAAGATTTGTGTTGAAATAATATTTTATTTTGAAGTATAAATATTGTTTTAAAAGGTTATAACTACGGGTTATAATAACGATTGGTTGTTAAAGAGACCGGGATCGGATATTGTCTTATAGCCGGCCAATACCAAAACCACTTTAACAACTGTGTACGCGGTGGAGATTCCAGAATGAAGTAGGATGGTGGAGACGTTCTCGAGGTATATTACGTGGACCCAACTCGCATGAGTTATATGACTAAAACAGGAGCTATACCGGGCTACACAAAGGGTCGCACCCTTTCATCGAGCATGCTCCATCGGAAACCATTCTATTACTGTTGTGATTCGATTCGGTGGCGCCACTTTGATTCGGGGGTATTGTTCGAGGTGGGCGGAAGCTGCTGGCTTGCCGTCACTACCTGTCCGGGAGCGCAAACGGTGTATCCACCCTGGCATTGCCTCGCGTGCCGTGTCATATCCTTATATCGAGCCCACTACGATTTTGGTTTTAAAGATCCGACCGCGTTAAGGTTCACCATCCCCTTAACGCTATTTTCTATATGATTATACTTTACTGATTAGACACTACCGTATATAGCGTATATTACTACATAGTAAATAATTTAACGGATCCTTAGAGGATGGGCGGTCCCAAGCATCCTTTAAGTTACTGATGCATTTTGTTACTGTTCACTTGAGTTGATTTACAGTTTATAAGTATTTTTGTCCTGACTCGATGGTTTTGTGTTTTGCTTTACGCTCGGGTTAGATTGATTGAGTTAGCATTTAAGATTCACCTTCGGCGTTGGAGCTTTCCTTGAAAATCCAGCCATCTATTTTGTTTCAGTATCCAGTGGTTCAGTGATGTATCTGATTTGTACCTGATGTATCCTGTTACTCTTCTGTTGTATCTTATTTAACTCTGATGTATCTTATATGTTATATAGTAGCTTCATGAATTACTATCTCTTTTTACTTCCGCTGCATTATTATTACTCCGTGTCTGTGATCTGTGATTTTTATTTACTGTATATTCTGAGATTTGCCAAATTTTTAATTACAACGCGGTATTTTGAGCAATTCAGTGCCGTCATGAGTGTCTACCTATACACTTATAATGGATGCGAATGGTTGAAAATATCGGGTCGTTACAGTTGGTATCAGTGCTTTGGTAGCTCTAGGCAAAACTCAGCCTATGGAGTAGATGTATTTACAGAATCACTTTCATTCGAGTTGAATCTCTTTCTTTTGACTCGATTCCTTTGAATTTTGGAATGTTCTGCGGTTCCAAAATCCATTCTTATTCCCCGCTACTCATCTTCATTTGATTCTGGGGTATCCCATAACTCCACTTCGAATGATCTTTATAGTGAATTGGCGGTCCCGCCAATCTCAAAAAAGTTTCTTGTAGAAGGGGTGAAAATCCTTTACAACAACATCGATTCACCAAAGATTTTATATCCTCGGTTTAGATGCTAGTATCTCCTATTATCCCAAACTCTATCTCTTGAGGTCGAATGTAGATTTACCCCAGAAAATCCACTTCAATCTTATACTTTAAGTCACGGTTGACCCGATTAAGGTTGCCCGTGATTTATTTTAGCATATCCGCCTCCCTACTCTGTATTTAATCATCTTGTCTTTTGATTCCAACTTTTTCTCCAACATTTTTGAATTGTATTTGTCAATCTATATATTTTTATATATTGTGTTGTTTGAGCTGTTGATGTTGATTTGGGTTCCCGGTCGATTCGTCTGATCAACGCTATCGATAGGATTTCTAAAACACTTTGACAGAACAAACTGACACAATATTATTTTAAATTTTGTTTTGGTTAGTGAAATAAATTTTAATATAAGTTTATGGAACTTAATGAAATTGTCACGACCCAAACTCGATGTCCAGCAAACAACATCAAATTCGTTTCGCGGGAGCTTGTAACACCATTAAATGATAAATGACACAGCGGAAATAAAAGATGATATCACTGATATAACATGAATACAATATCTGATACATCAATTTGATACAATGATAATCATCAACATCAGAGAATATGCAACATAGAATACAGCGGAACACGATACAACATGAGATAAGTCTTCTCAGAATATAATACTGCAACTCTGATCCAAAAAGCTCCAAAGACAAAGCTCCAAAACTCCTATCTCGATCCACCATCAAGATTGCACCAAGCTAAACAAGTCTCATCCATATCCAAAGAAACCGAACTAGCTCCAGATGATCTACTGAACCTAATTATCTGAAAAACCAAACTCTAGACTGCCCGTGTAGAAAAATTTGAGCACCCAGAGTTTAGGAAAGAAACAATAAACTCTGCATCAGTCATGGGACTGGTGTGAGCAAACAAAATAGTTTATCTTTAAAACAATCAAAGATTTAAACTTTTATAATCGCAATGCTTTTGAAATGAGACTACCATAAGGCCTCCCGCACACACACACACAATGCAAACGCAGAATCGGAGGAGATTTCTCCTTATGATAGTCAAAGATGCTTGATACGCATTAAAAAGAACATTTTATATTATTACTAGTGCATAGTGTAGTAAAATATCATTTCGAAAGTAAAGATATAAATCTTAGCCAGCATAGACATTTCGAACTATGCCTACTATAGCTACCATGTTCAATAGCGGGTTACCGCCATATTCCATGGCAGGTTATACAACTAAAACCGTACAGGGCTCGTATTTGAAGAATGGATTTTCCAACAAATGGTCTGGCCAAGGAACTTCCCATTGCCACATGGAAACGCCTCTGGAAGGACACCCCGAGAACCAAACCTCTGCTAAACAAGGCCGGGAACCCCTTTTCCCAAGGGATATTACAAACCCTCAGATATACCACCCCCGGTCCTTTGGAACCTTTAAACGAGCGCTCGTCACCATCATCACACAATCATAAAGTGTTTTCAACATGAGTAAGTATCTGGGCTCCATACCATGATACTACGCTTTTCCAGAAGAAATGGTCATACCCTAGGGACGCTATCCCTGAAAACCTTGCCGCACAATTCCTGTTTCGACCATTACCGGTTTGTGAGGCTCGACGAAGTCTCGTCCACAAAAACACACTTTATACAAAAGCCGTGCTTTGGGTCAACAAATGATCATAGAAATGATCACAAAGATAGACGATCAAACAAATGATCCTATCACAAATAATCAACACAATGATCATTTCACAGCAACACTCAGCATGTCACATTACCAAATTGGGAATATATCGCTGATAACCTTCAACTACATAACCTCTGAGCTCGTACGTCTCAGAGAAGGGTGTTAAGCTAAAAGAATAAATTCTCCGCCACCAACAGAAATATATTTGAAAGAAATCGGCTTTATATCTCAATTTGTAATGTCAGACATACTATCCATACAAGTCTGTTCCGGGCTCGAACAGAACTGAAGGCACTTCCAAAGAAGTCCTTGCAATCCGGATATCCACAATCCTGATCGGATTCCCCATCACATATGGAGAACTCTATACCGGAGGAACCCGGTGCAGAGTCAATCGACAGGTCATCCTATCGCTGTCGCAAATACCCGGTCTTCAACACCGGTCTTCAAATGCTATCCATAACGACGTATCACATACTCGGAATGGGTTATACGACCCAAAGGTCCTTTCCCGGCTAACCCGAATAGTGAGCGCAAAATTTAAAACATATGGATATGGGATTTCGATTAAGTCACAACTTAATAATTCCAAAGTTTCTTTCAAATGGTTTAAACCAATTACCATTTCAAATCTTTTAAACAAAAAGATTTATTTCACAAAGTTCACTCAGTTTCACAAAGATTCATTTACGGATTTCAAAACAATTTCCGCTTCAATTGGATTAACTCATTTAAATCTTTAAATCAAAGATTTATCTCATAGCTTTCAAAACTTATTTCCAAAGATTCATTCATAACTTGGAAAATCATTTTCGATTCAAACTTGAAATCTCTTTAATATTAATTGGAGGTTCATTACTCATATGAAAGCTTTTTATCACTTAGAAACAATAGTTTTATTTTGGAAAAACCTCGATTCTATTTATACAAGTTAAAAATCTTTGAGTTAATTCAAATTTCCAAATCAACGCTTAAAAATGGTTTAAACCCGTATAACTTGTAAAAATCCTTTTTAAATCATAAATACTGAATATAGAATTCAATTTCAGATTTCTTTTGAATTTCAATCTAAATCCGATTATTCAAAATCCAAATCTTTATTAGTTATTCAAAAATAACTTTTATTCTTAAAACAGCTTTCAAAAGCTTTTCTACATTAAACTTAATTTATTTCTCCAAAAATATTTGAGTTAAAAATTCAAATTCAAACTTATTTAAAAATCTGTGACTTAACCGATTTCCTCGTGAAATACATATTTGTGTGTGTATAGTGTGGTCCAGGGGTTTTACACAATAGTGCACAACATCAATTATTACAGAGATATCAATATTGATAAGCGATATAATCTATAACGCTTATCTTCATTCACAGATTCATAGATAAATAAATTTATCAATCACCAAAGATTAATTATTACAACTCGATGTGGGTTTCGGATAACTAACCGGAATCAGACTTCCTGTCGCATCGAATTTCAAATGTCGTTTTACGGCAAAAGGGGTTTTCTCATCAATACGGAATAAAATTACCAATCAAAATCCAGCACAGAGTAATTCACATCTCATAGCATCACAATTATAAACAGAAATATTAATTCATTATACATCACTTGATGACAGTCAATCATCTTCTATTTAAGGTGAAAGTGATTTAAAACAATTAACTACGTAACTATTTTTAATGATAAACAAATTATTCCTAAATCAATTAACTCAATTAACTACAAATTACAGATTGATTTACTTTAATTATTTAATTAACAAATCTGAAATTACAAATTAGTTAAACACTTAATCATTGACTAACCAATCTTTAAAATTTTAAATTAATCAATCTCTGATCACTTAGTTAATTAAAATTCTGAAGTTAATTAACTACATAAACTTTAATTAAGTTTTTAAAACTTGTATTACATTAATCACCAATTAAAGTATTAATTGGATTTTTAACATTTTTAAGTATTTACTTAATTTATTTAACTTGAAATAAATCCTTATTTGAGTTGTCCAACGGTGATTACTTTATTGGTACTTGAATTTGTTTACAACATTAACTTTAAATTTAATAAGCTTAACCTTTTTCTGAAAACAGGTCACTCGAGTTTCACACTAATCCACCCGAGACGTCACTCGTCCTCACGCACTCCTTCTTTTCTCTTTTTTTTTTCTTTAACTTTTCTTTTAAAACGAAAAACTGCAGTTGAAAAAAATTACCCGAGTCTCACCCCTATTATCTCGAGTAACCCCGCGCGTTCCTCTCTTGTTTCCCCGAGAACTCCTCTCCCACTCGTTCATTCTTCTTCTTCTTTTTTTTTTTTCTCTAAACTTCAGCTAAGTTTAATTTTTTTTTTTTAACTTTATACAGAATAACAAAATCACGCGCCCAATCCAACTCGAAACAAATTAATCTGTTACCCGAGTCAACCCATTTCACTCGAGCATTCACTCGAGTATCTCCCAGGCCCAAAATTGCCTGACACCAGATCGACGTCGTGCACGTGCACGACGTCGCGCCGACGCTACGGCGAGCTCCAAACTCTTCGACAAGTCGCAAATCATTGCAACACTCGAAATCCAAGTTAAATTCAAAGCCAACCATACTGAATCAAATTTTAGCTTTTCGTTCGAACCCTGGAACTTCATCACCTACCTTCAATTGCTTCGCCTCCGCATCCTCGACCACCAGCGACGCCATAACTTCGGCCAACTACTCGTCATGATCCCCTCTACCATCTCCTAAGACCCCGTAGCGCTCGATACTATGATGACGTCGCCCGACCTCATTTGCTTCCTCGTCTACAATGGACCTTTAAACCCTAATTTGCTCTCGTCCTCTAAATTCTTGCAACAGATAATTTTTTTGACAATTTTCCTAAACTCCATGATGTTTAAACCTGCTTCAACCCAAATTACAACATCCAAAATTCATTTGATTACTAGAAATTGATCAAAAAGCCTATCCTATTCATTTATGAACTGCTCAAAGCATACATCACTAAAAATTCCCATTCTTGTTTTAAAAATCTTATCTTTCAGTTAGGATTCAAGTTATACATCTGAATTAGCCTTTTACAAAAATCAATTTTATCAAAAAAAAAAAAAATCTTGTTTGCCTGTAAACTTAATCCCAGAGCATAGTTCACTATTTTGTTTTAAAACAAATTTTAAAAGTCCTGACTTGGGTTTGAACATCTAAGTTAAAGCTTTATAATATTTGATGAAATAAATTCGAATTTGAATAAATATTTAACCCTGTAATCAATAAACAGGGCAGTAAAGTATGCATAACATTCTATATATAAATATACACAGGATTATTTTCAAAGATAAATCACAAACAACACATATTATCAAATGAATAGCATATTCTGTTGTGACCAAAACTTAAACTTGAAAGTGTAAGTTTACTCACTGTTTTAGGTTTTAACAGAGAACAGAGGTGTATATATAAACCTATACAGACAAGCATCAATTTATCCCAGGCAATCACATACTTACTTCCATAGAAACCACATTATTTTAATTATTTATCACAAGAAATATCATATAAATGGATTTATAAATTAAGTTAAGGGTTTGCTCACCTTGAAAGGTTTTGAAACAGAGAATAATCCTGTTTCTTTTAAGGCCTGCAGTTTTGATTTTTCCTTTTTTCTATTTCTTTTTACTTGCTTTGTTTCCTTTGAACTTGAATGATATTGCTTATATTTTTTTTTCTTCTGGTTTGCTTACTCATGAACGAACTGGAATGAGGGTTTGATGCATATAAAAATGAAGTATGCAGTATATCATTTGTACAAAAAGCATGTTAAGGATGCATTTAATGCAAAGGTATGTTGCATTTATTGTTTTGCAATTCAGTTTGTACTTGTTTTTATTTTGTATTTAATTTATTTTATTGCTTGCCTACTGTATCTGTTTCATTTGTTATCATTTACTTTGGGTCCTTTGTATTCACTTCATATTTTATATGTGCTTATATAAAATTCATCTGATTTTATATTTTTGTTTGTTTGCAGTTTTTTTTAGTTTCTTTCTTTTGATGTTTATGTCTAGGTATTTTGTTTTACTCTCCTATGCTATGTATTTTTTATGTATGTATTTATATTTGTATGTTATTTCTTTATGTTTGCATTTGTTTTATTAACATGTTATTTGATTATTTTTTTCTTACTTTATGTTTCATATGTTCTTATCTTTTTATTGTTCACACTTGAGTAAATCGTATTGTTTTGTAATTTATCTTCTAATTATATATCTACCATAAGTATTACATTCACAACGTACATTTTATTTTATATATTTTTTTTTTCTTAAGATTGATAAGTAGTTTTATTCTATTTTGTTTTAAACTTTTTATTTATAATTCAATTCAATTCATTCGCTTTGAGTTTCAAATCAATTTCAAAAACAAATAAATATAAATTTCTTATTAAATTTGAAAAATTCAACCAAATCCATAATTTAATCTAAAATTCAATTAAATTAAAAAATTGAAATTCGTCTTTAAAACTGGGATCGTTACAGAAATGATTCAAATTGATAGTTTGAAATGATAATACTTGATTTATCATTTATTGTTCTATAAATGAATTTATAAATAATTGTTTATAAATTGATTTGGGAACTTAAATGAATTTAGAAAAAGAAATTTGAGAATTTAATTTCCGATAGTTTCAAACCTTTAGTTTAAAAAGTTTTAATCGGGATATATTATTTAAAGTATTTTCAAATAGAAATTTGTTTCCAAAGAATTTTAAAGTTTAAATTAGTACTCTTCTCTTTGTCGCTGGAAAATAACTCTAGTGATGACTGCAGCATCATCGACATTCATTTTCGAGTTTTGAAGTGAAGAGACTGTTCTGTAGTCTTGCTACAGCTTTGTTTTGGGAATTAAATTGATTTGAATTTCTAAAATATGACTTGATTTATAACATATATAAAAATATACAATTGAAATTTGATTTGATATATTATGTATATATTATTACTTATCTCTAAATGGTTTGAATGGAATCGGAAATTAATTCTTAAACTCTATCTTAAAGAATAATTTCAATTATTAAAAAAAAAAATTAATTTTGGATAAATGATTCAAACTTGAGATAATTGAATTTGAAAGTTTTATTTGTATAACACACAATTTCATTCCAATATAACTTACCTTAATTCTCAGAAGTTGAATATGTAATTGGATAATATACAATATAAAAAGATTTTATAAATAAAATTTGAGTGGTTATAATAAATGTTATACACTTAAATTTTAGTTATAAAAGATTTACAGAGGTAAAAAGAGAAAAAGAAAATTTAAAGAATTTTATTTAAATAACTGAAAAATCAAATTTGATTTAATATGGAACCTTAAGTCTAACCTAGGAATTTTATTAAAGGTCATTTCCTAAAATGAATATGTGTATAAAAAAATGTATCTTTGAATAGATAAAATAAAATACATTTGAATTGGACATTTTGTAATAAAGTTTATTTAACTTGAATTCATAGTTTAATTGATGTCTAAATGAATAAATGTGTAGGGAAATTTGATTATTATATTTGCTATGATAAATATTTTATTTATGTAATAGAGATGTCTTGAAAAATGAAAACTTTATAATTGAATGAATGAACTTAGAAATATTACAACTTTGAGATGAATATTATTTGACCTTGAATTTAAATGGTTTAAATGAAGATTATTTTATAAGTGTTATGATTTTAGTAGTATGATTTCCAAATGATAACATCTCTAAATTGTTATGATTTCAAAGTATTATGATTTCAAAGCATTATGATTTCAAATTTATTATCTTATTTTGTTTTTCAAACTATCTTTTGGTTGTCCTCATTTCTCTTATCTTGTTACAGAATGGGAGAGCTATTGCTTACACCAGTCTATTTAGAAATATTTCTATAATCTTTGAAAATCTTGGGTACTCATCTGGATCTGAGTACTGCTTACCATTCACAGACCGACGGTCAAACAGAAAAGGGTGAATCAGATTTTAAAGGATCTTTTCGTGCTTGTGTTCTTGATTTGATCACCTCCACCTTGTTAAACTTACCTATAACAACAGTTACTGGGTATAATATCAATCTTTTTGTTACCTTGTCTAAATCTTGTCTCATTCTATTTTTTTCTATGCTTTCCCGTACCTCGTTCCTTTTCGGGGACGAAAATTTTTGAGTAGGGGAGAGTGTAACAACCCTGTATTTTGAAATTATTTTATTGTATATTTTAATTATTTTAATATAAAATTTTGATTTAAAAACTTATTTTACTTATTTGGAATGATTAAATTTTATTATTTAAATATAAATCTTGATTTTATATGAGTTATAATTCTGAACTTGTGTAAGTTGAATATTTGCCTGAAATGTTGATTTTGGTCAAAATAGTCAAACTGTGACTTTTAACTTAAAATTTTAAAAGTTTGAAAATTTAATTTTTTTTCTTTTATTATGAAAGTACATAAAATTCTAAGAACACCACTTTTCGTTTCGTTGAAATCGGATGTAAATTGTGAAAGTTATACCCTTTACAATATTGTGCGTATAAAGGGTTATTAACAATGACTATTTTAAATTGTATAAATTACTTCTTCTTTGTTATATTTTATTTTAATATGTGATAATATGTTATATTATGTGTATTTTGACTTTTAAGTATTTTTAAAATGATAATATAATTTTTCTAAAGTTTATTTGAATTTATTTCAATTTATAAAGCCTAGTTTGGTATTTACTGCATTTTTCTTTATTTAAAATTCTATTTAATAAAAATTAAATTATTATTTTACCTTGAAAATGTTTTAAAACCATTTTTAATTCAAATTTTGTGTTATAATATTTTTTTATGAAGTAATAAATTTTTCAAATTCATTGGAGATTTTCTTGTAATTTTTATGTCAGGATTGCTATTTTTATGCAATTTCTTATTTCCTTTTTCTATTTTACTTAAAATAAATTATTTATTTTATTTTATTCTTACTTAGTTTCGGTTTTAAATAACATTTCTGAGTTTATTTTGTTTTTATAAAATTAAAAAGAAAAGGAAATGCAAAAGGTTTAGAAAGTTAAGAGGTTTTAAAAGCCTGAAACGTAAAGGCGTTTTATCCGTTTCCTTTTCAATTAATACATCAATTTATCTTTGCCATTCCTTTCCTTATTCTTTGTAGCCGACTCCCTCATACTATTCACGAATTTTCAAGCTCCAAAACCCTAAAAAAAATCATGGCCTCCATTCTTGCAAAAAAATTAGGTAAATTCTTCTTTTCTCCTTGTTTTCTCTAAATTTTGCTTTGTTTCTCTTCTAGTTTGGATCGGCCTCTTCTCCATAGCCGCAGCCACAAACTCCTACATCTCTTCCATGCCTCCAACACCATCTACACCACCAGCCATGACCATGGCCGAGCCATCTATGGTGGCCAAACCCTTCAAATTGCAACCAACATGCCTAAAAACAATGTTTTTGACCGTTGTTGCCTCATTTCCTTCATCCACCACTCAAACCCCACCACCACTGACCTGATCACCACGCACCACTCCAGCATTGATCTGACCTGTAGCATGAATAGCCAAGCCCACATCAGTTAAGGCCGAACCCATATGTGCACCAAAAACCCACTTGTTTGACTTAACCCTTTGTATTCTCATGCCTTGTAACCTCCACCTTGCTCTTGCCATGTAGTACCTTCTAGGTCCAAACCTGACCTATATGATGCCATAACTGGGCCAAAGCATCATCATAGCCGAGCATAAGTGTCCCTTAGGCCAAGCATTGAAGTGATTGAGGCATGGTAAAATCATCTTGTCCATTTGTTGTTTTTATTTCCATCAGTTTCAATGTTGTTTTGTATTGTATGCATATGTTTATATGGTCTTGTTTATTTGTTGTATACAAGATCATTATCCAGGCTTTCCATTCATTCAATTCAAATCGTGTTTGTCGTGCTTTTGGAATCGTTCTTGTGTTTGTTGTTTTGGTCTCTAGCTTCGAAAAGGTGAGTCTTTCTCACTCTGACATTTATACTTATGGAAAGTGAATTGATGACAAGTATTTTGTAATATAAAATGTTTATGCAAGTTAATGATGATCATATGATATGTTATGCCATGTTATTACCATGTTAAATTGTTAATTTTCACCTGACATCTGATATATGACTGTATATTACGATATTGACATTGTTTATATTATTTCTGTATATGATCACACTGCAAGTTTCCTGTTAGAATAAAATTCGTTATGGGCTGAAATGATAGACCCGAATGGTTTTTAAATTATCCATTTTGACTTGGGATTGCGGGTTTGAAATGATAAAACCCGGATTTTTCTTTGTAAATTACGGGTTGAAATGATATATTACCCGTATCACTTTACCTAGCGTAGAAAATTATATACAGGCCCGTAGTTAAAATATGTTTTTCTAAAATGTTTAAAATATTTTAGAAATGTAATTATTATACTATTTTGATTTAAAATTTATTAAAAATAAAATTTGTAAAGTATTACTGATTTTCTGAACAATTGTAAGTGAAATGAATTAATGAAAAGATAGAAAATTTTGAACGTAGGTTATTTTGGAAAATTTGATTTAATTATAATTTGTAACGACCCGTAAATTTTCGATAATTAAAATAGCTAATTTAATAAGATTTCGTGATTTAATGTTAGAAAAAAATTTGTAATTCATTTGGAATAATAATAACTGGAATGAATTGCAACAATTATCCAAGTAATGAAAAATAAATGCTACTTAGTAAATTCCTTTGCAATCGATAGTTGAATAGGGTGATAAATGTTGAAATCATTTGGTGTAAGAAAGTAGTTGATTGATAAGTAAAATCTAATTGAAATCAAATATTGAATATTGAACACGTAAATTGTTTAAATTAAATATTTAAACTTATTGAATAATTGAATAACTGTAAAATGAAAATAGTGTTCTAAATTTTGAAATGGTTTTAAAAGTTGAAACTTATAAGTTCAATTTCAATATTTCAAAAGATAATCAATTATTTGATAAGCGAAATTGTCTAAATTAAATATTTGGAATTTATTGGATAAATAAAATAACGGGTTTAATATGATTAAAAATGATTTGTAAAATTTTATTTTATCATATTGGAGTTATAGTGATGTTATAGAACTTTTAAAACTGAATTTAAAATTTATTTGTGAAAATTGAATATTTTAATATTTAATTATCGCCTGAAAAATAGCCAAATTTTGAACAGTCTCAGAATTGGACGAAACTAGTTCCATTGGATCCGTAATAGTTAGTTATTATCGGATTTCAATTTTCGTAGCAATCGGAGTTGTCGTTTGACCGTGGCAGCTCGAAACGCGTTGAAATTGTTTTAATATCAATTTGGCGAGTTAAAATAGTCATTTTTCAAACGGTCTCGGATTTCGACGAAACAAGTTTCATTGGATCCGTAATGTGATATTATTGTAAGGTTTCAAATTTCAAGTCAAACGGATTTACCGTTTGTCCGGGGCAAGCCAAAACGCATAGAAAATCGTTTAATCGGTTTAATTTAAAATTGATCGTTTATTTCCGTAACTCTCACATACGATCGAATTAGCCTCCGAAACCTATTCCATTGCGTCCGGAATGGGGGTAAAACCTTATAAACGCCTGGCGGCACGTCTCGATTGGAGTTCGGATGATTTTGGACCTACCTATATAAATACGCACGCAAAACGAGACAGTTTTATTATTATTATAATCCAGAAACCCTAATTCTAAATCATGGCCGCCACCTATTTTCGAAGGTCAGAATTGCTCGAACTTCTTTCGTTAATACCTCTCAATCCGTTCAACGAAATCAAAAAATTCCAAAAGCAAAGTTGTAGAGCACGATGAAAGCTTCAAATCCATACGGAGATGATCGGAAACGGAGCCACGGATCAACGGGAAATCGTGTAGGAAGGGGCTGCGTTTTTCACGCAATTCGAGGCACAGGGGGTGGCCGAGCTTCAGGCTATTGACGGTGAAGATGGAGCTCGCGAAGGCCTTCGAGATGATGGGTCCTGATCGTTCTGGAAGTCGTCGTGGAGGTCGTGAAAATTGCTTGATGTTAGGCGGCTATGGGTTCATGTTGTGCGCACGAATACTGGAAGAGAACGTGATGGAGAAAGGTGGAAATTGGCGGTCCAGATCTGATGGTAAAGGGAGGGACGGTCAGATTTGATTCTGGGTAAATAAAAAAAAATAAAAAATGTATATATATATATATAGAAATTGTAGATTAAAAATTAGATTTAATTATCGTCCAATCTTTAAAATAGCATAACTATTTCATACGAGGTCGAAAACGCACGAAACTTTTTGCGTTGGAATCGTTTTGTCGAGCACTACGCAATGGAGCTGGATTGGAATCATTTGGGGATAGTGAAAATTTCGGGTAAAATTAAACGTTCGTTTAATTTTATTCGAAATAAAGCGCTGGAACTACATTGAAATCAAGGTGAGTGTTTTATAACGCTCACACCGTACTAAATATTTTTATGCTAGTTAAATTTGATATTATGAAGTGTTATGATTTTATTTGTCGTTGTTTGGTAAAAAATTTAATTGTCATATAGCTTGTCATTTGCATTAACCGTTGAAAAATTAAATTGACAGTTAAATTGAAATTAAAATTGAATTGCGATTAAATTACCTGACATTGATAACTATGAAACTGCCATGAATTGTATTGTTTATTGGATGATGTATTTTGATGGATGCTATTGGTTGATAATTGAATGTTTGGATGTTTATTTGCTTATATAGATCCTGTTATGCATACATATGATACTGAGATTAATTTAAGTAATGTATACTCATTCCTGACATTTAATTGAAAAAAAAAAAAATTACTTGGCTATAGGATAGAAAATTATATACGGACACCGAATTGGCTAAATAAATAATTTTTGAAATCGTCGATTTAAAATTTATTTAAATGTTTTGATTTAAAAGTTATAAATAGAAATCAATTTATAGAAATCGAATTTGTCGAAAAATTGAGTTGGAATGTTGAAATAAATTTTGGTTAAAAGAAATTGGTAAATAATTTAAGTTGTGACTTAAAAAAAAAAAAAAAAAAAAAAATTGGATATGATTGAATTTCAAAAATCTATTTATTTTAAAGATTGAACATTATTTCGAGCTTTGAATATTACTAAGTAAAAGTGATATGAAAATGATATTTTGAAATCGAGTTTGGAATTGAATCATATTTGGAATTTGGATTTAAACTTGAATATTGTGGGAAATTTTGTTAAGTGTTACAAATTGATATTTTGAGAAATCAAGCTCCAAATCGATATAAATTGAAATTGAATTAATTAAAGGTGAATGTAGAATTGAATTGATTTGAAGTAAAAGTTGACATTGTTTTGAGTTGAAATCGAAATTGAATCGGTAGAATGAAAATTGAAATTGATTTGAATTGAGAAGTTATAATTGAAATGGATTGATTTTGAAGCTGTTTTAATTTGTTTTCCAAATTACTCTGTTATATAAACCATTTTGAATACTTAAACTATTTTAATCTATTTTAAATCTACTTAACCCAATTTAAATTATTTTAAACTAATTTATCTATTTTAAATCCATTTTAAAGATTTTAAGTGTTTTTAACTATTTTAATTATTTAAAACTACTTTTAAACTACTTAAAACTATTTTCTAAAATCCTAAGCTGGTCAATAAGGTGAAATGTTTATATTTAAATCTTGAATTTAAATATGAAATCTGATATTTTGAAAGATACGATGATATTTGAATGGATTTGATTTTTGAAGCGAATATGATATTTTGATATAAATTATGAATCAATTTGAAATATAAAAGAGCCAACGGTGTAATAATACGTAGTTATTAAAGAGACCGGGATCGGATATGGACATACTCTCTGTCGATACCGAAAACCACTTTAATAACTATTATACGCGGAGTGTTGATCCAGAATGAAGTGGATGGTTTGGTGAACGCGTTGACTGAAGAAAGAGAACGATTATTGGATGACCCCTGACATGACTAAAACAGGAGCCGCGCCGGGCCATTGAGGTTCGCCACCTCTAGCGGACACACTTCTTCGATACCATTTCTATTACGTTTGTGATTCGATTTGGGTGCACCCCTTGATTTGGGAGTGTTGTTTCGCGGTGTTGGGGTAGCTGCTGGCTATGCCCAACATCAGTCCGGATCACGCAACTACTAGTATCCTAGTTGGTATTGCCTCATGTACCTTGTCATACTGATTATCCTATTCGCGACCACTACGTTTTGATTTGTACCTTGAGTATATGGATTGCCCTCTGGTGACTTCCGGTTTTGGGGAAACTACGGTCTTGTATATGCTTTTGGGAATATAAAAATGTGTTAAGGGGGATTATGGTAACGCCTTAACGCTATTTTGATACTTTATATTACTGATAGGCATTATTTACTTAGCGTATATTACTACATAGTATATAGTTTCACGGATCCTTGAGAGATGGAAAATCCCGTAACATCTCTTGAGTTATTGCACGCACGTTGACACTGGATAGGAGATGTCAAACCCCGTAAACATCTCTGACGCCGTTACACTCATATTTATTTACGATTGACTTAACTTACATGAGGATATTTAGTCCTGACTCGAGTGTTTGTCTTTTCATTACGCTCGGGTCAGTCTTGAGTTTTCAGATTTTTGAGGATCTATTTCTGGAGGATGAAGACGAAGATTTGGTATATTATGTACTACTATTATATTCATTCCATTCCGCTGCATTGTTGTATGATATTTGCTGTGTATGTAACTCTGATAAATGTTGTATAATAATAATCAAATGTATTCATTTCAAATGTATTCATTTAATTAACAGCTTCATGAACTGATATTTTATTATTATACTTTAGCCTTCCGCTGTGAGATTCTGTGTTGTTTCATTTCCTTTATTTCCCTTCCTTTTCTTTTCTTAATTACCCCAATAACTATTTGCCCTTTTAATGGTTTGGAATCGACATGTGTATTTGATCGTCGGTTTAATCTGTCCAAAAAGGCGGGTCGTTACAGTTGGTATCAGAGCTTTGGTTTAGCGATAAACCTTGGCTCTAGTGGGGAATAACTCATTGAAATAGAGGTAAACTATATGAATGAGTTGAGTGTATATGAGAGAGCGTACTTGTTATTTGATATAAAATGGTTTTATATTGTGTTAATTTGTTCCGTTGAGTATTTATGAATTCTGGTCGATACTTGGGACGCCAAGGCGGCGATAGGAATTTCTAAACACTCGAATAGGACAAACCAACACAATATCGTTTTGGAATATATTTTATATAAAGAATTATTTGAATATTTATTCATTTTGATTGAATTGATTGTTAGGAGATGATAATATTAGATTATTATCGTTATTGTTTGATCAGTCAATATTTACAACAATTGATTAAATAACAATGGATTTAGGAAAATAAAATCTTGTAAACACAATTGATAATGAATATAAATGAATTTTAACTTGGATTTGGGAATTTAAATTCCGGTGTTTGAAAGTGACTTACAAGAATTTGAAAAATATAATATGAGTATTATATGATAGTATAATTGAGTTGAAATTGTTTTCGAAGGATTTTTTTTTATGATAAGTGTTATATTCCCTACTCTTGACGCTAGAAAATGATTTCGGTGATGAGTGCACGCATCATCAGCGTTTATTTTCGAGAGTCCGAGTGGGGGAGACCACTTAATAGCTTGTCTAAACCTTGTTTTAATTCAACTTTTATTTTATTTTGTATTCTCTATAGTATGATTTGATATATAAATTATATAAGTATATATTATTTCAAAACTTGATTTGAAATGAAACCGGGATTGGAATTCTTAAGTCCTTTAATAATTAATGATTTTTTTTAAATGATTGAAATGAATTTAGACTTGAATCATTAAGGAACTTCTGAATTGTGAAATGAGAAATGAACCTAAGAGCTAAGTGAAAATATCAATTGAAGTAGAAATCCTTAGAATTAGGAAATTATGAACTTAAAATAAAACTGAAACTGTAAAACTCGCATAGTATTAAATTTCATTTTATAGCATAGATATAACTTACCAAAATACCTAAGAAGTTCAAAATGTTATATGAATTGTTAATTGGATAATATACGAGTATAGGTTTGAATAATGAAATGTGCATTTAATTAATGGTTTGCAAATATAAATAAAATTGTTAGTAAATGATTGGAATTTAAATTAACATTTAAAGGTGATTCACAATTATGTTAATATAAAATGGAAATACTATATGTGAATGTAAATGTGAAATTAAATTATAGTGAAATTTAAGTAATGACTTAAGAATTGATAAATTGAAAATTCAACTTTAAATGAAAAGAAGTTGTATGTTGTTTAACTACATTCTATTTGCATAACTATAACTTACCAAATACTTAAAGGGTTTAAAATGCTAATAAGGATAAGTAGAGAAATAATATACCAGTGTGAGAGTGAAAAATAAAATGTAAAGATCTATTGATAGTTGTAAATATAAAAGAAATTTAAGCTGTAAAATGAATGATACATGTATAAGTGAATGAATAAATTTAAACTTAATGAAATATAGAATTGGTAAATGGAAACTAATTAAATTTGAATATAACTAAATGTCAATAAACTTGGAAGTGTATGAAATAAAAATTGACTTGTAAATGTATAATTGATTTAGTGTAGATTTTGGATGGATGTTAATGTTTGATATGCATTGGTTGTTAGATGGATGATAATTGATTAAGTAGAATTCATTAGTGTTAATGGAATTGAATAAACGGAATAAATTTTTAAATAATTAAATTCAAATTGGGAGCAAATTGACTTGAATTAAAAATGTGAATGAAACAAACTTGAATAAATCGGAAAAAAATTGAATGTAAACCTATTGCATGGATGAATAAGAAAATAAATGACTTTGTGTTTATGATTGTTCTTTAAAAAATTTGAAGTTTTGATGTTTTGTACTTTGAAATAATAAAAGCAAATTTTTGGAAAAAAAAAAAAAAAATCCAACATTGTCCAATATATGCTGAAACGAAAACAATCATAACTTTTAAATGGCTGAACGGAATTCGACGATTTTGGACTTTTCGGAAAGCTTAGAAACTATAGCACAACTTTTGTTTAGATAACTTGAGAAAATTCCTTCGTCTACTAGATTAAAAACTTGAATGTTACTCGCTGTTCTGTGTAAAAAAAAAAAAAAAGTAAAATCTGAACCATACAACCTTAGTATTTTCGCCATATCTTTTGACTGGTTTATCGGATTTTGATAATCTTGCCCTTTCTGGAAAGCTAAGAACTTAAGCTAAAACTTTTATTTTAAGTATTTTGTGTTTTAATGTCGTTTAGAAGGTCTAAAACGTGGGTGAACGTCGCGGACCTGCACAATTCATTGCCCAGGCCGAGGCGTATCCTCTAAGTAAAACGGCCATAACTTTTGAACGGATGGTCCGAATTCGATGATTTTGGACATTCCGGAAAGCCTGAAATGAATAAAACAAATTTTGTTTAGATTATGTTGTCAAATTTTATCGTTTAGATGACCTAAAACTAAGATTTGTTTGCTGTCCTGAAATTGAAATCTCAGTTTTGAAGCTAAATATGTTATGTATATGTTGTGTAGGCTAAGTATATCTATCTATCTTTATATGCATGGTTCTAACTTAGTTGTTGAGCATTTTAGTAGGTGGCAAAGGGGTTGCGCTTCGTTGTGGAGCTCGCTTCTACGCTAAACGCATAATGTAAGTAAATTGCTAATAAATGCTAAATAAAAGGTACGCTTACGGTTTTATATGATATTGGTGATATTTATAAGTTGTTTCCCCACATATGGGATGCCTCATCATTGAGATGAGATGTATATTTGTGATATATATGCTATTATATTTTTTCCGATCGAGCCGCGCAAAGGAGACTCTGCCGAATTTTTCCGTAAATCCGGGTGTTAGAAAATTTTTTCAAGTTTAAATTTTTTTTATAACTTGTTTTGATAATTAACTTTTAAGTTTAGAAAGCCGTTTGGAGTAACTTAGTGGAAGTGTAGTTATGACTTTATAAATGGAATTTCATTGTTTTATAAGTTGGTAACTTTGAATAAAATATATCTAATGTTGAATTCTATACTTAGTTTCTTTTCCCTTCTTTTCCTTTTCGGGGACGAAAAGTTTTGAGTGGGGGAGAGTGTAACGACCCGTAAATTTTCGATAATTAAAATAGCTAATTTAATAAAATTTCGTGATTTAATGTTAGAAAAAAATTTGTAATTCATTTGGAATAATAATAACTGGAATGAATTGCAACAATTATCCAAGTAATGAAAAATAAATGCTACTTAGTAAATTCCTTTGCAATCGATAGTTGAATAGGGTGATAAATGTTGAAATCATTTGGTGTAAGAAAGTAGTTGATTGATAAGTAAAATCTAATTGAAATCAAATATTGAATATTGAACACGTAAATTGTTTAAATTAAATATTTAAACTTATTGAATAATTGAATAACTGTAAAATGAAAATAGTGTTCTAAATTTTGAAATGGTTTTAAAAGTTGAAACTTATAAGTTCAATTTCAATATTTCAAAAGATAATCAATTATTTGATAAGCGAAATTGTCTAAATTAAATATTTGGAATTTATTGGATAAATAAAATAACGGGTTTAATATGATTAAAAATGATTTGTAAAATTTTATTTTATCATATTGGAGTTATAGTGATGTTATAGAACTTTTAAAACTGAATTTAAAATTTATTTGTGAAAATTGAATATTTTAATATTTAATTATCGCCTGAAAAATAGCCAAATTTTGAACAGTCTCAGAATTGGACGAAACTAGTTCCATTGGATCCGTAATAGTTAGTTATTATCGGATTTCAATTTTCGTAGCAATCGGAGTTGTCGTTTGACCGTGGCAGCTCGAAACGCGTTGAAATTGTTTTAATATCAATTTGGCGAGTTAAAATAGTCATTTTTCAAACGGTCTCGGATTTCGACGAAACAAGTTTCATTGGATCCGTAATGTGATATTATTGTAAGGTTTCAAATTTCAAGTCAAACGGATTTACCGTTTGTCCGGGGCAAGCCAAAACGCATAGAAAATCGTTTAATCGGTTTAATTTAAAATTGATCGTTTATTTCCGTAACTCTCACATACGATCGAATTAGCCTCCGAAACCTATTCCATTGCGTCCGGAATGGGGGTAAAACCTTATAAACGCCTGGCGGCACGTCTCGATTGGAGTTCGGATGATTTTGGACCTACCTATATAAATACGCACGCAAACCGAGACAGTTTTATTATTATTATAATCCAGAAACCCTAATTCTAAATCATGGCCGCCACCTATTTTCGAAGGTCAGAATTGCTCGAACTTCTTTCGTTAATACCTCTCAATCCGTTCAACGAAATCAAAAAATTCCAAAAGCAAAGTTGTAGAGCACGATGAAAGCTTCAAATCCATACGGAGATGATCGGAAACGGAGCCACGGATCAACGGGAAATCGTGTAGGAAGGGGCTGCGTTTTTCACGCAATTCGAGGCACAGGGGGTGGCCGAGCTTCAGGCTATTGACGGTGAAGATGGAGCTCGCGAAGGCCTTCGAGATGATGGGTCCTGATCGTTCTGGAAGTCGTCGTGGAGGTCGTGAAAATTGCTTGATGTTAGGCGGCTATGGGTTCATGTTGTGCGCACGAATACTGGAAGAGAACGTGATGGAGGAAGGTGGAAATTGGCGGTCCAGATCTGATGGTAAAGGGAGGGACGGTCAGATTTGATTCTGGGTAAATAAAAAAAAAAAAAAATGTATATATATATATAGAAATTGTAGATTAAAAATTAGATTTAATTATCGTCCAATCTTTAAAATAGCATAACTTTTTCATACGAGGTCGAAAACGCACGAAACTTTTTGCGTTGGAATCGTTTTGTCGAGCACTACGCAATGGAGCTGGATTGGAATCATTTGGGGATAGTGAAAATTTCGGGTAAAATTAAACGTTCGTTTAATTTTATTCGAAATAAAGCGCTGGAACTGCATTGAAATCAAGGTGAGTGTTTTATAACGCTCACACCGTACTAAATATTTTTATGCTAGTTAAATTTGATATTATGAAGTGTTATGATTTTATTTGTCGTTGTTTGGTAAAAAATTTAATTGTCATATAGCTTGTCATTTGCATTAACCGTTGAAAAATTAAATTGACAGTTAAATTGAAATTAAAATTGAATTGCGATTAAATTACCTGACATTGATAACTATGAAACTGCCATGAATTGTATTGTTTATTGGATGATGTATTTTGATGGATGCTATTGGTTGATAATTGAATGTTTGGATGTTTATTTGCTTATATAGATCCTGTTATGCATACATATGATACTGAGATTAATTTAAGTAATGTATACTCATTCCTGACATTTAATTGAAAAAAAAAAATTACTTGGCCATAGGATAGAAAATTATATACGGACACCGAATTGGCTAAATAAATAATTTTTGAAATCGTCGATTTAAAATTTATTTAAATGTTTTGATTTAAAAGTTATAAATAGAAATCAATTTATAGAAATCGAATTTGTCGAAAAATTGAGTTGGAATGTTGAAATAAATTTTGGTTAAAAGAAATTGGTAAATAATTTAAGTTGTGACCTAAAAAAAAATAAAAAAAAATTTGGATATGATTGAATTTCAAAAATCTATTTATTTTAAAGATTGAACATTATTTCGAGCTTTGAATATTACTAAGTAAAAGTGATATGAAAATGATATTTTGAAATCGAGTTTGGAATTGAATCATATTTGGAATTTGGATTTAAACTTGAATATTGTGGGAAATTTTGTTAAGTGTTACAAATTGATATTTTGAGAAATCAAGCTCCAAATCGATATAAATTGAAATTGAATTAATTAAAGGTGAATGTAGAATTGAATTGATTTGAAGTAAAAGTTGACATTGTTTTGAGTTGAAATCGAAATTGAATCGGTAGAATGAAAATTGAAATTGATTTGAATTGAGAAGTTATAATTGAAATGGATTGATTTTGAAGCTGTTTTAATTTGTTTTCCAAATTACTCTGTTATATAAACCATTTTGAATACTTAAACTATTTTAATCTATTTTAAATCTACTTAACCCAATTTAAATTATTTTAAACTAATTTATCTATTTTAAATCCATTTTAAAGATTTTAAGTGTTTTTAACTATTTTAATTATTTAAAACTACTTTTAAACTACTTAAAACTATTTTCTAAAATCCTAAGCTGGTCAATAAGGTGAAATGTTTATATTTAAATCTTGAATTTAAATATGAAATCTGATATTTTGAAAGATACGATGATATTTGAATGGATTTGATTTTTGAAGCGAATATGATATTTTGATATAAATTATGAATCAATTTGAAATATAAAAGAGCCAACGGTGTAATAATACGTAGTTATTAAAGAGACCGGGATCGGATATGGACATACTCTCTGTCGATACCGAAAACCACTTTAATAACTATTATACGCGGAGTGTTGATCCAGAATGAAGTGGATGGTTTGGTGAACGCGTTGACTGAAGAAAGAGAACGATTATTGGATGACCCCTGACATGACTAAAACAGGAGCCGCGCCGGGCCATTGAGGTTCGCCACCTCTAGCGGACACACTTCTTCGATACCATTTCTATTACGTTTGTGATTCGATTTGGGTGCACCCCTTGATTTGGGAGTGTTGTTTCGCGGTGTTGGGGTAGCTGCTGGCTATGCCCAACATCAGTCCGGATCACGCAACTACTAGTATCCTAGTTGGTATTGCCTCATGTACCTTGTCATACTGATTATCCTATTCGCGACCACTACGTTTTGATTTGTACCTTGAGTATATGGATTGCCCTCTGGTGACTTCCGGTTTTGGGGAAACTACGGTCTTGTATATGCTTTTGGGAATATAAAAATGTGTTAAGGGGGATTATGGTAACGCCTTAACGCTATTTTGATACTTTATATTACTGATAGGCATTATTTACTTAGCGTATATTACTACATAGTATATAGTTTCACGGATCCTTGAGAGATGGAAAATCCCGTAACATCTCTTGAGTTATTGCACGCACGTTGACACTGGATAGGAGATGTCAAACCCCGTAAACATCTCTGACGCCGTTACACTCATATTTATTTACGATTGACTTAACTTACATGAGGATATTTAGTCCTGACTCGAGTGTTTGTCTTTTCATTACGCTCGGGTCAGTCTTGAGTTTTCAGATTTTTGAGGATCTATTTCTGGAGGATGAAGACGAAGATTTGGTATATTATGTACTACTATTATATTCATTCCATTCCGCTGCATTGTTGTATGATATTTGCTGTGTATGTAACTCTGATAAATGTTGTATAATAATAATCAAATGTATTCATTTCAAATGTATTCATTTAATTAACAGCTTCATGAACTGATATTTTATTATTATACTTTAGCCTTCCGCTGTGAGATTCTGTGTTGTTTCATTTCCTTTATTTCCCTTCCTTTTCTTTTCTTAATTACCCCAATAACTATCTGCCCTTTTAATGGTTTGGAATCGACATGTGTATTTGATCGTCGGTTTAATCTGTCCAAAAAGGCGGGTCGTTACATAATTGGAAATTAAATTGAATATGAAATTATGATAAATTTATGATAATTTGAATTTAAATGAATTAAAAGTGATTTTATATCATATTAATGATTTTTAACAAATTTGAAATGTGAAATGGAAGAATATTTTAAGTTGAAATTTTGAAATATAACTAAAATTGGAAATTTATGAAATTGACTTAAAAGTGAACTTTTAGTTAAGTAAATAAAAATAAAATTAAGTTATATTTGAGAATTTGAACTTAAGTGTTAAGTTGAAATTTAATGTAATGGATTTAAAATTGAACATTGCAATTTAATAAGTGAATTATTATTAAATCTTTATTTTTGAATGGAAATTTAACTTTATAAGATCATGAACTTGAGGAAAAATTAAATGATGTTATAAATGTGAAAATGTATGATTTTATAAGTTAAAAATGTTTTGAATAAAAATATAATTGGTTGAAAAATTATATTGAATATTTGAAGTTAATTGACTGTATTTTTGAAATGCTATTAATTACAATGTAAATGATATTACAGCATTTGAAAATGCTGTAGTTGGTGATAATGAACTAAAAAGCTAAATTGAATTATAAGCTATTATAGCAATTTTTGTAAGTGCTATAAATTGTTGAATTTAACTAAGTTTATTCAAAATTTAAGTAAACCCTGTTACAACATTTTAAAATGTTGTCTTTTGTTAAATTGAACTGTTTTGAATGTATTTTTCCGTAGCGTTTTTCTAAATGCCAGGATAAGTGAATTTTCACTACTTTGATAAACTTAAGTGAATAAATGAACTTTGGAAGTCGAAAATTTTGGAAATTTAATAATTTAATTATTAAACATAATAACTTCATTTTATTGATTAAAAATGATTTTTGGAATATATACTGTTTTGAAATATGGATTGAAATGATATTTTAAATTGAATAAAATGAATAATGATTTGAAATGAATGTGGTTTCAAAAAGATATGATATTTTGATATATTAAATGATTGAAATGTGGTTTTGAAAACATATGATATTTTGATATATTAAAATGGTTTGAAAAGAAGATCTGAAAGATATGATATTTTGGAATGATTTAATCTTTATTTTGATAAAGATTTGTGTTGAAATAATATTTTATTTTGAAGTATAAATATTGTTTTAAAAGGTTATAACTACGGGTTATAATAACGATTGGTTTTTAAAGAGACAGAGATCGGATATTGTCTTATAGCCGGCCAATACCGAAAACCACTTTAACAACTGTATACGCGGTGGAGATTCCAGAATGAAGTAGGATGGTGGCGACGTTCTCGAGGTATATTACGTGGACCCAACTCCCGTGAGTTGGCATATAAGACTAAAACAGGAGCTATACCGGGCTACACAAAGGGTCGCACCCTTTCATCGAGCATGCTCCATCGGAAACCATTCTATTACTGTTGTGATTCGATTCGGTGGCGCCACTTTGATTCGGGGGTATTGTTCGAGGTGGGCGGAAGCTGCTGGCTTGCCGTCACCACCGGTCTGGGAGTGCAAACGGTGTATCCACCCTGGCATTGCCTCGCGTGCTGTGTCATCTCCTTATAGCGAGCCCACTACGATTTTGGTTTTAAAGATCCGACCGCGTTAAGGTTCACCATCCCCTTAACGCTATTTTCTATATGATTATACTTTACTGATTAGACACTACCATATATAGCGTATATTACTACATGGTAAATAATTTAACGGATCCTTAGAGGATGGGCGGTCCCAAGCATCCTTTAAGTTACTGATGCATTTTGTTACTGTTCACTTGAGTTGATTTACAGTTTATTAGTATTTATGTCCTGACTCGAGGGTTTTTTTTTTTTGCTTTACGCTCGGGTCAAATTGATTGAGTTAGCATTCAAGATTCACCTTCGGCGTTGGAGCTTTCATTGAAGATCCAGCCATCTATTTTGTTTCAGTATCCAGTGGTTCAGTGATGTATCTGATTTGTACCTGATGTATCCTGTTACTCTTCTGTTGTATTTTATTTAACTCTGATGTATCTTATATGTTATATAGTAGCTTCATGAACTACTAACTCTTTTTACTTCCGCTGCATTATTATTACTCTGTGTCTGTGATCTGTGATTTTTATTTACTGTATATTCTGAGATTTGCCAAATTATTAATTACAACGTGGTATTTTGAGCAATTCAATTCCGTCATGAGTGTCTACCTATACACTTATAACGGATGCGAATGGTTGAAAATATCGGGTCGTTACACATTAGTTAAGTATCTGGGCTACATACCATGATACCACTTCTATCCAGAAGGAAATGCACATACCCTAAGGGGTGCTACCCCCAATAACCTTGCTGCATCTTTCCTGTTTCGACCATTCCGGGGAGTGAGGTCTCGACGAAGTCTCGTCCACAAAGCTACGCTTTATACAAAGGCTGTGCTTTGGGTCAACAAATGATCAAAGTAATGATCACCAAGATAAATGATCAAACAAATGATCATATCACAAATGATCAAACAATGATCATTTCACAGCAACACTCAGCATTCACATTACCAAATTGGGAATATATCGCTGATAACCTTCAAATACATAACCTCTGAGCTCGTACGTATCGGAGAAGGGTGTTAAGCTAAAAGAATAAATTCTCCGCCACCAACAGAAATGTATTTGAAAGAAATCTGCTTTATATCTCAAATTGTAATGTCAGACACACAATCCATAAAAGTTTATTCTGGGTTTGAATAGAACCGAAGGCACTTCCAAAGAAGCTCTTGCAATCCGGATATTCACTAATTTCGATTGGACTTCCCATCACATATGGAGTCTCTATACCGGGGCCATTCGATGCAAAGAAATTCGACGAGTTGTCCTTTCGTTTTTTAAAATATCCGGTGTTCGCCGTCGGTCTTCAAATGCTATCCACAACGACGTATCACATATTCGGAATGGGATATATGACACAAAGGTCCTCTCCCGGCTAAACCGAATAGTGAGCGCAATATTTCAAAAACATATGGATATTCGGATTTCAATTAAGTCACAACTTAAAACCCAAAAACTTTCCTTTTCAAATGGTTTAAACCAATTACCATTTTAAATCTTTAAACAAAAAGATCCATTTCCCAAAGTTCACCCAGTTTCACAAAGATCCATTTACTGGTTTCAAAACAATTTCCATTTCTATTGGATTAATTCATTTAAATCCTTAAATCAATGATTTAACTTATAGCTTTCAAATCGTTTCTATAACTTGGAAATCATTTTCATTTTAAATTAAAGATCAATTTAACTCAAATTGGAAGTTCATTTCTTATGTGAAAGCTTTTATTACTTGAAAACAAACTGTTTTCGTTTTCAGAAAAAATTTCAATTATATTTACACGAGTTAAAGCCCTTGAATTCAAATTCAAATTCCCAAATCAATAAATTTAAAATAGTTTAACCCATATATAACTAGTGTGACATCTTTAATCCCTAGTTTCAAATCGTAGAATTCAATTTCAAATTTTGAATTCAAATTGAAATTAAATTATTTAAACTTCAAAATTTTATTAAGTTATTCAAAAATAATTTTATCTTGAAATTCCTTTTTCAAAAAAACTTTTCACTTTAAACCCAATCCATTTCAAACCATTTGAATTTAAAAATTCAAATTCATAACTATTTTCAAAAATCTGTGACTTAATCGATTTTCTCGTGAAATCCATATTTGTGTGTGTATAAGTGTGGTCCAGGGTTTAACACAATAGTGCAACATTATTCAATCATCATAGATCAAAACACAGAAATATAGTGGATAAGCGATATAAAACTATAACGCTCATCGTCCATTCACAGATTCACAGATAGTATACAAATGTAAATAAATATACACGGCTCAATCTACAGAACAAAATATCACAATCTAGAGATCACAATCAATTCAAGGCATTTCATACAATACCAACATTCATAAGTAAGGTCAAGTATTTAATAATCATTTATAAGCAGGATTAATTAATTGTTTAATCCTATGTAATTCAATTTATCTCCAATTAAATTAATTACTTATGAATTTATTATCCAATTCTGATTTATTAATTCCAAATCATTAACTTATCAAACACTTTAATTAATTTAATTATTCTTAATCAATCATATTAGTTAAATTGACTTTTGAACCAATTATATAATTAATTTACTTCTTAATTAATTATTTCAAGAAATTTACTCTTTAATTACTTATCATTAAGCAATCATCTCATAATAACAAATCAATAATTACCAATTTATCTTTATCATTAATTTAATCAAAATATTCAAATTTAATTACAATTAGTAATTAACCCCTTAATTGCTTTCATTAAGTAATTAACAATTTACAATTGATTTAATTAATTAAATTTATTTGTTATCAAAATTTATCACATTAATTTTGCTACTTAATAATTCATAGTTAATTATCCTCATTAACTAATAACATTTCTTAATTTACTTCTTAATTAATCTCTAATTATAAATTAATCTAAATTATTAATTAATAAATTAAATACATAAGTCATTCCTTAATTATCTTATTCATTTAAATCATTTTAATACCTTAATAATTTCTAAAATAATCTATTTCTTTATTAATGATTTAAATAAATATTAAGGTGTATTTTAGACATTACCCCCTTTGAATTTAAATTTGAATTCCATTTTGAATTTAAGATTTCAAAATGATTTACCATTTAACATTAGTCCAATTTAAATATTTATTTATAAACTTTAAAAAAAAAGGTAAAAACATTTATTATTTTTATAAGAAAGCCTTTAAATCAACTACTTAATTTTTTTGATAAAAATTTAGCTTTATACATCACATTACATTTTAACTTTCTTTTGAAAACTTGGTTTTTAATTCTTGATTAAAAACCCAAATTCATTTTTTCTTACTTTTACCTTAGATTCAAAGGTTCATTTGCATCCATACTTTAAATTTTTGAATTTAAATCCCAGTTTAAATTTTTATTTCAGATTTTAAATTAAACTTTAAAAATCTGAAACTATCAGGTTTTAAACCTGAAACCCCATTTAAATATTTTAACTATTTATTACATTTCAGATTTTAATGCAGAGATAAATTTGAATTCAAACTTAAATCTGGATTTAAACTTGATTAAAATCTGGTATACAACTAAGTTTTCATTTGAATTTGTTAAAAACTCAAACAACTTTGGTATCAGGTTACAAGCCTGGAACAAACACTGACCAAACTCAAACCAAAGTTAACTTCGAGTCGCATACCCCTCTGCTTCGAGCCATATACTCGAATGACTCGAGTGAAACCCAAGGAAACAACCCACAAAAAAAAGAAAACAAAGTGACAGGTTTTTTTTATCAAAACCTGTAACCAGCTCCCACTTGCACTTCAAATGGGCATGGTGCACGTGCACATCGCCTCTGGCGATCTTCCAGCATCGCAGCATGGTTGAACACGTCGACCATTCTCCCCAGATCCATTCGCGACCACCTAAACTTCGTCAACACCGCGAAAATCACATTCGACTTCGAAGGCCCGAACCTGGGAACACAACACCAAACACCCCCTTCAAACCTGTCAACACCCCGTGTCCCCGACTCCGACCATCGTCACGTGTGAAACTCCGGCGTCGCCTTCCTCTTCACGTCAACTTCCACCTCCCTGAAGCTGGCTACACTCGATCGCCTATGGTCATCGAACGAGACGAAACTTAAGCCTTGCCAAAAATTAGGTTTAGAAAAAAAAACTTCTCGCCGCCGCCACCACGTCGAACTGCAACCCTATCCACTATTTTTCCTCGACACTATGGTCATCCATCTAGCTCCAGAAAAAATTACAGCCTTCCATATCATCTGGATTTCCAGAGGCAACCAAAAATTTCCAAGCTAGTCAAACCAGAAATGCGTATTCAAAGCTCAATTAAAAAATGTGATTTCAATTTTTAAAATCCTAATTTTGATTTATGGTTTGATCCATCTTCCTGAATTCAAGAATTATAAAGTTTGAGTTTTACCAAAACTTGAGCTTATACTGTTCTTATTGATTTTCCAGAGCAAACTCAATTTATTTTTTAACTTAAATAAATTTTAAACTTTATTCTATCATTTTAAAAAAACACAACTTGTTTGAATTTTTAATCCTGACAAGGAACAGGTCAAGTGAAAATGATTTTTAACTTAAAACTTGAGCTTGAAATTTGAACAGAAGAGTTTTACAGGTATTAGCAATCATGCATTCATTATAAATCACAAATACACATAAATTTCACCAATATATACACACAAATACATATTTACCTTCAGGCATAAATCAAGCAATCTGATATAAATATACTTAAGCTTTTTAATATGAAGTTACTCACCGTGTTTGGAAAATGGACAGAGTTCTTTTATGTTGAGATAAGCAGTGAGTTTGCAAGCTGAAGCCCTCTCTCTTGAATTTCTGGTTTGCTATGTTATGTTGAATTTTGTTTTAGTTGTAAACTGAAGCTTTCCTATGTTTTTCTTTTATTTTTTTCTTTTGCTCAGTTTAAAATGAATGAAAACTGAAATGAAGTTGTTTTGTGATGTGTTGAAATGTATATAGGAATGAAATGAGTTACTGGGGTTATCATCATTTTTTTTCCCAATATCAGGTACAAACTTTCCTTGCTTTTGTGGGTGTGGCTGATGTCTTGTGTACTAAAGATAATGGCATTACATGCCTTAGTACATTATGTCTACACCCTCACCTTACTTGCTTGTTTTTCCAGTTCATAGATATTTTACTTTACTTTCATACATATCTTTGTTTACTTTATTTATTTTCTAACTTACCTGGCAGCTTATGCCTGCATACTTAGGAATATAAGTGAAGTCCTTTTACTTGCCTGCAGGTCGCATACCTATACTTAAATAAATTTTATCTTGTTTCTTTCTTTCGTTTTATTTGCTTTTGTTCAATTATTTTGTTTACTTATTTCTTCTTTTGTCTGGTTGCTTTCAAGAATTTTTAGCTTAAGTATTTAAATTGCCTTCCTTACAAATTGTCTTGTATATTTATTTATTTTTGTAGTATATTTATTATCTTGCATTTTACATATATATATATATATATATATATATATATATATATATATATATATATATATTATTACTTTATATTATTCTAGTTAATGTGTTGTTTTAAATTTTAGCTACGCGTATTTATTTTATTTACTTATGCTCAGTATTTATAAAGTATATTTTTATTTTAAAGACCTTTATTTTGATAATTTTCAAATCAATTTATCAATAAATTTCACAATTTTAAATCAAAAATAATTTAAATTATCAATTTAAAATAAATTAAAATTCAGGATCGTTACAGACTTCCCCCCTTAAAAAGAATTTCATCCTCGAAATTCGCCGGAGAGGGATAACGAAGATAGATGAAAGATAGAGAAATATCTTTTCAGATCAAACTGGATATCGATTTCAAATTTTTAAACAAATTTTTTTTATCGATTTAATTTAAATTATCCTTCATAGTCTATTAATCAATTTAACTCAATTAAAAATTTCCAATTTATTAAAAATTCCTAATTTCAAATTTCAAACTCTTATTCATTAAGGTTTAAATCCAAAACTGATAAGAAACCGATGAAAATACGAAGAAAAGATTTCCTATAACGATACGTAGAGCCACCATCACACCGTAAACTTCTTTTGGAGCTGTCACGAAGAAATCAAATGAATTTGAAAAGACGAATCAAAGAAAGTTATTTCCACTGTTGCAGGGTATTGACCATTTATAGTCGTATTTCCCTGTCCCTTATCTCGTTCTCTTCTTGCACTCATACTCACTATCAGTGGGTAGCAAGAGAATTTATTGAGGCATTCAAACAGATATCTTAAGGATATACTCATTCTAGGGATACTTCACCCTATCTCATTCTAGGGACACTCATACTTAACGTGTTACACTTTTGAGCTAAAGTTTCAACCTTAGCTCTGATACCAAATGCGACGATACGAATTTTTCGCGCTCGAAAATCCATCCATACTTCATATCGTTTTCGAATGTCATAGATTCGACCGTCCAAATCCGATTCGTCGGAGCTTATAACAACATTAAGTAAACAACACAGTGGAATAATAGAATAATACATTGATATACAGCTTTGATACAATATCTCATACAACAAATGATCCAATAGATATCAATATACATCAGAGATACAATAGAATAGCAGCGGAAAAGTAAATAGATATCATCTAGCAGTAGAACAAATAACTCTAAGATAGTCTTCAAGGAAGAACTCCAAAAATAACTGCAACTCCATTTCCAAGAACCAATCCAGCAATAGCTCGAACTTCCAATATCGATGCACCAAGACAATCCAGTCTCGTCCACATCCCAAGACCGAACTAACTCCAAATAATCCACTACATCTGACTATCTGAAAAACCCAACTCTAAACTGCACGTATAGAAAAATTATGAGCACCCAGAGTTTAGGGAAAAAACAATAAACTCCGGATCAGTCATGGGACTGGTGTGAGTAACAAAAACAGTTTATCTTTTAAAACCATCAACAAAAGATTTTAAAATCAATTCGCAATGCTTTTAAAAATGAAACTACCATAAGACCTCCCGCCACACACACAATGCAAACGCAGAATTGGAGGAGATTTCTTCGTATGATAGTCAAACATGCTTGATACGCAATTTCCTTGATATTATTACTATAAGTTCAAAGTGCAGAAAAACATTTCGAAAGTAGAATATAAATCTTAGCCAACATACGACCATTATCGTATGCCCACTATAGCTACCATCTAAACAGTGGGGCGCAACCATAAGTAAATGCCAGGTTCTACAACTAATACTGTACAAGGCTCGTATTGTTTCTTTGGATTTTCAACAAATGGTCAGGCCAAGGAACTTCCCATTGCCACATGAGAACGCCTTTGGAAGGACGTTCTCGAGAACCAAACCGGATCTCTACCAACACAAGGCCGAATTACCCCTAACTGGGTAACTACTGACACGAGTATGCCATCCCCCGGTCGTATCCAACCTTTATCCGGGGCCCTAGCAAGAAATCACAAAGTAATATATATATATATATATATATATATATATATATATATATATATATATATATATATATATATCTGCGATATCAACATAAGTTAAGTATCTGGGCTCCATATCATGATACCACTTCTATCCAGAAGGAAATGCACATACCCTAAGGGGTGCTACCCCCAATATAACCTTGCTGCATCTTTCCTGTTTCGACCATTCCGGGGTGTAAGGTCTCGACGAAGTCTCGTCCACAAAGCTACGCTTTATACAAAAGCTATGCTTTGGGTCAACAAATGATCAAAGTAATGATCACCAAGATAAATGATCAAACAAATGATCATATCACAAATGATCAAACAATGATCATTTCACAGCAACACTCAGCATGCCACATTACCAAATTGGGAATATATCGCTGATAACCTTCAACTACATAACCTCTGAGCTCGTACGTCTCGGAGAAGGGTGTTAAGCTAAAAGAATAAATTCTCCGCCACCAACAGAAATGTATTTGAAAGAAATCTGCTTTATATCTCAAATTGTAATGTCAGACACACAATCCATACAAGTCTATTCTGGGTTTGAATAGAACCGAAGGCACTTCCAAAGAAGCCCTTGCAATCCGGATATTCACTAATTTCGATTGGACTTCCCATCACATATGGAGTCTCTATACCGGGGCCATTCGATGCAAAGACATTCGACGAGTTGTCCTTTCGTTTTCGAAAATATCCGGTCTTCACCGCCGGTCTTCGAATGCTATCCACAACGACGTATCACATATTCGGAATGGGATATATGACACAAAGGTCCTCTCCCGGCTAAATCGAATAGTGAGCGCAATATTTCAAAAACATATGGATATTGGGATTTTAATTAAGTCACAACTTAAAACCCAAAAACTTTCCTTTTCAAATGGTTTAAACCAATTACCATTTTAAATCTTTAAACAAAAAGATTCATTTCCCAAAGTTCACCCAGTTTCACAAAGATCCATTTACAGGTTTCAAAACAATTTCCATTTCTATTGGATTAATTCATTTAAATCCTTAAATCAATGATTTAACTTATAGCTTTCAAATCGTTTCTATAACTTGGAAATCATTTTCATTTTAAATTAAAGATCATTTTAACTAAAATTGGAAGTTCATTTCTGATGTGAAAGCTTTTATTACTTGAAAACAAACTGTTTTCGTTTTCAAAAAAAATTCAATTATATTTACACGAGTTAAAGCCCTTGAATTCAAATTCAAATTCAAATTCCCAAATCAATACATTTAAAATAGTTTAACCCATATATAACTAGTGCGGCATCTTTAATCCCTAGTTTCAAATCGTAGAATTCAATTTCAAATTTTGAATTCAAATTTAAATCAAATTATTTAAACTTCAAAATTTTATCAAGTTATTCAAAAATAATTTTATCTTGAAATTCCTTTTTCAAAAAAACTTTTCACTTTAAACCCAATCCATTTCAAACCATTTGAATTTAAAAATTCAAATTCAAATTCAAATTCAAAACTATTTTCAAAAATCTTTGACTTAATCGATTTACTCGTGAAATCCATATTTGTGTGTGTATAAGTGTGGTCCAGGGTTTAACACAATAGTGCAACATTATTCAATCATCATAGATCAAAACACAGAAATATAGTGGATAAGCGATATAAAACTATAACGCTAATCGTCCATTCACAGATTCACAGATAGTATACAAATGTAAATAAATATACACGGCTCAATCTACAGAACAAAATATCACAATCCAGAGATCACAATCAATTCAAGGCATTTCATACAATACCAACATTCATAAGTAAGGTCAAGTATTTAATAATCATTTATAAGCAGGATTAATTAATTGTTTAATCCTATGTAATTCAATTTATCTCCAATTAAATTAATTACTTATGAATTTATTATCCAATTCTGATTTATTAATTCCAAATCATTAATTTATCAAACACTTTAATTAATTTAATTATTCTTAATTAATCATATTAATTAAATTGACTTTTGAACCAATTATATAATTAATTTACTTCTTAATTAATTATTTCAAGAAATTTACTCTTTAATTACTTATCATTAAGCAATCATCTCATAATAACAAATCATTAATTACCAATTTATCTTTATCATTAATTTAATCAAAATATTCAAATTTAATTACAATTAATAATTAACCCCTTAATTGCTTTCATTAAGTAATCAACAATTTACAATTGATTTAATCAATTAAATTTATTTGTTATCAAAATTTATCACATTAATTTTGTTACTTAATAATTCATAGTTAATTATCCTCATTAACTAATAACATTTCTTAATTTACTTCTTAATTAATCTCTAATTATAAATTAATCTAAATTATTAATTTATAAATTAAATACATAAGTCATTCCTTAATTATCTTATTCATTCAAATCATTTTAATACCTTAATAATTTCTAAGATAATCTATTTGTTTATTAATGATTTAAATAAATATTAAGGTGTTTTTTAGACATTACCCCCTTTGAATTTAAATTTGAATTCCATTTTGAATTTAAGATTTCAAAATGATTTACCATTTAACATTAGCCCAATTTAAATATTTATTTATAAACTTTAAAAAAATGTAAAAACCTTTATTACTTTTATAAGAAAGCCTTTAAATCAACTACTTAATTTTTTTGATAAAAATTTAGCTTTTTACATCACATTACATTTTAACTTTCTTTTGAAAACTTGGTTTTTAATTCTTGATTAAAAACCCAAATCCATTTTTTCTTTCTTTTACCTTAGATTCAAAGGTTCATTTGCATCCATACTTTAAATTTTTGAATTTAAATCCCAGTTTAAATTTTTATTTCAGATTTTAAATTAAACTTTAAAAATCTGAAACTATCATGTTTTAAACCTGAAACCCCATTTAAATATTTTAACTATTTATTACATTTCAGATTTTAATGCAGAGATAAATTTGATTTCAAACTTAAATCTAGATTTAAACTTGATTAAAATCTGGTATACAACTAAGTTTTCATTTGAATTTGTTAAAAACTCAAACAACTTTGGTATCAAGTTACAAGCCTGGAACAAACACTGACCAAACTCAAACCAAAGTTGACTTCGAGTCGCATACCCCTCTGCTTCGAGCCATATACTCGAATGACTCGAGTGAAACCCGAGGAAACAACCCACAAAAAAAAGAAAACACAGTGATAGGTTTTTTTTACCAAAACCTGTAACCAGCTCCCACTTGCACTTCAAATGGGCATGGTACACGTGCACATCGCTTCTGGCGATCTTCCAGCATCGCAGCATGGTTGAACACGTCATCCATTCTCCTCAGATCCATTCGCGACCACCTAAACTTCGTCAACACCACGAAAATCACATTCGACTTCGAAGGCCCGAACCTGGGAACACAACACCAAACACCCCCTTCAAACCTGTCAACACCCCGTGTCCCCGACTCCGACCATCGTCACGTGTGAAACTCCGGCGTCGCCTTCCTCTTCACGTCAACTTCCACCTCCCTGAAGCTGGCTGCACTCGATCGCCTCTGGTCATCGAACGAGACGAAACTTAAGCCTTGCCGAAAATTAGGTTTAGAAATAAAAACTTCTCGCCGCCGCCACCACGTCGAACTGCAATCCTATCCACTATTTTTCCTCGACACTATGGTCATCCATCTAGCTCCAGAAAAAATTACAGCCTTCCATATCATCTGGATTTCCAGAGGCAACCAAAAATTTCCAAGCTAGTCAAACCAGAAATGCGTATTCAAAGCTCAATTAAAAAATGTGATTTCAATTTTTAAAATCCTAATTTTGATTTATGGTTTGATCCATCTTCCTGAATTCAAGAATTATAAAGTTTGAGTTTTACCAAAACTTGAGCTTATACTGTTCTTATTGATTTTCCAGAGCAAACTCAATTTATTTTTTAACTTAAATAAATTTTAAACTTTATTCTATCATTTAAAAAAAACACAACTTGTTTGAATTTTTAACCCTCACAAGGAACAGGTCAAGTGAAAATGATTTTTAAATTAAAACTTGAGCTTGAAATTTGAACAGAGGAGTTTTACAGGTATTAGCAATCATGCATTCATTATAAATCACAAATACACATAAATTTCACCAATGTATATACATAAATACATATTTATCTTCAGGCATAAATCAAGCAATCAGATATAAATATACTTAAGCTTTTTAATATGAAGTTACTCACCGTGTTTGGAAAATGGACAGAGTTCTTTTATGTTGAGATAAGCAGTGAGTTTGCAAGCTGAAGCCCTCTCTCTTGAATCTCTGGTTTGCTATGTTATGTTGATTATTTTTTTTAGTTGTAAACTGAAGCTTTCCTATGTTTTTCTTTTATTTTTTTCTTTTGCTCAGTTTAAAATGAATGAAAACTGAAATGAAGTTGTTTTGTGATGTGTTGAAATGTATATAGGAAAGAAATGAGTTACAGGGGTTATCATCATTTTTTTTTTCCAATATCAGGTACAAACTTTCCTTGCTTTTGTGGGTGTGGCTGATATCTTGTGTACTAAAAATAATGGCATTATATGCCTTAGTACATTATGTCTACACCCTCACCTTACTTGCTTGTTTTTCCAGTTCATAGATATTTTACTTTACTTTCATACATATCTTTGTTTACTTTATTTATTTTCTAACTTACCTGGCAGCTTATGCCTGCATGCTTAGGAATATAAGTGAAGTCCTTTTACTTGCCTGCAGGTCGCATACCTATACTTAAATAAATTTTATCTTGTTTCTTTCTTTTGTTTTATTTGCTTTTGTTCAATTATTTTATTTACTTATTTCTTCTTTTGTCTGGTTGCTTTCAAGAATTTTTAGCTTAAGTATTTAAATTGCCTTCCTTACAAATTGTCTTGTATATTTATTTATTTTTGTAGTATATTTATTATCTTGCATTTTACACACACATATATATATATATATATATATATATATTATTACTTTATATATTCTAGTTAATGTGTTGTTTTAAATTTTAGCTATACGTATTTATTTTATTTACTTATGCTTAGTATTTATAAAGTATATTTTTATTTTAAAGACCTTTATTTTGATAATTTTCAAATCAATTTATCAATAAATTTCACAATTTTAAATAAAAATAATTTAAATTATCAATTTAAAATAAATTAAAATTCAGGATCGTTACAAATTATTTCACTCATTTGAATTTATTTATAAATCAAATCATCATTATTATAATCTAATCCCATTTAATTTATGCCAATACAAATTCCGTTTAATTTAGTTTACACTAAATTCATCTTCAAGCTTCTCTTTATTTAATTCAGCTTATGCTAAATTCATTCTCAAACAATTCCTTTGAATTCAGTTGAGTTAAAACTTTATTCACACAATATCATTCTTACTTCTCTAAATGAAATTTCCTTTCAGTTTAATTCTTTTCCAATTCTAATTTAAATTCAACCAAATTTCTTTAGCCATCTTGAATTTATACCATTACCTTTACTATCTTAAATAAGAATTAAATTCCATTCATTTCTATCCTTAACACAATTGAATCTTGTTTTTAATTAAATCCAAATCCATCTCAATTTCATTCAATTGAAGTTTAATCCAATTCAATTCAAATTTTAAATTTTAATTCTTCATATACAAGTTCAAAACTTATTTCAAGCTTAAGTTCATTCATCCTTTTATATCTCACTTTCTTTATCTTAATTCACATTCCTTTTAAGATTAAGTTTGAATTTACTATACCATTCAACTATTTCCCATTAGTGATTGTAATTCCATTTTTCTATTTATAAGTTCACCAACTTATCTATTTTAAAGCTCATATTGCTCATTTTAATCCATCTACACCTTATAATCACAATTTCAAATTTATTCCAAATTTCTATATATACATACATATCTCTGAATTCTTAAAGATACAAATTTTCTTTCATTTAACTTCTTGCACAAATTTAAATTCACATTTCCAGATTATAAGTATAACATTTAATAGCTCATGGGTATAATTTATTACACAATGACCCACAATTATAAAGCCATTTTACTTCCAACTTAACTCTAATCACTTTAATTCCAATCCCCAATTTATTTAACTTATCCCAAGTTAAATTCAAATCTCTAGTCACTTCAATATCTTCATTCACTTCCATTTACCCAAATTAAATTTTAATTTCAGGATTAACATTTTTTTTTCCTTTCTCACTTAAATCAACTTTACTTTCAAGGTTTTAGTTGATTTACTTCAATTTTACATTTTAATGTAAACAGGATTCCCAGAATTCAATTACCCGATTTAATTTTGAAACCGATTTGAAATATAAATCAACACACTTCCATTTGATATTCAAATCAAATCCCAAATTCTAAAACAATCTGGTAAAACAATTTCCCTTTTTGAAAATTCTAAAGTCACTTGTTTCTCAAACAAGTCCAAACAATGTCATACCCAACTATTTTGGTAGCAATCCATCACTTTAGAAACTCGAAAATGAATTCTAATGATGTGGCCAGCATCATCAGGATTATTTCCCAGCGACTGAAGTAAGTTCAATGCTTTCTTACTTTCCCAAATTCATTTTAAACAGTTCCCATACAAAAATACTTCCCAAAATAATATTTCATCATCGCCTTCAAATACTTTGGAAAATATTTCAAACTTTCCCAGGATTTTAAATTGCCAAACTTTGCTTTCAATACATTTAAAATCCTTTCCAAAACTTCCGGGATTTAAATTCTGGTTTTGTTTAAATTTGGTTATTCTTCCTTTATTATAATTTATACCTATAAAATTTGTTTGATTACAACCATTTCTAATTTAAGATTAAATTTTGGATCCTTATTTGATTTAGACATTAACAACCAATCATCCAAATATATATAATAATTTCAGAAAATTATTTCTTTTATATCCAAAATATAATTTAGGTAAAATTATTTCATTTACCCACTTTAAAACAATACTATGTCGGTTTATCTTGTCTAAGAGTTTAGAAACCCCTATCGATACGGTTGTACTTCCCATACCGACCAGAATTCATAAACACTCAACCGATAAATCAACACGGTATGAAAAGAAATTTTATATTTACTAACAAGTACGCTCTCATATCTATTATTACTCTCAACTCATTATAGAGTACTATTGACTCTGTTTAATGAGTAAATTACCCCACCAAAGTCTAGGTTGTCGCCAACCTAAGCTCTGATACCAAGTGTGACGGCCCGCAAATCCGTACCCCTTAAATCAACACTATCCTACCTCTATTAACTCAAGTGGCATAGAATTACGAACCATTTGGGGTTAAAGAAGAAGAGATAGAAGAAGAAGAAACTAAGCAATATCAGAATCTCACAGTCGCAGCGGAATCAAATATAATAGTAAATATAGAACTTTACACAAAATGAAGTTTATAACTGTTTTATACATCCTATCATCACAGTATCTCATACACACAATATTTACCAGTCAGACAAATCCATACAATCACAGCAGCGGAGTATATATATATATATATATATAGGTACAGATAATACGTCTCGGGCTCCAGCTCCTCTCCTGCTCCATAGCATCCTGTCCTGAACATATAATACTCGGGCTGACCCGAGCATTATAATGAAATAACAACCGAGTCAGTCTGGAATACCAGCTGATAATAATACATCCAAATTGATTGTTAAAGTTTCAAAAATCTTTTCGAAAACAAAAACATCTCGTAAGACCACGCCACAAATAAACATGTCGGGTATTTACCTTACGATAGCTAAAACACTTTTTATAGAAATCCTCTGATATTATAATAGTGTATATATACAAATATTTATAAACTAGCCGAAATTATTACATGATTAAATTCCAGCTACTAGCCACAGAGTGGGTAATACAAACAAAACTCGTAAAAGGCTCGTAGAGAGAATGGATTTCTAACAATGACTAGGCACTGGGGTACCACCTGTCACAGTACAGGGCCAAGATCACCGTACCGAGGAGTACGCCCGCTCCCCTGCGACACAAGGCCGGGACTACCCCTTACTGGATAATCCCGAGTGAGATCAACCCGTGGTTGGGATCAGCAACCGCCCACTAAGCCGAAATAAAAAGGGACATCTAGACAGGAATGACCTTACTCTCCAGTGGGGGCTACCCACGAAGCCTTGCTGCATATCCCCCGATTTTCAGTCATTCCCATTTGATGACGCTTGAGGCTAAGCGTTACCTTTAGAACGTTTCACTTAGAATGCCCATCGCCCACCTGACGATGTTCCGAAAGCATTCGTCCATACAAGTCCATCCCGGGTTCGAACGGAACCGAAGGCACTACTCCTGCTACATCCATTTTGGAAATATCCTCAGAATTAGTAGCGACTAGCCCTTGCACTTCATTGCTCCATCTTCGACTCCGAACACGTTTTTCCGCGAAACGTACAAACCGGATCGAAGTGGTTTTCGAGAAATAAATCTCGATCCCGGTCTCTTCGAAACGATCAACGCATTTGTCCAATATTGATAGTCGGTGATTTAACTATCAATTTATATTCACAAACATCCATCACGCATTAAATAATTTCCCACATTATTTATTTCCTCAAATATCTTTAAAAGATATATTTTCAAATTTCCAAATCTCATTTGAAACAATTCCCAAAATCTCTTCCTTTACAAGGAAAATTATCTAACATTTATTTCCATTGGAAATAACCAAGTTCAAAACAATTTAGATTTAAAATTGTTAAAACACTTTATTCTGAAATATATTTTCAAATATGAAAATTTACTACTAATTATTACTCAAAAATATAATTCTAATATGTACAGTAAAATCATTTATTAAGATATAAACTTTGATTTTAAACAAGGGTTTTGCTAAACTAAATTTGTGTTTGAAAGATAAATATTAATTTCAAAATAACTTAAGTCAAAACCAGCCTTTAAATAAATCCATTTGTAAAAAGAATTACAAATGTATTCTTAAATCATTACTATTGTTAACTTATTAATTTTTTACTTTAAAATAATAATTTTCAAATACTCTTTAAACAAGTTTAAACTTTAAACTTCCTTTTTATAAAAATCTGTTTAAAACTCGAACTTGGTTTCCCAGGGAAATACACTTTCCTTTCCAACATTCCAAATCCGTCTTAAAAATTCAGCCAATTCATTACCATTCAAATTCATGTTTTAATAACATAAATTTCCTTTCCAGGTTTTAAAAATAACTTCTTTCGAAGCCCAAACATAAATTTACCATTCCTGGAAATTTACTTTCAAAGCTCGGGTTTAAGAATTCTTTTAAATTAACCTTTGAGAATTTATTAAAGGAAAGTAATGCTTATGAATTACTTAAATAAAATTCAAATGGTGAAAGCTGCATTTCAAAATATTTTATTTACATTTACAATTGTTAGTTTATGTTTAAAAGCATCGCTGAAAACATAATTTAACTTTTCGGAAATCACTTAATCCCTTCTTATAAAATTTTCTCACCGGAAGCCTTACTTCCGTATTTATATATTGATAAATTTCCCACTTCATTTAAAATTTAAAATTTACCAATTTCATTCTTCTTCATCCAAACCAAACCCAAATTTTATTCCTTTAAAATTCGTTATATATCAATTTCTCTTATTTCTTTAAAAACCAAATTTATTCCATTTATAATTAAATTCTGTATTTATAGTTTATCCAACAATACACAGTACATCTTAATTCCAGATTTATCTGTCACAACACATATAGATAGAATGCATTATCAATCATCAAATAATTATCATTTGCGAGGAATCCAGTTGGATCCCTCCAACCTGTTTTTCCCTGCATCCACAAATATTAGCACAACAATATATATATCAATTCAATTTGATAATAATTACCATATTCAGCTAAACATCCAAACAAACATTCAATATTAGCTGTTTACTTTACTGGTATCCAGATGTGAGTGAAAATAACTCACTTTGAGTTTTCGGCGAGCGTTCGAAATTTAAATTAAACCGAACGACGTTCGATTTAACCCAAATTTCTACTTGCCCGGAATGGCTCCGGATCTGCACCATCTCGTAGTATTCTTTTCTGCGATCCCGGCGCCGCGAATTTCGTTTGAATCTGATGTTGTATGATAAAGTTATTCAAATTTAAAGATTTGAATCTAAATTTATAACAATTTCTTGTTATTCTAATTACTATTACCCAAACAATAACAGTCGTAGATCAAGCAGTGAGAAATCGAGGCCATCCATGCGTCTTCTTCCTTTACGCGAGCCGGTACAGAAAGTCGAACCCATCAACTCGCGAACTAGGGTTCGAGATCGCCTCCTCCACGCTCGCCGATAGATTGATCCAAGACCACCACTACGTAGCTCCTCTCTTACTCCCCCTTCGGCAGAAGCAGCGCCGAGCTCGGCCCTTCAATCTCGACGAAACGCACGCGCAAACATACGGCGTACGCAACCAAAAAGCACCCCCAATCGATAGCTTCACTCGAAATCAACCGTTTGATCTATAGATCCCTCAACGATCTACAACTTTCATTTAGAAAGTTTCCCAAATTAAAGCATAGATCGAGATATTATAGAGGGGAATTGAAATCAATTTTCGGCCATGAAAACGTAAAAACGGCGGCTACTGAGAATGGGTTACGTTTTGGTTATTAAAATGTTTTATAACTTCAATTAGTATTATTTTAATATTATTTTCCAATCTTTAACGACTTGTGCAAAGGAACACCAATTCTCACGAACCAATAGGCGTTCCTAGGGTTTTTCAACATTCCGGACACAATGGAACAGGTTGATCGTATGCACAAGTTACGGAATTAAACGATCAATTTAAAATTAAATCGGTTAAATCGATTTCTATGTGTTACGAGTTGCCACGGTCAAACGGAAACTCCGATTTCTACGAAAATTGAAATCTGATAATAACTAACTATTACGGATCCAATGAAACTGGTTTCGTCGAATTCCGAAACTGTGCCCCGGAAGGCTATTTTCACTCGTCGATTAAATCGAGCGATTTCTCAAAATTGACGAAAGCACTTAAAATTTCACCTTTAAATTTTTTAATAATTTACTAATAAATCATATAAAATATATAATCACATTAGAGATCATTCCGATTCAGTTTTAAATCGAAATCTGAATATTTGCATTATTATATTACTAAATTCTATTATTAAATTAATATAAATTTCCAAATTCAATCTATCGCCAATTAATTCTGTCCAATGGTCCCATATTATTATTTAAATCAAAATAAACTTAAATAAATTTTTAGTAACCATTTTTATATTTATTTACATTCAAATTCACCAATAAGCCCAATTCTAATATTGAATTAGTATTATTCAAATTTTCAATTAAATCCCCATTTTGTAAATTTAATCAATTCTATTAACTTATCTAGAATCTTTTTATTTCAAAATCAAATTATAATATATATTCAACATTTAAAGTGAATTAAATGTTCAAATTTAGCTACCCAAAATTCCGGGTCGTTACATTTTTCTTTTTGTTTGTTGACCGGTAGATTTTATTTCGGCTGATGATTTTATTTTTGGTGGCTAAAAATACTTGTACATATTTGAATGTATTACTTTAACTCGGCTGAGATGATGTAATTTGTGCTGGCATTTACTATACTTGATATATTTGTTTCTTTTGTTTTGTTTGCTTTTCCAGGTTGATGCATTTTAGTATCTTCTTGTTTTATGCTTTGTTTACAAGTTAATGCTATTTTAATTGTATATGCAGTTTTGTTTTCTTCTATATGTTTACTTGTTTCGTTTCAAGTTTAAGTGTACCTAGGTGTTGTTGTCTTGTTCTACTCCTTATGTATTTGTGTTAGTGTTCATACTTATATCTTATAATTTAAGATATTTATTTTATTTCTATTTCTTTGCTTTTGTTCTTATTACTTTGTACTGACTTTTTAACATGATGTTAGGATTTCAGTTAATGTGTTGTTTTGAATTTTAAATATATGTATTTAATGTGTATATTTTATAGCTTACATAACCAAAATTTTAAGATATTTACATTGTCATTCATTCATTATCTAGATATTAATTTTTTTTTTAAATCTTTTCTAATCAAAACTCAAATCAATTAATCAATTAATTTCTCAGTTTTTATTCATAAATTAAATTAATTGTTCATTTAAACTTAATAAAAATTCGGGATCGTTACAAACTATAACGCTTATCTTTATCATAGATTCATAAATAAAATAAATTTATCAATCACAAAGATTCATCATTACGATTCGATGTGGGTTTCGGATAACCAACTGGAATCCGACTCCTTGTCGCATCGAAATTTAAATGCCGTTTTACGGGCAAAGGGGTTTTCATATAAATACAGAAACGAATCACAAATCACAGTTCAACATAATTCACATAACAAGTATCACAACAAAAATATGAATCCAGTGTACAACAATGGGTGATTATTTTTCGATCAAGGTGAATGTGGTTTAAAAGAATTAACCACAAAATTATTTTTATTGATGGATTTAAGTCAACGATTAACTATGGTTAGTAATAAATTAATTAAATTTTTAATTAATTATCCCCTAATCAATGATCTTAATTGACTACAAACTATAAATTAATTAACTTTAGTTATCTAATTAACAATTTGTAATTACAAATAAATTAAATACTTAATTGTGAATTAATCAAATCTTTAATTCCAAATCGACTAATCTCTAGTCAATTAATTGCAAATTTAATTAGTTATCCATTATTAATTAGCCTTTTTAAAACAATTAATAATAATACTTATTTGTCTTAGTTAACATTTTAAAATCTTCTTTAACTTTGAAAATAAATTATTACTAAATTAAAAACTTTAGTGGTAATTAAATTTGAACACTGGTATTACATCAACTACTTAATTAAAATATTAATTGGGTTTTTTTAAAACTTTGTTAAGTACTTACTTAATTCGTTAACTTGTAATAAAACCTTGACTTAAAATTGTCATACGTTTATTAGATATTATCACTTAAATTTGTTTTAAATAGTTTTCCTAACATACTATTTAACTCGCAGGTTTGGGAAACATCTCGAGCAAGTTTTGAGTTTGCTCGAGTAAACACTCGAGCTTTGCACCCTTCTCCCAAGTCCTTCATTCTTTCTCTCGCGTGCACTTCTTCTCTTTTTTTTCCAGTTGGGTTAAGTTTAAACTTAACTTTATAAACAGGCATGCTGTAGGATTCACGCGAGCAAACAGAGAATCTTGCTCGAGAAAATCGACTTCTTCCCCGAGCATTCTCTTGAGAACCTAACACCTGCTCAACCCCTACCGTCTCACGACCCAACGTGCACATGCACCAGCAACGTCGCCACCTCCGATCATCCACACTGCCCTTCACAAGTCGACAATCACCCTCGCACCCCATTCTGACCACCAAATCGTCGATAACTACTCGAAATCAAAATCGAGTATTCAAGCCCACATCTGGAACTACAGACCCCACCTAAAACAGCCTCGCGCGCACACCCTCAACCGCCGGAGCATCAACAACTCCGGCCATAGGTTAGACGACCCCCATAACAACTTCCCCCACCACCGACAAGCTCCGACGCTTCAGTGATAACACAGCAACCCAAAACTCACTCTTGACCAAACGAACGACTTAAACCCTAATTTGGCTTCGACCAATCATCATGATAAATTAAAAAATTATTGAACATTTTTCTGATGATTCATGGGTTCCAAACATGCTTCCTCCTCAATCGCGATCTTCATTATTACTCTGATCATCGAGCATTGACGAAAATGCGTGATTCGTTCATTTGAAAAATTCACATGGTTTACTCATTGAAAAATGACGAAACTCTCATCTAAATTCATCATCAACAAATTCGAATGCGATTATGAAGTTCAAAGACAAATTTATGATGATTGAATTTTGAGCATATTCCGGATTTCACTGTATTTTCTATGTTTCCTACATAATTACTTTATATAATCACTTGGGGTTAATTTTAAAATTTGTATTTGACCAACACAAACAAATTTTGTTTAGAATCCAACGCCCAACATGGATTCCTTTGAGTAGTATAAAATTCTCAACAGATTCTTAAGTTTGTCAGATAAGCTCAGAGGCAAGCTTTTCCTGTTTTTCTTTCCAAACATGCAGACATATATATATCACAGGTAAATATATTTAATTATTTTCCACAAAAACATTCAAACATTGATCATACTAGTAAACTATCATCATCACAAATATCAAGAAATCTGGTTCAAAAATGAGTTTGCTCACAGTAAATGGAAGAACAGAGGACTTCTGTTGTTTGAAGACTACAGATTTTTCTTGATTCCTGTTTTGCTTTGAACTTGAATGATGTTAAGTTTGTAGATAATGATGATGTTAATTGTCTTTTTCTTTGGTTTGCTTAGTTTTCTTACTAAACGAACTGGAATGGAAGTCACACATATATATAGAAGAAAAACAGTTTGTAAAAGCAAGTAATATCTGGTTAGGCCTCTTTTGTTGACTACAGATTTTTCTTTTCTTTGTTGTCTTTGACTAAAGATATTTTCTTTTGTTACTGATATGAAATAATTTTATTTCGGCTGAGATAGTATATTTGGTGTGCTTGAGAAGGATGTTATTAAAAGCATGTCTCTATTTTTCTTTACAAGCTCATGTTATTTTATTATTATGTATTTACAGGTTTGTTTGTAGATGTTTATCTTCTTTTAAAAGCCACTTTGTTTTATTATTTCGTTCTTTACTACTTATGCTATTTGTTTTGTTTTTGTAGATATATTTTATTTTATTACATAGATATTTTTTATCTATCTTCTTGCATGCATACGTACCTCACATCAAATATATATGTACTTCATATGTTTACTTAAGTATTAATGTTTTATTTTTACTAAAATAATCTTGTGTATCCATATAAGTTACCCTATATATCAATTATTGACATAATTCTTAGTTTATTTCTATTTATAGTTTAATTATCAAACATTAAATTTATAATGTATATTTTATTTTATACTTTACACTTATGTTCAATATTGATAGGATAATTTTATTTTATACTTTTGATAACCTTTTTAAAGAAAATGAATTAAACATAATTTATACCTTAAATTAAATAATCATACATATTATTCTTTCCAAAGTATAATTTATAAATCCAATTTATTTTGAATTTCTAAATCAAATTTTATTTATATCCAATTCAATTGAAAATATTTATTTTGAGTTTCAAATCCAAATTCAAAAACAAATAAGTATATATCTCTTATTAAATTCGAAAAATTCAAACAAATCCACAATTTAACTCAAAGATCAAATTTAATTGCAAAATTAAATTCGCCTTTAAATCGGGATCGTTACAAAGTTTGATGTTAAGGACCTGAGCCAATATTCACTTTTTTAATAATAAATATCAAAAACCTATTTTTTCGATCATTTTGTAGAAGTATCACTAAACAAAATGTCATAAATATAAAATATCATTTAATTGTATTACATTGGTCCATACTGCATTATTTGTTTAGAGGTTGAATTTCAAGTTGAAATTTTACAATTATTATTTAGCAATTAAATTTCAAGTATAAGCTGATAGCTAATTTTGTAGGTCTTAAATCATAGTGTAACAACCGAAATTTTCGACCTTCGAAAATCGACACTAATATGTCCACTATATTGCGTGCCGAGCAATCGAGTGACGAAAAACCTGAATGTTATGGGAAAAGGAAAAAAAGAAGGTAGGAGAAATAAGAGAGAAAGAAAACAAATACCACAAAATCTCACAATCGCATAGGAACAATATAAATAATATCAATGATCTTTATAACAGAGAAACTGTTATATACTTACGTCCATCAAAGTACAACAATAAATTACGGTCATCAGCCTAGACGGTTATAACAACCTGTCTTCACAATCCTTGATAATTCAACAACAAAACATCGGAAAATAAACATATACATGAATATGACTGAAGACCTCCAACTCGTCTTTTGAGCTCCAACGCATCCACAACAATCTAAAAATATACTCGGTCTGACCCGAGCATTACATCCGCGTTAGTCTGGAAAACCAACGTGAGAAAACACACCAATTGGATTTTAAAGTTATAGAAAACCATTGAAAATAAAAAATATCTTGTAAGGCCACGCCACACATAAACACAGACGGATTTGTACCTTACGATAAATAAAACATTTTATATAAAATTCTCTGATATTATAATAGTGTCTAAGATACAAATACTTATTAATCATAGATAAAAATGTTTAATTAATTAAAGCCTAGAATTAAGTTACTGAATAATTGCATACATTTATGCAATTATATCTAAAAATTATAGACATTTATGCAATTATTCGCTAAAAAATTACGAAAATTTTCACAAGTATTCAACAAAAAACTATGGACGTTTCTGCAATTTTTTGAAAAATTGTGGAAATTTCCGCAATTATTCACCAAAAAAATTACGTAAATTTTCACAATCATTCACTTAATAATTGCTGACATTTATGCATTTTTCGAATATAATTGCATAAATGTCTGCAATCATTCATTGAACAATTACATAAATATATGCAATGATTCAGTAACTTAATTCTGAGGACCTAATTTACAATTTTTTTTGGAGGAGTTTTCATGTATTAAGTTAGATTTTCAAGACCTGAGCCTGACATGCAATTTTATTTAACCTTTCTTAAATTATACTTCATTTTATTTAATTCATTTCATTAACTCAACTTATTTAACTTTATTCAAGTTAAATTTTTTTGTTTCATATCTAAATTCCAAATTTTCTTTTCTTATCTATACGATTTCTAAATTATAAGTTCAAAAACTTATTATCTAATGTTTCCTCAAAACATTTAGATAAAATTTCAGGATTTTAAACACCCTGTTTTGTTTCAAAACATTTTGAAATTATACATATACATAACTTCTTTATATTACAAATTACACTTCTGTAAATTAAAACAAATTTGTTTTACCAATACAAAAATTCAATGGCAGCAATCCCTCACTTAAAAACTCCAAAATGAATGCCGATGATACTGCAATCATCATCAGAATTATTTTCTAGCGATTGAAGTGAGTCTGGTACTTTCTATTTATTTTAAATCCAATTTCAAGGTATTTCTACAAAAATATTTTCAATATAATACAATTATTATTTTTCCCAAACTTTGAACAAAAAATTCCAAATTAATGGGAATTAAATTCTCAAATTCCTTGTTTTAAACACATTTCCACTCACAAATCATATCTATACATATACTAATATAATTTTCGTTTCCTTTCCATTTATAAATCATATTTATATACTCTCACTTCTTATGTAGCATTATTTCACAAATATTGATTATTTTAATTATAATCAATATCCTATAATATATATTTATAATTTCACTTTTTTATATAACTCATTTTACGAATGTTTATCCTTGTTTAGATTATATTGACTACACTTTTATTAGAACAACAAACAACAATTAATAATAATCACATATTATCTATCATTCACTAATCAACCAAAACACATCATATATAACTATAATAATTTCTGAAAATTATTCTTATATTTATAAAATATAATTTAGATAAAATTATTTCATTTACCCACTTTTAAAACAATACTGTGTTTAGAAACCTTTATTGATATCATGGTATCCCTTGTATCGACCAGAATTCCTGAGCCACTCAATAGATAAATTAATACAATATAAACATTTCTATTTCACTAAAAAATATGCTCACACGCACACACTCAAAACTCATAATTAAGCATTCCATTACCTTATCTCTTAATGAGTTGCCCCACCAAAGCCAAGGTTCTCGCTTAACTTCAGCTTTGATACCAGTGTAACAACCAGAATTTTCGACCCTCGAAAATTGACACTAATACATACAAACAACACAGAATCTTACAATCGTAGCGGAACAATACATACATACATATGTATGTATGTATGTATGTATGTATGTAAATGTATATATATATACATATTTATACGTATATGCATATATACATACATACATAGCTATATACAAACATACATACATAGATACATACATACATGCATACATACATATAATATCAATGATCTTTACAGCAAAGAAACTATTATATACTTACATCCATCAGAGTACAATAATAAATCACAATTATTAGCCTCGACATTTATAACAAACCGTTCTCGCAATTACTGATGATTTCAACAACAAAACAGCGGAAACTAAACATATACGTAAATACGACTGAAGACCTCCAACACGTCTCCTGAGATCTAATGCATCCACAATAATCTGAAAATACGCTCGGTCTGACATGAGCGTTACAATAAAATAACACTCGAGTCGGTATGGAAAACCAACATGAGAAAACACGCCCAATTGGATTTTAATGTTATTGAAAACCTTTGAAAATCAAAAGTATCTCGTATGACCATGCCGCACATAAACACAAATAGATTTTTACCTTACGATAAGCAAAAACATTTTGTATAAAATTTTCTGATATTATAATATTGTCTAAGATACAAATACTTATTAATTATACCCGAAATTGTTACATTAATTAAATTCCAGCATACTAGGTTCTATAATAAAAAACCGTAAAGGCATGTATTGGAGATTGGATTCCATACTGCATTCTGATGGTACATCTTTAGATAAAATGCACTGAGGATTGACAAGAATATCATGTACCCCTATCATACAGGACTGGCCTACCACATGGCTAGTGGTACCAAATATGATCATTCCTTTCATTAATTGGTCCCCGAAGCATACATGAGTAGATAATAACCGATCAAGATTTAGACTGACCATACCTTGATGGGAGCAACCCACTAGGCCCTGTTGCAAGCCTGATTTTTGTCATTTCCCAGTTGATTAGGCTCGAGGCTATGCTTTACTGTTTATACAGCAGTTGCCACTTGGAATGTTAACACTGCCCACCAGGTAGCAATGCAATGCCCACATTCATCCATACAAGTTCGTTCTGGGACCAAATGAAACATTTGAGAGCTCCGTCTTCATTTCCATCACCATCAAGATGCCTTCACTTCGAAACGCTTAAGTTGGATCGAAGTAGTTTTCGGATAATATATCCGATCTTGGTCTCTTCGAAATAACTTTCGAATAATTTCTAGTAAACTCAACTACGGTTCTTTAGAAAATAAGTAATCAAAAGATTAAGAGCGTTGATCACCTCTTAACCGTTAATGGACGGATTTCCATATCATTGTCCCAGGAGAGCGAACGAGATTTATACGCATGGTACAACATCATCGGAGAAGACTATGCCATATAACACGTGTTTCTCCTAGATATTTCCAAAGTTTCATTTTCGGTCCAATTTGGATAGTAGGTTATTCAACTATCGAATAAACATTCAAATTAGGAATTTACCCCTTAGGGAAAACCAACATTGGTTAAACACATGAGTAACCTCCAGCCCATTAATTAATCTTTTCATTAATAAAATCTCTTTATAATGCTTGTATATAATTACCTTTAAAAAGACATACCATAAATCTCTATATTTTCAATACTCAGAAAATATCCATATACTTATCTTAACGGTATAAGTATATTCACAAAACATTTGGAGAAGATTTCCTTTTATTCAGTTCTAAAATCATTTAAAAAATTCTTTATACATCCATAAAACCATTTTTAGAACTTCTTTTATAAACCTATACACTCATTTCTAACATTCTTTTATAAATATGTAAAACCATTTATAAAACTATTTTCTCTTTTTAACAAATTTTCTTTACGTTTTCCAAAACATGATATAAGATTCCTCTTATAAAAACCACATTTGTTTATAAACTACATTTATAAATCCCGAAAATAATTATAAATAAATCCTAATCATTTACTTTTAAATACTACTGTATAAAAATAAGCATTTTCAATAAATTGTAATTAACTTCAAACATATAATGAAAAAGAATATGATAAATAGTAATTAACTTCAAACATCTTATAGATAATAATTAATTATTTCAAAAAATTCTAAAACAATAATAATTTATATTAAATATTTTGTAAATAATAATAAATAAAATTTCCAAAACTTTATTGACAAACAACTATGGTTAATTTCAAACAAATATAATAATTTAAATAATTAACTTTCCAAAATACTAGAATACAGATAAACAACCATAAAACAATTTTAATGTAAATACGCAACTTTAAAACATTTCATCGAGTCCCAAATCGCCCTGGCATGCGCCTACCCATGCCCTAGCGTGCGCCTACCAACGCCATAGAATGCGCCTACCCACGCCGACCCTCCCCTGACCGTCATCGAGTCCTAATCGCCCAAAGAACGAACAAACCTGCCCATGAACACGACCGATTCTCAACCACTACGACACGAATTTCGACGATCCCTCCATTGATTTGCTACGTTTTAACGCGCTCTAATATTTGCTAGTTAGCAGTTTCGACATCAACGAATTATGGCCATAGGATTTGGTCGTTTTCTAATTGAAAAACATGTTTTTTTTTTCTCTCTTCCCTTTAATGTTGCGAGTTGTGATTTATGAAAGGCAGATGGTATGGGTAGGCATGATTGGATATGGGCAGGAGTGTTAAGCATGGCTAAAGCATGGTTAACAATATATATATTTTATATATTATAAAATGTCCATCTTTTAAACGTCTGAAATTCTCGAACTCCAAACAAGGCATGCCGCCTGGTGTTCAATATGTTATACCCCCTATTTTGAACAAAATTGAGCTAGTCTAAGGACCTGATTCTATCATATACAGAAGATAGCTTTTCAAACCCATTATATTATATAAATTCAAAAATTAGTTTCCAAGTATTTCGAGCTCGTACGACAAAACGATACGTTCAATTGCCATGAAATTTAGTGGAAATATTATAACACACTATTATGGATCTAATGAACTGGTTTCGTCGAAATCCGACACAGTCCCCGGAGACTATTTTCACTTGTTAATTTAGAACAAGTTATTTCCAAAACCAATTTAATAACTTTTAACATTTATTATTATATATGAATTTATTGGTTCAGACTATCATTAAATATTAAATTTAATAAAATATATAAATATAAAGAATTTCAGCATAATTCATAAAAACACAAACAAGTATTTGCAAATATTCAGATATACATATACGACACATAATAAATCATATCTCTTAATTCAAATTGTATGTGAAAATTTAACTCAAAAGATTAACATTTAAGATTTACACAGATGATCAATTTGTATAAACATAAATAATTTCAAACTTAAAATTAATTTTAATGTTTAATTTCCGATCTAAAACATAATCATTGAATAGATCTTTAATTATTATAGACATATCCAATCTTCGTTGTAACAACATAAATACGTACAAAAATCTCAACTAACTAACAAAACAACAATCTTATTATACACATATATCCATATGATTAACAAATTATGAAAGCACAATAATATGATAAAATAAATCAAAGTTACCTAAATTAGATGCCCTAAAGTCCACCTTGAATAATCAATTCCCTTCTATAAATATATGCAATAATTTTATTTCTCATATCATATTCAAATTATATAATTAATATTTCATAAATATTAATTAATTTAATTAATTTATAACAATTATAAATCAATTAAATCGTTTGGCCTAAAGAGAATTAATCATTTCAGTTGTGTGACTCTTGGGTGTAAATTATGTCAGCGAACAACATTGAACTATTAGAATGTCAACGTTCATACCTCACTTAGCAAGTGGTGTGACATTGTGGTCAAATTTATCACTTACTAAACTTTGGTAAATCTAATTTCAGTTTATTAAGCGTTATGCTTTTGTGACAATTATTTACGCCAATTCACTTCGTCAAAACTATATCACTTTGGACTTATTGAATTTGGTTATGATCAAAATTCCAATATCATCCATATTCGACTCTATAATCCAAACACAAAAACCTTGGTGCAATAATAACAATTATTATCAACCGAATTTTCTGGCCAGAGATTTTGACTTTGTACCGACTTATGTTGACCGTGATACTTTCCTCATATAACTGAGGAGGCGAATCCTTTCTAGAATAGTGTATCACGTCCAATACTTTCACTCAACACAACTATAGTCACTTGATGGACGTTGTGCCATAATTTGACTATAATCAAAGCGAAGCTTCTACATTGAAGATCTACAGTATTCTCAGTCAAAAGATCTGAGTAAATTAATCACATCCATATTTTCTATTTGACCTTAGTTATATTAACCAACAAAAAACTATCGAGTGAGTCATTCCATAGTTATCCAATAACTTTCAGTACGTAACCTCTAGGTGCCCCCAACAGTCATGAGTAATACACTGCCCAACATTCGAAGAGCATTACATACTCTAGTCTCAACGAATACGTCGATATCCAGTCGCGATGCATCTTCACTAGGAACGTTTAAAATGGTATATTTGTTTCATTTTGATAAATTACTCATGGTTACATACTTGTAGCTACTATCACAAAACATACCATTTTTGGATTTTCTATTAAATATAATTTTAATTAAATTGATTAATTATTAACCACATTATATCAAGTATGTAATAGAAAGAAAACACCTTTATTTCGAATAAGATTGGTCAACAAGTTAGGTATAAGTAACAAAATACATAATTGCTCTTAGGGCATACCTCTAGCTCAATAACACACACACATATATATCTGTGTGTGTAAATATATATGTATATATGTATACATAGGCATATGTGTATATATAAACATATGTGTGTGTGTATTTATGCATACGTACATAAGTATATATATTTATGTACATGTATATATGTGTGTGTGTATGTATATAGACACAAACAACATATGTATATATACACATATACGTATACATACATATATACACATACATACATATATGTATACATACATATAGACGCACACAACAAACTAAATTGGGACAACAATCGATATATTAGTGTTACACTTATATATTCCGACTCCTGTTGAAGGCGATTTGACGTAAGCATCAAGATCGAAATGGTATGCCATCATAACAAAAGAAGGACTACAAGGAAAGAAGGCAAAAAATAAAGCGAGCTCAAGAAAATACTATGCGCAGAAATTGTAAGAGAACAACGAAAGTTCAAACTGCGCCGATTCGCCTAATCCCAGTGTCACATTACAACACTAAGCCCAAAAGTGAATACAGTCACAGGCTGTAGTAAACAATCTACAACAATAATATACGAAACTACAGTGTAATCAAAATCCAAATAACAATAAAACATTAAAACTACGCTGCGACACAAGGAGTTATATAGACGGTGTAACAACCCGAGATGTCGCATTAATTAATTTTCGTCATTTAACGATTAATGTTGGCAGCTAATTGCTAATTGGAGTTTTTAAAAATCGAGTTGTGATTCTTTAATATTAATTGGAATTTTATTGAGTTGAAATTCTTTTATAAATTGTTAAAAGGATTTACGGGCTTTAAAAATGATGTTGGCCCACGTTTTCATTTGTTTGAAGCCGTGATAGTATTCAATACCCGATCCTCTCTCTCCCCATTTTCAATTCGAAAACCCTAAACAAAAGGAAAAAAAATGGCGGCCTCCTTTCGTTCGTTCCTCTTTTCGAAACTATGGCTTTTCAAAAATCTAAGGCGCCGACTTTAGGTTGATCGATCGTGCTCGTTGCTCACTTCGGCTACTTCTATTGTGTCAAAAAGGTGAGTGATTTTAATTGTCCCTCACATCTAATTCAAAACTTTATCGATTTTGAACTTGCGATTTCGTGATTCCTTGGCTTGTTTTAATTTCGTGATAGTATTTTGGCTTCGGCCTCCTTGAGCTTTGCGAACTCAATTTAGGGTATTCGTGTAATTGTGGTAGCCGACTTTTGTTCGATCGTTGCCGCTTGATATACTTTCGGCTACACTTGACTTTGGTCGTAGGAAGTTTGTATATCGGTTTTGATTGATTTCGTGGACACCACGGTGTTGATTTTTGTTGGAATTTCCGGCTTCGATTTTCATTTTGAGATAATATGGACTTTCAGTTGTTTACGGCTTTCTTAATTTTTGATATTATCAAATTTTGGTCTGTAAATTCATGTTTGCTTCGGCCTTGGCTTGAGATCTTAAAATAAAATCTGGAGGTAGTGTCGAACTGCACCATCTGTTCCATCATGATGGATTCTGTTTCTTTGTTCATGTTGTTGCTGTGTCACTTGATTGCCTAGTCTTTGAGCATTGTTGTGTCACTTGATTCTTCTGAAGCTCGAGTCGCACACTGCTGTGTTTATTCACTTAGTTGTGTACTTGAGCTTTTAGCATTGAAACTGTACTGATTCATTTCTATATGTTGTCACTGCAATGTGAACTGTTGAGTTACTTGCGACAGTTTGGGCATTGTCTCCATGTATTTCATGTAGTCTGGTTTATATTGTTGTTGCCTTCTTGTTCATGTGCATTTTCATTTAAGTTTGTAATCTCCAGTTTCATGTAGTGTTACTATTGCCTTGAACTGTTGCCTTCATGTTCATGTTCATGTTCATGTGCGTTTTCATTTAAGCTTGCAATCTCCAGTTTCGTGTAGTGTTACTGTTGCCTTGAACTGTTGCCTTCATGTTCATGTGCATTTTCATTTAAGTTTGCAATCTCCAGTCTCATGTAGTGTTACTGTTGCCTTGAACTGTTGCCTTCATGTTCATGACATTAGCTTGCATTATTCACAACCGCATATATGTTTATGTGATCATGCCCGTGACCATTCTTGTTGTTGCCTTGGGGAGTACTTCACTGTATTCATTTGTCTGCGCTTGCATTGTTCACTTTGGGCTTTGACGTTACCATTACCTAACTTCGGCACTGCCTTCATGTAAATGCATCGAAGTCTGGGTAGATGTACTGTCTGGAGCTCGAGTACTTATATTACTTGATTGCATTTGGTTTGTTTCACATGTACACCTTGTGCATATCATGTTGGTATCTGCTTGATACACCTGTCCTTGTTAAAACTATTGCATTGATATTACTGCAGCATTTTGCAGTAGCCTTACGTGCGCATTTATGGTTTGTGATGACACTGACCAGTTGAGTTTGAGTCGTATAACTCAAACTCGATCTCGTGTTGGTGCCAGTTGCTTTTGATCGCTGAGCTTTTGTGTAATTGATACTGTAGTGGCGAGGTAGTGCACGCGAGCGTGTACTGCAGCCACACGGTATTGCTTTTATTGACATTCTATTTTGCTTTTGATTTTCTTCTGCGTATTTCAGATGCTGTAGTGGCGAGGCAGTACACGCGTGCGTGTACTGCATCCCTACCCGAATAGACATTTTAATTGATATTTCAATTGTTTGAATTGTTTTGTGTGTCCAATTCAATATTTTGAATTGTATTTTGATTTGATTTAATTTGATGATTTTGTTGATATCTAATTATCTTTTTGATAATTAGATTATGAGTTTCTAATTATTTATTTAATAATTAGATTTTGTCGTTAATTGCCGTTTGGGTAATTCTGCTGTTTTCTAAATAATCTTCGTCGATAATTGTAACGACCCGAAAATTTCGATCTCGAAATTTCAAGATAGTTAGTGAAAAGAAGAAAGTGAAAGAAGAAAGAGATAGAAGAAGAACAGAAAAGAAACACACAATCTCACATACGCAGCGGATAAAATATAATATCACATAAATAATAGTTTTACAAGAAGAACTATATCATTACACTTATATCTTTATACATTAGAGTTACACATATACATAATCACTGGATAAAACAATCATATCCAGATACTACAATATCATAGAGTAAATTCTCCACACGACACTACCATCCAGCTCGCCTCCTGAGCTCCAGAACGTCCTTACCTGAAAATCTGTAATACTCGGTCTGACCCGAGCATTACATCAAAATAACACCCGGGTCAGGCTGGAAACTAGCGTGAGTAAACCCATTCAACAAGAATACAAAAGCATGCAACACTTATAGACCCGGGTACTTATATCAATTTATAAACATACTTCATCACACCTAAATTTCCAAGTACCCAACTTAGGTTAAATGGACCCATCCATTTTGTTCTATTGATTCCACATATCAAATTATAAAGAATCGAAGTGGTTTCGGGTATTTACTAATACCCGACTCCGATCTCTTCGAATCCAATATCAACTTAACTTAAATTATTCAAGTGAGATACAATTTTACATAAAATACAGGACGTCATAGTAATTCATTATCAATAAATAACCACATCTTCACAGTTAAACCAAACATTTCATATCACATAGCATTACGAACCATATATTAGGGATAACGATAACTTAAAGGCTTCCAACATCATTCTATTTATTCTTTAATTACATTTAAGTAATTAACCCTTAATTAATTTCACACATTAATTATGCTTAACCAAAAATAGTAATTAACCATTGATTACTTTATTAATTAATTATTATTTATAATTATTAATCACCCTTGATTAATAATATCCAGTAATTAACTATCCTTATTTACTTCATCAAATAAATAAATTACTCCTTAATTAATTATCTCTAATTAATCCCTTGATTAATTATACAAGGTAATTTAATCCAAATTTCCCTCGTTAATAAATCACTTATTCAATTAATTACATCCAGTAATTATCCATTAATTACTTACCTAAATAGTTTACTTATCAAATCATCAAATGATTATTTCAAAAAAATTAAACTGAATTAACTAGCTTAAACTAATCAGATTAAATTCAGTTAATTTCAATGAGTAATTAATCCTTTAATTACTTCCATTAAGTAATTATACTCTAATTAAGTAATCCCCATTTAATTAATCACATCAAGTAATTATCCATCTATTTCTTCTCTAAGTAATCATACTTAATTAATTCATAATTTAATGATTATCTATAATTAATTATGCTAATTAATTAAGATTAATCACCTTAATTAATTTATTAATCAATCATCACCCAAACTCTAGTTAATGATTCATCTCTTAATTACATTCATTAACTATCCAATAATTACCCCATTAAATAATTATTCTTAATTACAATAAGTAAATATTAATTTTTTTATTAATTACTCTTAATTTATCTCAACCTTAGTTAATTAAAACAAATTCTTTATCAAACTTAAACTTCATTTGTAACATTAAACATTATTTGAAATTTGGAATTAATTACAAAATCAATTCTGATATAATTATTTTAAATAAGACAAATTCAAAACATTTGATTATAAAGTTAAACTTGAAAAACTTGTTCAAATAATTTATTTAGAAACTTAGTTTATTTTTCTTTTAACCTAGAAACATTTCAAGATCAAAGTGTCATTGTTTACCCTTCAAAACATTCCCTGTACAACAGAAATTGGACCATCGTTAGAACCCGAGCCCAACCCCCTTCAGACCCGATCCAAACACGGGACACAATCCCCTTTCTCCTACTTCGAGCGAAAATCTAACTTCTTCGTGTTAAACCCGAGAAAAACATTATCCCCAAACTCTCTCTTTCCATATGCACGAAACGTGCACATCCACATGCACATTGCCACCGATCACCGATGATCTTCGCCCTACCCTCAGACAAGTCGACAACAATCATGACAACTCCACGAGACCGACCCATCTCATCAATTTGCTATAAAATCGAAAATGTCCCTGACACCCATCAACCTGGAACAACCCCACCGAAAACTTATCGACCATCACCGGCGATTAAGCACTCGAGAACCCTCACATTTCTCTCCGTTGCTTTATCACACCCTCCAGCACCCACTACTCAACACGCGGTAGATTCCGATCGCCACTAGACATCGAGAAACCCTCCAAACGTCGACGACAAAACCAAGCAGCAAAACCCTATTTTATCCATTCGCCATCACCATGATGACCGTAAAATTCTTAAAGCATTTTTCCCTTACTCCTCTACCCATACACCAACTTCGGTAACGAACCCGACCCTTCTGATTTCATCAATCATCAGGGAAGGATCAAAACCCCTTTTCTGATCAAACCCAAATATCCCCTTCGAATCCCACTTAAAAATTCAGATTTAGCTTTTAAAATTCCTAATTTTCGAGAGCAATTCAAACTATATTGGTGAACTCAAGAATTGTCAAGTTTCGAATTTTCTGTTTTCTGATTTCTCACTGTAACTTCAAACTTAATACAGTACTAACTAAATTTACTTACCTGAATCTATTTTATAAAGCAAGAGCACAATATTATTAACCATTTCTCTTTAGTACTTAAAATAAAAATTTAATTATATAGTGAGATATGAATTTATTTGAGATAAAGATGGGACTGTTATCAACAACAGAGCACAAAAATGAAATAGTCATAAACAAGTATGCAAGCAATATCATACTCACAAACACATATTTATATTCAAGCTCCAACAATCATTAGAGACCATATTACCACACATGCAATAAGATTCATTCAGATTTTAAAAAGAAAGAACCCCCTTTCTTTCTTTTTTTTACTCCCAATTTTCTGTTGGAACAGAGCAGATATACTTTGTTTTTATCTTCCTCTTATTATTTATATTTTTTTTAGTAAGTTCACTATTAAATTTCACTTAGTAATAAATTTTAAAGGAAGTTATTATCCATACAACCTGATTTATTTATAGGTTAAGATCTAAAAATCATCTTGTTAAATGTTTCGAATTCTTAAAAACGGGTTTAAGGTCTGTAATGTTGAAACAGAGATATACTTTTACTTGTTCCAAATTATGAACCTAGGTACCACATTCATGTGTAAACAAAAATCAATTTTGTCAACATGCACAACCAAATTCATAGCAGACTTCACTGATTCATTACATGCCAAAACAAAATATTCGGGATCTAAGAGTTTACTCACCTGCAATTTGACTGAACAGAGAACATGCTTGCTATTTCATTCATCACTTCATTCATTTTTTCTTCTGAAAGTTTGCTTTTCTTATAAAACCTGGACCTTGATTCTAGATTGGAAACTGCAAAAATCTTGCATCTGAAATTATCATTTGACTTTGATCTCCTTACTTGAGCTTAACTATATCTGTAATCTTGTTTTAAATAAAGCTGCTACTGTCATGTATATTTTTTTCTTGAATCTCAGGTTTGAACACCTTGAAAAATTTGTTGTTTAAATTTTGATATTTTTCCTCAGTTTTTACTTTCTTTTTATTTCAAAGATGGAGAAGAAAAAATGCGGCCTGTTTTCTTCTTCTTTAACTAGTGAAGTATAGCAATATTCACTACTTTAGATTTTAAAGTAGTGAAGTAGAGCAATATATAATATATATATGTATTTATCACAAACTCCCAATTACTTATAGATATTAAGTAGTGAAGTATAGCAATATTCACTTGTATTTCAGATTATTAGTACGAAATGCTGAGTGAAGTATAGATATGATTTTATAATATCTGTTCTTAGTATAGCTTTAGACAGTGAGCATGATACAACTCTAAACTTGTTGCTGTTTTCTGCTTCTTTCTCTTTCTTCGTTCACTAACTATCTGGAATTTTCGGGATCGAGAATTCTGGGTCGTTACATTTGGTATCAGAGCTATCAACCAGTCCAAAGCACTCATCATCATTCAATCATTAATAATTACACAATATAGTGTATTTGAAAATAGAAAATATAGTGTATTTGCCATTGTATGTAATATCCCGAAATTTTGGACAATATAAATTTAATAATCTGTGTTTTAAATTTATATTGAATTGATAATTTTTATTAATAAATTGGATTTGATTTAAATAATCTTCTTTATTTAAATATTTAATTTGTGAATTTATTTTTAATGAGTTAATAAATTGTTTTCTATTTAATAATGTATATGTATTTGTATATATTTTAAATAGATAAGTTATTCTTAATTAAATTAGTATAGCATAATTTTAATGTTTTAAAAATGGAAATTTTGATTTGTTTTTAATTTAAGCTTTTCAAAAATATTTAATTAAATAACTATATGATTTTAAATATGAGATAAATGCTTTAATTAGTTTAAAATTCATTTTAATGAATAAAACCGTTATTGAAAATAGAAAATATAGTGTATTTGCCATTGTATGTAATATCCTGGAATTTTGGACAATATAAATTTAATAATCTGTGTTTTAAATTTATATTGAATTGATAATTTTTGTTAATAAATTGGATTTGATTTAAATAATCTTCTTTATTTAAATATTTAATTTGTGAATTTATTTTTAACGAGTTAATAAATTGTTTTCTATTTAATGTAACGACCCTAAATTTTCCAACCCGAAAATTTCAGATAGTTATGAAAAAGAAGAAAGAGATAGAAGAAGAAGAACAGAAACACCAAACATCTCATAATCGCAGCGGATAAAATATAATAATAAATAATAACAGTTTACAAAGAATATTATATCTGTCGATTACACTTTAATACCATTAGAGTTTCACAAATATACAGTCATTGATAATATACAAATCATGTCTCGAATATATAATAATATACTGCAGCGGAAATACTTTAAACGTACTTGCCATCCAGCTCGTCTCCTGAGCTCCAAAACGTACCTACCTGAAAATCTGTAATACTCGGTCTGACCCGAGCAAAATGTAACGACCCAGAAATTTCGATCCCGAAAATTCCAGACAGTTAGTGAAAGAAGAAAGAGAAAGAAGAAGAAAACAGCTACAAGTCACAGAAACCTCACATTCGCAGCGGATTAAATATAATATCAAATAGGAGTTATACAAAGGAAACTATATATGTTAATTTTCATTTAGATACATCAGAGTTACACATATACATAAACACTGGATAAACAATCATGTCCAGATACTACAATATCACAGCTCAAGTCAAACATATTCTATCACTAAAGATATCAACCAATTCAAGGCATTAACATCATTCAATCCCTCATAAACAAGATTTATCACTTTTCCAATTAATTTAACTCCTCTCTAATTAAATTAATATCTAACATTAATCACTTAGATTTTCCATTACTTATATTAACTAATTAATTAATCATCCTTTAATTATCCATAATTACCATTAATCAATCCTTAATTTGATCAATCCTTACTTACGCTTGGTTAATCTTTAATTACCCTTGATTAATCTTTCATTATTGACTAATCATCCTTCCAGTATTAATTAATAAAACATAAACTATCCTTAATTACTTGGTTAAACCAACTTATTAATTAGTCTTTTAATTACACTGAGTAATTAGCACTTAATTACTTCCACTAAGTAATTATTCTTTCAATTACTTTCCACCAAGTAATTTCTAGTTAATTAATTAGATCTAGTAATTATTCATTAATTTCTTCACTAAATAATTACACTTCCCTTATTGCATTAATTAATGATACTTAATCCATCACCAAATAATTCTCTTTAATTAATTAAACTTAATTAATTAATTAAAATTAACCACATTTACTTAATTTATTACATAGGGTAATTAATTTCCTTTAATTACTTCATTAAGTAATTACCTTCCATAATTCTCTTATACTAAGTAATTAACCTTTTAATTACTTATTACTTAATTATTTCTTAATTAATTAACCTAGATTAATCAATCCTTAATTAAGTAATTAATTATACTAGATAAATTTCCCAAACTAATTTACCTTAGTTTAATCACCCACATTAATCATTTTGGTTAATTCAGTAATTTATACTTTAATCACAATCAATTACACCAATGTCATGTTATTTGAAAACACTTAGAGGTTCATTTCATAATTTAACTAAAGCAAAATTTATAACCAAACAATTTTAAACAAAAGTCAAACTTTGAATTATTTTATTTATTTATTTTTATTTTTATTTTTAAAAAAAAACTTCGTTTAAACATCAAACTTTAAATTAACATTCATTCATTATACAAAGAACATTGATTGAGGAAATAGTTTAACCGAGCCCAGCCCGTCATAATCCTGACCAGCCCAAAGTAAGTACGCACGGCCCACCCAACAACTTCTTCCTCCCTCATGTTCTTCTTCTTCCAATATCCCTCCAAACCATCCTTAAACATGGAGGGACTGTGCACGTTTGGGTGCACGTGTACAACGCCAAATTAATTCTCTTTCTATTCACAAGTTATTCTCCTTTTCAAAAGGTTAATTACTATGTATGTAAAAGCCAAAGGTGGTTTAAAATTTTAAAATATAACTTGGTATGTAAAAGAAATTAATATGTATATATGTAGATATACAAAATGTAACGTCTCGAAAATTTCGATCCAGAAATTTCCAGATAGTTAGAGAAAAGAAGAAAAGAGAAAGAAGAAGAAACAGAAAACTCAAACTCAGAATCTCACATTCGCAGCGGATAAAATATAATATCACATAAATAATAGTTTTACAAAGAAAAACTTATCAGTATATTCACATTTATATATATCAGAGTTACAATCAATACACAACAGTGGATAGTCTAAGACAACGTATTCTAGTTATAACATAGCACATCACAGCGGAAAACACCATACGATCCTGCCCTCCAGCTCGCCTCCTGAGCTCCAGAACGTCCTTACCTGTCTGTAATACTCGGTCTGACCCGAGCATTACATATCACAATAATCCTTTCATTTATCTTCATTTGGAGTAGTCGTCGTCATTTTAGTAGTCAGTGTATTTGTATAGGATGATATATATTCATGTATATTATTCACGATAATGTACTTGTATATGTAACTTCCAGAGTCGACAGTTGTAGTTGTATCATATGTACTGTATCACATTTATTGTAACTGACTTCAGTTATATATATATGAGACTTTTGTTATTGTGTTCCGCATTTAGTTTAACTGCGTTATTATTATATATATTGTCCTAAACTATTATGAACCATCGTAGTTCGTTTTGTACTGGAATTGGGTATGTCGATGGGAGTAAATAAATAAGAGATGAAAAATAAAAATATTTACCACTCCTATCGAAGTAACGAATACTAGTGTAAGGCCTAATTACGGATGGTCGCTCCTATTCAGCCTTATTCTTCATAATAACAGACAGTATTTCTTTTAATACTCTTTGTTATTGCGAGCATAGAGATGGGGCGTCACAGACGGCATCAAAACATAGCACACCTCAATGAAAAAAGACACACGCCATCCATGACATACTCTGCTCACAAGCCAATATATACGAATAGTAGAACTGTGCTTAGCAATCTTGGAGTGAAGGGAAATAGGGATGCACTACCCCTGTGTTATTTTGACACTAAAAAAGGGCGAAGTGACACAACGTGCCGCCATCTAGACATGAGCACAGAGTGACTACACTCAAAGGGCTGAATGGACCCCTATATCATTTCAAAACCTATGCATTACTAGTACATCCAAGAATGGATCTGCACTGCACTGACCAAGGGCTACCTAAGCAGCCACACGGAGTCAAAAGCAATCCAAGGGCTGCATACAGGGCCACTCAAATAGTGCACTAGCTTAGATCGACGCTCATGAGTAAGAATTAAAGATATAAGTATCCCTCGTTAGCAATCCATGCAGTCCATAACTCAGAGCAGCTCGGCACGAAATCGCGTCAAGCGATTACCTTCATAGATGGTGGCCCAATCGCCCTAGCTACTAACCTTGTAAATATCATCAATACTCAGGCCAGATAAAAGCAGCGACCATCTTTTGAGGCAAAAGTAATAAAAGAGGCGCAGCTCACTCTGAAGAAAAAAAGGACAGCAGCTACTATACCCGCGAAAGGAAGTAACACCTGAGGTATTCACCCTTCGAATAGACTCAAAAAGCCCATTCAAATCTGGAACGTCATGCCTCAAATTCAAACATTCCCTTTAATTTCATATCTTCTGCAAAAACAAAAAATTCAATCGCTCAAGTAAGAGTTTTCCACCAAAAACACATCAGTAATATTTTTGCATTAAATAGATATAGCGAATGGATGACACATGGCATAATCCAAAGGCAGAAACAAAAGGACAGAGAAAGATGATGGCGATCCGCGTGCATCTCTATACTATAAATAGAAAAGCACTGTAGTAAGAAAGGGACCTTTTTCTCGATTATTATTTTTAAGATTGAAAAAGCATAAGCATCGTACTCTCTGCCATTAAAATTTGTAGCAAGAAGTATAAAGAAGAAATTGGCGTTTCCCCATGAACGTAGGATTCCTTAATATGCGACCCATGTTAATTCTCTAGGTCTTTTACTTTTTTGCATTTTTTTTTGAAACCTAGATTTCACTCTTAAATTTTGTCGTGGCTTCATTTGAATTAAGTGCTAGTTCGACTTGACATTTTAACAAGCAGTTAAAGTACAACCACATAATTGTTTAAGCTCCCAGCAACACAATTACTATCTAAAGAAAAGATTAATGTTACCTAAATTTGTTGATTCTAAACCCTTGAAGTAAGTATCGCTAAAGTTACTACACATTCATTTGAAAGTGGTGAGAAAAAAATCTCACCAACATTTTGGCAATTGAAGGAGGGCTCGAACCTTTGTTCATTTCCTACATCTAGTAAACCCACCATTATTCGACATACCATTAATCCCACTGATCCACCTGCCCCTCCTGCTCAAGAACACTTGGCTTTGAAGACTACGAAAAAGTCACTCATAACTTCGAAAGCCCAAATTAAAGGAGCTTCGATTGAAGTCCCTGTATACCCCTTCCTGATTGCATTTCAATCCTTCACAAACCAGATGAAACAATGTATAAAAGGGATAGAGAAAACAGTGGCCCAGCATGTTACATGCAGACCATCCTTGCCTCCACATTCTATAGCTCACTGCCATTATTCACCTTTTGCGTGGGCTATTCAGTGAGGGAACGATAATGACCCAGTAATAAGAACAGTGATGCTGGCCCAAAGTTGAATACCAAGCTCAAAAGCAAGATCCAGGCCAACCCTTAAATCAAAACGAAGTTGGCCAATATTAACCCACTATAGGTTGAAAAAAAACTCAATCTGCCCTTGATGATGAAGACCCCACTTCTGAGAGTAAAACATCCCAGATCGATCAAAGAGAGAGCAAAATCCATGAGCTAAAAGCTAAAGTAGTGCAGCTAGCAAAAATCTACCAATAAAGCGCTAGGGAAAAAAAATAAGGAAAGTGATTAGAACAGCAGAATGTCATGCCACAGCGTAAAGGCAATCCAAGAAAAAGTAGATGGTTATATCAAATGGAGTATGTCAAATCTGCAGTGCAACCTTAGAGAACTTCCTGCCTCGGCTATGAAAAGTAACGGGGGCAGAAAGATATCATCCACCTACGAAGTGACAAAAGGAATTAAACCTTACAATAAACATTCCTCTCACTCACACCCGTGGATAAATATATGGGATGACCAGGGCTAAGCTTGCATACAACATGCCAAACAAAGGAAAGAAACCAAAACAAAGCGAGGTGTAGCATATTGCCGCTTTCACTGAGCTATTGGTCATCATACCGACAATTGCCGACATCTAAGTGATGAAATAGAGAAGCTGATTGAGAGAGGTTACCTGGGCAGCTTCTAGAAGGCAAACGATGATGATAGGACATGAAACCTAACCCCAAACATAAATGAAACAAAGCTGGAAAACCCTTCTAACCATATAGCCTCAATTCACGGAGGACCACACCTTGTTGGCACAGGCAAGAAGGAACAAGAGAAATATGTGCAAGCAGCCAAGGTCCAGCAAAAGACAATTTTCTATATCAAGCAGGAGCTTGCATCGAAATTACATTCACGGCAGCTGATGCGGCAGAAGTGTTCCCACACAATGACCCACTTGTTATCACGGTGCTGATAAAATATTGTACTATAAAGAACTTCATTGATTCTGAAAGCTCAGTGAACGTCATTTTCAAGTTTGCATATGATCAAATGAAACTACCATCAGAGATCCTAAAACCCGGTTCTAATTATCTTTGTTGATAATTAGATATTTGTTGTTTCTGATTATCGTTTTTGATAATTAGATATTTGTTGTTTCTGAGTATCCTTTTTTATAATTAGATATTTGTTGATTTGAGATTTCTGATTATTGTTTTTGATAATTAGATATTGGTTGACTTGAGATTTCTGATTATCGTTTTCGATAAGTAGTTATTTGTTGATTTGAGATTTCTGATTATCATTTTTGATAACTAGATATTTGTTGATTTGAGATTTCTGATTATCGTTTTTGATAAATGGATAATTGTGTTTTCTGATTATCTACTTGATAATTAGATTTTGTTGAGAATTTGTGAAATTCTTTTATGAAATTAAAAGAATAGTACGCGGGTCAGACCGAGTTATTTTAGGTTGTTGATATCTTGCTTTGGGTTGTTGCTTGAGGCCTTGACTTTGTATGCTCTTCATATATGCTCTGATACCAACTGTGACGTCCCACCTCTATACTCACAATAACAAAGAGTATTAAAGGGAAATACTGTTTGTTATTACGAAGAATAAGGATGGGTAGGAGCGGCCATCCGTAGTTAGGCCTTACACTAGTATTGGTTATCTCGATGGGAGTGGTATATTTTCTTTTTTTATCTCTTTATCTATTTACTCCCATCGAACTGTGCGCCCCACCTCTACACTCGCAATAACAAAGAGTATTAAAGCGAAATCCTGTCTGTTATTACGAAAAATAAGGCTGGATAGGAGCGGCCATCCGTAGTTAAGCCTTACACTAGTATTGGTTATCTCGATAGGAGTGGTATATATTCTTTTTTTCAACTCTTTATTTATTCACTCCCATCGACATATTCAATTCCAGTATATAACGAACAACGATGGTTCATAATAGTTTAGGACAACATATATAATAATAATACAGATAAGCTAAATGCGGAACACAGATAATGTAAAATCTCATATATATATATATACATATATATATATATATATACATACATATATATATATATATAAAACTGAAGTCAGTTACAATACATGTGATACAATACATATGATACAACTACAACTGTCGACGCTGGAAGTTACATATACAAGTACATTATCGACAATAACATACATGAATACATATCATCCTATACTATGACAACAACTACTCCAAAAGGTATAAAGAGACTTCATAGCTCAAGCCGCAACCCAAAGCAAGATATCAACAACCTGAAATAACTCGGTCTGACTCGAGTATTAAATTCAAAAGAAAATAATACGCGGGTCAGTCTAATTCAAACTCGGTTATTAATGCACGGAAGCAGTAATAATTAAATAACAAATAGACGACAGTCACAATAAATCTCACCTATCCAATCCTTTAATAAGGAATCGGATAACGATAAATTAACAACACGTAATAGTATTAAACAGCAAATCAGCAAATTCAAATTATCAATGAAGATAAATGAAAGGACTATCAATGAAGATAATTTAGAAAACAACAGGATTGCCTAAACGGCAATTTAACAACAAAATCTAATTATTAAATAAATAATTAGAAACTCATAATCTAATTATCAAATAGATAATTAGATAACAACAAAATGATCAATCAAACCAAATCAAAATACAATTTCAATATATTGAATTGGATACACAAAATAATTCAAGCAATTGAAATATCAATTTAAACGTCACTTCTGTTTGGCTGCAGCACACGCACGCGTGCACTGCCTCGCCACTACAATGATGAATTACACAAAAGCTTAGTGAATCAAAAGCAAATGGCACCATCTCGAGATCAAAATGAACCAAATGGAACTGCACAGCAAGCACAACATCCATCCAGTAACCATCAAGTGAACAAAGTGCACATGAAGGCACAATGAAAATTCACAATCAAACACAAGGTCAAACCCAAAATACCGGATTCAACTCAAGTGTAATAAAATAATGTCACAACTTTCTGCACGAGGTCAAATCCGAGCTACGAGCTGGATTCAACTCAAGTGTAATTAGAAAAAAAATCCAATTGCATAAATGCAATGCAAATCAATAAGCGCAAGACTGCATACAAAACGAAACTACAGTCACCACATGAATGCAACAGTTCAAGTTCCAAAATGCCAAGAGAAGATGACAACAGTGGTACAGTGGACCAACCTGAAACCAAACCAATATGCATATACAACTGCAAACTAGACAGTACACATAGGAGTGCAAAAGCAAATAGATCAAATGACAATGCAAGTCAGCACCAAAGACACAACCGAACAAAAAAATCAGTGCATCAGTGACGTCAACAAGTATGCAAGTAATTGCAACATGAACCAAACAGTACACAAAGGACATGGTCAGGCAACTTGAGCTCCAAAAGATACACCTGTATGCGACAGTGAAACTTGACAGTGCAAGCTTCAAAAAAATATACCCATGAAGGTTACACTACAACAGGTCGGAGAAGCAAACATATGCAACAGCAACAAGTGATGTACACATGAATGCAACACTGAAACTACAACACCAAGTGATACAACAGTTCAGTGAACAATTGGAGCACATTGGTTTGTATGTGAAAATATACATATTGCAATTTCAAGCTGCAGGTCAGAGATATAATGGCCGAAGTAAGAACACAAAGAAAAATGCAAAATCAACTCAACTCAAATGCAAAGCACAAAGGCTCGCATGACCAAGTGCACCGAAGATCAAGCTACAGCATGACAAATACAACTGATCAGAGGTGGGAACTTGCGGCATCAGACCAAACTACAATACAAAGAAATTATCAAAGACCAAGAACACAGCCGAGATGAACAATCACAATGCAAAATCATGTTCAGGGCCGAGATGTATATTTGTACAAAAATGAAATTATATACAGTGACACAGCCAGAAATGGGTACAACATATATGCAAGCAGTGACAATATAAAATCAAGCTGCAACATCTACGCAATGACGACCAGGTATCAACAGTGAATCAAGAATGACTCGAGTGCTGCTAGAATTCAAAACCAAGTAGTCAACATGAAAAATCAAAACCAGTGTACAGTTCGTACAAATATGCATGTATCAGAGAGTATATGCAGAGCATACAAAGTCAAGGCCTCAAGTAAAACACGTGCATAATAGCCGATGCCAATACACAAAGCAATTGTAAAGTCGATGTCAGGTGCATACATGAAACAATGAACCCGACAAGGCACAGAAAAATTCAAGTAAAGCAAAAGTCACAAGGGATATCAAAAATATCCTACGTCATAGCATTAAGTTCGAACCAAGATAATGGTCACAGAGGAATAATTCTAAGCAACAGCCGAAGTCCAGAAATCAAAATAGCTTCATATGGCCAAATGCAAACAAATTCATGAAGCAGCAGTTTCAAAAAAAAAGGATCGAACAAATTCAAATGTCAACAAAATCGAAGTGGCCGATGTCAACTAAAATCAACACCGTGATTGTCAAGAAATCAAGCAACAAAAGTCGCGAATTTGAACAAGTCGGAAATCATTAAAACTTGAATTAGATGTGAGTGAAGAAAATCGCTCACCTTATATTGACGAGCAGCCAAAAAAAATCGACGAAAGCAACAACTGGAAAACATCTATTTCGATTGAACGGCTCGAAGCGGCGCTTCAATTTCATTAATAACCCTAATTTGCAACGAAGAAGGAATAAAAGCTCTAATTTATAATCAGAGAGGAACAACGAAAGAACGAGCCACCATTATTTCGTTCGCTTTGTTTAGTTTAGGGTTTGCCCAACGAAAATAAAGGAACGGGCATCGGCCTTGATAAGTATCACAACACCAAAAAGAAACGTGGCCCAATATTCAAATTTGTAGGGTCCACATAACCACTTAACAAATTTATAAAAGAATTTCAACCCAATAAAATCCCAACAGCAATTAGCTATCAACATTAACCGTTTAATGACGATAAATAAATTGATGTGAAATCTTGGGTTGTTACAGCGGTCCTGAACCAATCTATGATTTTAGTAATATCGCCACCGTCCTAGTAGGACAACATGTCTGCTTGTTGCAGTTGGAACAGCCCCGCTACACAAGTCATTTTATGCAGGCTTCTTAATCATCGATCTGGCCTTGCCATACAATGCTTTCTTGGATAGACCCGCTCTGATTGACTTGGGGGCCAATCATTTCTCAAAAGGGCATGCTTATGAAATTCAACACTCATTCTAAGATAGGGTCAATGAGAGGGGAGTAATTTTTAGCTAGGAAACTATACAATGTAACTCTTAACTCTAGCAATAAAATTATTTCAAACTGTTCTGCTGTTTCTTCTAATATTTGCAATAATAGTAATAAACAAGAAACTAAAGCAATTCGAACTGCATTGGTACAGAGCATACAAATCGATGCCAAGGCAAACCGTTCTTAAACACCAAAATCCGAAAAGAAAGAGAAAAGAACATATATGCACGTGATCGGCACTGATGAATATAATTCAGTTTACGCTATATACTCCTCTGAAGAAGCCTAGAAATAGGCATCCTTAATGAACTCACAACCAAGGAAGGATGCGAAAAGCGAGATGAACCGAGGTTAGGGGCATCAAAGATAGATTATCTCGAAGATGTATAGAATAGATCCAGAAGATCCCACAAAGGTACTCAACATAGGAAAGAACCTTAGCGTAGAAGCCCGTGTTAAGGTGATAGACTTCCTAAAGAGTTCAAGCGATGTATTTGTCTGGACTCATTCAAACATGGTAGGAATAGACCCAGCCATCATCTGTCATACACTAAACATCGATCCATGTGCTCGTCCAAACAGATAAAAGCATAGAATCTTTGATCAAGAAAGATACAATACCCTACACGAAGGAGTCAAAAGGTTGAAGGAAAACGGATTCATTAGAGAGTGAATCGCTAACCCAATGTTCGTAAAAAACCCAATGGAAAATGGAGTACATTGATCATCCAACCTCAACAGGGACTGCCCAAAGTATAGCTTTTCTTTACCCAAAATTGATCAATTAGCAGATGCAACCAGGGGATATAAACTTGTAACAACCCGCATATTTAACGATTTTTATATTTAAATATTTTATTTAAATATTTTATAGATACTCGGAATTTAGTCCGAAAAGCTACTTTTTGCATACGGTCGAATTAGGACTCGGGACCACTCCCATTGAGTTTAAAATGACGTTTGCGATCTTTTTAAGTGTAAACTTTGATATGTTTGGAGTTAGTCAAGTTTTGCTACTTTTTCACTTTGGGTTTGGGTTTGGGTTCAGCCCTATGTTTAACTTATACTCAAATCTGAACCACTCCTCCCCATTCACCCTCACTTCCTTCTCTTTTCAGTTCTAAAGCATCAATGGTGGGAGAGATGGGAAATTAAAACTCCAAGCCCTAGTTTTCTTTTGCAAATCAAACTCTAGCTCCAAACTAATAGAAGAACCCATTGGTAAGCTTCTCTTCTTCTTCTCCAACTCATTCTCTTATCAATTTCAGAAATTCCTCAACCTAACTTTGGGAATGTTCTTCTTTTAAAGCTTAGAATCAAGCTTCTTGAGTTGGATTTGAAGAGTGGTTGATTCTCCTTTGCTTCCAAGCTTCTTCTTCAATCGTTTGGGTTCAAAGGTGAGATTTTTATCTCACATCTTAGTCTATAACTATCTTCGATTGTTAGGTATGAATTCCTAACACTTATTCGTGTGCATTTGCTTTTGGTTTGGATTGATTTGGTGAATATTCCAATTTTTGGTGTTTTGGTTTCAATCCTTTAAAAATCATAGCTTTGATGTTCAAATGCGTTTTTGGTGATGCAACGAAAAGCTCATAGGGCCGGGTAGTCGATAGGCATAAATCCTTAGTGCCGGTGCTCGAGTGGTTGTAAATTGGTCGTGATTGGCCATTGTATTCGATGGGCTAGGAAGGGACTGGGAACAAGTCCGGCCGACCGAGCTCTGCTGCCGGCCGACCGACCTGCTTCCAAAGTGCAAAGCACTTCTCTGCCTCAGGGTTTGGTCGACCGACTGCAGAGCACAGTCGACCGACCTGCTTCCCGAGAATTTTTGTAGAACAGGTTCCGGTCGACCGAGCTCTGTAGCCGCCCGACCGACCTGTTGCTGTTTTGCCTATTTCGCCTATTTTGCGTGGTTTCCAAATTTAATCGATTCGTGTTATTTCCCTATTTGTTGTTATCATTTGTTATTAACTTTGGTGACTTCTTTACTTCGGGAATATTTTTTGAATATCCGTTTTGATGGATTCAGTATCGATATCTTTGGATTTTCATTTACGTCTTCGAATGTGAATTTTGGTGATTGATTGTTCTACAATCATTTTTGTGATTTGTCACTTTAAAAATATAAAGGTTTCAATACTAGTATTAAATATCAAAACCTCTTCATCAAAACGATTTGAACACTATTTTAATACAAAGCTCGTTTCTAAAACCGTGTTCCAATCTACTAGTATACACAAATCTTTACCTCACTCGTATGAGAAATCTAATTAAACGGCTTAGTAAAACAAGTGGTACGAAATGCTTGTGTTTACTTCGTTGGTTAATTCTTGGACTTGTTCGATTGAATCTCTTGTGACAATTTTCTAGTGGAGATCTACAGTTTGTTCATAAATATTTAAGTTAAGCAAGTGGTTATGGGACATGAAGCTAAACTCGTATATTTACTAGCTTAGTGTAATTGACACTTCTCGTTGATCATGACGATCATCTTTGTGATTTAGACTAGCAATGTGCGATGTCTCTTTGTCTGCGAGGGAGACTAAACCCCGTTTTGTAGAGTTTCGACTCAAATTGGTGGGGTAGCAACCCATGGTCTTCGAGCCGTTTGTGGAGCTTCGGCTCAATTTGTGATGGTTAGCAACCATGGAATTAGTGTTCCGTTTGTGATACACGTGTTGGTGAGTTTTATGCTTCCGTTTGTGATAGGCCTTCCCTCTTTTTGTGATTTCTGGGTTTCTTGAGATGATTTCTAGAATTTGTGTTTCACCAATTTTCGTGATTTCCATTGATAAGTTTTATCAATATTTGTGCATTGGTGAATTTGTGCGTCATTGACTTTTGTGATTGACATTGATATAATCATCAATATTTATGGTTTGGTGAACGAAATAACGAGTATGACATTTTTTTTGATTCATGTGTAGATTTTGTGATATTGATTAATCTCTTGTTGATTTTCATTTACTTATATATATCGCAGCTTGGCATTGTGATTATTATGTATTTAGTCGTACCTCTTATTCTTTATCGCTTCATCTGATATTTATAGTTAGACTGATCCGTTTATCATTTTCTTATTAAATAATACTCGGGTCAGACCGAGATGTTACAGGTGCTTCAGCTTGACTTCTCACTTGGGATTGATTTCTCTGACTTTTGGCTAACTACTTAGATTAGTAGTTTATTTTGTTGTATACACATGAGAAATGGACTCATAGTTGTATTCTTTTGTATAGCACATCTTGCTATTCTTTTGTATTATTGTGGATCTTTTTGACCACTACTCTGATATACACTTTCATGTGTTAGTTATATATTCATATCTTCTTCCGCCTTTGTGATATGAATTATCTGTGACTGATTTGTGTTATGCTTATTTCTATATTTGTTTCCGAGGATTATTATAGCCACTGTGTAGTAGCTTTGAGTTTGTATCGGTGTGTCGGATTTCCTCTCGAATTCAAATGCTTGTTATACTATCCAACATAGCGGTGCTCGCACAAAGCAATTGCACGGATGGTCGCTCCTCAACAGCCTTATCCTCCGTGCTAGTTGACGGCATTACCCCGTAGTGTTCTTGGCTAGCGTGGGTACAGAGGTGGGGCGTCACAGCTTGGTATCAGAGCCAAACTTCGGAACAAAAGGAAATATTATAACAAGGATCATCGTCCTAAGTCCATCTTAGGAGTCGTGCTTTAGGATTTAATTCGGGTCTTCGTACCGATTTATCCTATTTTCTTTATGATTCCTTATTTTATCCATCAAGATTGCTTGATATTTATTTTGAGAATAACTTTTCTCCTTCTTTCTTTTCTAAAGGAAGGGAAATGGTTAGTTCTAGCAGTCCTAGCGCTGGTCAATCCAGTAGACCTTCTCTGGATGGCGCATTCATGACTGCCCAACAACTTTTGGATCTTGTAAAGAATCAAGAGTTTATCTGTGCTTTGAGTAAGAACCCCGAAATGGTTCTACCTTTGAAACTTGAAGTTTTTTTCAATCAGCTTGTGGATGTTACTCTTCTTCATGGAGAGGTTGGTAAAGGAAGTGTTTGTGATATTGGGACTTCCAAGAAGCGGCATATTAAGTTCAAGAGCCTTAATCTCAATAAAAGAGTGAAGCAAACTACTTTTGTAGCAGAGACTCCAATCCCTTATCGTGGAGGATGCTACAATTGTAATTCTAAGGACCACTATGCAAAGGAGTGTCCGGAGCCACTCTTTTGTTGCTATTGCAGAAATACAGGTCATCATATTTCTGTCTGCCCCATACTTCAAAGCAAGAAGAAGGTGGAACAAGAAACTTCGGTAGCCAAGACTCCTACCCCAAGTCGTAATCAATGCTACAATTGTGGTTCTACGGACCATTGTGTAATTAAGTGCCCGAAACCCCTCGATTGCTGCTATTGCAAAGGCTCGGGTCATTACTTATCTACATGTCCCAAACTCCCTAGCAAGAGGGAGGGAAAGTTGAAAGTCGTGCAAGCCCCTTGTGACACTTCTCTTGGTTAAGGTATTTCTCATTCAATCCTTGATGACATTTGCTTTGCGATTATCTTGTTCCTGTTCTTTTTGATATGGGTTCCACCTCACTATTTTATATCAAAAGAACTTGTTGATTCTTTCCCTTTAAACAATTTTGGGCTTGATGTCTTCCTTGAGAATTGCGAATCCGGATGGTAGATCCGCAACACTCAATTTGCTTTCTATTGATGTCGAAATTATTTTATGTGATTTTTCTTTCCGAGCCGATATTTTTTTACTTAGGCTTCGGAATTGATTTGTGTTAAAGGATTGGCTTTTTCATTACGAAGCCATATCCTTTGTCCCGTGTGGACTATTCATCTTCGACATTTTCAATCTGTTAAGCAGATTTCTGTTTTTTCCTTTATGATTTTGATTCCAACTTGATGGCATCATTTTATTCCTTAAGCCCAATTATAAGGAAAGTGTTATTTCTCTCATTCATTTAGTTTGAGAAATTTTTCGTTATTTTTGAATTTGTCTTAGGACTGTAACCTAAGCAATCTTTTGAGTAGTGTTAAGGTCTTTTCAGCTCGACCTTGCCACCAGTTTTCATTAGCTATGGATTGCGGAAGTTAACATTTCACTTACCGCATTCCGCACTCGTTATGATTCTTATGAATGACTTATTATGTCATTCGGTTTATCCAGCTTATTTCATCCATTTTATAAATCGAGTATTCTATGACTATTTCGATGAGATCATTTTTGTATATATTGATTTTGGATGAAAATAGCAATTTAAAATTTTTACAAATCTTTTTCATAAAGATTTATTTATAAGTATAATTGAATTTTTGTTCTTAAAGAAAGCAAAGAATATTTGTAAAACTTTTAAGGAACTTGTTTATTGTAAAGAAGATGATTTTGTAATTGTATTGCCCATTGAGTGCTTTAAGAATTTTGGTCGCTGCGCTTGATCAACGTTATCGATAGGAATTTCCTAAACGCTTTGATGAGACAATCAGACACGATATATTGACTTGTAAAAATGTAAATTTTTCTAAAAAGATTACTACATAAAGATAAATGTAATTTTGAAAGTTTTAACTTTTCAGGAAAGAAGATTATTCAAAAGAAATTCTTTCTTTTCGATACTCTTATTCTTGTGATTCCCGAAGGGAACCAAGACTTTATCTTTTGTACCAATGCATATCGTATTGGTTTGGATGTCATTCTCTTGCAAAAGATAACGTGCTATCACTTGTGCTTCTAAATCATTAAAGCCGATCGAGACTAGGTATGCCACTCATGATCTAGTGCTCGCGGCTATTGTTTTCGCTTTTAGAATTTGGCATCATTATTTTTGGGAGAGAGATTTGTTCTCCACCTCGATCACAAATCTTTGGAATATTTATTTTCTCATAAGGAACTTTATGTCGACTCGAGTTCTTGGCGTCTTATGATCTTGATATTCTGGAAGTCGTGTTGCCAATGCGCTTTGTCGTAGGCAACAAGTTGTTGTTTCTATGATGATATCTGAATGGAACGATCTCGAGATCTTATCCACTTGTGAGATTCGAGACCGCACATCTGGTTTATGTTCATCATTTGTTTTATAGGCTCATCCTTCTCTTTAGACCGCATTCTTGAAGCTCAAAGGCTAGATCCCGAATTGGCTCTTCTTGGCCAAAATATTAAGGATAAAGTTGATATTGAAGGTTTGAAAGACTTTGATATCGATTCTCGTGGCGGCATTCGAAAATTTGGTAGACTTATCGTACCAAATATTAGTGATCTTCGTAAAGACATTTTAGAAGATTCACATCGTTCTAAATTTACCATTCATCCCGGTAGTAGTAAAATGTACGCAGATATGAAGCGACTTTATTATTGGGAGGGAATGAAACTTGACATCGCTAACTCCGTTAAGCGTTGCATGACTTGCCAACTCGTTAAGGCCGAACATCAAAGGCCCGGCGGGTTATTGCAACCTTTAGAAATTCTAATTTGGAAGTGGGACCAAATTTCCATGGATTTTATAGATGGCCTTCCCCGTTCTCGTTCGGGTCATGATAACTTATGGGTGATTGTTGATAGACTCACTAAATCCGTCCATTTTATTCTCGTTCGGTCCAATCGAACCGTTCCTCTTTTGGTCAAACTCTTTGTTAAAGAGATTGTTAAATTACATGGGGTTCCTACTTCTATTGTTAGTGATCGTGATCCATTGTTTACTAGTGGATTTTGGAAGAGTCTTCAAAAAGCTTTGGGAATGAAGCTTAATTTTAGTACCGCTTATCATCCCCAGTCCGATGGACAAATCGAGCGTGTGAATCAAACTCTTGAAGATCTTCTTCGTGCACGTGTTCTTGATTTTGGTGGAAGTTGGGAAAATCATATTTCACTTGTTGAATTTTCCTATAATAATAGCTTCCAATCTAGTATTGGTATGACACCTTTCGAGGCACTCTATGGAAGGCCATGCCGATCTCCTTCTTGTTGGCTTGAGGCCGGTGAGAAGCCGGTTTTAGGTCTAGATTTTATTCGTGATTACACAGAAAAGATTGAACTTATTCGACATAGGATGAAAGAAGCCCAAAGCAGACAAAAATCCTATGCCGATAACCGGAGAAGGAAGTTAGAATTTTCTGTGGGAGATCTTATGTTCATTCGAATTTCACCTATGAAGGGTGTTGTACGTTTCAGTCGATCGGGAAAATTAGCGCCACGATCTATTGGGCCATTTCCTATCACCGAACGTATTGGTTCCATGGCTCATCGCCTTACATTACTGGCTCAGTTTTCTGCTATGCATGACATGTTTCATGTTTCTTAATTACAAAAGTGCGTTCGAGATTCCGATTCTATTCTTGAGCCCGGTGTTGTGGAAGAAATTGAAGTTTCGCCTAATCTAACCTTTGAGCAACGTCCTGTTCGTATTATTGCTTCGGAAGTCAAACGACTTCGAAATAAGAATGTTCCGCTTGTGAAGGTTCAATGGTCTTCAAATCCTAAGGATTGTTCTTGGGAGTCTAGAGAGTTCATCGAGCGATCACATCCGGACTTGCTTTCCCGTGCACTTTAAGGTGAACCTTTTACTTCAAATTTCTTTTGTGTTGAATATGCTTTTATGGTTGTTACTTTATATTTTCTTCTTAAATATTGCGAGGATGCAGTTTCTTTAAGGAGGGGAGTCTGTAACAACCCGCATATTTATCGATTTTTATATTTAAATATTTTATTTAAATATTTTACCGATACTCGGAATTTGGTCCGAAAAGCTACTTTTTGCATACGGTCGAATTAGGACTCGGGACCACTCCCATTGAGTTTAAAATGACGTTTGCGATCTTTTTAAGTGTAAACTTTGATATGTTTGGAGTTAGTCAAGTTTTGCTACATTTTCACTTTGGTTCAGCCCTATGTTTAACTTATACTCAAATCTGAACCACTCCTCCCCATTCACCCTCACTTCCTTCTCTTTTCAGTTCTAAAGCATCAACGGTGGGAGAGATGGGAAATTAAAACTCCAAGCCCTAGTTTTCTTTTGCAAATCAAACTCTAGCTCCAAACTAATAGAAGAACCCATTGGTAAGCTTCTCTTCTTCTTCTCCAACTCATTCTCTTATCAATTTCAGAAATTCCTAAACCTAATTTTGGAATGTTCTTCTTTTAAAGCTTAGAATCAAGCTTCTTGAGTTGGATTTGAAGAGTGGTTGATTCTCCTTTGCTTCCAAGCTTCTTCTTCAATCGTTTGGGTTCAAAGGTGAGATTTTTATCTCACATCTTAGTCTATAACAATCTTCGATTGTTAGGTATTAATTCCTAACACTTATTCGTGTGCATTTGCTTTTGGTTTGGATTGATTTGGTGAATATTCCAATTTTTGGTGTTTTGGGTTCAATCCTTTAAAAATCATAGCTTTGATGTTCAAATGCGTTTTTGGTGATGCAACGAAGAGCTGATAGGGCCAGGTAGTCGATAGGCATAAATCCTTAGTGCCGATGCTCGAGTGGTTGCAAATTGGTCGTGATTGGCCATTGTATTCGATGGGCTAGGAAGGGACTGGGAACAGGTCCGGCCGACCGAGCTCTGCTGCCGGCCGACTGACCTGCTTCCAAAGTGCAAAGAACTTCTCTGCCTCAGGGTTTAGTCGACCGACTGCAGAGCACAGTCGACCGACCTGCTTCCCGAGAATTTTTGTAGAACAGGGTCCGATCGACCGAGCTCTGTAGCCGGCCGACCGACCTGTTGCTGTTTTTCCTATTTCGCCTATTTTGCGTGGTTTTCAAATTTAATCGATTCGTGTTATTTCCCTATTTGTTGTTATCATTTGTTATTAACTTTGGTGACTTCTTTACTTCGGGAATTTTTTTGGAATATCCGTTTTGATGGATTCGGTATCGATTTCTTTGGATTTTCATTCAAGTCTTCGAATGTGAATTTTGGTGATTGATTGTTCTACAATCATTTTTGTGATTTGTCACTTTAAAAATATAAAGGTTTCAAATGTACCATCCCCATTATCATCCCCATTATCAGGGAAGATCCTGGGTCACATAGTAAGTGGACGTGGCATAGAAGCAAACCCAGAGAAGATTGAAACCATAAGGAAGATGGGGATCCTACGGAAAGCGAAGGATCTTATGACCTTAACTGACAGCGGCAGCCCTATGTAGATTCATCTCAAAAGCAACGGATAAGTGCATCCCATTCTTCGACCAAGTAAGGAAAGGGCAAAATGTCGAATGGACGAAGGAATGCAAAGCCATATTATCAACACTCCCATACTATCTAAAATGGTAACAGGTGAGCATTTGTATGTTTATTTAGTTGTATTTGATAGAGCAGTTAGTTCTACAATAACATGAGAGAATGAAGGGGCGCAGAGGCCCATCTACTTCACAAGCAAGCTGAACTACTCGGTCATCGAAAAGCTAGCTACAACCTGCTCCATACAACAAGGAAGTTGTGGCCCTATTTCCAAGCACACTCCATCAATGTCGTCACAGACAAACCCTAAGGCAGATACCGCAGAAGTCAGAAACATCAAGCTGCTTAAGGAAATGGGTAATGAACTCAATTAGTACGACAACACTTAGTCCTCGGAAGGCAATCAAAGGTCAAGCACTAACAGGCTTCATCGCAGGATACACTTTGCCAGCCGAACCTTAACTAATGGAAGAAGCCTCAACCCCTCAATTTTGGAAATTGTTCATGGACAAAGCATCAATGAACAAAGGGCGGGAATTAGGTATGTACTGGCTACTCCAGATAAGTAAACCTGTATGGAACAGTGCAACTTGGTTTCAAAGCAACCAACAACGCTGTAAAATACTAAGCTCTCCTTACCGGCCTAAGAATGGTCCAAGTAATTTTGCAACCCACATCAAAGTTCACAGTGATTCTCAACTAGTTGTGAACCAAGTGTAAGGCAATTTCCAAGCAACGGAACCAACCTTCACCAAATATGTTGAACTTTCTAAGAAATTACTATAGCAGTTCGAATAGTAGCATAGAACAAATCCTATGTGAAAACAACTCCTCTGCCGAGCCAAACTTGTGAGCACCAAAGCGGCAAATGGAATGAAGGCAATACCAATAAGGCATCAGGAAGAGCCGAGTATAACAGAATCAAATCAAATACTTGTCTTAATCCAAGCCCAATGGGTCGGGCTTAGGATCAGGAAACAACAGAAATCGGGAGCAATCCCCAATTGAACCTTCACTTGAGCAAACTGAGGAGAACAACTGGATGACTCCCATCAAACAATTCCTGCTAAATTGGACCTACCCCAAAACAGAAATGAAACCCAAAAAAATAAGATATCATGCTCCGTACTACTCCTTCTTTGATGGTAATTATACAAGAGAGGGTGTTCAACCCCTTATCTTATGTGCATTTCCAAAGAAGCGGGGTTACAGGTCACGAGGGAAGTGCATGAGAGCCAATATGAGGATCACTCGAAAAGGGGGCAAGTTAGCAAATAAAGTATCAAGGCACAGTTATCACTAGCTCATAACGCTTCAAGGTGCAAGGGAATTTGTAAGAAGGTGTGACAGATGTCCACAATTCACGAGTATCCTTAGACGGACATCCCACTTGCCAGCCTTGGCCATTCGAAATATGGGGCATAGATTTGATAGGTCCACTTCCAATGTCAAAGGGAGGGGAGAAGTATGCCATAGTGGCAATAGATTACTTCGCCAACTGGGTAGAGGCGCAACCCTTAACCATGATCACTGCAAAGAAGATAGTCACTTTTGTGGTAAGAAACATACTCCCCAGATTCAGAATCTCCCACAAGATAATTTCCATCAACGGCACCCAGTTTGAAAGTAAGTAGTTTGCAGAGCTTTGTGAGAAGAATGGCATAATTAAGAGCTTTTCCTTCGTCACACATCCACAAGCAAATGGGCAAACTATGGACGCCAACAAAACCATTAAGAAGTTACTTATGAAAAGACTGCACAAAGCTAAGGGAAAGTGGGCGGAAGAAATATCTCTGGTAATATGGGCCGACCGAACATCGACTAGATCCCCCAACGAGCCATACTACTTTTACACTAACTATGGATATAAAGCCATGCTCCTTATCGAAGTAGAAGTCCAATCACACTCGACAGAAAAGAATAAAAGGCTAAAGGAAGTCGTCCTGGATCTCGTTCAAGAAAGAAGGCTGAAGCGGCATAGTATCTACCGCATGCCGACAAAGGATGGCAAAGAACTACAACAGCAGGCCCAAGGAAAGAAACTCCTACAAAGGGGATCTCATACTTCGAAGGGTGGTGGCTAACACAAAAAACCCAACAGATGGAGCTAAGGGCCCAAATTGGGAAGATCCATTATTCGTAGCTATAGTATTGGCTAACGCGGCATATCGGTTATTAGGAACTAATGGAAACTTAATTCTAAGAACATGAACATCAGAGCACCATAGGCCCTATTTTATATAATTTGCAGCATTCATGCAACAAACGTTGTAATTATTATTATGAAAGGGGTAATACAATGAACTGGACGTAGGAATATTAGACGGCTAGAACCAATATAAAAATCTCTCTACATTGATCTCTTTGGTAACGTATAAATAATTTCGCTGGACGTAGCGACATTAGATGGCCCACACCAGCTACCAAAAACGAAGCTACACAAATCGTAGCCCGATTTTCTCAGCCAAACTGGTCGTAAGGATATTAGACCGTTCGAACCAATATAAAAATTCCTTCAATGTCAATTTTGTTAACATAGTCACGCTGAAAGTAGAGATACCAGACGATCCAAATCAACCATCAAAACAAAGCTGCACGAAACGCAACCCACCTTTCTCAGTCAAACTAGTCGTAGGGATATTAGACGGTCCGAACCAGTATAAAAGTCATCCTATGTTAATTCTATTAAAATAGCCACACTGGACGTAAGGATATTAAACAGCCTGAACCAGTCATAAAAACCATGCGCATGAACTAAAAATGTTAAAATATGCGACCTAACTTTAAAGTCTAATATCATTCTGCCCCCAAATAGAGTGGCAGACCGTGCTAAGCGCACAAATGTGAACTTGACTCCGAATAAGGGGGCAGGTCATGCCTAGTATGCAGTAGAATACACATGTCAAAAGCTCAATTCAGCATTCATGAACTGCACAAGAGGATCCAAAAAATGATAAGGAAAAACAATGCAAGAAACATACTGTAACTTACAGGTCAGGTACGATTCTAAAATTGTTTAAAGCACATCAGTAAACATTGGAAATTAAGGTCTATTCAAGTTTACTTAGTTCTACCTATACTCATTAAAGATCTGCACACTATTATATGTTCTACACATCTACATGCATTTTCCAAAAAATATATCGAAAGTCAACATATTGAAATCAAAATGGGAGCATGCATCATTAACTACATCGTCGGATGGCAAATTTAATAAAACCATATATGCATACCCTCATCTGAATGTTAGCTTCATAATCGAAATAAAAAGGAAACTGGCGAAACTCCAATTGATTAAATAGCAAAATTAATAAGTGTAAATATCGGGATGGATTTACCGAGAAAATGAAGATGGCGATGTGACAACGACTAAGAGAAGTGGCGAAGTAGAGAATGATAGCGTGCATGAACATTAGATGTGTAACGACTTGTCTTTTCGGACGTTTTAAGCAGACGCACGCGTCAACTTAAACCATACAAAAAGCAGATTGTTATTGGGGTAAATAAAAAAAGAGAAAGAAATTAAAAAATACAGAATCTCGCAGGAATGTCATAATATAATAATCAAATAACCATTCGTGAAGCTGTTTACAAAACATTTGATTATACTTACACAACACAGAATCAGAGTTACACATATCAGAGATAAATAAATAATGCATCGAAACGGTATGAGTGTAGTGGAATAAATATAGTAAATAATAGTAATACAAATCTTCGTCTTCATCCTCCAAAGATAAGGTCTTCAAATCCTGAAATGATCAAGCTGACCCAAGCGAATTGAAACGACAAAACGCTCGAGTTAGAACTAAAACATCTTATGTAAGTTAAATCAACGGTAAATTTGTATGTGACGGCGTGAGATATGTTTACGAGGCTTGACATCTCTTATCCAGTGTCTAATGTGAGTGTAGTAAATTAAGACATCATCGGGATTCACATCTCCAAAAGATCCGTTAAACTATCTACTATGTAGTACAATATGCTATTATAATATCTCTACAGTAAAGTAAAAGTATTAAATAGCGTTAAGGCGTTACCCTTATCCCCCCCTTAACACATTTTATATATTTTCATAGTCTATACAGTACCGTTGCTCCTCCGTAAACTAGAGGTTTACCAAGAGGGCACTCCATGGGTATGGTATAAAATAAACTCGTAAAGGCACGCTGGGGGCATCTGAACACGGCAATCAAGGCAATGTCAGTGTAGATATACCAATTGCGGATCCAGACTTGGTGGTAACGCCTAGAAGGTACTACCGCCCACCTCGGACACACTCCCATTATCAAAATCAAGGCTGGCCACCAAATCAATCACAAAGTAATAAAATGGTATCAAAGAAATGTACCTGAACAGAGGTGCGACCTCACTTGGCCCGGCATGGCTCTTGTTTTAGTCACATCTGTGCTGACTAACGGGAGTCGGGGTCACGTCATACCTTATACAGAAATCGTTCGCCAAACCATCCTACTTCATTTCTGGAATCTCCACCACGTGCACAGTTGTTAAAAGTGGTTTTCAGTATTGGCAGAGAGTATGACAATATCTGATCCCGGTCTCTTTAACAACCAATCTCTTATTACACACCGGATGGTTCTTTTTCATTTCAAAAGTTAATTCACAATTTATATCAAAATATTATATTCAATTCAAACCATAACACTTTCGTAAATATATTCACTTTCAAAAATCATATTTTCAAAATAGTTTACAACCCTCATTTTTAAACTTCATATTCAAATCAAATATGTAATTTAAATACCAACTTAGGTTGTAATATCATGTTATTAGGTTTGCTTTTAAACCAATGAATTTGGATATAAGCACTTCCCTTTACTTAGTCTGAAAACTTAGCAAATAGTTAAAATAGTTATAAATAGTTTAACACAATAAAAATAAATTTTAGAATAGTTAAAATACTCTAAAAAAAATACATATTTAAAGATTGCTTTTGAATCGATTTGAGATAGTTAAAAAGGTTTAAAATTGGTTAAATATATAATTAAAATAGATTAAATAGCTTAAAATAGATTAATTAGATTTAAAATAAATTAAATGGTTTAAGTAGTTTAAATAAATAATATTGGTTTAAATTGGTAAAAATAATTTATATAGTTAATATAGGTCAAAATAGATTGATCATTTGAAAATCTTAATAATTAGAAATTTTAAAATAGTATAGTTTAACATTTTTCATCAAATTACGAATTTGAAGTTGATATCAATTTAAACTATTTATTTCCTTTCAACACATCTGAACCATTCAAATTTCCAAATCAACAAAAACCCAACTTCAATCTTTCAATTCAAGCGCTCAATAAATTATTAAATTCTATATTGCTTTCAAATCATGTTTCAAAAATCAATTTAAATTACTCAAATTCCAATATATTTCAAAGTTATATTTCAAATAATTTAAATATCTCAATACCGTTAAATTCCATTTATACTTCAAAAATTCAATTAAATTTTTTTTAATTAAATTTCTTTAATCAATTCCTTTAAACCAATGAAAATTTCAACATAAACTTGATTTTCAATAATAATTCAATCAAATTCAAAAATCATTTAATTTAACCAATCCAGTGTCCGTGTATAATTCTCTACCCTAGGGTCAAGTGATAAGGATATTTATCATTCCAATCCGCAATTTAAATTTTACGGTTATATATCATTTCAAGCCGCAATCCCAAATTAATATAAAATTCGTAAAATGGCTCGGGTTTATCATTCAACCCATAACGATTTTTCCCTAATCTATAGATCGTTCGGGGTATATATATCACCCGTAATGGTATTCCAATTAATAGTTAAGGAGAATTTGCAGAGTGATAGCAATATATAAATTAAACTTAACATCCAATCATCCAATATCAACAACCAAACATCTATAATAATCATCATCAAATACGACCAATGACTTCCTACAACAACTGATTATCATTTACAGGTAATAACTTGGCAATATAAATTCAATAATAAATTAAATAACGATTTAATTCAAAATAAATTCAAATTAACAGCGACAGCTCTTTAAAATATCAAACAGTCATAAATAAATTCCCAATTACATCATAAATTTAATATAACTAACATAAGAAATTTTAAATGTTGAGAGTGGGTCAAATCACTCATCTTTGAATTTAAATCGAATTTAAATCCAATTTAAATCCAATTTAGGGCCCAAATTCAAACGATCTCGGAATTCATCCAAATCGAATCTACCGTGTCACCTTCATTCACGTGATCCTCTCCAGGCCCTGCCCTAAATCACGAACGCACGCACGTAGGTCCATCGTTGACCACACGCACGGCCGCCTCCGACCACCAAATGGCCTTGCACCATCCTCATCTTCGTCGCTTGACTCCGCCGCATCCCCAGTGGCCGCGACTTCGCCATCGGATCCCACAAACGCCGTGTGCTGCCACCCTTTAGCGAAACACTAAATGAATAATTCCCAATGATCTAGCTGCAGAAACAAAGAACGGGCCATGCCGATGGACAGCGCGCGACACTCTCCACACGATGGTATCGTCAATTTGACGATCCTACGCTGTTGATCGACGCGCGATGAACAGCCGAGATTAATTCATCAATTTTTGACCGAACCATGATTCAATTGCAAAAAAGAATGTCGAGAGCTTCGAATCGATATATAATTTGATATGCTTTGGAGGAGTTTGATTTTTGATTTGGTTTTGAAGTTGAAATTGCAATTGGAATTAGGGTTTGCGGTCATTGGAAGGAATAGAAAGCAGATAAATGAAGCTGATGTACGTACTGAATAATTGAGTTGAGAAGCAGCTAGGGTTTGTAATGGGATATTTATAGGCAGAGCTGAAAATAGAAAGAACAGACAAGATTTGATTTATAAGTTGAACGATGAATAACCCCAAAAGTTCGTTCTGTCTCCGGAACGGAAATGAGTCATCCCATATATCAAAATAGATATTTTCAATATTTTTAAACTCGGTAGAAAATGTTTCAAGTCCAAATTCCATCGTATGAAGAAGTTATATTAAAATCAGCTCATTTAAATCGATTCCAATTGATTTTAGTTAAACTGATTTCTAGGCGTTTCGAGTCCATATGATTAAACACAAGTCTGGTCACTACAAAACTTAAAACCTTACAATAATTCACCGTTATGGACCCGATGAAACTTGTTTCGTCGAAATCCGTGACAGTTGTCAAAATGGCTATATTTTCAGTTAATTAAATAAATTAATATTAAATTAATTAAATCACTTTTCGATTCAAATTTAATTATTTAACAATTCTTATCACTTTAGATTATTTAATAATTTGTAATCCTTTACAACATATTTCTATCTCAATTGATTATTGAATCATAATTTTAGGTGTTTAATTTCAATTTTTAATAAGTTCAGTAATTATAAATTAAATCTCGATAAATCCATTTATTTGATTTAAATCTTGTTATTCCATCAATTATCATCTTGTGGGTAAAATTAATATTGATTTATATCTTAGTACACCAATATTCTCCAATTTCATTTTAATTCCCATTAACGTAATATTTAATTCCATTTAGTTGCATTAAATTCAATTATTACAATTTAAATTTCAATAAATTGATAAATATTGATTTCCATTCTTTTTGTTCAACCAATTGTCATATTATGAATAAAATTTTCATTGATGACATCTTATTGAACTAACATTCTACAATTATCAATTAAATCTACATTAACTGCACTAGTTGAGTGAATTAATTGCAATTGATTTCCAATTTTGATTTTACAGGCTAAATAAACAGGTAACATATAATAATTGTTACCATTAAATTTTAATCACACATGTAAGTTTATTATTTACAAACAAATGTTATAATTGCTTACATAACACTGATTTTATTCAATTATCATTAATTTTATATTATTTCATTAATTGATTCAATATTTACATTTTTCCGTATATTCAATTTATATTCAAGTATAACATTTAGATTATTTCAATTAGTTGGAATTTCATTCAATTTGTTAATAATTAACTTAGATTAACAGTATTACATTTCATTTTAGTTATTATCCCATTATAAATTATAAATTTTAATTTCTTCCAACATTAAATTACAAATTTTTATTAAAGTAACTAGTTTTTATTTATCGAAAATTACGGGTCGTTGCATTCTCCCCCACTTAAAACTTTCGTCCTCGAAAATGAAAAGAAGGAATTTAGAAATCAATATCTTATTCAAAATATTAAATTTATGAACAAATAAATCTACATAATTATATAATTTAAATAAAATATATCAATTTATAACAATTAAACCCTTTCATATTCAAGTTAGAAAAGTTTGGAAAACATTTCATAAAAAAATTTCTAAGTCCAACATTCATAGAAAATTTCGGTAGAATCTTCTTTGTACGAAGAGGCTCGGGAGAAATAATGATATCAAAATATAACAATATATATCATATCTTTCAAAATAATATATCCCTCATGGGATAAGCTTGTATACGCCAAGGCACTGATTGAGATTACTCCCCTTAGGCCGCTTCCATCCTCTATTCCTGTCCAGCTTGCTGTTGGTCACGTGGTGGATGTTCGTGTTCGTTATAGATGGGTCCCTGACATCTGTTCCTCCTGTCACTCTTTCGGCCATGTAGCCTCTGCCTGCAAGCACTCTGCTGTTTCTGCTGCTGCGCCGAAGATCCCACTGCCACGGCCTCCGCTTAGGAAATGGGTTCCCAAAGTCACTCTGGTTGCTTCTGCCCCTGTTCCTTCTCTTTCCTTAGTGTGGCCTGCATCACCAGTTCCTGCTGTTGCTCCTATTGTTCTGTCTGCTGAGCCGGTTCTCTCTCCGCCTCTCGTTGTTTGGGCCGAGTCTGAACATTGTTGGGTTGATTATAATTCTGATATGAGATTCAACCCTGTGGACGAATCCTACTTTCGATATGTATCTGATGATCTGTTGGACCTTCGATGCCTGTATTACAGAATTTCTGGTGACTCCTTGGTCCTTGATTTGGATGGTTCATATTCTGAGATTAATTCTGTAATTCTAGCTGATGCTGCCTGGGATCGATCTTTTATTTACTCCTCTGACGTTGACTGTTATGATCCCTCTCTTGCGCTCCGTTTCCGCCCCTTTATTGATATTCTTGGGAGTGGTTCTCTGGATCCTACCCGGATTGTTGAGGGTGATGGTGATTCTTCCTCTGCGGAGGAGAACTAGTCTAGTTATATATTTCTGTAGTTGTGATATGTCTGTCACACTCCTGTGCTGTACTTTTTATTTTTTCCTACCATAGTAGCAAAGGTGTCTCTACCTTTCTCCTGTACTTCAACTTTATTATGTTCATAATAAAAGTGGTCGGTCCACTATAAAACCGTCGGCCTTGCCAAAAATATATATATAATATAGCTATAAAATCGTAATCCGAGAGCGTACTTATTTTCGGGCAAACAATGCTTAATTATGAAACGAAAAGCAGTAGCTATTGCTTACATAACCTGTATTTCACTTATATAATCCACATAACATAACAAATAAACAATCAATATAACATAGCAATCATTTGCAACTAAGAGAATACAATCATCACATGAACTCAAAGTAATCAACCATCTATCCACATCAAGCAAACCAAATGGTTTGTTCGGGTTTAGACATTTTTAAATCGTATAGAATGACAAATAAACTACTAAGTACACCATATACTCAACATTCTTAGCTAAAACTCAATAGATTATTTATACATCCAAACAATTAGAAGTATCTTTTCCAAACAACTTATAAACCAAAACAAACAATGACTCCAAGCATCAATCAAGTTCATTCTTATCAATTTCATTTCATATTATTTTCCTTTCTTTAGTTTCATTCATACACTGACTATTTCATTCATTCACATTCATTTATTTACATATGTTGTTTACATTTTCTTGCATATGTTACTCATATACGGTTATTTAAACACATATATGTAAATTCAATTCTTAAAGTACTATATAGGTTTCTTTGTAAATAAATTCACATCCATTCATTCAGTGCTTATTTCTATTTATTTTCATCTATTCCTTACAGAATTCATTTTTTTCTCATTTATTCATACATTACCAATTTTCATTATTCTATATTCATTTGCTTACATATGTTTTTCCCCTTTTTTCATTTATTCGTTTTCATTTATTCATACATTGTCATTTCATTTCATTATTTTATATTCATTTCTTTACATAAGTTATTTTCATTCAATAGTTTGTAATAGTGAATGAATTCATTATTTAAAAATTTCATACCTTTTATTACGGTTTAGTTCACATTAATTAATTTATATACTTGATTTCTTTTAAGTATTAATATTCATTAGTGCATAAATTCATTCTCAAGTTTCTTAACTTTTAAATTCACATTCATTACCTTGTATTATCATTGAATATTAAATCATTTTTTCTGAATCATTTCAACTTTCCTAAAGTTATAACCATTAACTCAATATAGTTCTCATTTTATTATTTATTTTAATTATAAGTAGCTCCAACATTAACTTAAGTTTATAATTATTTATCTGTAGTACCCACTTTTCTATTTCTTTTAATTTAGTAGTATTTCAATTATAACTTAAGTTTACAACAACTATAATGTCAAAATTCCTATTTATAAAAGAAATGCCATTGAAGACTTTGGTTACTTAAGTTTTACTTGTATAATATTCTATTACATATCCTATTTAACATTACAACTTTTAATATTTTGGTAAGTCATATATATGTCTTTTAGAATGCAAAAAAAAATAGTTACACAAGTTTTCATATTTATTTTAAATCAAAATGTTCAATAGTTACATTTCCTTATTTTCATTTCCATTAGTTTTCCAAATTTTAGTTTCTTATATATTTCATATATCATTTTAACATCAAATTTCTTATTTTCATATTAGAAGTTTCCAATTATTAATATAGCCAAGATTTCATCCATTACAACAATTTCAAATTTCTAATTTATACGAACTTAAGAATTAAACAACCGGGTTTCGTTTCAATTATTTTAAAATAATATATATAATCTTATCCTTATATATATCAAATCATAATTGGAATTAAAATTTAAGATTAATTTATCAAAACAATTGCGCAGCAAAATTTCTTCACGGTTTTCCCACTTTGAAACTCAAAAATGAACGTCAATGATGTGTGCACTCATCACCGAAAATATTTTCCAGCGACAGAGAGGGGAGTACAGAACTTATTTCTTTCCAAGTTCCTTTAAAACATTTCTTTCAAATTATATTGAAATATTTATATCAGAAACTACCTTTAAATAATATTATTATTATATTCCAAAATCGTTCAAAATAAATTTTCAAAATCCCGGAATTTAAGTTCTCAAATTTTCAGTTTATTTTATTTACAATCTCATTTTCAACCAATGCTTATAAATTTCACCAACTAACGAACAAATATATTACAACCGGATATCTCATTTATAAAATTTATTATTTTATATACAAATATATAATAGGCCAAATTATTTCATTTACCTATATTTCAAACCAATATTGTGTCCGTCTGCCCTATTAAGTATTTAGAAATCCCTATCGATATCATAGCGTCCTATGCACCGACCAGAATCTATAAATACAAAATGGAACAAACTAACACAATACAAAACCCTTTAATACTAACAAATACGCTCTCTCATATATATACACTCAGTGACTCATTCTAGGGTATTTCTACCCTATTTTGTCTGAGTCTGACCCCACAAAGCTAAGGTTATCGCTAAACCGAAGCCCTGATACCAACTATAATGACCTGTCTTTTCGGACGTTTTAAGCAGACACACGCGTCAACTTAAACCACACAAAGAGGCAGATTGCTATTGGGATAAATAAGAAAGAGAAAGAAATAAAACAAATACAGAATCTCGCAGCGAAATGTCAAAATATAATTATCAAATAACAGTTCATGAAGCTGTTTACAAAACATTTGATTATACTTATACAACACAGATCAGAGTTACACATATCAGAGATAAATAAATAATGCAACCGAACAATATGAGTGCAGTGGAATAAATATAGTAAATAATAGTAATATAAATCTTTGTCTTCGTCCTCTAGAGATATAGGCTTCAAATCATGAAATGCTCTAGCTGACCCGAGCGAATTGAAAAGGCATAACACTCGAGTCAGAACTAAAATATCTTATGTAGGTGAAACCAACGGTAAATTTGTGTGTGACGGCATCAGAGATGTTTATGGGGTTTGACATCTCCTACCAGTGTCTAACGTGAATGCAGTAACTTAAGAGATGTTCGAGATTCACATCTCCTAAAGATTCGTTAAACTATCTACTATGTAGTACAATACGCTATTATAATATGTCTACAGTAAAGTAAAAGTATTAAAATAGCGTTAAGGCGTTACCCATATCCCAATTAACACATTTTATATATTTCCATAGTGTATACAGTACCGTACGCTCCTCTGTAAACTGGAGGTTTACCCAGAGGGCACTCCATAGGTATGTACAAAACAAACTCATACAAGGCCTGCTAGAGAATGTGAACACGATACTCGAGGCAAATGCCATGGTAGATAAACCAATTGCGGATCCAAATTGGTGGTAACGCATAGCAGCTACTACCGCCTACCTCGGACAAACTCCCATAATCAAAATCAACGTTGGCCACCAAATCAATCATAAAGTAATAGAATGGTATCGAAAAAATGTGCCCGATTGGTGGTGCGACCTCACTTGGCCCGGCTTGGCTCATGTTTTAGTCACATCTATGCTGACTCGTGGGAGTCTGGGTCATGTCATACCATAGACAAAAATCGTTTGTCAAACCTTCCTACTTCATTTATGGAATCTCCACCACGTGCATAGTTGTTAAAGTGGTTTTCGGTATTGGCAGAGTATGACAATATCCGATCACGGTCTCTTTAACAACCAATCGCTTATTATGGTTCTTTTGCATTTCAAAATTTAATTTACAATTTATATCAAAATATGATATTCAATTCAAACCTTATCACTTTCGAAATTATATTCACTTTCAAAAATCATATTTTCAAAATAGTTTACAACCCTCATTTCCAAACTTCATACTCAAATCAAATATGTAATTTAAATCCCAACTTAGGTTGTAATATCATGTTATCAAATTTGCTTTTAAACCAATGAATTTGGATATAAACACTTCCCCTTTACTTAGTTTGAAAATTTTAAAAATTGTTTAAAATAGTTATAAATAGTTAAAATAGTTATAAATTGTTTAACGTAATAAAAGTAAATTTTAGAATAGTTAAAATACTCTAAAATATATTAAAAAAATTTAAAGATTGCTTTTGAATCGATTTGAGATAGTTAAATAGGTTTAAAATAGATTAAATAGCTTAAAATAGATAAATTAGATTTAAAATAAATTAAATGGTTTAATTAGTTTATATAATAATATTGGTCTAAATAGGTTAAAAAATATATATAGTTAATATAGTTCAAAATAGATTGATCATTTGAAAATCTTAATAATTAGAAATTTTAAAATAGTATAATTTAACCGTTTTCATTAAAATATGAATTTGAAGGTAACATAAATTTAAACTATTTATTTCCTTTCAAAACATTTGGACTATTTAAATTTCGAAATCAACAAAAACTCAATTTCAATCTTTTAATTCAAACTCTCAATAAATTATTAAATTCTATATTACTTTCAAACCATGTTTCAAACATCAATTTAAATTACTCAAATTCCAATATATTTCAAATTTATATTTTATACAATTTCAATATCTCAATACCGTTAAATTCAATTTATACTTCAAAATTTCAACCAATTCCTTTAAACCAATTCAAATTTCAACATAAACTTGATTTTGAATAATAATTCAAAAATTAAGGATTCAAAAATCATTTAATTTAACCAATCCAGTGTCCGTATATAATTCTCTACCTAAGGGTCAAGTGATACAGATATTTAACATCTCAATCCACACTTTAAATTTTACGGTTATATATCATTTCAAACCGCAATCCGGAATTAATATAAATTAAATCCATAAAATCGCTTGGGTTCAATCCATAATAATTTTTTCCTAATCTATAGATCGTTCGGGTATATATATCATTTCAACCCATAGTGATATTCCAATTCATAGTTAAGGGAACTGGCAGAGTGATAGCAATATATAAATTAAACATAACATTCAATCATCCAATATCAACAATCAAACATCCATAATAGTCATCATCCAATACGACCAATGACTTCTTACAACAACTGATTATCATTTACAGGTAATAACTTGGCAATTTAAATTCAATAATAAATTAAATGACGATTCAATTAAAAATAAGTTAAAATAAAAGCGATAGCTATTTAAAATATCAAACAGTCATAAATAAATTCCGAATCACTTCATAAATTTAATTTAACTAGCATAAGAAATTTTAAAAGTTGCAAGTGGGTCAAATCACTCACTTTGAATTTAAATCGAATATAAATCCAATTTAGGGCCCAAATTCAGAGATCTCATAATTCGGCCAAACTAGCGTCATAATGTCCGGAATTTTGATACGATCTCGGCAAAACGAACCTCGTCCAAATCCGAGCTCGTATGCAAAAGATATTAACGTTAGAAGATATTTAAATTTTAAAACAAATAAAATAATAATATTATCTACCGTGTCACCTTCGTTCACATGATCCTCACCAGGCCCTGCCCTAAATCACGAACGCATGCACGTAGCTCCACCGTTGACCACGTCGCACAACCGCGTCCAACCATCAGATGGCCCCGCACCACCCTCATCCTCGTCGCCTGACTCCGCCGCACCCCCCGTGGCCGCGACTTCGCCATTAGCAGCCCCCAAACGCCGTGCGCCGCCACCCCTAGCGAAACCCTAAATGAACAATTCCCGATGATCTTGCCGTAGAAACAAAGAACGGGCCATGCCGATGGACAGCGTGCGACACTCTCCACACGACGGTATCATCGATTTGACGATCCGTCACTTTTGATCAACGCGCGATGAACGACCGAGAATAATTCATCAATTTCTGACCAAATCATGATTCAATTGCAAAAACGAATTGCAGATCTAAGTTGCGCTCGTTGAGAGCTTCGAATCGATATATAATTCGATATGTTTGGAGGAGTTTGATTTGTGATTTGGTTTTGAAATTGAAATTGCAATTGGGAATTAGGGTTTGCAGCCATTGGAAGAAATAGAAAGCAGATAGATGGAGTTGATGTACGTACTGAATAATTGAGTTGAGAAATAGGTAGGGTTTATAACAGGATATTTATAGGCAAAGCTGAAAATAGAAAGAACAGACAAAATTTCATTTATACGTTGAACGATAAATGACCCCAAACGCCCGTTCTGTCTCCGGAACGGATATGGGTCATCCCATATATCAAAATAGATGTTTTCAAAAATTTTAAACACAATGGAACAGGTTTCAAGTCCAAATTCCATCGTATGAAGAAGTTATATTAAAATCAGCTTATTTCTAGTTGATTTCAATATATTTCAATTAAATTGATTTCTACCCGTTTCAAGTCTGTACGATAAACGACATGTCCGATCACTGCAAAACTTAAAACCTTATAATAATTCACCGTCATGGATCCGATGAAACTGGTTTCGTCGGAATTTGAGACAGTTGTCAAAATTGCTATATTTAAAGTGAATTAAATAAATTAATTAAATCACTTTTCAGTTCAAATTTAATTATTCAACAATTCTTATCACTTTAGGTTACTTAATAATTTATAATCCTTTATAACAAATTTCTATCTCAATTTATTATTGAATATTGCATAATTTTCGGTGTTTAATTTCAATTTTTAATAAGTTCAGTAATTATAAATTAAATCACAATAAATCCATTTATTTGATTTTAAATTTTTTATTCCATCAATTATCATCTTGTGGGTAAAATTATCATTGGTTTATATCTTAGTACACCAATATTCTCCAATTTCATCTTAATTCTCATTAACGTAATATTTAATTCCATTTAATTGCAGTAAATTCAATTATTACAATTTAAATTTCTATAAAATGATAAATCTTGATTTCCATTCTTTTTATTCAACTAATTGTCATATTATGAATAAAATTTTCATTGGTGACATCTTGTTGAACTAATATTCTACAATTATCAATTAAATCTACATTAACTGCACTAATTAAGTGAACTAATTGCAATTGATTTCCAATTTTAATTTTACAGACTAAATAAATAGGTAACATATAATAATTGTTACCATTAACTTTTAATCACACTTATAAGTTTATTATTTACAAAAAATATTATAATTGCTTACATAACACTGATTTTATTCAATTATTATTAATTATATATTATTTCATTAAGTGATTCAATATTTACATTTTTTTCCATATATTCAATTTATATTCAAGGATAACATTTAGATTATTTCAGTTAATTGGAATTTCATTCAATTTGTTAATAATTAACTTAGATTAACACTATTTTATTTCATTTTAGTTATTATTCTCATTATAAATCTTAAATTTCAATTTCTTTCAACATTTAATTACCAATTTTTATTAAATTAACTAATTTTTATTTATCTAAAATTACGTGTCGCTACAAGAAGCGAAAGACTATCAAAATTTTATCCCTTTGGTGAAAGAAAAGGAGTAAACAACAATGACGGAATGCGAAAGCCAATGAAAACAAGTCTACATCAATCTGTGATCACCGCAGGCTTGGGAGGCTACTGTTACACATGTATTCCCCGAATCCTACTGATGGCGATATCACGTAAGTAACAAGATCAAAACGGGATGCCCTCACAATAAAAGATGTACTACAAGGAAGGAGGGTGAAAAATGAAGCAAGGTCAAGAAAATACTACGCTAAAAAATTGTAAGACAACGACGAAAGTTCAAGTTACGTCGATTTCCCTAATCCCAGTGTTACATTAGGATATTGAGCCCAAAATTGAATATGGTCACATGGTGTAGTGAACAATCTACGGCTGTAATACACGAAACTATAACATAACCAAAATCCCAAATAACAATAAAACGTAAATGCTGCGTTGTGACTCAAGGAGTTATATAGATGGCGTCAAAACATAACACACCCCACTTAAAAAAGACACACGCCGTCAACGACATATTGTGCTAAGTATACGGGAGTTTGTTATTTTATTTAACAACCATACTTATTAATTAAACTTTTTATAAATTAAAAATTGACTTATTTATTTAAAATTATGTTAAATTAAAACTAAACTTATTAAACTTGTATATAGATTTAACTTCTTTTTGAAAGGATATATACTTGTATTCTACTATTCATGTATTTTACTGTTCACGTATTTTACTATTCACTATATTCTATTCTATACTTCAAACGTATTCATATACTTATCTCAAATGGTATAAATATATTCGCAAATTAATAATAAGATTTACTTGTTTTAAAGTATAACAAAGAGGTTAAAAACAATGTTACTTAAACATTGTTACTATAAACCTTCTCTGTTATAAATTAAAATTTTACCTTTTCTATCATTTTGTTAAAGATTCCATACTTGTTATTATCTTTAAAATATCCATAATTAAAGAACTAAGTATAATCTTAAGGGTTCAAGACAAGTGTTATTTAAATATTTGTCACAACAAACCCAAAACCATTTCACATTTAACCATTTTCTTTAAAACTTGCTTTTAAATATTTATTTACATTTAAGGATTTAAACTTGATTTTTAAAGATTTCTTTATATTTAAGTATATAAAGTCAATTGTTACTCAAACAATGTCAGTACAAACCCAAAACCATTTGCTTACTATTATCTTTAAAATATTCATCATTAAATATCTAATTATATTATGTGTATTAGTAATATGGTTAAAACAAATGTTACTCAAACATTTTTTACTACAACCTAAAACCGTTTAATTTATGGTTACCGTTAAAATATTCATTATTAAATATAATTAGTAATAAGGGTTAAAAACATATGTTACTTAAACATTGTTTAATACAATCCAAAATTATTTTTTTATCTTTAAGACATTCGTTTTAAAGACCAAAGTATATCCACGCTTATTAATTAAGGTAATACACTTTTACTTAATTTCACAACCCATTTATTTAACTTAAGAGTTAAAGTCCAAATTTCTTGTTACATTTACAAAATACTTAACTTACTTTTCAAAACTTAAGCTATTTAGGGTTTCTTAATATTCCATCTTTAATTGATACATTAATTTTATATAAATTTTACGATTATGTTACTTTTATATTTCATATTCCTTATACAATAGTCTTATGTATAATATTATATTAATGAAATCTTTTTAACTAATTTAATTAATTAACATAAAATTAATATTGAATATTTATTATATACTGTAAGAAGTTTGGGTTGAATATGTTATAAAATTTATATTATTTTAACATAAAATTTATATTGAATATTTTATATTGAATATTTATTACGTACTATAAAAATTTATATTGAATATTTATTATATTATATAAAATTAATTGAAATTTATATTGGATATTTATTATATTGAATATTTTTTATATACTATATAACCTTTATATTATAACACATATATCATATATGTGCGTGTGTGTATTATTTAATTAGTTAACCTTTTAACTAATTTATTTTATTAGGAAAATTTTATTAAATTCATTTCGAATTAATTTCATATAAATACATGCATACTTATGTTATTTATACAATTTAAAGCAACATAATATATTTATAATGCATGTATGTGTATATATATATATATATATATCTGAATAAGGCTACTAGTCTGCAAGGGTGGTGTATTTTATGTATTAGTGCATTGTATAAATGTGTGTACTATATTTTTTAGTTATTTTTAATAAATTAATCCATTTTCAAAACAAATACATGCATATATCTATTAATTAATTAACTTATTTTATTAACATATTTTATTAATCTCATTAGTAATTTATTATAAATTTTGAAATTTATTTATATTAATTTTCAAACATTTTGAAATTTTTATGAAAACTTCTGTAATAGATGCATATCTTCTTTTAAATTTAACTTTTAAATTTAAAATCTTATATTTTAATTTTCAAACAATTTTGAAAATTCGCCCAAGGTTCAACTTATATTGTACATTTTCAATTAGAGGCAACCTTTGGGCTCACATATCTATTCGAGTCAGGCTGGTAACCAGGTAAGCTAAGGTAGATTACTTGATTTCCCGTACCCTCCTTCAACATGAACTTTTTAGACACCCTACTATTCTAGCTGTGAGCTTAATTTATTATCCTTAACATGACTAATTTTAACCGCATAGGCTATTGGGCTCGAATAACATTGTTGGAACTAGGACAACTCACAATGGAAGTAATGAGTGAATTTTAAACATAATTACCATTTTCGATCTTTACTGGGCCTATGAAGACTAATATATATATATATTACATTTATAAATTTCTTTTGAATAAAATTTTTATTTTATTCAAATTTATAAAATAATTTTATTTCATGTAATTAATGTTATATTACGTATATATGTGTATCGTATACGTGCGCACGCACACACACACATATATACATACACACACACACACACACACACACACACACACACACACACTAATTTCTGCGACAGGAAAATAGGCACAAGGACAAACATAGAAAAAAATTTGGGCTGAAGGACAATGCTAGTTATATCTAGCATTTTGTATAGTGTAAAACTGGTATAATGCTAGATAAAACTAGCATTTTATATAGTGTAAAAGTTGAATATAAGGCTAGATATAACTAGTACTTGTCCTTCGGCCTAAAACTGAAACTTGACGTCCTTCAGCCTAAATTTTTTTCAAAGTTTTTCCTTTTACCTAGTTCCCTCTTTCTGCAATTATATAAATTACGTAAATAAAAAAAAATTCTCCCGAAAGTGATATTAAAGTACATTTGATGATTTAAAACATATTTTTATGAAAAATATATGTATTAATATTATTTACTTGTACTAAATGATTTAAATAATATTTAAATAATAAATAAAATAAATAAATATAAAAATTATTTTTAATCTTGCCAAAAATATGTTTATGTATAATGTTACTTCTATAATTTCAAAACCATATTTTTATGCTATGTAAGATTTAATACTTGAATTATAAAGCTTATATATATTAATTAATGAATATTAGATTAACTTAAAATATATTTTTTCTCTTTGTCGTAAGCATTATAGACATGGCAATGATATAAAAGAATTATTATATTAAAATATATAAACATAAAACCAATCAATCTGACTGTGACTGTGACAATATATTAATATAATAGAATCATCACCTAACTATAAAATAGTATACATGAAAGAAATATCATATGCACATCAATATTCACTTCTAGATTAGAAAATTTACCCTATTACTAATGCCTATAAGAACACCTTGAGACAATGAGATCTACTCCTTGAACAAGTTTCTAATCCAACAGAGTGCTAATCTCCGAACCGGTGAGCACAGACTATCGAATAATATATGTTTACTTTGATTTAATTTTGGAAATGGAGGGATGGTTAAGGGTTATTTTCGGCTAGAGGGTAGAAGGAGGCTCCAAAAAGTAAGAAATAAGTGTGAGTTGAGAAGCTTATATAGAGGAGGAATGGACAGAGAAGTTAGGATCAAGATCCATATTTCTCTCTTACTATTGCTTTCCACTTATCCATTCAACCCTAGCCTATCTAACCATCACATGGCAGCCCCTTATGTTGCTCTACCATAGCTGAACTAGCCAGCCCCTATATGGGATTTAGACCCACTTAATGCTCGAACAAAATATTTTGCATATAAATCCAATTTAAACGCTTGTCAATATCGCATATCAATTAATATATTTATAACTATTATAAATGTGTTTAATAATATTTTTTCATCAAATCAAAATAAATTTATAACTAATATTTCATAAATATTAATTGATTTATTTAATTTATAACAATTATAAATTAATTGAATCGTTTAGTCGAAGGGTTATTCAACGTTTTTGTTGTGCGACCCTTTAGGTGTAAATTTGATTAGCGATTAATATCGAACTATTCAGATATTAACATTCACATGTCACTCATCGGTTATGATTTTGTGAAATATAACCGAAATGTGATTTTTGAAATAAGTAGTTGATTAATTTATAAAATGGTTTGAATTGGGATTTTTGAATGATTATAAATGATTTATATAAAAGATTTATAAAATTGATATTTATAAATTAAAATATTGGAATTATAAAACGAGTTTTTTATAAGTGTTAAAATGAAGTATAAATGGATTTCATAAGTGGATGAAATCTATAGATTTATAAATTGTGAAGTTATAAAATGAATATATTTTGTAAAATAAAAGATTTATAAGCAATTAACTTATAAATTGGATTTTGGCGTGTAAATGGAATATGGATAGAATTTGTTAATAAAGTGATTTTATAAGTTGAAGCTGTTATAAAGTATAAATGGAATTTATAAACGTTGTTTTATAAATCCGAAATCGACTTATTTAAATAAGTTTAATTATTATAGCTTATTAAAGGAGATATATCCACGATTTTGGGACAGTGGATAATCCTTCAAATAAAATATGTAGAAATTGAATTTGGTTAACGAAGTATATTCACAATTTTGGACGGTGAATAATATATTAAGTAAATATTTTGGAAAAGTGATATTTTAAATAGAATTAAAACGATTCAAAAATATTTTAAAGTGTATTAAGTATCGAAACCATAGATTTCAACATTCATTGTTCAAATAGACGTTTTCGAGAAATAGAAGGAAATGGTGGACTACAACACTGTTGTTATAGTAAATGATTTTCGAAAGGAAAAGTTTTGTATAGTATTGGAGTTTATATATCTATTTTAAATTTCAAATTCCTATACTAGTGATTTTGGGTTGTCGTAACGATGTTTTACGCAACATTCGTTTTGACTCAAATAAATGTGTTTAAGAGAAGTTTTCCTTAAAGAATAAAATATATTCTTAATTTGGATTAAAGTATATTGAATATTTTCCAAACGTTGAAAATAAATGGGTTTGTGAATTGCTTATTATTGAATAAGTATGGAAATGTTTTCCAATATGAAGTGAATGTTTTGAGATTATATCTTTTGAATATAAATTGAAGGTGAATAATTGAAATCGATTTGAAAAATCATATAAAAAGTGAATATTTGAAAATGTAAATTCACAATGGAAATTTATTTGGGAAATTTGTTTTAAAATAAACATTGAATTATTTTTAAAAGTGTGAAAATAAATTTACGGATTAGGAACGTAAATTTAATAAATCAGTAAGGATTTATTTGATTGGTTTAAATGAACCATTTTAAAATGATAGTTGTAAAGGTGAAAAATGATTTGAAAATTGTTTTCAAATGGTTGAAGTGTGGAAAATATATCTTATAAAGATATTTTGGAAATAAATAATTTGGAAAGATTATTTGAAATCGGGTGATGTTGTGAATATTGATTGATAGTTAAATAACCGACTATCAATATTGACCCTTAAGTGGCTATTTGTTGTGAATTGGTTGAAATTGAATGCTACACTTATTTTTAAATTATTGCGCTCGTTATTCGGATTACCCATTCCGAATAGTGATATGACGTAATGGATAGCATTGAAGACCGGTGTTGAAGACCGGGTATTTGTGAAAACGATAGGATGACCTATCGATTGTCTCTGCACCGTTAGCTACGGTATGGAGATTTCCTTTGTGATGGGAAATTCGATCGGAATTGTGAATACTCGGATTGCAAGGGCTTCTTGTGAAGTGCCTTCGGTTCTGTTCGAACCCGGAACAGGCTTGTATGGTTACGTATCTGACATTACATTTTGAGATATAAAGCAGATTTTTTTAAATACATCTCTGTTGGTGGCAGAGAATTTATCCTCTTAGCTTAACACCCTTCTCTGAAACGTACGAGTTTAGAGGTTTTGTAGTTGAAGGTTATCAGCGATATACTCCCAATTTGGTAATGTGGCATGCTGAGTGTTGCTGTGTGATGATTATTTATTGATCATTTGTTGATCAAAGCGTGGCTTTGTGAAAAAAGCGTAGCTTTGTGGACGAGACTTCGTCAGACCTCACACCCCGGAAATGGTCAAAACAGGAATATGCGGCAAGGTTATGAGGGTCGCGCCCTTTAAGGTATGTCATTTCCTTCTGGAAAAGGGTGGAGTCAGGTATGGAGCCCTGATGCTTAACCTATGTGGTTGCATTTTTCAGTTTGGTTGTTGCTTGGTGATCGAGGGCCCTCGGATAAAGGTCCCAAAGGACCGGGGAGTGGCAAACTCGAGAAGTAGTTACCTAGTTATAAAGGTAACCCGGCCTTGTGTTGGCAGAGATCCGGTTAGGTTCTCGGGACGTCCTGCCAGAGGCGATCCCATGTGGCAGTAGGAAGTTTCTTAGCCTGACCATTTGTTGAAAATCCAAAGAAACAATACGATTCTTGTACGGTTTTAGTTGTAAAACCTGCCATTTAATGTGGTAGCTATAGTAGGCATACTATAATGGTACCTATGCTGGCTAAGATTTATATTCTATTTTCGAAATGTTTTCATCACTATGCACTAATAATAATACCAAAAATGATTTTTTTTGCGTAGTAAGCATCTTTGACTATCATAAGGAGAAATCTCCTCCAATTCGGTGTTTGCATTGTGTATGTGCGGGGAGGCCTTATGATAGTTTCATTTTCCAAAATCATTGCGGATATTTTACACTTCCCTTGTTGTTGTTGTTGTTTTAAAAGATAAATAACTGTTTTGAGTTCTCACACCAGTCGCATGACTGACCTAGAGTTTATTGTTCTCTTTCTAAACTCTGGGTGCCCAAAATTTTCCACACGGGCAGTCTAGGTTCAGGTTATCAGGTCATTCTGGATTCAGAAGTGCTATGGAGCTCAAGTGGTGAGCTGGATGGCGAGACGTATTACTGTATATGATATTATCTTTCCGCTGTAAATTCGCTTGTAAACACATGTTGTATAACTGTCCATTGTTTTGTTATGTTGTATATTGTTGTTGTACACTTTGATATGATGAAATGTAATAACTAATATAGTTCTTTGGTTTAAAGATTATTCATTTATCAATTATATGTTGTTCCGCTGCGACTGTGAGATTCTGATATCCTTTATGTTCTGTTATCTTACTTCTTCTATCTTTTTCTTCTACCTCTTCTTTTTACTCCTAACAATTCGATTTTCCGGCATTCGATTATGCGGCATTGATACAGTGGACGTAAGAATGTCGACCTTCGGATCCCGACAAAACCGCATACTTTACAACGTGGTATCAGAGCATATGGTTAAGTGACAATCTTGGCTCTATTGGGGATTACTCATTAGAGATAGAGTCAGCAGTACTCTAGAGTGAGTTGAGTGTAATAATAGATATGAGCGCGTATTTGTTAGTGAATATGAAATTGTTTTGTATTGTGTTGACTTATCAGTTGATTGTTTATAGATTCTGGTCGGTGCAGTCTAGCTAACTGTTTCGATAGGGGTTTCTAAACTCTTAAACGAGATAAACCGACATAGTACCATTTTAAATTAGGTAAATGAAATAATTTTACCTCGATTATATTTTATATATAAAGGAATAATTTTTCAGAATTATTGAAGTGTATGTAAAATTGAATTGTTTGATTGTTGAAAATGTAAGAAAAATATAAGTGAATTAAAATTGTCCGAATAATCTGAATAAAAAAAAACAATTGTGAAAGAATAAATTATATAGAAGCAACAATTGTATAAGTATAGAATTATAATTGAAATGATTTACAATTGTGGAATAATCTTGTCTAAGTAAAGTTAAATAGTGAAATTCTATAAGCAAGATTTATAAATGTGATTTATAAATAAAAAAAATTTTGAAAGAATTTAAAGCATTGGATTCACTACTGTTGCTGGGGAGCAATAAGGGGGATGACTGTAGCATCATCAGTATCATTTTCGAGTTTCTGTGTGATGGATTTGCTACCGTAGTAAATTGAAATTGAATTTTGTTGTGATAAACAAATTTGAAATTAAAATCCAAGTTGAAATTGATGAATATAAGTTATCAAGTTTTGAATTTATAATATGAGATAATAAAGTTTTAACTTTAGTAAAGTTGAAATAAATTTGAATTAGTATGGTAAAATATATGATGTGAAATTTAACTAAAGGAAGTTAAATAAATTAAAACAGATTTGGAAGTTGAATAATGAGTTGTATAACTTATTAAATGTGAAGATGTAAGTAAAACCAATTATTAAAATGGTTAAACAACTTTGTTAAGCAAAACAAAGTATGAATCTGAATAAGTGATAAAATTAACTTTGGTAAAAGTTAAATAGAATTTATTTTGGAGTTGGAATTTGAATTGGATTTATAAGTGGAATCTTGAAACGGAATATAACTTAAGTGATGCTGAATAAAGTTGATTTTGGTATCAAAATGAATTAATGAAATGTAGTCAATAAATGGATGTGAACTTGAATTATATAAAGGAGATTCAACTTTATTTGTAAAATAAATTAGCAATTGAATAAATAAATGGATTGAATGTTAATCAATCAAATGTAATGAATTGATATAGAATAATGGATAAGTGTAAATTCATTTAAGGCTAATTGAATGTCAAACCAAATTAAAGGTAAACAAAGTGAATATGAATGTTGAATGTAAAGTGAATAAATTCGGTTGTGTTGATCATTGGTTGTGACGACCTGGAATTTCTAACAATTTAAATTTGATTAGTTAATTAATTTTAAAATATGTAAAATTAAATTTTAACTTAAATTCCAGGTATCAATATTTACTTGATGATTAAATCATTGAATTTTATGGTTTAAATATTAAATTTAATTGAAATCGGGTAAATTGTTGAATCTGAAATTTCTAAGCCTATTTAAATAATTTGAAGGCTTATAAAATTTATAATAATGATACTGAAGGTAATAGAATAATAGAAATTTAATTTAAAGGTAGTTTGTTCAATTTTAAAAATATATCGTTTAAATTAAATTTAAAAATAGCCTTCTGAGGCACAGTCTCGGAATTTGACGAAACCATTTCCATTGGATTCGTTATAGTTAGTTATTATCGGATTTCAATTTTCATAGCAATCGGAGTGTCATTTGACCCTGGCAGCTCAAAACGCTTAGAACTATTTTAATCAATTTAATTTAAAATTGATCGTTTACTTCTGTAACTCATGCATATGATCGAATTAGCTTTTGAAGCATGTTCCATTGTATTCGGAACGCGGGTAAAACCTTATAAACGCCTAGCGGCACGTCTCAATAAGAGTTCGAAATTTTAAGTTGCGTTTATCAAGACAGTCTGAATTTAAATTTAAATTATATATGTTTATCCTGGCAACTTCAGCCGAAATTATATCACATCAGCTGCTTCGCTTCTTCTGCACGCCTCCTTTCTTTCTTTCAAATCACGTCGTCCCCTTCATAAATCAACTGGTCTAAGAGAAAGATATTTTTGATCCATGAACATACGACTTCGCGCATCCCTCTTCTATCTTCTTCTTAAAATGGCCGAACTAATTGATCACAAAATTATGCTACCTTTCTCTTCAAATTCGAACGCAAGCTCCCTCTTTTTCTTCTTCAATTTCAAATCGAACCAAGTGTTAAAAAAAATGGCCGCGTTCACCTGTAGAAACCCTATCGCGCATTTGTTTCCAAAATTTCTTAAACCAATTCGAAATCGCGTTGGCCAAATTCAGATAACAAGAAGGGAAGTCGCGATTCCATTTCGGTATGAGTCGTACAAGCTCGAGGCGCAAGTTGGATGTAGGCAAGGCAGCGGCTGTCGTGGATCGGGGTGATGGTAGGCGGCATGGCGAAGTCGTGGGGCATGGGATTTTTCTTGCGCTGTGGAATTAGGGTTGCGCGACGTCGGCTTCAATGTTGGGTTGAAGTACTTCTGACGACGATTGGGACTTGATGGCGAGCAGCATATGCATACAGCAGTTGTAGACATGACGCGAGAGGTGAGGAGTTGTTTCTTGAAGGTCATGTTGTCGATAGAGATGATGATTTAGGCTTTGCGAGGAGATGAGTCGTGGGCAGTCGTGAGTGTTGACAAACTCGCGAGTAGGAGGGATTTCTTCTCTGGTAGGAGACCGTGAAGGTATTTTCTGTCTGTTTTATTTAAATTATATATATGACTTAATATAGGAAGTTCATTGGTTTAAAATTAAAACATTAGTAAAAAATAATATGGTAATTACGCTGTTGCAATTAACTTGTTTAATTTTTGAGTTGCTAAAAATAGTTCGTTAAAAGAAACTATTGGTTTAAAAAATTTAAATCAAATAATGAGTTAAATTAAATAAGTGAGTGATAATAAACTATTGATTTAAAATTTCAAGTGTTATTTAATTTATATGATATGTATACAAGGTCTTACCTGAGAAGACAAAAATCGAATTGGAATGGATGGCAAACAACAAAAATCAAAGGTGAGTAATCTTATGTGCTGGATTTTACTTAAATTTAAAGGGTTAAATTTAATTAGTTGGGTGAATGAATGAAATGTTTGAATGGGTACTGATGATCTAGTGATTTTAGATTTGGTTGTTTCTCGAGTTGATTGTGGTTTGACTCAAGGTGTTTGAATTTTAAATGGTTTTGAACTTGAATCATAAATAAGTAAATGGTTCTGTTTAAAATCAAATAGGGTTAACGATCGGTGATTCATTAAATAGGTATGATAATTTAAATGGAAAATTTATTAATTAAATTAATTAAGGATTTGGGCTAATTAATTAAGTTTATTTTAAATTGGAATGATCATTAGGTGTTTTAATAAGTAGTTACCAAATGTAATTAATAAAATATAATTACTTTGTAAAATTAATCAAGAGATTAATTAAGATAATTAATTAAGGAGTAATTAATTTATTAATGAAGTAAATAAAAGAATAATTAATTACAGATGGAGATTAATCGGGAATATTAATATTTGGGGTTGAATTAAAGCAATTAATTTAGACTAGAACAAATCAAAACATAATTGGAAATCATTAATTTATATAATCAACGATGTAATTAAAGATTGATTAATTAAGATGAATTAATCAAAGTTACCCATGAGAAATTAATTAATATAAGTAATTAAGAATTAGAGTAATTAATTATAGTTAATTAATTTGTGAAATAATTACAGATTACTCATTGATTTGGTAAGAATAAATAATGTAGTGAAATTAATTAAAGATAATTACTTGAATGGAATTGGAAGATAATTAATCCAGGGTGATTAATTAAGATGAATAAGGAAGGGTTGATTAATTAATTTGGAATTCATTAATGAAGGAATCTAAGTGATTGAGGTTTGAAATCCAATTAGAATCGATTGAATTGATTTGTGTGATTAAGCTTTGCTTATGGATGATTGAATGGTATTGGATGTTTTGGATGAGTTAATATCTCTGATAATGAAATGTCATGTTTTTCATTTGTATGGCTTGGGTTAGAATGACATGTGATTCGAAGAGGTCGGGATCGGGTATTGGGAAATACCCGAAACCACTTCGGATTCCTATAAATTGATATGTGGGATTAATAAGTTGGAATGAAACGTTTAAGTGAATCGGACTATTTGGTCTAAATTTTGGTTCTTAGAAACATATGTGTGAAATAAGTTATGTCCATAACATATTGTGAACTTGTACGATTGGTTTGAGTCACCCGGGTTCTAAATTATAATTGAATGTTTGTATTCCAATTTAAGATGGGTTTACTCACGCTGGTTTCCAGCCTGACCCGGGTGTTACTTTGGTGTAATGCTCGGGTCAGACCGAGTATTACAGATTTTCAGGTAGGTTCGTTCTGGAGCTCAAGAGGCGAGCTGGGTGGCCGGAGCGTATAGAGTATGTCCGCTGTATTTATATTATTGTCAATCTGAGACATGATAATTGTAAATATTCGGTGACTATATATAATGTGAAACTCTGATGTATATTAAATGTAATCGACAGATATAACATTCATTTGTCAACTGTTATTATTTATTATTATATTTTATCCGCTGCGAATGTGAGATGTTATTGTTTCTGTTCTTCTTCTTCTATCTCTTTCTTCTTTTTCATAACTATCTGGAGTTTTCGGCTTCGAAAATTTTGGGTCGTTACATTTGTTATCAGAGCTGAAAGGTTAAGCGAGAACCTTGGCTCTGGTCGGGATTTCTCATTTAATAGAGTCCAAAGTACTCTAGAATGAGTTGAGTGTATATGTATGAGTGCGTACTTGTTATTTTCTTAGAAAAAGATTTTAAATGATTTTATATAAAATATATATTTTGATATATAAAGTAATATTTCCTTCTAATAAATATTTAGGCGATTGGTTGTTAAATTATTGAAATTAAAATTTAGAAGTAATATAATACAACCAAACTGAAGTCTTGAATTGGAATTAAATTAAGTAGAAATAGAAATACAACTAGATTAAAATTTAATTGATTGAAAATAAAATTCTAAATCTTGTCCCGGAATTTGAAAATTTTGTTTCAAAGTGATGAAAAATAATGAATAAGTATTATTTGGGTAACTGGGACTTGTTGCAAACAATGGGTTGTTTGAAGTTTAATTTGGATTCAAAACCAAGGGTGGTTTACAATTTTAAATCATGGCTGGGGCCAAGAAGAAAAAAAAGAAAAAAATATGTATATATGTATGGATATACATGATAATAAAAATAGTTATATAAACTCTAAGAGGTTGAGTTTTGATTTTCCCTGGAGTGTGATGTTAAACCCTGAGTGATATAAGTTGTGAACTTATAAGAGGGAAAGAATTTTGAAATTGAAGCGGGAATTCAAATTGAGTAAGGTTGATTGGATTAAGTAAATTGGAATTTAACTTTCGAAAAGTTAAATAAGTGTAGAAAAAGGCAACCTGAATTGAGAATTCAAGATGAAATTGGAATTTAACTTAGAAAGTTAAATGGTTGACTTGAATTGGGAATTTGTGTAATCCCAAAACTGGTTTAAGATTTAAAAATTGAAAATGGGTGGATGTTTTAAAATAAATTGGATGATATCATCCTATTGTTAGTGAAAATCTTTAAATTAAGAATGGTATTGAATAAATAAAATAAATTTGAATAATTGAATTGTAAAATAAACTTGCTTAAGAACTGGCTTCAAACTGGAAGATAAAATTGAATAATAAATTAAAATTTTAAAATAAAATTGTATTGAATTCTTATTTGAACATTGAAATACATAAGTTAAGATAATTTAAAATGGAATTTTGAGAATTTAACTCAGAAATTAAATTGATTAAAAACTTTGAATAAAAGTAAATTTTGTTTAAAAGGATAAACCAACCTTTGAGAATTTAACTCGAATTTATATAGTTCGAGATAGTTTGGATTCAAGATTGTAATTGAATTAGTTCAAAATTTAATTTGGTTTGAATTAATTGAATTGGTGATTGAAGATGTATAAGCTTAAGAATTTAGATGAGAAATTGAATTGGATTATGTTGAAATAATTTGAATTTGAAATAGGTTAAATTGATAATAATTCAAATTGATTGGAATAATTTGAAATTTAATTAAAGTCGAACAGGATTAAAATCAAATGGAATTTGATTTAAATTGGGAAGGGAATCAAGGTTGATTCAACTTGAATTGGGTTTAAATAAATTTTAATAGAAATTGAAGTTATTCAAGTTAGAATTGAGTCAATTAAATGGAAGTGGAAATTTAAATTGAAGTGTAGGGGAAGTGAACAGTTTGTTGACCCTTGATTATTTTCAGTATAAATTGTTTTGATATAAAATTATTTTTTTAAGCCATTAAATATATACAATGCTTCTTCTTAAAGCCAAATGATTTTATACTTGTTTTACAATTAGTTTTTGGAGCTATCATTTTTCAACTGTTTTCTAAACTAATTACTATTTTTTCAACTATTTCATAAACTAATTTCTATTTTACAACTATTTTGCGATAATTTGAAATTTCTGAAACTATTTAGCTATCTTTCAACTATTTTACAGTTAGTTACCTATTTTATAGCTATTTTGCAAACTAATATTTATTTTTCAACTACTTATCCATTTTTTTTTAAAAATTCAAGCTATTTTCTAAATATAAACTGGTCGGAGTTCAAACTGTTATGGATTTAATACCCAACTGAGATAGGAATTGAAGTGATAATCCAAATGAGGATTAATGTAAAGGTGGATAAGTGAATGGAAAAGAAATTGATATTGAAAAGAGTAATCAAATTGGAATGTTTGATTTTGAATAAACAAAGTTATACATCTTTGTTAAATGTAAGATGAAACTCCCCTTGTTAAATCTATTGCCGGAAGAAAGGATTTTTGAAGGTGTTTGAAGTATAAAAAGAGTTTTGTACAAGATTGAAAAGATCCAAAGATTTTAAAATTTTATATATCTGAATATATATATATATATATATATATATATATATATATATATATATATATATATATATATATAAAGGGTCTTATGAGGAATTTGGAAAAAGGTTGTGGGAACCTTTGGATTTGGAAAGGCTTTTGATTTTTGGGTAAAATCAATATTGAAATTTGGAAAGCCTAGTTTGAGAATTATCGATTTGGGATAATCGATTTTGTGTAAAGGAGCTTGGTATGATATCATACTAGGTGTATAATTTGAAAGATACTATGTATGTATAGTATAAAGTGTTTGATGGTGGCTCTGGGGAAAAAGGCGCTCCCTTGAAATGAGCTTCTCAGGAGTGCCACCGGGTGGTGTTGCCTTGAGCCCAAGGGGGGGTTCTAAAGTTGATCCTGTGAAGAGTCCGGACAAAACTAGTTCCTGAGCATTATGAGTAGTGTATACCATAGCGGAAGTCGAGTGTGCCGCTGAGAGCCAACAGTTACATGGACTTTTGCTGCGATGGTAACGTAACCCAGGATGTAACTACGACCTATGGTATAACATAGCGAAAGTCGTGTGTGCCGCTGAGAGCCAACAGTCTGCGTTGATTTTATATCGGTAGACTGCGACTTATGTAGGAGTGGGGAAGTTTCATTTCGTCAGCGAAAATCAGAGGCCGCTGAGAGCCTGCAGTTACATGGACTTTTGCTGTGACAGCAACATAACCCTGGATGTAACTGTGATCTGTTGTGTGGGATCCATGGCGTAATCGAGAGACCGCGGAGAGCCTACAGTTACATGGACTTTTGCTGCGATGGCAATGTAACCCTAGAATGTAGCTGTGACCATAGATGAGGGCGATGATTTTCAGAGCATTCTCACCAAAGATATTTCCTCTATTTTCAAAAAAAAAAACTGTTTTCTATATTTTCAATAAAAATTATTTTCCCAAGTATTTTCACTGGGTGTTGGAAACGGGTTTACCAAGTACTTATAGATTTCCAGTCCTACGCCTGATCAACGTATGACTGAATTTCTGTAAGAACAAGGATGGACTGGTTGAGACATCGAGTTATAAAAAGTATTTTTATAAAGAGTTATTTTAATAGCATTATGTGACTTTAAAAGCTTTTCTAAAATTTTGAAACAAAGGTGTTGGGATTTTGGAAAATCAAGGAAAACCAAACGGGGATTTTAATGAAGTAATTTTGTTGTTAAAATCGAATATTGATTTAGAAGTTGAAAATAAGCTAATTGGTTAAATAATTAATTGATGGAATATATAATAAAATTTAACTCGGTTCAATAAAATGGATTGTAAGTTAATAATGGAGTTTGGAAATGAATTCAAATTGTAAATAGAATTTGACTTGGATTTGATAATGAATTAAATAAGAGGAGATGTTGTAGAATAAAAATAAAATAGAGTTGGATAGAAAATGCGATGGTGAATTACAAATAAAATCCAAAGGTGATTTGAATAATATTTAATGAATTTTGCAAGTAAATTGGATATAAAAGAAGTGATTATAATAGAAATGGTTTGAGTTGCAAAACGAAAACCCAAGTGAATAGAAATAAATTGAGAATGACCTTATATTAATAAAATAAATTCGATAACGAATTAGGTAAGTAAAATAAAATTTTTAAAATAGGTTGATTGAGTTAAATAATAAATGGATGACGTCTGATTGAAAAATAAAAAACTAAGTCAAAGTTGTGATTGGAATTGGATTATCGGACTGAACTTCAGTTCGATAGCATATTAATTTGAAAAATAAACGAGTTAAGTATGTGCTTGGATATTATTTTAATAAATTGAGAAGGTGAATTTAAAATTTAAATTTAAAATGAATGGGCTAACTGAATTTAATGGAGGTTGATTAAATGTGAATCAAATAGAAGTAAACTTAAGTTTGATGTTGGAATAAATTAAAGTAAATTAACTTAAGTTTAAAATTTATGGAAGTTTGGATTCGAATAAGCTTGAAAGCCCATTAAATAAAAGCTTGGATTGAATTAATTTGGAAATGGCTAGGAGTATACAAGAATGGAATGTGTCGAGCTAAATAAATGGTCGGTAAATAAATTTGAAATGAAATGGAATTGAATACATAATGAGTTGAAATTAACTTAAAGTAGTTATAAACTGAAATAGATACTCTATTAAACGAATATCGTCGAAATTGCATAAAAATGGTTGTCGTTCGGCGTAAATAAAAGTAATTAAAATGCTATGAGTTAATAGAGATTAAATAAAATTGATCCTGAATCATTTGAAGTGAATATGAGCTTGTTTGGATTAAAAATCAATGGAATATAAGAAATTGAGTTCCAAACCATTGAAATTGAATGAAATGGTATATAAATTGGTTGAAAGCAATTGAATTAGGTTTGAAAACATATAAATTGCTTGTGGAAGTTATTTTGAATGCATTTCTTTTAGAATTGAAGTGTTATAGTTGTTTAAGTAAGAGAAATGTTATAAACTTCATATATATAGTACTTATATGTGTAAATTGAGTAAGTACAGGTACCTGAAGGCCGTTTGGCTGGATTTGGATGCGCTAATTGCTAAAATAAAAAAACTGCTTGCTTAAAATGCTAAATAAGGTACGCCTACGCAATAAAAATAGGAAATATGAACTGTTTTTGCTTTTTCCGACCGTGTGGGTCGATGTATATATATTTATATCTCTTGTTAAATTGCAAAAGCTCCTACGTACAAAGGAGACTCTGCCAAAAATTTTCCAAAATTTTGGGAGTTAGAAAATTTTTGAAATTTTTTAGGAAAAATTTGTTAATGACAAAATGATTTCAAATTGGAAATTAAAGTAAATTAGTCTATGAAACTAATATGAATCAGTTATAAATAAAAGATAAAATTTAATACGCAGAAGCGAAAATAAATTGAATTCGTATGAAGGTGGAGAAAACGAATTTAAAGAGAGATAGATATGAAAATTTCTGTAAGGAAATGTATACAATAATTTAAAAAAAAGGGGGGGGGCTATGATGGGAAATTATTGCTAAGTAGGTTATGTAGGTATTGAAAGGGAAAAGAACATTGGATTTGATTCCAAAAGATAAATGTGAATCGCCCGTCAAAAAGGTATGTATTTTAATTTCTGTATGAATTGGATTGGGTTTTTGATCTAGCCACTTGACTTTCTATGTTCTTTTTGGAATCTGGGAGCCTGTAGAGGCCTGTTGTAGTTGTACCGAGCTAGCCGCGCAAAGCAGACGCTGGCAAAAAATTTCGAAAATTTAGAGAGTTAGAAAATTTTGATAATTCAAAATTTGGTTTTAAATTAAAAGTTAGATGACTGAGCAAAGGGATATGATTTGATACTATAGAGGGTTTTGGGGAAGTTGTTAAGGTTATAGTGGATCTTTAATAAAAGATAGTTGGATGGATGTTGAATTAAGAGTTTTGGGAAAGGCAAACAGGTTATGAACCATTCTTCCTAACTAGTAATTTCGAGGACGAAATTCTTTTAAGGGGAGAGGAATGTGACGACCTGGAATTTCTAACAATTTAAATTTGATTAGTTAATTGAGTTTAAAATATGTAAAAGTAAATTTTAACTTAAATTCCAGGTATCAATATTTACTTGATGATTAAATCATTGAATTTTATGGTTTAAATATTAAATTTAATTGAAATCGGGCAAATTGTTGAATCTGAAATTTCTAAGCCTATTTAAATAATTTGAAGGCTTATAAAATTTATAATAATGATACTGAAGGTAACAGAATAATAGAAATTTGATTTAAAGGTAGTTTGTTCAATTTTAAAAATATATCCTTTAAATTAAATTTAAAAATAGCCTTCTGAGGCACAGTCTCGGAATTTGACGAAACCAGTTTCATTGGATCCGTAATAGTTAGTTATTATTGGATTTTAATTTTCGTAGCGATCGGAGTGTCATTTGACCCCGGCAGCTCAAAACGCTTAGAACTATTTTAATAAATTTAATTTAAAATTGATCGTTTACTTCTGTTACTCGCGCATATGATCGAATTAGATTTTGATGCATGTTCCATTGTATTCGGAACGCGGGTAAAATCTTAGAAACACCTAGCGGCACGTCTCAATAAGAGTTCGAAATTTTAAGTTGCGTTTATCAAGACAGTTTGAATTTAAATTTAAATTATATATGTTTATCCTGGCAACTTCAGCCGAAATTATATCACATCAGCTGCTTCGCTTCTTCTGCACGCCTCCTTTCTTTCTTTCAAATCACGTTGTCCCTTTCATAAATCAACTGGTCTAAGAGAAAGATATTTTTGATCCATGAACATACAGAATCGCGCATCCCTCTTCTATCTTCTTCTTAAAATGGCCGAACTAATTGATCACAAAATTATGCTACCTTTCTCTTCAAATTCGAATGCAAGCTCCCCCGTTTTCTTCTTCAATTTCAAATCGAACCCAGTGTTAAAAAAAATAATGGCCGCGTTCACCTGTAGAAACCCGAAACCCTATCGCGCATTTGTTTCCAAAATTTCTGAAACCAATTCGAAATCGCGTTGGGCAAATTCAGATAACAAGAAGGGAAGTCGCGATTCCATTTCTGTATGAGTCGTACAAGCTCGAGGCGCGAGTTGGATGTAGGCAAGGCAGCGGCCGTCGTGGATCGCGGTGATGGTAGGCGGCATGGCGAAGTCGTGGGCCATGGGATTATTTTTGCGCTGTGGAATTAGGGTTGCGCGACGTCGGCTTCAATGTTGGGTTGAAGTACTTTTGACGACGATTGGGAGTTGATGGCGAGTAGCATATGCAGACAGTAGTTGGAGACATGACGCAAGAGGTGAGGAGTTGTTTCTTGAAGGTCATGTTGTCGACCGAGATGATGATTTAGGCTTTGCGAGGAGATGAGTCGCGGGCAGTCGTGATGTTGACAAACTCGCGAGTAGGAGGGATTTCTTCTCTGGTAGGAGACCGTGAGGGTATTTTCTGTCTTTTTTATTTAAATTATATTTATAACTTAATATAGGAAGTTCATTGGTTTAAAATTAAAACATTAGTAAAAAAAATATATGGTAATTACGCTGTTGTAATTAACTTGTTTAATTTTTGAGTTGCTAAAAATAGTTCGTTAAAAGAAACTATTGGTTCAAAATTTTTAAATCAAATAATGAGTTAAATTAAATAAGTGAGTGATAATAAACTATTGATTTAAACTATTGGTTCAAAATTTATATGATATTTATACAAGGTCTTAACCGAGAAGACAAAAATCGAATCGGAATGGATGGCAAACAGCAAAAATCAAAGGTGAGTAATCTCATGTGCTGGATTTTATTTAAATTTAAAGGGTTAAATTTAATTAGTTGGATGAACGAATGAAATGTTTGAATGGGTACTGATGATCTAGTGATTTCAGATTTGGTTGTTTCTCGAGTTAATTGTGGTTTGACTCAAGGTGTTTGAATTTTAAATGGTTTTGAACTTGAATCATAAATAAGTAAATGGTTCTGTTTAAAATCAAATAGGGTTAATGATCGGTGATTCATTAAATAGGTATGATAATTTAAATGGAAAATTTATTAATTAAATTAATTAAGGATTTGGGCTAAATAATTAAGTTTATTTTAAATTGGAATGATCATTGGGTGGTTTAATAAGTAATTACCAAATGTAATTAATAAAATATAATTACTTTGTAAAATTAGTCAAGAGATTAATTAAGGAGTAATTAATTTATTAATGAAGTAAATAAAAGAATAATTAATTATAGATGGAGATTAATCAGGAATGATTAATATTTGGGGTTGAATTAAAGCAATTAATTTAGACTAGGACAAATCAAAACATAATTGGAAATCACTAATTTATATAATCAACGATGTAATTAAAGATTGATTAATTAAGATGAATTAATCAAAGTGACCCATGAGAAATTAATTAATATAAGTAATTAAGAATTAGAGTAATTGATTATAGTTAATTAATTTGTGAAATAATTAAAGATTACTCATTGATTTGGTAAGAATAAATAATGTAGTGAAATTAATTAAAGATAATTACTTGAATGGAATTGGAAGATAATTAATCCAGGGTGATTAATTAAGATGAATAAGGAAGGGTTGATTAATTAATTTGGAATCAATTAGTGAAGGAATCTAAGTGATTGAGGTTTGAAATCCAATTAGAATCGATTGAATTGATTTGTGTGATTAAGCTTTGCTTATGGATGATTGAATGGTATTGGATGTTTTGGATGCGTTAATATCTCTGGCAATGAAATGTCGTGTTTTTCATTTGTATGACTTGGGTTAGAATGAGATGTGATTCGAAGAGGTCGGGATCGGGTATTGGGAAATACCCGAAGCCACTTTGGATTCCTATAAATTGATATGTGTGGTTAATAAGTTGGAATGAAACGTTTAAGTGAATCGGTGTGACGACCCGCCTTTCTAACCCCAGAAAGACGTTTCATCATTTAGAAAGAAAGGGATAGAAATAGAAAAGAATAGAAAGAAAGAGTAACAACATCAGAATATCGCAGCGGAATGGAACAAAACATAATACATCACATAACTATTACATTGTTATTCATACATAGATACAATATCACATAACAGGACTGTCATATACATATATGTCCATACATACATCCAAAATACAGCATACACTAAATACACAGCGGAACTACATATATAGGTACATACGTTTGGTCTTCTTCCCAAAGCTTCTCCAGAAAATCAACACTCCCAATACCTATCACTTGGCTACTCACAAAAATTTGAGTACCCAAGAGTTTATGAAAGCACAAAATATAAACTCCGGGTCAGACATGGGTCTGGTATGAGTAAACGGGTTAAAATTGCTTAACTTTGAAAATCATTTGAAATAAAGGTATCACGTAAGACTCCCCACACATAAATACGGGTAAGTTTTTACCTTACGCTAAGCAAAACATTTTATAGGAAATTTGATGATATTATAATAGTGTCTAGGGTTTTCAAGCAAATAGAAAATAGCCGAAATTGTTACATGATTAAATTCCAGCTACTAGCCACGAAATGGGTAATACAAATCAAAACCGTAGGGTCTCGTAGGGAAAATGGGTTTCCAACAATGGCAGGGCTACTGGGGTACCGTCCGTCACAGTACGGGGCCTAGATCACCGTACCGAGGATCACTCCCGACCCCCTACAACACAAGGCCGAAACCATTCCTTACTAAACAGTCTCGAACAAGATAACCCCGCAGTTGTGGCCAACAACTAGACACACAGCCGAAATAAAAAGAGACATCTAGACCGGGGTATACCTCGTCCGGCTTGGGCATGACCCACCTAACCTTGCTGCATCTCCCCTATTTTAGCCATTCCCGGTTGATGAGGCTTGAGGTTACGATTACCTTTATTGAACATTATTCTTAGAATGCTCATCGTCCGCCTGACGATATGCTGAAAGCGTTCAATCCATACAAGTTCGTTCTGGGTTCGAACAAAACCGAAGGCATTATCTCGTTATACTCATTTCGGAATCACCCTCAGAGTTAACGAAGATAACCCTTGCATTCTGAAATACCATCTCGATCACCAATTGACAAGTCACGACCTATCGTTTAATTTGGATCGATGTGGTTTTCGGAGAATCAAAACTGATTCTTCCGATCTCGGTTTCATCGGAATCCAAACGCCATTTTAAGTGCCAAGTTGTCTATTTAGTCTTAACAGTTCAATTCGATATCAAGAATTCACATAACAGATATCACAGATAAATCATATACAGTTATCATAGATATATCCAAAATATATCACAACATATAACAGAATATCATTAACCAGATATCAAAATCAATCAAACAGAATTACCAATTCATACCATAACAGTTTGGTTTTCTTAACTTAATTATTTGCTTAAGGATAAACTACTTTATTCTGCTTACTTAATTACTTGTTAATTAACTTATTAATGGTCAATTAATTACTTAGTTGATCATTAATTATTAATTCATTAATCGTCTAATCTCAAATTAATTATTTAATTAGTTGACTTCTATTCATCAATTATTAATTAATTACTCAGTTAATTAATTTATTTTTAGTTGTTAATTAATAACTTACTTATTAAAAATTAATTAGTCATTTAATTATCACAAATTATTTAAATTAATCATTTATTATCAATTTTATTAACTATATAATCTTTAATTAATCACTTAAGTTAATTACCATTTATTAATTAACTTTTAAGTAATTAGATAACGTTCTTAAGATTTAAGTTGATTTAACACATAATTTATTGTTCTAATTACAAATTTAATTATAGTTATTAATTTAATTTCAAGTATAAAATTAATTTAAATTCTAATTACTTTATATTAATCAACTATCTTTACGGACTTACCTTATTAAACATTTAAATCAAATATTAACCTAAACTAACTAATTGCTTAATTAACTTAGTTATAACAAATACTTAAACAAAATTGTGCACGTCCATTAAGGAATGAACCCGAGACAGCACCCTTTTCTACTCGAGACAGTCTCGAGTTTTTCCCCGTGCTTCCCCTGCATCTCCCTCTTCTTCCCATCTTCTTCTCCTTTTTCCTGCTCTTTCTTCTTCTCTTATTTTTTTTTATATTTTAAGTTAAGATATAAATGAAACTGCAGTCACACAACCACTCTCGCGCACGTACACGGGAACCTGAAGTAAACCCCCCTATCCTACTCGAGTATTATCACGCGACCGCCACGGCAACTCAACCGGACATCCATCGCCACCGTGCACATGCACGATGGTTCGCCTCACTTCCGGCGACCCACTGTATCACCCACAAACCCCAAATCTCCCTCTAAATCGAATACAAAAACCCAATTTCCACAAATCGGCCGAAAAACAAAGTTCGCATGTAGCACGAACCGGCTACACGAACACACCACCGACAGTCATCAGTAGCGCGATCATCCATCACTAGAGACCAAACTACTTCGTCAACGCCACGTCCAGACCCTCCTCGGCCTTCTCCCAAACCCACGTGACACTCGGTCAATTCTGGAGATGAAAACTTTGATTTACAGAACATAGAAATTTAAGAACCCAAAACCCTACTTGCACCTCGACCTCAAAATCTTTGCACTGGAAAAATTATTTGACATTTTTCCTATGTTAATTCATCTACAAGCTTGCTTCATATCAAATTACAACAATTAAAATTAACCCAATCGTCCAAAATTGACAAAAATCCAATTCGGCTTCCTTTTAAAACTGCTCTCATTTTCTTTGCATAAAAATCATAATTTTTATGTTAAAAATCCTAACAACGTGTATGAAATCTAAATATGTTATTGAATTCACGAATTGAAACATTCAAATTTTGACCTTTGATTTCTTTTACCTGTAATCTTGAAATAACAATATTTATAGAATACTGTAAAACTTCAAACAAGGTTGCAGGCCTATGATTTAAGATAATCAACTTGAATTAGCAACAATACCAAAGTTCAAAACATTTATATGAAGAAATGTTTACAAATTTCTTTGCTTACTTTGTTCGGATACTCAAATATTTCTGAAGAACAACTACATATGCTACCAGCGCAACAGGAAGTACCCAGGATCACTTATTTAAGCAGATATCAAAGCACATACCATTTGTAAGCTAAAGATACAAGTTTAAATTGAAAGCAGTAAGTTTACTCACCAGAACAAAACAGAAAGCAAGGTGTTGATGAAGAACACTACAGGTTTTTATTCCTGAACGCCTTCCTTTTTTTCTGTTTTTGAATTATATTTAATTTTGCAAAGCAATAAAAGTTTCTCAGGTTTGCTTTTAGGTTTAGTTAAGTTTTTATAAACGAACTTAAAAATATGATGGATATATATAAAAGTAACTGAATAATATAGGTTGTATCTAGGCAGTTTTATTTGCATTGCCATTCTTTTTTTTTTGGCTAAGTATTATATTCTGCAGAAGGAAATTATCACAAAGATTTCGGCTGTAGTACTTTACTTAAACAAGAAGTTGTGCTAATTTAATGCTTATGTTTCATTTATGATAACATGTAATTAATGTTTCAGATTCTTGTTTATTTTGTACAAGACATAGATTTGTTTTGAATATGTATAAAGACATTTTGTATTGTTCATCTTCATATGATCAGGTTTTGATTTACTAATACTACTGTAAATTGCAAGGGGACATGAAATTTCGGCTATGAGATTAACTTGTGATCTGAAATGACAATTTGTACAAGATATTTGTTTTATTTTTGAAATGGATACTTGTTTTCTTATGCATATAAAATCTTTACAGCAGCAAATATATTTAATTTGCTTCTTTGTCTCTTGCATACTTAATTTACAAAGCATCTTTGTTATAATTTTTTTTTATTAAAAATTTTGTGTTGTATAGAAATTTTACATGTCATTCTTTTTTTTTTTAACTTATCTTAAATGTTTTGAGAAAAGTTAGCATAGTTATTGTTTTGACTATATTACTTGTATTCAGTTTTTTCAAGCATTTGTAAATCTTATATTTACAGTTATAACTTATATTTTATCATTATGTCTTATATTTACATTTTCATACTTATGTTATGTATGTTTATGTTTAATATTGATCGGTTTGTTTATTTTTAAACATTATCATTTAAAAACTATGATTGTATTCATGTATATTATCAAATAATAAAAATATAGAGTCCTAGATTTTTATTGAATAAGAGACATTCCGTTATAAATATTTCTAAAAGATGGTATTTTAAATTTTCAAATCCGAAATTTCTTTACAGTCACATATATAAATGGTAAAAGATTTAGATCTCATCAGTTTATAATTTGAGAAACCTGTATTAAATTTAAATTAGATTAAATATTTATTGAAATATGCTGTCAAAAATTCCGGGTTGTTACATTCCTCCCCCCTTAAAAGAATTTCGTCCTCGAAATTTAAAACAACAGTTAATTCAAAAGCTTATATATTAACAATCCAAGCATACATATCATTCATACAATAACACAATCAAACAGTCAACTCTAACAAACTCACTAGTTGTCTAGATATAAATTTGGATAAGTTTCCTAAAGCTATCGAGAGTTTTCCAGGTACAATCTCTGGGATCCTCACTCCACTGCACCTTGACGAGTTTCGCCACTTTGTTCCTGAGTTGCTTCTCGTCTTGATCCACAATCCGAACTGGATTTCTGACTACGGTTAAATTGGGTTCTACTTCCAAATCTTCTTGAATTACCGGTTCTACAACCAGTGATGGATCATGAACAAATTTCCTCAAATGCGATACATGAAACACATTATGAATCCCAGACATCCGCTCTGGCAATTCAATCTTGTAGGCTACAGCTCCAATTCTTTCCAACACTCGGAATGGTCCAATGTATCTCGGAGCAAGTTTTCCCGTTTTTCCGAATCTTATAGCACCTTTAATTGGGGAAACTTTGACAAAAACCAAGTCTCCGATCTCAAATTCCAATGGTCTTCGTCCTTTATCAGCATATTTCTTCTGACGATCTTGAGCAGCTTTCATCCTTTTCGTGATAAGCTCAACCTTCGTAGAAGCTTCTCGAATAAGATCGGGTCTGAGCACAAGACGATCTTTCGATTCAATCCAACAAGATGTGGATCTACACGGTCTTCCGCATAAAGCCTCATAAGGAGCCATCTTAATACTTGCTTGATAAATGTTATTAAAAGAAAATTCCACCATGCTGTTGCACCACCCTGCAGTTGCCACGATGCCATTTGCCTCTTACGCTCATCCGACAATTTCATGCTCTTGAAAATACGCTCACAAGAGCGTAGCCAGGCTTGAACTTCAATTATTGACTCCGAACCTTTGAATGGTTGGCCTCCGAGATTTTTGAAATCTTTGCATAAAGCTGCAAAACTAACTTGAGGCGGTACTGGATTGACAGCCTCACTAGCATTTTGACTCCATCCATCATCTGTAGAAGTACTGGCCCTAACTCTACCTCTTCTTCCGGAACTCATGTCGGTCACCTGAATAGGTAACTCAACAAGTTTAGACAGATATATATATATATATATATATATATATATATATAATTATATGAAAATACAAATACGCACTCTCAAGATAAATATAACTCAAGAGCCTAGATACTCGCTCGACCTAGTGCTCTGATACCAACTGCGACGACCCGCCTTTCTAACCCCAGAAAGACGTTTCATCATTTAGAAAGAAAGGGATAGAAATAGAAAAGAATAGAAAGAAAGAATAACAACATCAGAATCTCACAGCGGAGTGGAACAAAATATAATACATCACATAACTATTACATAGTTATTCATACATCAGAGTAATACAATATCATATAACAGGACTGTCATATACATATATGTCCATATACATCCAAAATAAAGCATACACTAAATACACAGCGGAACTACATATATAGGTACATACGTCTGGTCTTCTTCCCAAAGCTTCTCCAGAAAATCAACACTCCCAATACTTATCACTTGGCTACTCATAAAAATTTAGTACCCAAGAGTTTATGAAAACACAAAATATAAACTCCGGGTCAGACATGGGTCTGGTATGAGTAAACGGGTTAAAATTGCTTAACTCTGAAAATCATTTGAAATAAAGGTATCACGTAAGACTCCCACACATAAATACGGGTAAGTTTTTACCTTACGCTAACCAAAACATTTTATAGGAAATTTGATGATATTATAATAGTGTCTAGGGTTTTCAAGTAAATAAAAAATAGCCGAAATTGTTACATGATTAAATTCCAGCTACTAGCCACGAAAGTGGGTAATACAAATCAAAACCGTAGGGTCTCGTAGGGAAAATGGGTTTTCAACAATGGCAGGGCTACTGGTGTACCGTCCGTCACAGTACGAGGCCTAGATCACCGTACCGAGGATCACTCGCAACCCCCTACAACACAAGGCCGAAACCAATCCTTACTGAACAGTCCCGAACAAGATAACCCCGCAGTTGTGGCCAACAATTGTACACACAGCCGAAATAAAAAGGGACATCTAGACGGGGTATACCTCGTCCGGCTTGGGCATGACCCACCTAACCTTGCTGCATCTCCCCTGTTTTAGCCATTCTCGGTTGATGAGGCATGAGGTTACGATTACCTTTATTGAACATTATTTTTAGAATGCTCATCGTCCGCCTGACGATGTGCTGAAAGCATTCAATCCATACAAGTTCGTTCCAGGTTCGAACAAAACCGAAGGCATTATCCCGTTACACTCATTTTGGAATCACCCTCAGAGTTAACGACGATAACCCTTGCATTCTGAAATACCATCTCGATCACCAATTGACAAGTCATGACCTATCGTTTAATTTGGATCGATGTGATTTTCGGAGAATCAAAACTGATTCTTCCGATCTCGGTTTCATCGGAATCCAAACACCATTTTAAGGACCAAGTTGTCTATTTAGTCTTAACAGTTCAATTCAATATTAAGAATTCACATAACAGATATCACAGGTAAATCATATACAGTTATCATAGATATATCCAGAATATATCACAACATATCACAGAATATCATCAAACAGATATCAAAATCAATCAAACAGAATTACCAATTCATACCATAACAGTTTGGTTTTCTTAACTTCATTATTTGCTTAAGGATAAACTACTTTATTCCGCTTAATTAATTACTTATTAATTAACTTATTAATGGTCAATTAATTACTTAGTTAATCATTAATTATTAATTCATTAATCGTCTAATCTTAAATTAGTTATTTAATTAGTTGACTTCTATTCATCAATTATTACTTAATTACTCAGTTAATTAATTTATTTTTAATTGTTAATGAATAACTTACTTATTAAAAATTAATTAGTTATTTAATTATCACAAACTATTTAAATTAATCATTTATTATCAATTTTATTAACTATATAATCTTCAATTAATCGCTTAAGTAAATTACCATTTATTAATTAACTTTTAAGTAATTAGCTAGCGTTCTTAACATTTAAATTGATTTAACACATAATTTATTTTTTTAATTAAAAATTTAATTGTAGTTATTAATTTAATTTCAAGTATCAAATTAATTTACATTCTAATTACTTTATATTAATCAACTATCTTTACAGACTTACCTTATTAAACCTTTAAATCAAATATTAACCTAAACTAATTGCTTAATTAACTTAGTTATAACAAATACTTAAACAAAATTGTACACGTCCATTAAGGAATGAACCCGAGACAGCACCCTTTTCTACTTGAGACAGTCTCGAGTTTTTCCCCGTGCTTCCCCTGCATCTCCCTCTTCTTCCCATCTTCTTCTCCTTTGTCCTGTTCTTTCTTCTTCTCATATTTTTTTATTTATTTTAAGTTAAGATATAAATGAAACTGCAGTCACACAACCACTCTCGTGCACGTACACAGGAACCCAAAGTAGACCCCCCATCCTACTCGAGTATTATCACGCGACCGCCACGGCAACTCAACGGGACAACCATCGCCACCGTGCACGTGCACAGTGGTTCGCCTCACTTCCGGCGACCCACTCTATCACCCACAAACCCCACATCTCCCTCTAAATCGAAAACAAAAACCAAATTTCCACAAATCGGCCAAAAAACAAAGTTCAGCTGTAGCACGAACCGGCTACACAAACGCACCACCGACAGTCATCACATACTGCCATCATCCATCACCAGAGACCAAACTACTTCGTCAACGCCACGTCCAGACCCTCCTCGATTTTCTCCCAAACCCGCGTGACACTCGGTCAATTCATGGAGATGAAAATTTTGATTTACAGAACATAGAAATTTAAGAACCCAAAACCCTACTTGCACCTCGACCTCAAAATCTTTGCACTGGAAAAATTATTTGACATTTTTCCTATGTTAATTCATCTACAAGCTTGCTTCATATCAAATTACGACAATTAAAATTAACGCAATCATCCAAAATTGACAAAAATCCAATTCGGCTTCCTTTTAAAACTGCTCTCATTTTCTTTGCTTAAAAATCATAATTTTTATGTTAAAAATCCTAATAATGTGTATGAAATCTAAATATGTTATTGAATTCACAAATTAAAACATTCAAATTTTGACCTTTGATTTCTTTTACCTGTAATCTTGAAATAACGGTATTTATAAAATACTGTAAAACTTCAAACAAGGTTGCAGGCCTATGATTTAAGATAATCAACTTGAATTAGCAACAATACCAAAGTTCAAAACATTTATATGAAGAAATGTTTACAAATTTCTTTGCTTACTTTGTTCACATAATCAAATATTTCTGAAGAACAGCTACAAATGCTACCAGAGCAACAGGAAGTACTCAGGATTACTTATTTAAGTAGATATCAAAGCACATACCATTTGTAAGCTAAAGACACAACTTTAAATTGAAAACAGTAAGTTTACTCACCAGAACAAAACAGAAAGCAAGGTGTTGATGAAGAACACTGCAGGTTTTTATTCCTGAACGCCTTCCTTTTTTTCTGTTTTTGAATTATATTTAATTTTGTAAAGCAACAAATGTTTCTCAGGTTTGCTTTTAGGTTTAGTTAAGTTTTTATAAACGGACTTAAAAATATGATGGATATATATAGAAGTAACTGAATAATATAGGTTGTATCTAGGCAGTTTTATTTGTATTGCCATTCTTTTTTTTTCTGGCTAAGTATTATATTCTGCAGAAGGAAATTATCACAAAGATTTCGGCTACAGTACTTTACTTAAACAAGAAGTTGTGCTAATTTAATGCTTATGTTTCATTTATGATAACATGTAATTGATGTTTCAGATTCTTGTTTATTTTGTACAAGACACAGATTTGTTTTGAATATGCATAAAAACATTTTGTATTGTTCATCTTCATATGATCAGGTTTTGATTTATTAATACTACTGTAAATTGCAAGGGGACATGAAATTTCGGCTGTGAGATTAACTTGTGATCTGAAATGACAATTTGTACAATATATTTGTTTTATTGTTGAAATGGATACTTGTTTTCTTATGCATATAAAATCTTTACTGCAGCAAATATATTTAATTTGCTTCTTTGTCTCTTGCATACTTAATTTACAAAGCATCTTTGTTATAAATTTTTTTTATTAAAGATTTTGTGTTGTAAAGAAATATGTTACAGGTCATTCTTTTTTTTAAACTTATCTTTAATGTTTTGAGAAAAGTTAGCATAGTTATTGTTTTGACTATATTACTTGTATTCAGATTTTCAAGCATTTGTAAATCTTATATTTCTAGTTATAACTTATATTTTATCATTATGTCTTATATTTACATTTTCATACTTATGTTATGTATGTTTATGTTTAATATTGATAGGTTCGTTTATTTTTAAACATTATCATTTAAAAACTACGATTGTATTCATGTATATTATCAAATAATAAAAATATAGAGTCTTAGATTTTTATTGAATAAGAGAGATTCTGTTATAAATAATTTTAAAAGATTGTATTTTAAATTTTCAGATCCGAAATTTCTTTACAGTCACATATATAAATGGTAAATGATTTAGATCTCATCAATTTTTAATTTGAGAAACCTGTATTAAATTTAAATTAGATTAAATATTTATTGAAATATGCTGTCAAAAATTCCGGGTTGTTACAATCGGACTATTTGGTCTAAATTTTGGTTCTTAGAAACTTATGTGTGAAATAAGTTATGTCCATAACATATTGTGAATTTGTACGATTGGTTTGAGTTACCCAGGTTCTAAATTATAATTGAATGTTTCTCACGTTGGTTTCCAGGCTGACCCGGATGTTACTTTGGTGTAATGCTCGGGTCAGACCGAGTATTACAGAATTTCAAGTAGGTTCGTTCTGGAGCTCAGGAGGCGAGCTGGGTGGCAGGAGCGTATAGAGTATGTTCACTGTATTTATATTATTGTCAATCTGAGACATGATAATTGTAAATATTCAGTGAATGTATATAATGTGAAACTCTGATGTATGTTAAACGTAATCGATAGATATAGTATTCATTTGTCAACTGTTATTATTTATTATTATATTTTATCCGCTGCGAATGTGAGATGCTATTGTTTCTGTTCTTCTTCTTCTATCTCTTTCTTCTTTTTCATAACTATCTGGAATTTTCGGCTTCGAAAATTTCGGATCGTTACATTGGTTGTTAGATTATTGTTAATCGATTGAATAGAAATTCATATGCAATTGAATGAATAAAATTGAATGCTAAAGCAATTAAATTCGAATTGGAAGTTAAGTAAGTTTAATTGAATAGAAATTGATTGAATTGAAAGTGAACCAATGTGAATGTAAATTAGTGAATGTAAACTAATTGAAAATGAATAAATGGATGTCGTTGTATATGAATTGGTTGTAAACAATTACAACTAATGTTGAAATCATATAAGTTGTTTATAAACCTTGTTTAGTATGCATTTCTTTTAATATGCATGCGTCGTAGTTGTTTAAAAGAGTAAAACATTAATAACTTCTTATATATGTCACTTACGTGTTTATATTGAGGAAGTACAGGTACCGGGGCTACCGTTAGCGGGATTTGGATTGCGCAAAATGCTAAATAAATAACTGCTTTGCTTAAAAATGCTAAAGAGGTACGCCTACGCAACGAAAAGAGGAAATATGAACTGTTTTTCTGTTTTCCGACCGTGTGGGTCGATGTATATATATTTATATCTATTGTGATATTGTAAAAGCTCCTCCGTACAAAGGAGGTTATGGCGAAATTTTTTGAAAATTAAGGCGTTAGAAAATTTTCGGAAAATTTTGGAAATTTTTTGTGAAAACGTAGTTTTGATTTGAAACTAAAAGTTAAACGATATAGTTGATTTTGGAAAAAGATAACTATATATGGATTTGAAAAATATTAGTGAAGTTCTGTAAGAAGTTTAACTATTGAATTTTTGAAAAAGTTAAGAGATTTGTAAATCAAATTTGAACGGTTCGTTTTAAAAAGTTAATGGATTTCAAAAAAATTTCTTACTTGGTAATTTCGAGGACGAAATTCTTTTAAGGGGGGAAGTTTGTAACGACCCAGAAATCTGTCATTTGAAATTCAGATATTAATTGATTTTAAATATCAACAAGTAAAATTTATAGGTCAAATAATTTATTTTTCGAATATTTAGATTTAATTGGATAATTAAATCGATAATTTAATATTTGAAATTATAGAAAAAATTGGAAGTTGGGTTTATGTAAAAATGATTTATAAAGTTATATTAAATCATATTGGAGTAAGAACAATGTTTGTGAACTTTTAAAATTGAATTTAAAGTTAATTTGTGAAAATTGAATATTTCAATATTTAATCTGTAGCGACCCGACTTCCTATCTCCAGGAAATCGTATCACTAGTGAAGAAAGAAAGGAATAGAAGAAGAAAAGAAAGAGAAAGAAAGAACAACAACATCAGAGAACTCACAGCGGAACGAATAAAATATAATATATCACATAAAATATTACACAGTATCAAAATACATCAGAGTACACAACTATACAACACATATTAGACAGTTATAAACATCTGTCTAATTCATACAACTCAGGTATACAAGATATAGATATCACAAACACAACGGAAACATAATATATATCTACATTTGGAAGCCTCCTGCTCCATTACTCCTCCAGAATTCGTCAAGCAAACCTGAATCACTCGACTACTCATACATAATATGAGTACCCAAGAGTTTAATAAAACAGAAAATAAACACTTGGGTCAGACAGGGGTCTGGTGTGAGTAAACGATTAAAATTGCTTAACTTTAGAAAACCTTTGAAAAGAAAAGGTATCACGTAAGACTTCCCACACATAAACATGGAAAAGTTTTACCTTACACTAACCAAAACATTTGATAGGAAATCCAGTGATATTATCATAGTGTCTAGGGTTTTCAAAATAAAATACAGAAATAGCTGGAATGCTTACATCTCACGTTCCAACATAGTTGGGCACAATCAAAACCGTACAGGCACTTATTGGATTTTGGATTCCATCAATGGCAGGGCTACTGGGGTACCGTCCGTCACAGTACGTGGCCTAGATCACCGTACCGAGGATTACTCCCACTCCCCTACAACACAAGGCCGGGACCATTCCTTACTGAACAGTCCCAAACAAGACAACCCCGGCGGTTGTCTTGAATTCAACCGCCCCACGCAGCCGAATAAAAGGGACTTCTAGACAAGGGTAAATCTTGCTCTCCAGTGGGAGCGACCCACGAAGCCTTGCTGCACCTCCCCTGTTTTAGCCATTCCCGGTTGATGAGGCTTGAGGCTGCGATTACCTTTATAGAACATATCTCTTAGAATGCTCATCGTCCACCTGACGATGTGCTGAAAGCATTCAATCCATACAAGTTCGTTCCGGGTTCGAACGAAACCGAAGGCACTATCTCGTTGCACTCATTTTGGAGTCACCCTCAGAGTCAACGACCATAGCCCTTGCACTCTAAATCTCCATCTCGAATCTATAAGTACTATTCCGTCAAACTCATTACGGAATCACCCACAGAGTTATACTGACGTATAGCCCTTACACCTCGAGTCTTCACTTGCTGCACTTGGATTCACGACCTAACGTTTAATTGGAATCGATGTGGTTTTCGGATTCTAAATATGGAAACCCGATCCCGGTCTCACCGAAACCAAACGCTATTTTAATGTCCAAGTTATACTTAAGGGATTTAAATAATTTAACTTATTTAGGATGATATAAACAAATAGATGAATAACATTATCACAATAGTTAATTCATATCAACATTCATCTCACAAAGCAGCATATCACATATCTCATAGACATTCAAATAATCCAGTATCAACTAATCACCCAATATCAATCATCCAATATCATTCATCATCCAATATCAATCACTCAATATCAACCATTCAATATTAATCAATCACCCATAGCAGAATTGATTAGCTCTAAATTAATTAATCTCAAATTAAATTAATTACTATCCTTAAATCACTTGGATTATCTTAATCCTACTTAAGTGATTACAAATCAAATTCATTAACCATCTCTTAATGATCTTCCTTAATTAATCCTCCTCGATTAATTATCCTTAATTACCTTCAAGTAATTAATCCTAAAACCTTTAATTACTATCATTAATTACAAAATTAATGATCCTTCATTAATTAATTAACTATTATTAATTACATTAATCCTTAATTAATTACAATTAATTAATCGTACTTTAATTAATTACTTTTATTAATCATCCTTGATTAATTCATTAATTATATTAATTAATGATCCTTATTAATTAATAATCGACTTGTAATTAATCATCTTATTAATTCATAATCGGTAATTAACAATTTATAATTACTTATCTTAATTAATTAACTTCTTAATTAATTATATTAACCCTTTGATTAATTACTTTAATTAATAAATCTTAATTACTACATTAAGTAATTATTAAACAATTAAATTAATAAATAAATCCTTAATTAATTACTTTATTAATTAATTACACTTAGTAACTAATCTCAAGTTAAATTCATTAATTAATTAATCACATTGATTAATTAACTAAATAACTAAGTAATTAACTCTTAACTACTTAACAAGTAATTATATTTAATCACTTCATCAAAACTTCTTAATTACTTTCTTAATTAATTACTTAACAAGTAATTATTTCATCATTAACCAAATCCTTAATTCTCTTATTAATTAATTATTTCACAATTAATTAACCTCAACAATTACATTAATTAATTCTTTAATTGATACCATCAAATGATTACCCCATAATCACTCAGCATTAATTACTCCATGAGTAACCTCTACTAGTTACTCCTATAATTAATTACTTCCATCATTAATTATGTTCAAAAAATAATTCTTGATTACTTCATTAAGTAACTGCACTTAATCAATCCCTAATTAAGTGATTATTTTAAAATTTAATAAACAATTAACTAATTATTTAAAATTAATTAAACAATTAATTAATTAATTACTTATATTTAAAAATCCTTAATTAGTTAAAAAAAGGCATTTATATTAATTAATTCTTTACTTAATTACAAATCATATTTAAATCAAGTATTCTCAAGTTAATAACAAAGATAAATTAACCCTATTTATCTTTGTAATTAAATTATTTGAACTTAAATTAAATTTCACTAACTTAAAACAAATTTATTCAATTTGTTTTCAAAATCATAATAATAAATCTTATTTGAAAATAAGTTATTAAGAAATCAAATTTAAAATATTAAAATAATTTAATTATTCAATTTAAACTTATTTATTTTCAAAAGTGATTTGAAATCTTGAGTTACCAAACCATTACTTAAACCTTTAAACCTGAGACTTTGATTTAAATCACTTCCTTATAAACTAGAATTAAATTGGTTAATTGCTTACAAATGTTACCCCTTTAAAACCATTAAAATTTACAAATAAATTTAATTAATACTTTTATGAGTTTGAATAACACCTATTTTAAAACTACAAGTTACAATCCATGAAACTTAACTTGATTTATTCAATCCCCAGGTACCAATTCAAGCACCAACCCAAAGTACAACCAGAATTCTCAAGCGATCACCTAAAACCCGAGTACAAACCCAGGCAACACTCGCGTAAACTCCAAGCAACTTGGCCCCCATCTAATTCGAGTCATCCCCGCGAATACACGAGAACTACTTCGATACAAATCGCGTCTTCCCCAAATTCAAATCCCAGAACCTCAATCGTGCACGAACCAAAACACAGTGCACGTGCACCCCTGCCGCCGACCACCTACGATCATCACGACCAACGTCCATCATCACTTCCTCCCTCGCGAGCCTAAATCCACACCCAAAATCAAAAATTCAAATACGAATCGAAATTTGACCCATTAGCATGAAACAGCAGGAAGCACAGACGCCAAAACCACCCCATCGCCGATCATCTCATCGCCGATTAACCTTGCCGACCCCACCATAGGAACACCACACCCAATAACTCCATTCTCTCCAAATGCGGTCAAACTCGATCCCCAATCCTCGATGCAAAAGCCATGACAAAACAGCCGAAACCAAAAACCCAAGTAACCCTAGTTCATTCCATTCCAAACAAATTGGTCGCTGGAAAAATCCAAAAGCATTTTTCCCAATATCCTCTACATCTAAGCGAGCTTCAACCAAAAATCTAGCTTAAATCAATGTGCCGATCACTGGCAATCCTCAAAACCCCCAAAAACACACAAACCCACAATTCTCATAATTAGTCAAACTAAAAATCATGAAATATGTATTAAAAATCATGATTCTTACCCCCTAATTTATTCATGTAATCCAAATTATAAATCAAGATTTTTGATTTATCATGAATAACAGTATTCTACCGTGTTTTCCTATTTTTAACTTATTTGCTAAACTTAAAATCCTTGAATTATTTTTAAAATCATCATCATCTACTAACAAACAACTTTCTATTTAAATTTTGAAATCAAAAATTAATTTGTTCTATTGGTATTGAATATTTCCTTTTAACAGAACCTTCACAGTAATTTATCAGTGTAAATTCAAGCATGTATATGTACAGACAAACATAACAATTCATACAAATTTAAAACTATAGTATTTTAATTCAAGTAAATCAACACATGCATAGCAGTAAATTTTAAATCAACTGTTTTTAAAAACATTTACTCACCTAATTCAAGAATGCAGAGCAGGTTTAAATTTCCAGCCTTCCTATTGATGTTGAAAAGCTCTGAATAAAAGATCCTACTGCATGCTTTAACTGATGATGTAAAATGTTGAATTTCATTTGGATTTGCAGAAGATTTGGAGATGCAACTTTAATTGCTTTGCAGATTTTCTTTTTACTTCAGATTTACTTTTTCTTTTCCAGGCTTTTAAACAACTTTAATTTGAAAAAGGCTGTGCTTTGATCTTGCTTTATTGAAGAAATCTTTGCATGCTTCAATAATCTTTGATTTACAGGTTGTAATTTGATTTAGTTGCAGATTTTTAATTTGCTTTTGATTCAAGTTTCAGGTTTTGGAAATTGTTTCAGCTTTTGCCATTAACATTTGAAAGGAAGATAAACAAAGGAAAAAAATGAAAGAAAGTTATGTTTATAAAAAATAAAATGAAGACACTTGTTCTTAAAGATTAACACTTGTCATTTTATCCTCTTAATCTCCTCACAAGTGTTATTTAGATATGTTAATATGAATACACATGTCAGTAAGTATTTTTTTTTAAATTGAATTTTATTTAATTTTAAATGTAAATATAAATTTACATATTTACTTACTTAATTGATAAATACTTACATGTACATAAGTGTTTTTAATTAAATTTTTATTTAGTTTAAATGTAAATATACTTACTTATTTAATTTAAAATATATATATATAAATACTCTAAAGTTAGTTATAATATACATCTTATACATGTATTAAAAAAAATCTAAAACTTATACATAAACATTTATAACCATTTAAAATTAAAGAATTATAAAAAGAAACAAAACAAAGCTTGTTTAAACCATTTTTAAACTATCTTATTTAAAAATAAATCACAATCTTATATTTGAAATAACTAAATTATCTTTTGGAAAAAAAAATTATGTTTTAAAACAAAGCTTCAATTACAATATTCATTCATATATAATTTATTAATAGATTAAGATTAAATTTTCAAAACAAATATCAAATTATAACATATGCTTACATATATTACAATTTGAAAATTCAATTTTTAATTTAAAACAAAAGATATTCCCATCACAATATATATCAAACATATATATTATAAATAGAATAAAATTTACTAGCTTTTGAAAAACAATTCTAACCAATTTTATAATTGTTAAAAGATATTGATCACACTTACCAGATTAAATATTTATTATTCTTAATAACATTAATTTCACCAATTTAAATTAAAATTGTAAAGATAATTTATCAAACCAATTAAATTATTTATACAGATTATTAAATCGATATTGCCCAAAAATTCCAGGTCGTTACATAATCGACTAGTGAAAATAGTCATTTTTCAAACAGTCTCGGATTTCGGCGAAATTAGATTCATCGGATCCGTAATATTATATTATTGTAAGGTTTCAAATTTCGTGTCAATCGAATTTACCGTTTGTCCGGGGCAAGCCAAAAGCATTGAAATTGGTTTAACCGATTTAATTTAAATTTGATCGTTTATTTCCGTAACTTGCACATATGATCGAATTAGCCTCCAAAACACGTTCCATTGTGTCTGGAACGCTGGGTAAATCTTAGAAACGACGGTCACCGCGCGAGATTCGGAGTTCGGAAAATTTCGAGTGAATAGTGTTTTTGGTAAAATTTCTGTAAAAGGACCTTAATACCATTCTCTTTCACAAAACCCTAGTTGTTTTCATCAGCCGCCACCCCTTATTTTCAATGGCCGAAAATCATCCTTCTTCCTCCTCCATTTTCTTCAAATCCACACTTCAATTCGAAAAACTTTTAACTACAACATTGTAGAGTGTATCGAGCTCTATAATATCAACGGTCAAGATCTGATTTCGAGCCGTGGATCGACGGGAATTCTCGTGCAAAGCCCACCATTCGCGCACGCTTTCCAATGCAGGCACGCGACCGATTCGAGCATTGTACACGGCGTTGGTGCGCGGGATGTGAGCTCCAATGTGGTGCTAGCTGATCGTGGTAGAAATGAACGTATGGGTTGCAAAATAACTGATGGATTAGAGGCGGCCAAGTGGGTTATTTTCGTTTGAACTGAAACGATGATGAGGAGGGAAACAACGCGCGTGGCCCTGATGGAAGCAAGCAATATCGAACGGCAGCAATTGATTTAGGTTAAAAATATAAAAAGAAAATTGTGAATTGAATTTATATTAAATTTGTATAATGTTTAAAAGTGTATAACTTTGTCATACGAGGTCGAAAAATCACGAAACAACTGGCGTTGGCTTCGTTTTGACGAGCACTACGCAATGGAGCCGGTTTGGAGTCGTTTGGAGCTTGTGACAATTTCGGGTAAAATTTAATGCACGTTTAATTTTATTCGAAATAAAACGCTACAACCGTTATTGGAAACTCAAGGTGAGAACTTCTCACTCAATCGAATTGTTTTGATCAAAATTTTAAGTATTTAGATTTAAAATTGCTTGATTGTGTGATTGGACGATAGTTATTATCTGTTTTATTGAAATAGACCCTTTACGCCGCATATTAAGCGGAGGTTATTTATTAAACACATATACCGCGATAATTCCAACTTGTATGGAATTGGTATTATATATGTACTTGGAGTTGATTTTCCGCATTATATAGTGGATGAGACCCTATTACGCCGCATAATAGCGGATAATATTTTATAAATCGCATATACCGCGATATTCCGTCTTGAAGCGGAATTGGTATTGTGCTAACATCTTTGGATGCAGGGAAACAGGTTGGAAGGATCCAACTGGATTCCTCAAATGATTGAATTGGTTTCAATGTTGGGTGTTGATCTATTTTATAATCTGCGTGATTATCTTTGTGATTGAAACCGTTAAAGGCTAAAATTTAGCCGAATATATATTTTGGTATCGTTAAATGCCGAAAATAAATAAAATTGGATTTTTGAAAATTTAAGTTGAGAATTCATAATAAAATTAAATTTTGTAATTTATTCATTTTAAATAAATAAACGTTGAGATTTTTATGTTAAAAAAATTATGATTTTTGTGAAATATAACCAAAATGTGATTTTTAAAATAAGTAGTTGATAAATTTATAAAATGGTTTAAATTGGGATTTTTGAATGATTATAAATGATTTATATAAAAGATTTATAAAATTGATATTTATAAACTAAAATATTGGAATTATAAAACGAGTTTTTTATAAGTGTTAAAATGAAGTATAAATGGATTTCATAAGTGGATGAAATCTATAGATTTATAAATTGTGAAGTTATAAAATGAATAGATTTTGTAAAAAAAAGATTTATAAGTAATTAACTTATAAATTGGATTTTGGCGTGTAAATGGAATATGGACAGAATTTGTTAATAAAGTGATTTTATAAGTTGAAGCTGTTATAAAGTATAAATGGAATTTATAAACGTTGTTTTATAAATCCGAAATCGACTTATTTAAATAAGTTTAATTATTATAGCTTATTAAAGGAGATATATCCACGATTTTGGGACAGTGATGTTTTAAATAGAATTAAAACGATTCAAAAATGTTTTAAAATGTATTAAGTATCGAAACCATAGATTTCAACATTCATTGTTGAAATAGACGCTTTTGGGAAATAGAAGGAAATGGTGGACTATAATAACATTGTTGTTATAGTAAATGATTTCCGAAAGGAAAAGTTTTGTATAGTATTGGGGTTTATATATCTATCTTAATTTCGAATCCCTATACTGGTGATTTTGGGTTGTCGTAACGATATTTTACGCAACATTCGTTTTGACTCAAATAAATGTGTTTAAGAGAAGTTTTCCTTAAAGAATAGAATATATACTTAATTTGGATTTAAGTATATTGAATATTTTCCAAATGTTGAAAATAAATGGGTTTGCAAATTGCTTATTATTGAATAAGTATGGAAATGTTTTCCAATATGAAGTGAATGTTTTGAGATTATATCCTTTAAAGATAAATTGAAGGTGAATAATTGAAATCTATTTGAAAAATCGTATAAAAAGTGAATATTTGGAAATGTAAATTCACAATGGAAATTTATAAGGGAAATTTGTTTTAAAATAAACATTGATTTATTTTTCAATGTGTGGAAATAAATTTACGGATTTGGAACATAAATTTAATAAATCGGTAAGGATTTATTTGATTGGTGTAAATGAACCATTTTGAAATGAAAGTTGTAAAGGTGAAAAATGATTTGAAATTTGTTTTCAAATGGTTGAAGTGTGGCAAATATATCTTGTAAAGATATTTTAGAAATAAATAATTTGGAAAGATTGTTTGAAATCGGGTGATGTTGTGAATATTGATTGAGAGTTAAATAACCGACTATCAATATTGACCCTTAAATGGCTATTTGTTGTGAATTGGTTGCATTGAATGCTACACTTATTTTTAAATTATTGCGCTCGTTATTCGGATTACCCATTCTGAATAGTGATACGACGTAATGGATAGCATTGAAGACCAATGTTGAAGACCGGGTATTTGTGAAAACGATAGGATGACCTATCGATTGTCTCTACACCGTTAGCTACGGTATGGAGATTTCCTGTGTGATGGGAAATTCGATCCGGATTGTGAATACCCGGATTGCAAGGGCTTCTTTTGAAGTGCCTTCGGTTCTGTTCGAACCCGGAACAGACTTGTATGGTTACGTGTCTGACATTACATTTTGAGATATAAAGCAGATTTCTTTCAAATACATCTCTGTTGGTGGCGGAGAATTTATTCTCTTAGCTTAACACCCTTCTCTGAAACGTACGAGTTCAGAGGTTTTGTTGTTGAATGTTATCAGCAATATACTCCCAATTTGGTAATGCGGCATGCTGAGTGTTGATGTGTGATGATTATTTATTGATCATTTGTTGATCAAAGCGTGGCTTTGTGAAAAAAGCGTAGCTTTGTGGACGAGACTTCGTCAGACCTCACTCCCCGGAAATGGTCAAAACAGGAATATGCGGCAAGGTTATGAGGGTCGCGCCCTTTAGGGTATTTCATTTCCTTCCGGAAAAGGGTGGTGTCAGGTATGGAGCCCTGATGTTTAACCTATGTGGTTGCTCCAATCTTATTTTTCTGTGTGGTTGTTGCTTGGTGATCGAGGGCCTCGGATAAAGGTCCCAAAGGACCGTGGAGTGGCATACTCGAGAAGTAGTTACCTAGTTACAAAGGTAATCCGGCCTTGTGTTGGCAGAGATCCGGTTAGGTTCTCGGGACGTCCCGCCAGAGGCGATCCCATGTGGCAGTAGGAAGTTCCTTAGCCTGACCATTTGTTGAAAATCCAAATAAACAATACGAGCCTTGTAAGGTTTTAGTTGTAGAACCTGCCATTTAATGTGGTAGCTATAGTAGGCATACTATAATGGTACCTATGCTGGCTAAGATTTATATTATATTTTAGAAATATTTTCATCACTATGCACTAATAATAATATCAAAAATGATTTGTTTTACGTAGTTTGGTTTAGCGATGAACCTTAGCTTTGTGGGGTCTGACTCTTTATTAATAGGATAGTAATACCCTATGGGAGTCTCTGAGTATATATATGAGAGAGCGTACTTGTTAGTGTTATAAAACGGTTTTAATATTATGTTAATCTGTTCCGTTTTGTATTTATAAATTTTGGTTGGTGCATGGGACGCTATGACATCAATAAGGATTTCTAAACACTTAATAGGACAGACCGACACAATATTTGTTTTAATATAGGTGAATGAAATAATTTTGCCTATTATATTTTCTATATATAAAGTAATAAATTTTTATAAAGATTATATATTGGTTGTTAGGAATAAAATTTATAAATAATAGGTAAAATAAGATTGAAAATAAAATCAATGAAATTTGGAAATTTTAGAACTTAAGTCCGGGATTTTGAAAATATAATAATAGTATTTAGAAATATTTTCTGATATAAATATTTCAATATAATTTGGAAGTATGGTTTTAAAGAAATTCTGGTAAGAAATAAGTTGTACTCTCCTCTCTGTTGCTGGAAAATAATTTCGGTGATGAGTGCACGCATCATCGACTTTCATTTTCGAGTTTCGAAGTGGGAAGGCCATTGTACTAGTTTACTGCATGTAACGTTCGCGATTTTTCATTGCCGAAAAACCGAAATGTTAGGTTAAAGAAGAAGAAAAAGGTAGAAGAAGATAGAAAAAAATAGAACAGAATAGAAAGAAATAACAGAACAACATCAGAATCTCACAATTCGCAGCGGAACAACATATAATAAATAAATGAATAATCTTTAAACAAAGAACTATATCAGTTATTACATTACATTACATTTCATTACATCAGAGTGTACAACAACAAATGACATCAATAGCGGAAAAGAAATACTATATACTAGTAATACGCCATGCCATCCAGCTTCCTTCCAGCAACTCCTGAATATCCTGATAAACCTTAACTCTTGACTGCCCGTGTGGAAATTGGTGGGCACCCAGAGTTTAGCAAGGAAAACAATAAACTCCGAGTCAGTCATGTGACTGGTGTGAGAACTAAAACAGTTTATTTTTCTTTAAAATCAAAATAGTGGAATATTTTTAAAGTCAATTCGCAATGCTTTTAAAATGAGACTACCATAAGTCCTCCCGCATACACACACAATGCAAACGTAGAATCGGAGGAGATTTCTCCTTATGATAGTCAAAGATGCTTGATATGCATTAAAAAGAAGCATTTGATATTATTCTTAGTGCATAGTGTAGAAAACAATTTCGAAAGTAGAATATAAATCTTAGCCAGCATAGGCATTCCGCACTTATGCCTACTATAGCTACCATGTTCAGTAGCAGGTTACCGCCACATTCCATGGCAGGTTCTACAACTAAAACCGTACAAGTCTCGTATTGTTTCTTTAGATTTCCAACAAATGGTCAGGCCAAGGAACTTCCCATTGCCACATGGAAACGCCTATGGAATGACGTCCCGAGAACCAAACCGGATCTCTGCCAACACAAGGCCGGGTTACCCCTAACTGGGTAACTGCTGACACGAATATGTCATCCCCCGATCGTAACCGACCTATCCGAGGATCCTCGATTTCCAACAACCACAAAATTTGCAGCAACAACATAGGTTAAGTATCTGGGCTCCATACCATGATACCACCTCTATCCAGAAGGAATGACATACACTAAAGGGGTGCTACCCCCTAATAACCTTGCTGCATCCTTCCTGTTTTGACCATTTCCGGGGTGTGAGGTCCGACGAAGTCTCGTCCACAAAGCCACGCTTTATACAAAAGCCGTGCTTTGGGTCAACAAATGATCATAGAAATGATCACCAAGATAATTGATCAAATAAATGATCCTATCACGAATGATCAAACAATGATCATTTCACAGCAACACTCAGCATGCCACACTACCAAATTGGGAGTATATCACTGATAACCTTCAACTATATAACCTCTGAGCTCGTACGTCTCAGAGAAGGGTGTTAAGCTAAAAGAATAAATTCTCGGCCACCGACAGAAATATATTTGAAAGAAATCGGCTTTATATCTCAATTTGTAATGTCAGACATACAATCCATACAAGTCTATTCCGGGCTCGAACAGAACCGAAGGTACTTCCAAACAAGTCCTTGAAATCCGGATATTCACTAATCACGACCGGACTTCCCGTCACTAAGGGTGATAAAACCTCTATATCGGAGATCAGCCGATGTAGAGTAACTCGACGGTAATCCTTCCGTTTTCACAAATATACGGTCTTCAACACCGGTCATCAAATGCAATCCATTACGACGTATCACATATTCGGAATGGGTTATACGACCCCGAGGTCCTTTCCCGGATAACCCGAATAGCGAGCTCTTATTTTAAAAATAAATGTGGAATTCAAATTCAAACAATCACAACAAATACCTATTTAAAGGTAAATATTGATAGTCGGATTATTTAACTATCAAAAGGCATGCTCAACATCACCAGATTCCAAATAATTTTCCAAATTATTCACTTTCCAAAAATATCTTTACTAGATCTAAAATTTCCCACACGTCAACATTTGAAAACTAATTTTCAAATCACTTTTCACCTTTACCGCTTTTTGAAAACAAATTTCAAACATTTTCCTTACGCGAAATACTTTCATTTCAACATGGTTCATTTAAACCAATTAAATAAATCCTTAACGATTTACTTTATATTTAAGTTCCAAATCCGTAAATTAATTCCCACACTTCAAAAATAAATCAACATTTATTTTTAAACAAATTCCCTTTTCATTTATAAATTCCATAGTGAATTTACATCCCAAAATATTTATGAATATATGATTTCAATTATTCATTTTCAATTTATCTTCAAAAAGATAAATTCTCAAAACATTTCATTTCACATTGGAAAAACATTTCCATACTTATTTATTAATAAGTAATTCACAAATCCATGTATTTTCAATACTTAGAAAATATTCCATATACTTAATATCGAAATTAAGTATATATTTCATTCTTTAAGGAAAACATTCACTTAACACATTTATTTGGGCTAAAACGAATGAGGCGCAAAACATCGTTACTACGACCCAAAATCACTACTAGTATAGGGATTCGAAATTTAGATAGATATACAAATCCCAATACTATACAAAACATTTCCTTTCGGAAACCATTTACTATAACAACAGTGTTATAGTCCACCATTTCCTTCTTTCTCGAAAACGTCTATTTCAACAATAAATGTTGAAATCTATGCTTTCGATTCATAATACATTTTAAAAAATCTTTTAAATAATTAACTTCATTCTATAATATTCATTTTGCCAAACATGATCATTTTATTCAATAAGGTATTCATCGTCCAAAATCGTGAATATATTTCCCTTAATAAACTTCAATATTCAATTTATCAAATTCAGTTGATTTCGAGTTTATAAACAATGTTTATAAATTCCATTTCTATTTATATGCTTCGATTTACAAATCTCATTATTAACAAATTCCATTTATATCTCATTTAAATGCCAAATCCGATTTATAAGATAATTACTTATAAATCTTCTATTTTACAAAATCTATTCATTTTATAACTTCACAATTTATAAATCTATAAATTCTCATTCACTTATGAATCCATTATACTTCATTTTAACACTTATAAAAAACTTCGTTTTATATTCCAATATTTTTAATTTATAAGTATTCATTTTATAAATATTTTATAAAAATTGTTTGTAATAGTCCAAAAATTCCAATTTAAACCATTTCATAAATTTATTAACTATTTATTTCAAAAATCACTTTTCACTTACATTTCATAAAAACCATACTTTTATAACATTAAAATTTTAACGTTTATTTATTTTTAACAATTCAAAATTTAATAAAATTTATACTTTCGAAAATCACTTTAAAATTCCTTTTAAAACCAAAATCATTATTTTTAAACTTCAAAAATGGATCCGATGATGCAACAACACCAAATAGTCAATCACGACATCCAAATATCATATATCGATATGATAATCAACAAATATCAAAATATCTGTAAATAAATCAATGCAGTTGAGGAATCCAGTTGGATCCCTCCAACCTGCTTCCCTGCATCCAAAAACATTAGCGCAATACCAATTCCGCTTCAGTACGGAATTATCGCGGTATATTGGATTTATAAATATTACCCGCTTAATAGACGGCGCAATAGGGTCTCATCCGCTATATACTGCGGGAAATCAATTCCGAGTACATAAACAATACCAATTTCACTGTTTATGAAATATTCGCGGTATATGTTTTTAATAAATAACATCCGCTTACTAACGGCGCATAATGTCTATTTTAACAATAAATAGATAACAATCATCATTCAAACATGCATTCAAGTATTTCAAATCTAACTATTTAAAATATTAAATCGAAACTATTCGATTGAGTGAGAAGTTCTCACCTTGATTTTAATTTCGTTCCAGCCTTTTATTTCGAATAAAATTAAACGGACGTTTAATTTTACCCGAAATTTTCACTAGCTTCAAACGACTCCAATCCAATTCCATAGCGTAGTGCTCGTCCATACGATTCCAACGCAACTGGTTTCGCGCGTTTTCGACCTCGTATGACGAAGTTATAGTGTTACAAAGTTTTATACGAATTAATATAATAATTTACAAATTTTAAATTAATTTCTAAACCTATCTCAATCTGGCCGTTCAATCCATCACCCTGCATCCAAGCCATTCCTTTCATCTTCCATCTCACGCGCGCACACTCCCTCCAGGTAACGAACGAACAAACCCAAATCACGGTCCAACTCCTCCAAGCTGCGGCCCCTTCCTTCACCTCGGAGGTCGATCTGAGACCATCAACCAACACGCCTCGCAAGGCTTCACCTTCGGCCAGAAAAGCTCAAGGCTCGGTCCCACCTAGCTCCCGAAAAACGAACCCAAACGTGCGCCCTTCCGTAGCCCATTGTCATTGATTCGCTCCACTATTTTCGATCATACCCGTATGAAATCAAAGCTCTCTTTGAGCTCTTCGATTTACTAGTTGGAGATCTTTGCTATAAGTGGATGGATTGCAAGAGATTAAAGAATGAATTTCGACGATTTTCGGCCTTTAAATTTAAAGACGGCGGTCGGCCATTGAATTGAAACCCTAACCCTTTTTTTATTTTTATTTTTGTGAGTAAATGGGCCTATTTATAGAAAATATCAAACACTATTCATTCCGGAATTCCCAAACTCCGATTTACTCGCGGTGACCGGCGTTTGTAGGGTTTATCCCGCATTCCGGACACAATGGAATAGGTTTCGGAAGCTAATTCGATCATCTGTGCGATATGACAATAAACGATCGATTTAAAATTAAACCGATTAAACAATTTTCTAGGCGTTTTAGCTTGCACCGGACAAACGGTAAATCCGATTGACTTGAAATTTGAAATCTTACAATAATATCACATTACGGATCCGATGAAAATGGTTTCATCGAAATCCGAGACTGTTTGAAAAATGACTATTTTAACTCGCCAAATTAATATAAAAACAATTTCGATGCGTTTCGAGCTGCCACGGTCAAACGACAACTCCGTTTGCTACGAAATTTGAAATCCGATAGTAACTAACTATTACGGATCCAATGGAACTGGTCTCGTCCAATTCTGAGACTGCTCGAAAATTGGCTATTTTTCAGTCGATAATTAAATATTAAAATATTCAATTTTCACAGATTAACTCCAAATTCAATTTTAAAAGTTCTATAATATCATTCTAACTCCAACATGATTAAATAAAATTTTACAAATCATTTTCAATCATATTTAACCTAATTTTCAATTATTTCTGTGTTTTTCACATATTAAATTATCGATTTAATTTTTCCAATTAAATCCAATTATTCGAAATAAAATTTATTTGACCAATAAATTTCACTTGTTAATATTTAAAATTAATTAAATATTCAAATTTTAATTAATAAAAATTCTGGGTCGTTACATACTTCCCCCCTTAAAAGATTTTCGTCCTCGAAATTACCAAGTAAGAAAAATTATAGAATCTATTAACTTTCCAAAACAAATTTAAACTTCTTACCATACTTTACTAAGTTTTCAAATCATACTTAGTTATCTTTTCAAAACCAATTACATCCTTTAACTTCCAATTCCAAAATCAAAGTTATAGTTTTCACAAATTTTCTCAAAATTTCCAAAAATATTCTAACGCCTTAAATTTTCGGAAAAATTCGCCATAGTCTCCTTTGCGCGGCTCGATCCGAAAAAAAAATGACAGTATATATATATCACAAATATACATCTCATCAAGTGATGAGGCATCCCGCAGGGAAAAAAGTCAGCATAGACATTCCGAACTATGCCTACTATAGCTACCATCTAAACTGTGGGGCGCCACCATAAGTAAATGACAGGTTATACAACTAAAACCGTAAAGGGCTCGTATTTAGATGATTGGATTTTCAACAAATGGTCGGGCAAAGGAACTTCCCATATAAAATAAAACGCCTCTGGAAGGACGTCCCCGGATCCTAACCGGATCTCTGCTACACAAGGCCGGGTTACCACTGTATCTAGGTAACAATTGACACGAGTATGCCACTTCCCGATCGTTTACGAACCTTTATCCGAAGCGCTTCTCAACCGACAACCACAAAGAAATAAGTTTGCAGCAACCACAAAATAAGTATCTGGGCTCCATACCATGATACCACTCATAATCCAGAAGAAAATAGACATACCCTCAGAGGATGCTATCCCCAAATAACATTGCTGCCCCGATTCCTAGTTTGACCATAACCGGGTTGTGAGGTTCGATGAAGTCTCGTCCACAAAGCTACGTTTTTCACAAAGCCATGCTTCGATCAACAAAGGATCAGGAGCACTCAGCATGCCACACTACCAAATTTGGTAGTATATCATTAATGACCTTCACTACATAACCTCTGAGAACGTACGTCTCAGAGAAGGGTATTAAGCTAAGAGAATGAATTCTCCGCCACCAACAGATATGTATTTGAAAGAAATCAGCTTTATATCTCAATTTCCAATATCAGACATACAACCATACAAGTCTGTTCCAGGTTCGAACAGAACCGAAGGCACTTCCGAAGAAATCCTTGCAATCCGGGTATTCACAATCCCGATCGGACTTTCCATCACTTGGGGAATCTCTATACCGGAGCAACTCAGTGCAGAGACAATCGATAGGTCATCCTATCGTTCTCGCAATTACCCAGTCTTCATCACCGGTCTTCAAATGCTATCCATAACGTCGAATCACATATTCGGAATGAGTTATACGACACAAAGGTCTTCTCCCGGTTAATTCGAATAGTGAGCGTCAATTTTAAAACATGTGGATGTCATTCACGAAGATTCACTCATTCGATGTGGGTTTCGGATAACCAACCGGAATCCGACTCCCTGTCGCATCGAAATTCAAATGCCGTTTTACGGGCCAATGGATTTTCACAAATCACACAGCAGTAATACCAATATCACAGCTCAGCTCAAAGCATTCAATATTACATAGCATCACATCACATAACAGAAATATCAATCCAACACACAATATTCAGGAACAATCAAAGCGTCTTCAATTAAGATGAATAAATCATGTGGTTTCAAATTTATTAATTACATAATTACTTTCATTGGTAATCTTAAATCGATGTTTAATTTCAATTAATTATTGTTGATTAGATCTTAATCATTTTCATTAGTTTATCGCTTCTTAGTTAATTTTCTTAATTAATTTCAAATTTATTTATCTTAATTATAAATTAACCTAAATCTTAGTTATCAATTTATTTAAACTTTAATATTAATTAATTAACTAAGGTTATTTCTTATGAAGTTATATTAACACATCATTAATTGTTTAAGTAAACCAAAAGAAAATCGAACTGCTTTGATTATCTTCTTAAACCGTGTTCAATAAATACATTTTAACGGTTAAGATTTAGTTTTAAACAACATTTTACTTAAATTTTCCTTTAAATTACATTATTTATTTAATATAAATAATCTTATAAAAATGTTATATTAAAACTAAATAAACTAAAATTAATTTCTTCAAACATTTCACTTAAGTCTTACATTAGCTTAAAATTTCAAATCGAATCATTGTTTGAACTTATTTTTAAAGTGTCTTAAAATTTGGAAAATTTTAAAGTAAAATCTGTTTATAATTTGTTCTCGAGACCTGCTCCTGGTTACGCACGAGAAAACTCGCGTTTTGCTTCGGGTTTCTCAGGAATCCAACCCGAGTACTGTGTTTTCAACTAAAATTTCAAACCTGAACTTTTTTCAAGTATATTCCCGGCACGCCAACGTTTTACTCGAGTGGATACTCGAGCCAACCCATGAAAATCCCGAAGCCTTCTTCGAGTCGATACTGTTCTCCCCAAAACCCACTACTGACACAATATTTGTGTCGTGCACATGCACATCACCGTGTCGCCGCTCCGGTTGAACTGCTGGTCGCTAACATGTCCACGATGATGCTCTTGAATCTCTCGAACACTCAAAAGCTCGAACAAATCACGATTTCGCAATTTCATCCTCAAACCCAAAACAGGAACGAACAAACCCCTCAAACAAATGCCTCGCTCCCCCTCTTCAGATCATCAGAGTTCGGGACACCCCGTCCAAAGCTCCCCGAGCATCGTAGGCTTCTGATGGTCCGGGTCCGATGATCTCCGGTGGCCTACAGATGGCGCGGCGATCTCGTTTCTACCCTCGACTCAATTTAGACCTTAAACCCTAATTTGCTCTCATCCCCAAAATTCTTGAAATAAATAAATTTTTCAACATTTTTCATATGTTCATTCAAATTATAAAATCAATTCAATGATTTAAAATGCTTGAGTTTATCTTAAAATTTTGTTTTTACTGTATATCTAGGTTACAGAGTCAAAAGTTTTCATTTCAAGCTTAAAACAAAATTGTAAACTGTGAGTCAAATTTAAACAACTTATTTTGTTTAAGAATCCCAATCATAACATGTTTGTATGAAGGTTCATTTGATTTCTTTCTAACTCACTTTACTCTGAAAACCCAAAACAGGGAGAACATGTCATAAAACAATTTCCTGAATCACAAAGAACTTACAGAATAAATTTCTTCCTAATGCAACAACACAAAAAAAATTTATGGACTAAATACTCAGTTTTCAATTTAAAAACAAAACAAGTTTACTCACATGTATAACTAGCAGAGACAGTTTTCTTGTTTGAAAATCAAAACCTGAAACTGTATTTTCCTTTTCCTCTTAGCTTGACTTTAAATTTGTTGAAGTTTTTTTTTCTTTATGATAACAGAGAATGAAGATGTTGTCTTGCAAACTGGAGTGATTAGCTTAGGTCTGTAAAACAAGGTGATGTTTTACTTCTATCTTTTTCCTGACTTTGTTATATATATATATATATATATATATATATATATATATATATATATATATATATATATATTGCTTAAAGCCAAATATGCATGTGTTTATGTAAAAGATTGTGTATAGGGGATGGTTTACTGAAGTATAGGCAAGTACAATTGAGGTATATAAAAGAAGACTAAACCATGCTTTAAATTTGGCTGATGTGTCTTGTTAATCGGCTGAGTAAATGGCATTTAATGCTTCATGCTTCCCATGCTTGTTAACATGCATCTATGCTGTTGATTTTTACATGTACTATTGGGTCTTGTTTTATTTTACAGTTTTTTTACTTGTTTATATTTCTGCACACTTATGTTTTCTTGTTTATAAAAATTTCATACACACTTATGTGTATGTCATATGTCATTTCAAAACTATATAAATTTTATTACAAACATACATTCTTTTTTTTAATTCTATTTCAATTTAAAGTTTAACTATTAACATGTAATTTATGAATTATATTATATTTTATTATTTAAACAAATTCTTGTCTTGTAATATGTTCTTTCCTTTAATTATTATTTATTTAAACTTAACTATCAAATATTTATTTATATTCATATATTTTTCTTTTATTTAATATTAATAATATTTCATTTTTTCTTTGAAACATGTCAAATTTATTCAAAAATTTAAATAAGTTACAAAATTAAATTTAAAAGTTTTGGAATGTTACAAATACCCCCCCTTAAAAAATTTCGTCCTCGAAATTTGAAAAAGAGAGAAAAACGAACAAAGAATGTACGAACTCGGAAAGAATAAGAAAATGGCTTACCAGTTCAAGCCGAGATGCTTACTCTGCAATTGAGATATGATTTCTTCATATTATCTTCGGTTTCCCAAGTACAGTCCTTTGGATCGCCACTCCATTGAACTTTGACTAGTTTCACAACTTTGTTTCACAAACGCTTCTCATCACGATCTTCAATTTTTATCGGCTCTCTCTCTACTGCCAAGTTAGGAATGATCTCAAGATCCTGTTGAGCTGCCTCCTCAATAATACTTTCGGTCGTGTACAAATTTTCAGAGATTAGAAATATGAAATACATTGTGCCCAGATAACCAGCTGGGTAGCTGCACTCGATATGTTAGAGGACCAGTCCTTTCAAGAATAGGAAAAGGACCAATATAATGCGATGTTAGCTTTCCAGTTTTCCCAAACCTCAATACACCCCGCATTGGAGACACTTTCAAAAATACAGAATCTCCAACTTGAAATTCCAAATTTCATCGTCGGTGGTCATAATAGCTCTTCTGACGACTTTGAGCAGTTATTAATTTCTTTCGAATAAAATCTACCTTCTCCGTGGCTTCTTTAATCATGTCAGGTCCAAGGACGAGTCTATCACCAGATTCGATCCAGCATGCAGGTGATCGACACGGACGATCATATAAAGCTTCAAAAGGAGCCATTTCAATACTGGCTTGACAGCTATTGTTATAAGAAAATTCTACCATGTGTAAATGGTCCTCCCAAGAACCATCAAAATCAAGAATGCAAGCTTGCAATAGGTGTTCTAGAATTCGATTTATCTTTTCTGTCTGCCCATCTGATTGTGGATGATAAGCAGTACTGAAGTTCAGCTTTGTTCCCAATGTGGCTTGGAATGCCTCCCAAAATTTACTAGTGAAGATCGGATCACGATCACTCACTATACTGCTCGGAATACCGTGGAGACGAACAATCTCTTTTATATATATCTCTGCTAAGCTTGCTGCAGTTCGAGTGGATTTCACTGGAATGAAGTGAGCAGTTTTGGTTAGACGGTCCACTATAACCCAAAATGCATTATTCCCCTTCCTGGTCCGTGGCAATCCGTCGATGAAATCCATCGATACCTGATCCTATTTCCATTTTGGTACTTCCAAAGGTTGAAGTAAACCGGCCGCTTTCTTTTGATCGCTTTTAATTTGTTGACAAGTAGCACATCGACTCACATAAATAGATATGTCTTTTTTCATTGTCTTCCACCAGAAAGTTCTTTAAATATCTCGATACATTTTATTAATTCCTGAATGGATGCTGAGTTTTGATTGTGACATTCATCTAAAACTTCACGTTTCAGATCAGGGAAGTCTGGAGCACAAATCCTTCCTTTTAATCTTATTACTCCTCTATTATCCATCTCAAAACTACTGTCTTCTCCTTGGCAAATTCTTTTATAAATTCCCCGAAGAAACTCATCTTCATATTGCTTGCTCACGATCTTCTTAAGAAGGGTAGGAGTGATAACAGGATATGCGAGAACATCATGTTTTCTGCTCAAGGCATCGACAACTACATTGGCTTTTTCAAGTGTATATAGAATATCCAGGTCATAGGATGCCAGAAATTCCAACCAACATTGTTGTCGTAGATTCAAATCTTTCCGGATGAAGAGATATTTCAAGGATTTATGGTCGGTGGATAATTCAAATTTTTCACCTAAAGAAAGAGAGTTCATTAGGTACATTTATTTATTTAATTTCGTAAATTGTTAAGAAAGCTGAAAAGATTCTTACCCAGAAGATAGTATCGCCAGATTTTTAAAGCGAAAACAACAGCCAAAAGCTCTATTCATGTGTTGGGTAGTTTCTCTCGTGCGGACGTAATTGTCTACCCGCGTAGGCAATCAACTTCCCATTTTGCATCAATACTGCACCTACCCCATCACCACTAGCATCATTATGGATAGATAAGCCTTGGTTCCCGTTAATGATAGAGAGAACAGGAGCAGTAGTCAATCTCCTTTTCTATTCCTGAAAAGCTTCATCACATCTTGGAGTCCAATTGAACTTGGCATTCTTCATTGTTAGCTTGGTTAATGGGCTAGCCAACTTAGAAAAATCCTATACAAACTTTTTATAATATCCCGCTAAACCCAGAAAACTTCGAACTTCTCTAGGAGTAGTGGGTTGTTTCCAGTCCAAAATTGCAGAAATCTTGCTTGGATCAACAGAAATTCCTTCTTCATTAACAATATGACCGAGAAATCTGACTTCTTTGACCCAAAAGTGACACTTAAAAAATTTAGCGAATAGGATATTCCTCCTCAATATCTCCAAAAAAATTCTGAGATGTTCAGCACGTTCCTCTTCGGTTTTGGAGTAGATTAAGATATCATCGATAAATACAAGAACAAATTTATTCAGCACCTCCCGAAACACACGGTTCATCAAATCTACGATGTACGCAGGAGCGTTAGTTAGTCCAAAAGGCATGACTAATCACTCGTAGAACACATCCGGACCTCTAAAAGCAGTTAGGTGAACACAATCTTTTGCAATTCGCAACTGATGGAATCCCTGAGCTAGATCCATCTTAGAAAAGAATCGTGCACCATGAAGTTGATCGAATAAATCATCGATCCTGGGTAAAGGAAACTTATTCTTGAGAGTTTGCTTATTGAGATCGCGATAGTCAACACACAATCTCAAAGATCCATCAGATTTAGCCACAAATACTATCGCTGAGCCCCATTCAGATACACTACGACAAATCAATCCCTTTTTTAGCAAATCACCAGTTTGTTCTACTAGTTCAATTCTTTCCCGTGGTACCATCCTGCGACTGGCATGAACAACAGGACGAGCATTCAGAATTAAGTCAATTCTGAATTTAATCTCTCTATGTGGGGGTAAAGATTCTACTTCTTCGAATACATCGGGAAAATGCTGGACAATAGGAATGGACTCCAGACTTGGTTTTGGATATCCCAAAGTATACATCAGTTTATCTCTTTTCGGACTAGGGTCTTCACAAGAAATTTTAATGGAATCTCCAACTTTAGTTTTGATTAGAATCGTTTGATTGTTGCAATCTAACTTGGCTTCGTATTTCGATAACCAATTTATCCCGAATATGATTTCAAATGCATTAAAGTCGAGAACATAAAGGTTAATAGGAAATTTATAGCCAGAATAAGGGATAGGCACTCTTCTACAATATAGACAAAGATTTGCAGGACCACCCACTGGATTCTTCACACAAATAGGTTCATCGACAAACTTGAGTTTAAGTTTTAATTCATCGACGATCTGTTGGGAGATAAAGCTATGTGAAGCTCCCGTGTCGAATAAAACTCTAACAATTCTTTCACCAATAATAAGGTTACCCTCCAAAACTCCCTTTCTTTCATTCTCCTTAGAAGTTGAGGGGTTATCATTTATTGCGCACACTTTCCCTATTTGTGCTTGTCTCTTTTCCGGGCAATTCTTAACTCCATGTCCTGGCTGGTGACAACAATAGCATTCCTTGGATTTCCAACTTGCCTTTACAAGTTGATTCTTCTTAATTTGCTTCTTTGGCTTCTCACAATCATTTATTAAATGGTCTTTCTCCTGATAATTAAAACAAACAACATTTCGGTTTGAATTCTCTTGAATACTCCTCTTCTTCTTCTTACCTCGAACCAGTTTCTTTTCTTCGAATTTCCTTTTCTTCCTATTCGAACTACTAGAACTCCCCTTCTCTTTCAGAACTTTCTGCATATCTAGAGTAGCATAACGATAACCCATATCAATCAAGTCTGAAAAAAAATTCTTTAATGTGGGCCGTCATCCTCTCGTGATACTTCTTATTCATTCCCCGAATGAATCTTTCATTTTTCTTCAAGGCTGTACCTACTAGTTACGGAACAAATCGAGATAATTCATTGAATTTATTCAAGTACTCCTCAAATGATAGACTTCCATGCTTCAACTCTAGAAACTCCTGGTACATTCGAGAGATACCAGCACATGGAATATATCGCCGCTCAAACACTTCTTTAAATCGTCCCCAAGTAAACTTATCTTCGGACTCATCGAAAGTAATTATCACCCACCATGCTGATGCTTCTTCTCGGAGTTGCCAAGAAGCTATTAGTCGCTTTTGATCATCTTCCAACTCCAATCCTTTAAAAATTCTTTCACAGGTTCTGATCTAAGCTTGGGCTTCTACAACAGATTCCTTGCCAGTAAACGGCTTTCCACCAAGTCTCGAGAAGTTTTTATATAAATCAGCCAGATTCGACCGAGATTGAGTAGACACGGTTGCAATTGCAGGGACTTGACCAATTGCTGTGGTATTTCCCCGTTCCCTACCTTGTTCTCTTCTTCCGCTCATTCTTACTATCTGTAATAGCGAGAAAATTTGATTTAGGCATACAGACAAGATATCTTAGGAAACATTAACAATTTAAAAGGAATAGTCCAAAAATTAGGGTTTCGGTCTTTCTGTTTACATTCATTTTAGGGTATACTTCACCCTATCTCTAATGAGCCATCTAATGTGTTATACTCCGTAGCTAAAGTTCTTACTCAACCTAAAGCTCTGATACCAATTGGTAACGACCCAAAATTATAAAACAGCGGAAACAAAATGAATGTCATATATCAACACATATACAACATGATACAATATCCTATACAACATCGATCTCAAATAACAGAGTGACACACATATGATACAACAATAATACGACAACAGAAACTTCAACAAGTTTCCAACATACTTCAACTTCGACAAGGTCTTCAAAAACTTCAATACTTCAAAAGATTTCTAAATCCAAAGCTTCCAGAAGAATTCGAATCCAAGCTAGCTCCAAAACATGGATAACCTGCTTCTAGGCTGCCCGAGTAAAAATTATGGGCACCCAGAGTTTAGGAAAGAAAGTATAAACTCCAGGTCAGTCATGGGACTGGTATGAGTAAACAAAAACACAATTGCTTTTAAAGAACTAGATTTATAAAAGAATTTCGGTATGCTTTTAAAAATGAAACTACCATAAGACCTCCCCCACACACACAATGCAATCGCAGAATTGGAGGAGATTTCTTCTTATGATAGTCAAATATGCTTGGTACGGGGAAATTTCTTTGATATTATTACTAGTGTATAGTGTAAAAAGTATTTCGAAAATAGAATATTAATCTTAGCCAGCATAGGCATTCCGAATTATGCTACTATAGCTACCATCTAAACAGTGGGGCGCCACCATAAGCAAATGGCAGGTTATACAACTAAAACCGTAAAGGGCTCGTATTTGGATGATTGGGTTTCCAACAAATGGTTGGCCAAAGGAAATTCCCGTATAAAATAGAACGCCTCTGGAAGAACATCCCCGGATCCTAACCGGATCTCTGCTACACAAGGCCGGATTACCTCTGTATCTAGGTGACAACTGCCACGAGTATGCCACTTCCTGGTCGTTACCAACCTTTATCCGAAGCGCTTATCAACCGACAACCACAAGGAAATAAGTTTGCAGCAACCACAAAGAAAGTATTTGGGATCCATACCATGATACCACTCATAATCCAGAAGAAAATGGATATACCCTCAGAGGAAGCTATCCCCAAATATCCTTGTTGCCACGATTCCTGTTTTGACCATAACGGGGTTATGAGGTTCGACGAAGTCTCGTCCACAAAGCTATGCTTTTCACAAAGCCATGCTTCGATCAACAAATGATCAGGGGTATCCAGCATGCGACGCTACCAAATTTGGGAGTATATCACTAATGATCTTCAACTACATAACCTCTGAGCACGTACGTCTCAGAGAAGGGTGTTAAGCCCAGAGAACAAATTCTCCGCCACCAATAGATATGTATTTGAAAGAAATCAGCTTTATATCTCAATTTGCAATGTCAGACATGCAACCATACAAGTTTGTTCCGGGTTCGAACAGAACCGAAGGCACTTCCGAAGAAGTCCTTGCAATCCGGGTATTCACAATCCTGATCGGACTTCCCATCACTTAGGGAATCTCTATACCGGAGCAACTCACTGCAGAGACAATCGAAAGGTCATCCTATCGTTCTCGCAATTACCCAGTCTTCATCACCGGTCTTCAAATGCTATCCATAACGTCGAATCACATATTCGGAATGGGTTATACGACACAAAGGTCCTCTCCCGATTAATTCGAATGGTGAGTGTCAATTTTAAAACATGTGGATGTCATTCACGAAGATTCACTCATTCGATGTGGGTTTCGGATAACCAACAGGAATCCGACTCCCTGTCGCATCGAAATTCAAATGCCGTTTTATGGGCCAATGAGTTTTCACAAATCACAGAGCAGTAATACCAATATCACAGCTCAGCTCAAAGCATTCAATATTACATAGTGTAACAGCCAGGTATTTTCAACCATTCGCATCCATTATAAGTGTATAGGTAGACACTCATGCCGGAATTGAATTGCTCAAAATACCGCGTTGTTAATGAAATTTTGGCAAATCTCAGAATATACAGCAAATAAAAATCACAGATCACAGACACAGAGTATATAATAATGCATCGGAAGTAAAAGAGATAGTAGTTCATGAAGCTACTAAAAAAAAATATAAGACACATTAGAGTTAAATGAGATACAACAGAAGAGTAACAAGATACATCACTGAAACACTGGATACTGAAACAAAATAGAAGGCTGGATCTTCAAAGAAAGCTGCAACTCCGAAGGTGAATCTTGAATGCTAACTCAATCAATCTGACCCGAGCGTAAAGCAAAACACAAAACACTCGAGTCAGCACATAAATACTTATAAACTGTAAATCAACTCCAGTGAACGGTAACAAAATGCATCAGTAACCTAAAGGATACTTGGGATCGCCAATCCTCTAAGGATCCGTTAAACTATTTACTATATAGTAATATACGCTATATACGGTAGTGTCTAATCAGTAAAGTATAATCATATAGAAAATAGCGTTAAGGGGATGGTGAACCTTAACGCGGTCGGATCTTTAAAACCAAAATCGTAGTGGGATCGATATAAGGATATGACACGGCACGCGAGGCAATGCCAGGGTGGATACACCGTTTGCACTCCCGGACCGGTGGTGACGGCAAGCCAGCAGCTTCCGCCCACCTCGAACAATACCCCCGAATCAAAGTGGCGCCACCGAATCGAATCACAACAATAATAGAATAGTTTCCGATGGAGCATGCTCGATGTAAGGGTGCGACCCTTTGTGTAGCCCGGTATAGCTCCTGTTTTAGTCATATATGCCAACTCACGGGAGTTGGGTCCACGTAATATACCTCGAGAACGTCGCCGCCATCCTACTTCATTCTGGAATCTCCACCGCGTACATAGTTGTTAAAGTGGTTTTCGCTATTGGCCGGCTATAAGACAATATCCGATCCCGGTATCTTTAACAACCAACCGTTATTATAACCCGTAGTTATAACTTTAAAACAATATTTTATACTTCAAAATAAAATATCTTTTTCAATCCAAATCTTTATCAAAATAAAGATTAAATCATTTCCAAAACCATTTCAATATCATCGTAAAATATCTTTCAATTCAAATATTTATTAAAATAAATATCAAGTCATTTCTAATCATTCCAATATATTAAATTTTCATACCCTTCAACACTACCTTTCAAATCTTTTTAATATATCAAAATATCGTATCTTTTCAAAACTTCATTCATTTCAAAACAGTTTATATTCCAAAAATTCTTTTTTTATCATTTCAATGAAGTTATTATGTTTAATAATTAAATTATTGAATTTCCAAATATTTCAACTTCCAAAGTTTATTTATTCACTTAAGTTTATCAAAACCGTGAAAATTCACTTTTCGCATCATTTAGAAAACTTCTACGGAAAGTTACATTCAAAACAGTTCAATTTAACAAAAGACAACATTTTAAAATGTTGTAATAGGGTTTACTTAAATTTCAAATAAACTTAGTTAAATTCAAAAATTATAGCACTTACAAAAATTGCTATAATAGCTTTTAATTCAATAGCTTTTTAGTTCATTATCATCAACTACAGTATTCACAAATGCTGTAATATCATTTACATTGTAATTAAAAGGATTTCAAAAATGCAGTCAATTAACTTCAAATATTCAATAAAATTTATCAACCAATTATATTTTATTTAAAACATTTTTAACTTACAAAATCATACATTTTTTTTATAAACATCATTTAATTTTTCTCAAATTCATGATTTTATAAAGTTAAATTTCCATTCAAAAATCAAGATTTAATAATAATCCACATTAAATTTCAACTTAACACTTAAAGTTCAAATTCTCAAATATAACTTAGTTTTATTTTTACTTTCTTAACTAAAAGTTCACTTTTACGTCAATTTCATAAATTTCCAATTTTAGTTATATTTCAAAATTTCAACTTACGATATGCATTCATTTCACATTTCAACTTTATTAAAAATCATTAATATGATATAAAAATCACTTTAAATTGATTTCAATTCAAATAATCATAAATTTATCATAATTTCATATTCAATTAAATTTCCAATTAAAATTAAATCAAAATTTTCCAAAATAACTTACGTTCAAAATTTCTAACTTTTTCATTAATTCATGTCACTTACAATTATTCAGAAAATCAATAATATTTTACAAAAATCCTTTTTTTTATTAAATTAAAAATCAAAATATTATAATAATTAAATTTCTAAAATATTTAAATTTTTTAGAAAAACATATTTTAACTACGGGCTTGTATATAATTTTCTACGCTAGGTAAAGTGATACGGGTAATATATCATTTCAACCCATAATTTACAAAGAAAATCCAGGTTTTATCATTTCAAACACGCAATCCCAAGTCAAAATGAATAATTTAAAACCATTCAGGCCTATTATTTCAGCCCATAATATTTTTTCTAACAGGGAACTTGCAGTGTGATCATATACAGAAATAATATAAACAAGGTCAATATCACAATATACAGTCATATATGAGATGTCAGGTGAAAATTAACAGTTTTAACATGGTAATAACATGGCATAGCATATCATATGATCATCATTAACTTGCATAAACATTTTATATTACTAAACACTTGTCATCAATTCACTTTTCATAAGTATGAATGTCAGAGTGAGAAAGACTCACCTTTTTCAAAGCTAGAGACCAAAACAACATACAAGCACGACTCCAAAGGCACAACAAGCACAATTGCACGACTTTTGATTTGAGTTGAAAGATATCCAAGATATGATTTTTATCAACAACCCAAAACAAAATAAACAAGACAATATATAAACATTCAACATAAAATAACATTGAAACAATTTTGAAATACAAAGCAAAATGAACAAGATAGATTGGACCTTGCTTCAACCACTTCAACGCTTGGCCTAAGGGACACTTATGCTTGGCTATGATGATGCTTTGGCTCATGTATGACATCATATAGGTCTGGTTTAACATCATATAGGCAAGGCAACAAGTGGAGATGAAGGTGTAGTGGTGCAACATAAAGCATATATAGGGTTAAGGTTAAATAAGTTGAGTTTTTGTGACATTCTTGCCTCGGCCATGGGCATGTGGTGGCTTGGCCATGCTTGTACAGGTCTGGACAGTAGCTGGAGCAGCGGCCAAAGGTGGTGGAGTGGCTGGCGGTGGTGGCTAAGGGGTGGCCAAAGCAAGATATGGAGGGTAGGTGATGATATGTGTGGTCTAGGCAATGTTTTAAGGAGTTTTGTGGAAGTTTTGTTGTGCTAGCTTCAATGGATGGGCACGGCTTGGTCATGGTCTGATTTCCAGATGGTGGTGGGTGATGTGGCAGAGGGTGGAGGTGGCTATGGAGGAGAGGCCAAGCAATACACATGAGAAAACAAGGCAAAATATAAGAAAACAATGGAAAAAGAAGAGTAAAAAGAAGAGGAAAAGAGGAGCCATTACCAAACCTTTCTAGCCGTGAAAAATGAAGTGGAGAGGAATGTTTTCACGTGAAAATGAGGTAAGAAATGCACAGCTACAATAAAGAAAGGAACGGTCAAAGGAAATTAAATCTATTAATTGGAAAAGAAACGGAAGAAGAAACGTTAAAACGGTTTTAATTTTAAATATTATATCCCTTTAAACTTTTAAACAAAAGGTTTGGAACCATCGAAAATTAAATTCTCAATTTTTTTTCCTAAATTCATTTAAGTTCCCATATAAATTTATAAACAATTATTTATAAATTCATTTATAGAACAATAAATGATAAATCAAGTATTATCATTTCAAATTATCAATTTGAATCATTTTATTATGTTCCATAAATATATATATCAAAATTTTATTTCATTAACTAAATTTAAAAATAACATCGTGTCAGTTTGTTCTGTCAAAGTGTTTTAGAAATCCTATCGATAGCGTTGATCAGACGAATCGATCGGAAACCCAAATCAACATCAACAACTCCAACAACACAATATATAAAAAAATATAGATTGACAAATACAATTCAAAATGTTTGAAAATATGTTGGAAACAAAAGACAAGATGATTAAATACAGAGTAGGGAGGCGGATAAGCTAAAATAAATCACGGGCAACCTTAATCGGGTCAACCGTGACTTAAAGTATAAGATCGAAGTGGATTTTCTAGGGTAAATCTACATTCGACCTCAAGAGATAGAGTTTGGGATAATAGGAGATACTAGCATCTAAACCGAGGATATAAAATTTTTGGTGAATCGATGCTGTTGTAAAGGAGTTTCACTCCTTTTACAAGAAAATTTTTGAGATTGGCGGGACCGCCAATTCAATATAAAGATCATTCGAAGTGGAGTTATGGGATACTCCAGAATCAAGTGAAGATGAGTAGCGGGGAATAAGAATGGATTTTTGGAACCGTAGGGAACGTTCCAAAATTCAAAGGAACCGAGTCAAAAGAGAGAGATTCAACTCGAATGAAAGTGATTCTGTAAATACATCTACTCCATATGCTGAGTTTTGCCTAGAGCTAACCAAAGCTCTGATACCAACTGTAACAGCCAGGTATTTTCAACCATTCGCATCCATTATAAGTGTATATAGATAGGCACTCATGCCGGAATTGAATTGCTCAAAATACCGCGTTGTTAATAAAATTTTGGCAAATCTCAGAATATACAGTAAATAAAAATCACAGATCACAGACACAAAGTATATAATAATGCAGCGGAAGTAAAAGAGATAGTAAGTTCATGAAGCTACCTAAAAAAAAATATAAGACACATCAGAGTTAAATGAGATACAACAGAAGAGTAACAAGATACATCACTGAAACACTGGATACTGAAACAAAATAGAAGGCTGGATCTTCAAGGAAAGCTCCAACTCCGAAGGTGAATCTTGAGTGCTAACTCAATCAATCTGACCCGAGCGTAAAGCAAAACACAAAACACTCGAGTCAGCACATAAATACTTATAAACTGTAAATCAACTCCAGTGAACGGTAACAAAATGCATCAGTAACTTAAAGGATACTTGGGATCGCCTATCCTCTAAGGACCCGTTAAACATTTACTATGTAGTAATATACGCTATATACGGTAGTTTCTAATCAGTAAAGTATAATCATATAGAAAATAGCGTTAAGGGGACGGTGAACCTTAACGCGGTCGGATCTTTAAAACCAAAATCGTAGTGGGATCGATATAAGGATATGACACGGCACGCGAGGCAATGGCAGGGTGGATACACCGTTTGCACTCCCGGACCGGTGGTGACGGCAAGCCAGCAGCTTCCGCCCACCTCGAACAATACCCCCGAATCAAAGTGGCTCCACCGAATCGAATCACAACAGTAATAGAATAGTTTCCGATGGAGCATGCTCGATGAAAGGGTGCGACCCTTTGTGTAGCCCGGTATAGCTCCTGTTTTAGTCATATATGCCAACTCACGGAAGTTGGGTCCACGTAATATACCTCGAGAACGTCGCCACCATCCTACTTCATTCTGGAATCTCCACCGCGTACACAGTTGTTAAAGTAGTTTTCGGTATTGGCCGGCTATAAGACAATATCCGATCCCGGTCTCTTTAACAACCAACCGTTATTATAACCCGTAGTTATAACTTTAAAAAAATATTTCATACTTCAAAATAAAAATATCTTTTTCAATCCAAATCTTTATCAAAATAAAGATTAAATCATTTCCAAAACCATTTCAATATCATCGTAAAATATCTTTCAATTCAAATATTTATTAAAATAAATATCAAGTCATTTCTAATCATTCCAATATATTAAATTTTCATACCCTTCAACACTACCTTTCAAATCATTTTAATATATCAAAATATCGTATCTTTTCAAAACTTCATTCATTTCAAAACAGTTTATATTCCAAAAATTCTTTTTTTATCATTTCAATGAAGTTATTATGTTTAATAATTAAATTATTGAATTCCCAAAAATTTCAACTTCCAAAGTTTATTTATTCACTTAAGTTTATCAAAACCGTGAAAATTCACTTTTCGCATCATTTAGAAAACTTCTACGGAAAGTTACATTCAAAACAGTTCAATTTAACAAAAGACAACATTTTAAAATGTTGTAATAGGGTTTACTTAAATTTCAAATAAACTTAGTTAAATTCAAAAATTATAGCACTTACAAAAATTGCTATAATAGCTTTTAATTCAATAGCTTTTTAGTTCATTATCATCAACTACAGTATTCACAAATGCTGTAATATCATTTACATTGTAATTAAAAGGATTTCAAAAATGCAGTCAATTAACTTCAAATATTCAATAAAATTTATCAACCAATTATATTTTATTTAAAACATTTTTAACTTACAAAATCATACATTTTTTTTTATAAACATCATTTAATTTTTCTCAAGTTCATAATTTTATAAAGTTAAATTTCCATTCAAAAATCAAGATTTAATAATAATCCACTTATTAAAATGCAATGTTCAATTTTAAAATCCATTACATTAAACTTCAACTTAACACTTAAGTTCAAATTCTCAAATATAACTTAGTTTTATTTTTATTTTTTTAACTAAAAGTTCACTTTTACGTCAATTTCATAAATTTCCAATTTTAGTTATATTTCAAAATTTCAACTTACGATATGCATTCATTTCACATTTCAACTTTATTAAAAATCATTAATATGATATAAAAATCACTTTAAATTCATTTCAATTCAAATAATCATAAATTTATCATAATTTCATATTCAATTAAATTTCCAATTAAAATTAAATCAAAATTTTCCAAAATAACTTACGTTCAAAATTTATAACTTTTTCATTAATTCATGTCACTTACAATTATTCAGAAAATCTATAATATTTAACAAAAATCCTTTTTTTTTATTAAATTAAAAATCAAAATATTATAATAATTAAATTTCTAAAATATTTAAAATTTTTAGAAAAACATATGTTAACTACGGGCCTGTATATAATTTTCTACGCTTGGTAAAGTGATAGGGGTAATATATCATTTCAACCCATAATTTACAAAGAAAATCCGGGTTTTATCATTTCAAACCCGCAATCCCAAGTCAAAATGAATAATTTAAAACCATCCAGGCCTATTATTTCAGCCCATAACATTTTTTCTAACAGGGAACTTGCAGTGTGATCATATACAGAAATAATATAAACAAGGTCAATATCACAATATACAGTCATATATGAGATGTCAGGTGAAAATTAACAGTTTTAACATGGTAATAACATGGTAATAACATGGCATAGCATATCATATGATCATCATTAACTTGCATAAACATTTTATATTACTAAACACTTGTCATCAATTCACTTTTCATAAGTATAAATGTCAGAGTGAGAAAGACTCACCTTTTTCAAAGCTAGAGACCAAAACAACATACAAGCACGACTCCAAAGGCACGACAAGCACAATTGCACGACTTTTGATTTGAGTTGAAAGATAGCCAAGATATGATTTTGTATCAACAACCCAAAACAAAACAAACAAGACAATATATAAACACTCAACATAAAATAACATTGAAACAATTTTGAAATACAAAGCAAAATGAACAAGATAGATTGGACCTTGCTTCAACCACTTCAATGTTTGGCCTAAGGGACACTTATGCTTGGCTATGATGATGCTTTGGCTCAGGTATGACATCATATAGGTCAGGTTTAACATCATATAGGCAAGGCAACAAGTGGAGATGAAGGTGTAGTGGTGCAACATAAAACATATATAGGGTCAAGGTTAAATAAGTTGAGTTTTTGTGACATTCTTGGCTCGGCCATGGGCATGTGGTGCCTTGGCCATGCTTGTATAGGTCTGGACAGTAGCTGGAGCAGCTTGCCAAAGGTGGTGGAGTGGCTGGTGGAGGTGGCTAAGGGGTGGCCAAAGCAAGATATGGAGGGTAGGTGATGATATGTGTGGTCTAGGCAATGTTTTAAGGAGTTTTGTGAAAGTTTTGTGCTTCTAGCTTCAATGGATGAGCACGGCTTAGTCATGGTCTGATTTCCAGAGGGTGGTGTGTGATGTGGCAGAGGGTGGAGGTCAGGTCAGAGGTGGTGGAGGTGGCTATGGAGGAGAGGCCAAGCAATACACATAAGAAAACAAGGCAAAATATAAGAAAACAATGGAAAAAGAAGAGTAAAAAGAAGAGGAAAAGAGGAGTCATTACCAAACCTTTCTAGCCGTGAAAAATGAAGTGGAGAGGAATGTTTTCACGTGAAAATGAGGTAAGAAATGCACAGCTACAATAAAGAAAGGAACGGTCAAAGGAAATTAAATCTATTAATTAGAAAAGAAACGGAAGAAGAAACGTTAAAACGGTTTTACGTTTCTTTGCTTTCAAACCTTTTAAACTTCCTATATATATTCATATACATCTTAAATAACTGAAAACACTTATAAATTTCAGTTAGAATTCGAAAATATAACAGATAAACAAAATATTAATAATTAATTAGTTATTATTAAAATAAGAAAAATGGCACAAAAAAATGAAAACTAGACTTAGGAATTAGAAATAACTTCACTTTGGAAAAAATTTCTTAAATTTAAATACATGTAAAATGAATAAAATAAAGTAAAACACAGCAATAAAAGTGAATGTATAAAATAAATCAATAAATTTTAATTATATATAATTAAATTAAGAAAATGGCTTAAAATTTGCAAACTAGGCTTTAAAAATTAGAAATAATTTCAAATGCACTTTCGAAAATCTTCATGGACTTGTAAATATATTTATAACAAATAAAATAAAATGCATTCACAAAATAAATAAATAAATTAATTAAGTAAAATTTATATGAAGAAAATAGCAGAAAATTATAAAGCAGCCTTTAAAAATAGGAAATAAATACAGTAAATTTTGGAAAAATTCTATTATCATTTAAAAATACTTAGAAGTCAAAATATATAATAAAACATATTATTACATATTAAAATAAAATATATAACAAAGAAGAAGTAATTTATTCAGTTTAAAATAGTCATTGTTAAATAACCCTATATATGCACAATATTGTAAAGGGTATAACTTTCACAATTTACATCCAATTTCAACGAAACGAAAAGTGGTGTTCTTAGAATTTTATGTACCTTCATAATAAAAGAAAAAAATTTAAATTTCAAACTTTTAAAATTTTAAGTTAAAAGTCACAGTTTGACTGTTTTGACCAGAATCAACATTTCAAGCAAATATTTAACTTACACAGTTTGGAATTATAACTCATATAAAATCAAGATTTTATATTTAAATAATAAAATTTTATCATTCAAATAAGTAAAAATAAGTTTTTAAACCAAAATTTTACATTAAAATAATTAAAATATACAATAAAATAATTACAAAATATAGGGTTCTTACACATGGCATCACATCACATAACAGAAATATCAATCCAACACACAATATTCAGGAACAATCAAAGCGTCTTCAATTAAGATGAATAAATCATGTGGTTTCAAATTTATTAACTACATAATTGCTTTCATTGGTAATCTTAAATCAATGATTAATTTCAATTAATTATCGTTGATTAGATCTTAATCATTTTCATTAGCTTATCACTTCTTAATTAATTTTCTTAATTAATTTCAAATTCATTTATCTTTATTATAAGTTAATCTAAATCTTAGTTATCAATTTATTTAAACTTTAATATTAATTAATTAACTAAGGTTATTTCTTATGAAGTTATATTAACACATCATTAATTGTTTAAGTAAACCAAAAGAAAATCGAACTGCTTCGATTATCTTTTTAAACCGTGTTCATTAAATTTCTTTTATCACATTTTAACGGTTAAGATTTAGTTTTAAACAACATTTTACTAAAATTTTCCTTTAAATTACATTATATATTTAATATAAATAACCTTATAAAATATTATATTAAAACTAAATAAACTAAAATTAATTTCTTCAAACATTTCACTTAAGTCTTACATTAGCTTAAAATTTCAAATCGAATCATTGTTTGAACTTATTTTTAAAGTGTCTTAAAATTTGGAAAATTTTAAAGTAAAATCTGTTTATAATTTGGTCACGAGACCTGCTCCTGGTCACGCATGAGAAAACTCGCTTTTTGCTTCGGGTTTCTCAGGAATCCAACCCGAGTACTGTGTTTTCAACTAAAATTTCAAACCTGAATTTTTTTCAAGTATATTCCCGGCACGACAACGTTTTACTCGAGTGGATACTCGAGCCAACCCATGAAAATCCCGAAGCCTTCTTCGAGTCGATACTCTTCTCCCCAAAACCCACTACTGACACAATATTTATGTCGTGCACATGCACATCACCGTGCCGCCGCTCCGGTTGAACTACTGGTCACCAACACGTCCACGATGATGCTCTCGAATCTCTCGAACACTCAAAAGCTCGAACAAATCACGATTTCGCAATTTCGTCCTTAAACCCAAAACTGGAACGAACAAACCCCCCAAACAAATGCCTCGCTCCCCCTCTTCAGATCATCAGAGTTGGGGACACCCCGTCCAAAGCTCCCCTAGCATCCCACGCTTTTGATGGTCCGGGTCCGATGATCTCCGGTGGCCTACAGATGGCGCGACAGTCTCGTTTCTATGCTCGACTCAATTTAGACCTTAAACCTTAATTTGCTCTCTCATCCCCTAAATTCTTGAAATAAATAAATTTTTCAACATTTTTCCTAACATATTGAGTTCCAAACTAGCTCCAAGCGAAACTACAACATCTAATATTTCTTTGATTCCGGAAATTGATCAAAGTGCTGATTTTGTTCAAATTCGAACTGCCCTAGAATTACTCAACTAAAAATCATCATTATTGCTTTAAGAATCCTATTTTTATACGTTCATTCAAATTATAAAATCAATTCAGTGACTTAAAATGCTTGAGTTTATCTTAAAATTTTGTTTTTACTGTATCTTTAGGTTACAAAGTCAAAAGTTTTCATTTCAAGCTTAAAACAAAATTGTAAACTGTGTGTCAAATTTAAACAACTTATTTTATTTAAGAATCCCAATCTTAACATGTTTGTATGAAGGTTCATTTGATTTCTTTCTAACTCACTTTACTCTGAAAACCAAAAACAAGGAGAACAGGTCATAAAACAATTTCTTGAATCACAAAGAACTTACAGAATAAGTTTCTTCCATATGCAACAACACAATTTTTTTTTTATGGACTAAATACTCTGCTTTCAATTTAAAAACAAAACAAGTTTACTCACCTGTATAACTAGCAGAGACAGTTTTCTTGTTTGAAAATCAAAACCTGAAATTGTATTTTCCTTTTCTTCTTAGCTTGACTTTAAATTTGTTGAAGTTTTTTTTTTCTTTATGATAACAGAGAATGATGATGTTGTCTTGCAAACTGGAGTGATTACCTTAGGTCTGTAAAACAAGGTGATGTTTTACTTCTATCTTTTTCCTGACTTTGTTATATATTTTCTTCTTTTGCTTTTGAATGAAGTGAACCAAATATGCATGTGTTTATATAAAAGATTGTGTACAGGGGTAGGTTTACTGAAGTATAGGCAAGTACAGGTTGAGGTATATAAAAGAAGACTAAACCATGCTTTAAATTTGGCTGATGTGATCTTGTTTATGGGCTGAGTAAATAGCATTTAATGCTTCATGCTTTCCATGCTTGTTAACATGCATCTATGCTGTTGATTTTTACATGTACTATTGGGTCTTGTTTTATTTTACAGTTTTTTTTTACTTGTTTATATTTCTACACACTTATGTGTATGTCATATGTCATTTCATAACTATATAAATTTTATTACAAACATACATTCTTTTTTATTATTATTTTTATTTTATTTTAATTCTATTTCAATTTAAAGTTTAACTATTAACATGTAATTTATCAATTATATTATATTTTATTATTTAAACAAATTCTTGTCTTGTAATATGTTCTTTTCTTTAATTATTATTTATTTAAACTTAACTATCAAATATCTATTTATATTCATATATTATTCTTTTATTTAATATTAATAATATTTCATTTTGTCTTTGAAACTTCTCAAATTTATTCAATAATTTAAATAAGTTACAAAATTAAATTTAAAAGTTTTGGGATGTTACAATCTGAGCATCGATTCGTTGCGTTTGGGATTTCAATCCCTTTAGCTAAGTTTTGTTGCGTTAATTTGGATTTGGAGTTATTTGATTTTTTTTTCTTTTTATCTGAGAAGAGAGGAATTGGAATTTGAATGAGAGATTGACTATTTTATTTGCCACGAAAGTAAGAGGAGGAAACATAGTATTTGGAAACCACACAAAGACACTTACACATTTTTTGGGCTTTAAAGTATCTTATTTTGGCTAGTGATAGTAGGTAAACTTATTTAACGGTCGGTTTGATTAAATACTGAAATTTTCATGTGAAAATTATGTTTTGATGTTTGATTATACATAATGACATATAATAATTGTTTGCAGTTATTTTTTAATCTTTTCAAGTTCAATGTTATATACCAACTCAACAACATTATTGTTGTTTCATTAAGTACATAACATGTTTTAAAGTTAGGAAAATCATGAATATTATATGACCATTCAACAATCTGCAAGATTATTCATCTGAAGCGCAAGCTATAATTATCTTTCATTTGATCGTCATTTAATTCTGATACAAGTCTGTTTGCATGCTCTTTCATTTTTCTTTTAACAAAGGTATCAAGATCCTTTCTTTACAGCGTAATTGTAACAGCTAGATTTTCGACGCTCGAAAATCGACATCAGTACGTCCACTGTATCGAATGCCGCACAGTCGAATGCCGGAAAACCGAAACGCTAGGGTTAAAGAAGAAGAAGATAGAAGAAGAAACAGAAACAATAACAGAATCTCACATATCGCAGCGGAACGACATATAATAGATAAATGAATATCTTCAAAACAATGAACTATATCAGTTATTACATTACATCATATTACATTATCAGAGTGTTACAACAACAAACAGAGGAAAGAAATATTACATATACTAGTGATATGCTTCGCCGTCCAGCTTGCTCTTGATCTTCTCAGCATCTCTTTTTTTGATTATTGCTCCCGAATAATGCTAACCTGACTCTAGGCTGCCGTGTGGAAAATTGTGGGCACCCAGAGTTTAGAAAGGGAATAATAAACTCCAGGCCAGTCATGAGACTGGTGTGAGATCTCAAAACAATTATTTTCACAAAGAAAATAAAACAAAATCCGCTATGCTTTTTGAAAATGAAACTACCATAAGGCTCTTGCCACACACACAATGCAAACGCAGAATTGGAGGAGATTTCTCCTTATGATAGTTAAATATGCTTGATACGCGAATTTCTTTGATATTATTACTATAAGTGCAAAGTGCAGGAAACATTTCGAAAGTATAATATAAATCTTAGCCAGCATATGTACCATTGTAGTATGCTTACTATAGCTACCATATTAAATGGCAGGTTCTACAATTGCAATCGTAACTGGCTCGTATTGTTTTGCTTGGATTTCCAAGAAATGGTCGGGCAAAGGTACTTCTCAAATAAAATGGTGAGCGCTTATTCAAAAATAAGTGTGGCATTCAAATTCAAACAAATCACAACAAATACCTATTGAAAGGTAAATATTGATAGTCGGTTATTTAACTATCAATAGGAATGCTAAACATCACCAGATTCCAAATAATTTACCAAATTATTTACTTTCCAAAATATAATTACAAGATATATAATTTCCACACTTCAACCGTTTGAAAACAATTTTCAAATCACTTTTCACCTATACCACTTTTGAAAACAAATTTCAAACATTTTCCTTACGCGGAAGTACTTTCATTTCAAAATGGTTCATTTAAACCAATTAAATAAATCCTTACCGATTTACTTTATATTTACGTTCCAAATCCGTAAATTTATTTCCCACTTCAAAAATAAATCGATGTTTATTTTTTTAAAACAATTTCCCTTTCTTTTATAAATTCCATAGTGAATTTACACTTCCAAAATATCTATGAATATACGATTTTCAAATCGATTTCTAATATTCATTTTCAATTTGTCTTTAAAAGATAAAGTCTCAAAATATTCACTTCATATTGGAAAACATTTCCATACTTATTTAATAATAAGTAATTCACAAATCTATTTATTTTCAACACTTGGAAAATATTCAATATACTTAAATCGAAATTAAGTATATATTTCATTCTTTAAGAAATCATTCTCTTAAACACATTTGTTTGGGTCAAAACGAATGTTGCGTGAAACATCGTTACCGCAACCCAAAATCACTAGTATAGGGATTCGAAATTAAGATAGATATATATAAATCCCAATACTATATAAAACACTTCCTTTCGGAAATCATTTACTATAACAACAGTGTTATAGTCCACCATTTCCTTCTATTTCTTGAAAACGTCTATTTCAACAATGAATGTTGAAATCTATGATTTCGATGTTCAATACATTTTAAAACATCTTTTTTAAAATAATTAACTTCATTTTATAATATAGCTTTCCCTAAACATAAACATTTTATTTAATAATATATTCAGTGTCCAAAATCGCGAATATACTTCACTAACCCAATTTCAATATTTACTACACGTTTTATTTCAAGAATTTATTCGCTATCCAAAATCGTGAATATATTTCCTTTTTATATACTTCTATATTCAATTTATCAAATTCAATTGATTGCGGATTTATAAACAACGTTTATAAATTCACACAAACACACACACACACACACACACACACACACATTCATTTCATAAAAACTTCAACTTATGAAAATCACTTTTTATTTACCAATTCAATTTATAACTCAATTTTATACCAAAAATCTAATTTATAAGTTAATTACTTATAGTCTTTTATTTTACGAATATCTATTTATTTTAAAATTTCACAATTTATAAATCTATAAATTTCATTCACTTATGAAATCCATTTATACTTCTTTTTAACACTTATAAAAATCGTTTTATAATTCCTATATTTTTAATTTATAAATATATTGTTTTTTTTTTCTTTTGTAATTGTGAATTAAATCGTGCTTTTATAGAAAATAAAACGAACACTATTCATCCCGGGTTTTCCGAACTCCGATTTACGCGCGGTAACCGGCGTTTCTTGGGTTTGCCCCGCGTTCCGAACACAATGGAATAGGTTTCGGAAGCTAATTCGATCATCTGTGCGAGTTACAGTAATAAACGATCAAATTAAATTAAATCGATTTAAACTAATTTCTAGGTTTTTTGGCTTGCCCCGGACAAACGGTAAATCCGATTGATACGAAATTTAAAACCTTACAATAATATCACATTACGGATCCGATGAAACTGGTTTCGTCGAAATCCGAGGCTGTTTTGAAAAATGGCTATTTTACTCGTCAATTAAATATTAAAATATTCAATTTTCACAAATTTACTTTTAATTCGATTCTAAAAGTTCTATAACATCATTCTAACTCCAATATGATTAAATAAAATTTTACAAATCATTTTCAATCATATTAAACTCGATTTTCAATTATTTCTGTAATTTCAACTATTAAATAATCGATTTAATTATCCAATTAAATCCAATTATTCGAAATAAAATTATTCGACTTATAAATTTCACTCATTAATATTTAAAATCAATTAACTATACAAATTTTAATTGACAGAAATTCTGTGTCGTTACAAACTTCCCCCTTAAAAGAATTTCGTCCTCGAAATTACCATGTAAGAAAAAGTTACAGAATCCTTTAATTTTCCCAAAACATACCGTTCAATTTAGATTTTTTTCAAATCTCTTAAGTGTTTAACTTTCCCAAAATTCGTAGTTAAACTTCTTTCAATAACTTTACTAAGTTTTCAAATCATACTTAGTTATAGTTTTCAAAAATTTTCAAAATTCCCAAAATTTTTCTAACGCCTTAAATTTTCGAAAAAATTCGCCATAGTCTCCTTTGCGCGGCTCGATCCAAAAAAATGACAGTATATATATCACAAATATACATCTCATCAAGTGATGAGGCATCCCGTAGGGAAAAAAGTGTAAAAGTACGATATGTAATCCGAGATATGTACCTTATTTATTATTAGCGAGCATATACGGCAAATATAGCGTAAAAGCGAGCTCCAAATGCGAGGCATAAGCCATCCGCACCTATTATACACTCAACAAACTATGAGAAACATGCATATATGAAAGTAATATCAATATACAATATATAGCAGCATAACATCTACATATGCCAATATAGCAAATGCAACAAAACAATAAATGCAACCATCAACAACTATCATCCAATAATCATCCAACAAATCAATAACCAAATCAATATTCTTTCATTTCTCATTAATATTCAATGAATTGGTTTTCAATTTAATCACATTTGATTTATTAACACTGGAATTTTACTAACATTCATTTATATTCAATTTCAATTAGTTTGCATTCACTAATTTACATTCACATTAGTTTACTTCCAAATTGAATCAAATTCAGTTAATATTCATTTACTTCCAATTTGGATTCAATTACTTTAGCTTTCAAATTTTGCTAATTCAATTTCATTAACACTTAATGAATTTTACACAATCAACTAAAAATCAAATAACAACCAATGTATATGTTGCCAAATTATTAAATTTACATTCGACATTCAATTTGGTTCAACACTTTTAATTTCAATTGGTTTAACATTTAGTTGATTTTCATTCAATTATTCAACTTCTAATTACATTGGCTTTCAGTGAGCTAACACTTCATTCATTATTTCATATTAACTTATTTACATTCGACTGATTAACATTCAATCCATTTATTAATTTAATTGTCAATTCCTTTTACAAATAAAGTTGAATTTCATTTATATAATTCAAGTTCATATTCTTAATGACTTCATTTTATTAATTCACTTATTAATTTACTTTGACACCAAAATTAACTTTATTCAATTTTACTTAAGTTATATTCCATTTCAACTTCATTTACATTTTACTTAACAAAACTGTTTAACCATTTTAACTATTGGTTTCACTTACATTTTCCCATTTTCTAAGTTATACAACTTATATATTTAAACTTCCAAATCCATTTACTTATCCAAAGCTAAATTTATTATCTCATACCATAAGTTCAAAATTCATTTCACTTATATTCATCAATTACAACTTGAATTTTAATTTCAAATTTGTTTATCCATCAAAACTCAAATTTTCAATCTACTATGGTAGCAAATCCATCACACAGAAACTTGAAAATGATACTGATGATGCTGCAGTCATCACTCTTATTATTTCCCAGCAACAATAGTGAAATCAGTGCTAAATATTCTTTCAAAAATATTCCTTTATCTTATAAATCACATTTATAAATCTTTCCTTATAAAATTTCATTATTTTCCTTTACTTATACAAGATTGTTTCGCAATTGTAATCATTTTAATTATAATTCCGTACTTATAATTCATTTGCTTATACAGTTCATTGTTTTACAACTGTTGTTTTATTTAACTTATTCAACAACCAAACAATCAATTTATATACACTTTAATAATTCTGAAAAATCATTTCTTTATATATAAATATACTCAAGGTAAAATTATTTCATTTACCCAATTTAAAACGAAATTGTGCCGGATTGTTCTGAACAAGTGTTTAGAGATCCCTATCGATAGAGTTGTACGGACTATACCGACCAGAATCCATATACCACTCAACAAACTAATCATCACAATATAAAATAATTTTATATTCACTAACAAATACGCGCTCATATCTATTATTACACTCAAACTCATTCTAGAGTACTACTGACTCTATCTCTAATGAGCAAATAACCAACAGAGCCATGGTTGTCGCTTAACCATATGCTCTGATACCAACTTTGTAAGGACCCGATTCTTCGACTTCCGAAAACCGACATCAATACGTCCACTGCATCAACTGCCGAGCAATCGAATGTCGGAAAACCGTACCGTTATGGTTTGAGAAAAACAAAAGGTAGAAGAAGAGAGAAAGAAAAAGAAAACAACTGAACAATATCAGAATCTCACAATCGCAGTGGAACAACATATAGTAGATAAATGAATAATCTTTAAACAAAGAACTATATCAGTTACTACATTACATCATATTACATTACATTACATCATCAGAGTGTACAACAACAAACAGCGAAAAAGAAATACTATATACTAGCGAATACGCCATGCCATCCAGCTTGCCTCTAGCAACTCCTGAATTCCAGAATATCCTGATAACCTGACTCTAGACTGCCCGTGTGGAAATTGGTGGGCACCCAGAGTTTAGGAAGGAAAACAATAAACTCCGAGTCAGTCATGTGACTGGTGTGAGAACTCAAAACAGTTTATTTATTTTGAAACAAAGTACAGGATAATTTTAAAATAGATTCGCAATGCTTTTTAGAAAATGAGACTACCATAATGTAACGATCCCGAGTTTTAGTTTATTTTAAATTGATAATTAAATTTAATTTTGATTTAAATTAGTGAAATTTATTGATAAATTGATTTGAAATTTCAAAATGAAGTCTTTAAAAGTAAAATAAACAGATAAATATTAAGTTAGAAATTAAATTAGAAATTTATTTACAATACAAAATACAAGTATGTAGATCTAAGAAGACAGTGATATTCGAGTATGAATTAAAGAAAAGATTTGAAATATGAAGTAAGATGTAAACAAGAAACAAAGAAAATCAAAGCCTGCAAAAGTAGATTTGTGTACCAGGCAAAAGTACATATGAATATGCTTACAATACAAAGCAAGAACTGCACAAAACTGCAAACATTACTTAATAATAAAATAAAAAAAGATTAGTATAAGTGATGGGTGTGACCAAAATAGGATTTGCATTTAATGCCACATCCTCTCAGCATGTCCAAAATCTTCTCAGCCGAAATATGTTGAAGCCTTATCAATAAACAAATGTAAAACAAATAAAGAAGAAAGCCTATAGCCTGTACAAAGTGATATCCCTGTAAACTCACTCTACATATAGCAATCTTCATCAGTTCATTCATTTGAACTGGATACCTCAAGAAAATAATCTCAAGAAAATAATGTCAACTTAAACTTAAACAATAATACAATCAAAGAGGATTAAAGAGAAAACTTGAAGTTTCACCAGCCTATTCAGATTGAAGCAAGCTCTGTTCTTCCTCTGTAAATCAGTGAGTAATCTTTGTTTATTTTGTTTTATTTTTACACTTAAAGGTAAAATCTATCGCATATATCTGTGAATGAGTATATTTACAAAGTATATATACATTTGAATTCTATGTGAATATTTGAATGGGTGAAGTATTGGTGTGCAGGTTGTTTTCTTCAGAATATTCTCTCCTTTTAACTTCCAGTTTCCCAGTTTTGATTAAAAAAAATTAAATCTTTTTGATCTTGTCTCTGTTTAAACTAAATATGCAAATCAAACTTGTTTGTTTAATTGTGAACTTTAGTTTTAAAATTGTACTTAAGTCAAAAAAAAATATATTTATCTGACTCTGGAAACTAAATCTAATGATTAAAACAAAAATAAGCAAAAATTTAATATCACAATCTTTCGAATTCAAGATCATAAAATGAATCCTCATACTAAGTTATGATTTTTAGAGCAGAGCTTAAATTTTTTAGTATTAGGAGTTAAGAGCAGTTCGTAATTATTTGAAATTCATTGACTTGGCGATTTCCGGCGATCGGCTGGTTCGTGGAGCTCGGGGGTTTTGTGTAGAGGTGGAGGAGCCTACGGTAGTTACAGGAAAAATGGTGGATGGGCATGTAGATGAGAGTGGCGGAGGCGGCGATGTTTTAAAGTTTTTAAACCTAGTTTTTGAGGTGCCGAGGTTTTCGTTTCATTCGACGTCGATGGTCGATCGAGTGGCGTGGGTTCTCGAGTGGTGGTAGGGTGGGCAGTGTCGAGTTCAGGGCCGGAATTGTAGTCGACACGAGGGTCGAGGTTGCAGAGGCGACGTGCTTTCCTGGTCTGGGATGTTCAAAGTTTTTGTTCCAGGTTACGAGTGGAAAGTCCAAATTTTTGAAACGAGGGCTTGGTGATGTTTCAGGTGGTGGTTTAGGGTGGGGGGATCGGTGGTAAACTGTGGAAGTGGTTGGCAGTGAGGGTAGGTGGGTTGGCGACGTGTGTACGTGCACGATCAAACGTGTGCACGCGTATGAGGGATGAACAGAGGGAAGAGAAGAAAAAGCTACTGGGAAGAAATAAAAGAAGAAGAAGAAGCAGGTGGGTTGTTTGCGTGATTCTCGAGTTGGACTAGGGGAAGTGATGGCGTGGCTCGAGTATATACTCGGGTTCATTTATATGTGTTAACTGGTAACAGGTTTTGAATTTTAAACATGATAAAGTCTGGAAAAAGGAAGGGTTCCTTAGGGTAGGCTCGGGTAGGTTTAGTACTGTTTTTTTTTCAAAGTAGAAATTTTTGAAACCTAAGTTTGATATAATTCCAGTTTTAAGTTTAGTTTCAAAGAAACTTTGAATTTAAACGTTCTAAAAAGAAATTTTATTTTAAATCAAAGTTGTAAATATTATAAGGTGGATTTTCATATTTTAAACCTGATTTTAAAATTTAAATTAAAATCTGAAAACAAGACTTAAATATGGCTTCAAGTTAAAATCTAGAATTTGAACCAGTTTTCAAATCATATGTGTTTTAAAATAAGTATAAATCAAATAGCTTTTTAAAAGTAAATTGGTCTTCAAACCAATAACTTGACTTGATTTTCGATAATTTGAATCTGTAAGTTAAATAGTGGTGTATTTTCAAGGCTTAATTTTTAAATAAAACTAAGTAAATTGGTTTGAAGGGCTTACATAAGGTCATATGTAAATGATAAATGTTCTTTACATTTATTTTAAGATTATGAGTGGATATTTAAATTTGGTTAATATATAGATATGTAGACATTTTGAATCATAAATTCAAAATGAAATTTGAGTCTAAATTCAAAAGTGAAATGATTTACACTTAAAATATTGATGAAGTCATTAATAAGGAAATTAATTTTCTTAGAGATAATTAAGGTAATTCAAATGATTTAATCAATAAGGTAATTAAAGAATGATTTATTTAATTTAGAAACAAGTAATTTAGATTAGTTAATTAGAAATGATTAATAAATATTTAATCTAAGAAATTTTCTTAAGAAGGTAATTAAAGAAATATTATTAGTAAATAAAGATAATTAACTAAAGATTGTCAAGTATAGATTAAAGTGATAAATTTTGATAACAAATTAGATTAATTAATTAAATCAATTATAAATTGTTAATTACTTAATGGAAGCAATTAAGGGGTTAATTACTAATTGTAATTAAATTTGAATATTTTTGATTAAATTAATGATAAAGATAAATTGGTAATTTATGATTTGTTATTATGAGATGATTGCTTAATGGTAAGTAATTAAAGAGTAAATTTCTTGAAATAAATAATTAAGAAGTTAATTAATTATATAATGGGTTCAAAAGTCAATTTAATTAATATGATTGATTAAGAATAATTTAATTAATTAAAGTGTTTGATAAATTAATTTATATCAAATGATTTGGGATCAATAAATCAGAATTGGATAATAAATTCATAAGTTTTAATTTAATTAGAGATAAATTGAATTACATAGGATTAAACAATTAATAAATCCTTTTTATAAATGATTATTGGATGCTTGAATTGCTTATGAATGATTGTATTATATGAGATGCCCTGAATTGATTGTCCTATCTGATTTGTGGTATTTTGTTCTGTAGATTGAGCTGTGTATATTTATTTGCATCTGTATATTATCTGTGAATCTGTGATGGGCGATAAGCGTAATTGTTTATATCGCTTATCAACATTATTTCTGTGTTTTAATCTGTGATGATTGATGATGGGGCACTTTTATTGTGTTAAACCCCTGGACCACACGTATACACACACAAATATGGATTTCACGAGGAAATCGATTGAGTCACAGATTTGTAAAAATAGTTTTGAATTTGAATTTTTAAATTCAAATGGTTTGTAAATAAGATTGGGTTTAAAGTGAAAAGCTTTTGAAATGGAATTTCAAAGATGAAATTTACTTTGAATAACTTGATAAAGTATGAAGTTTAAATAATTTGATTTAAACTTAAATTCAAGATTTGAAATTTGATTCTAGGATTTGAAACTAGGGATTATACCAGTTATATATGCGTTAAACTATTTTTAAATGTATTGATTTAAGAATTAGATTTTTAATTCAAAGGCTTTAACTCAAGCAAATATAATTGGATTTTTCTGAAAACGAAACTGTTGTTTTCAAATAATAAAGGCTTTCACATAGGTAATGAACTTCCAAATTTGTGTTTAAGAAAAAAAGGATTTCTAGTTAAAATGAAATAATTTCCAAGTTATAGAAACGGTTTGAAAACTATAAGTTAAATCTTTGATTTAAAGATTTAACAAGTTAATCCAATTGGAATGAAAATTGTTTTGAAATCTATAAATGGATCTTTATGAAATGGGGGTGAACTTTATGAAATGAATCTTTTTGTTTAAAAGATTAGAAATGGTAAATTGTTTAAACCATTTGAAGGAAAGTTTTGGGTAATAAGTTGTGACTTAATTGAAATCCCAATATCCATATGTTTTTGAAATATTGCGCTCACTATTCGGTTTAGCCGGGAGAGGACCTTTATGTCATATATCCCATTCCGAATATGTGATACGTCGTTATGAATTGCTTTTGAAGACCGGTGTTGAAGACCGGATATTTTTGAAAACGTCAGGACAACTCGTCGAATGTCTTTGAATCGAATGGCCCCGGTATAGAGACTCCATATGTGATGGGAAGTCTGAACGTGATTAGTGAATATCCGAATTGCAAGGGCTTCTTTGGAAGTGCCTTCGGTTCTGTTCGAACCCAGAACAGACTTGTATGGATTGTGTGTCTGACACTACACTTTGAGATATAAAGCAGATTTCTTTCAAACACATTTCTGTTGGTGGCGGAGAATTTATTCTCTTAGCTTAACACCCTTTCTCTGAGACGTACGAGCTCAGAGGTTATGTAGTTGAAGGTTATCAGCGATATATTCCCAATTTGGTAATGTGACATACTAAGTGTTGCTGTGTAATGATCATTGTTTGATCATTTATCTTTGTGATCATTACTTTGATCATTTGTTGACCCAAAGCATGGTTTTGTACCAAAGCGTGGCTTTGTGGACGAGACTTCGTCGAACCTCACACCTCGGAATGGTCAAAACAGGAAAGATGCGGCAAGATTATTAGTGGGTAGCGCCCCTTTAGGGTATGTTCATTTCCTTCTGGAAAGGGGTGGTATCATGGTATGGAGCCCAGATACTTACTCATGTGGAAAACACTCTATTTACTATAGTGTGATGTTGGTTATCGAGCGCTCGGTTAAAGGTCCTAAAGGACCGGGGGATGACATACTCGTGTCAGTAGTTACCCAGTTAGGGGTAACCCGGCCTTGTGTTGGCAGAGATCCGGTTAGGTTCTCGGGGACGTCCTTCCAGAGGCGTTCTCATGTGGCAATGGGAAGCTCCTTGGCCTGACCATTTGTTGGAAATCCAAAGAAACAATACGAGCCTTGTACGGTTTTAGTTGTATTACCTGCTATGGAATGTGGCGGTAACCTGCTATTGAACATAGTAGCTATAGTAGGCATAAGTGCGGAATGCCTATGCTGGCTAAGATTTATATTCTACTTTCGAAATGCTTTTCTGCACCGTGCACTTACAATAATAATATCAAAGAAATTTTCTGCGTATTAAGCATGTTTGACTATCATAAGAAGAAATCTCCTCCAAGTCTGCGCTTGCATTGTGTGTGTACGGGGAGGCCTTATGGTATATGTTTTAAATAAATAACCTCCGCTTACTAACGGCGCATAATGTCTATTTTAACAATCAATAGATAACAATCATCATTCAAACATACAATCAAGAATTTTAAATCTAACTATTTAAAATTTAAATCGAAACAATTCGATTGAGTGAGAAGTTCTCACCTTGATTTTCCAATAGCAATTTGTAGCGTTTTATTTCGAATAAAATTAAATGGACGTTTAATTTTACCCGAAATTCACACTAGCTCCAAACGACTCTAATCCAGCTCCATAGCGTAGTATTCGACGATACAAACGCAAGGCAATTCGTTTCGTCCGATTCCGACCTCGTAGCAAAACGATATTGAAATTTTAATATTGCACGAATTTATAAATAGTTTTAGTATACAAATTTATTTCCTTTTTTTTAACCTAGATCGATCTGGGCCGTAGGATTTGCATTCCCCATCATCAGGCCGCACGCGCCCTTTCCTTCTCCCCTCCCATTCACGCGTTCTTACTCCAGTAAAACGAACGAAGCCGTAACCCATCTAGCCGCCTCTAGGGTTTTACGTATCCACCTCCACAACGCACAAGAGAATGATCAAGCACCTCCATTTGGAAGCTCTGCCCCCACTCTACCTACGCCTGAACCCACGGCCAGCTCGGCGGTCCCGACTTGTGCAAAAACATGCTCGACCCGTGTGCTTTGAAGCTCGAATTGCAGACAATCTACCACATGAAATCAAATCACAACCGTTGGATTTAAGGATCTCAGTGTGTTCTACATTTTCCATGTTGGGAGTTTCGCGAATCGTTTTGTGGATGAGGAGATCGGAGGGGAAGAACGAAAGAGATTTTTGGCAATCAATATTTTAGAACGGCGGCTAAAAGAAGAAACCCTAGCTTGTTTTTTTTCTTTTGCAATTGTGAATTAAATCGTGCTTTTATAGAAAACAAAACGAACACTATTCATCCCGGGTTTTCCGAACTCCGATTTACACGCGGTAACCGGCGTTTTTGGGGTTTACGCCAGTTCGGGACACAATGGAACAGGTTTCGAAAGCTAATTCGATCATCTGTGCGAGTTACAGCAATAAACGATCAAATTAAATTGAATCGATTTAAACTAATTTCTAGGCGTTTTGGCTTGCCCCGGACAAACGGTAAATCCGATTGATACGAAATTTGAAACCTTACAACAATATCACATTACGGATCCGATGAAACTGGTTTTGTCGAAATCCGAGACTGTTTTGAAAAATGGCTATTTTACTCGTCAATTAAATATTAAAACATTCAATTTTCATAAATTTACTTTTAATTCGATTCTAAAAGTTCTATAACATCATTCTAACTCCAATATGATTAAATAAAATTTTACAAATCATTTTCAATCATATTAAACTCGATTTTCAATTATTTCTGCAATTTCAACTATTAAATAATCGATTTAATTGTCCAATTAAATCCAATTATTCGAAATAAATTATTCGACTTATAAATTTCACTCATTAATATTTAAAATCAATTAAATATACAAATTTTAATTGACAGAAATTATGGGTCGTTACAGGTTAGGTTCTTGGGACGTCCCGCCAGAGGCGATCCCATGTGGCAGTAGGAAGTTCCTTAGCCTGACCATTTGTTGGAAAATCCCAAGAAACAATATGAGTCTTGTACGGTTTTAGTTGTATAACCTGCCATTCACTTATGGTGGCGCCCCACTGTTTGGATGGTAGCTATAGTAGGCATAGTTCGGAATCTCTATGCTGGCTAAGATTTATATCCTATTTTCGAAATGCTTTCATCACTATGCACTAATAATAATATCAAAAATGATTTTTTTGCGTAGTAAGCTTCAATATCGTAAGGAGAAATCTCCTCCAATTCTGCGTTTGTATTGTGTGTGTACGGGGAGGCCTTATGGTAGTTTCATTTTCCAAAAGCATTGCGGATATTTTTCACTACTCTTGTTGTTGTTGTTTTAAAAGATAAATAACTTCTTTAGTTCTCACACCAGTCTCATGACTGACCTGGAGTTATTGTTCCCTTCCTAAACTCTGGGTACCCATAATTTCCCCACGGGCAGTCTGGAGTCAGGTTATCAGGTCATTCTGGATTTAGGAGTGCTATGGAGCTTAGGAGGCGAGCTGGATGGTGAGACGTATTACTTATATATGGTATTATACTTTCCGCTGTATAATTCACTTACTTGTAAGGATGAATTCATATAATTGTCCAGTTGTGTTGTATATTGTTGTTGTTCCGCTGCGATATGTGACATTCTGATATTGTTTCTGTTCTGTTTTCTTACTTCTTCTATCTTTTTCTTCTACCTCTTCTTTTTAACCCTCATGGTTCGGTTTTCCGGCATTCGATTGCTCGGCAGTTGATGCAATGGATGTATTGATGTCGATTTTCGAAAGTCGAAGAATCGGGTCCTGACACTTATTTTAGATAGGACCAAACCATTGATCTCGAATGTCTAGTTTTGGATCGAAAAGCTTAGATCTTGAATCTTACAACGAACGATTCTTGAAAATTTAGAGATCTTGTAAAGCATAATATTCGAAATCTGTTATCTTGAAAACACAAATCTTATATTATCTTGAAACCTCAAATCTCGAATCTTGATGTTGAATGTTCGGACGTAGAACTAAAAATCTTGAAATTTTTTACTCTCTGCCCTTGAATGCTCATAATTTTAAAACATTGCTCTTGAAATATCTATCACGGACGTACTCACGATCTTGAAATTTTGAGACCTTGGAATTTTGAAAATTTTAAAGCTGGATCCTTAAACCTAAAATCTTGGATATTTAACCTGAAAAGACCAAATTTAGATTTTTGAAAACTTATAATTTGAATCTTGATTCGTGGAAAGTTTGAATCCAAAATGTAGAAAATTTTGAGTCTTCCCTAAGAATTCCGAAGGTAGAAAATTTTAAATCGCGAAACCAACATCGTAGAAGTCCAAAACTAGAACTTTGAAACGATGGAACCTTAAATCTTGAACCTTGGATACTTATTAGGAATAGCTGAAGTTAGGAATCCTAAAATGTTTCTTGATTCTTGAATATTTTGGAGTTTAAGTCGTCAAATGTTCGAATTTTGAACTATGAAAGCGTGAACCTTGTAAGACGCGAAATTTATTTTGGAATATTGCAATATTCAAATCTTGATAGTGAAAAGTGTGATTGAAAAGTCCAAATCTTAAATGTTCGAAATTTTGGATTCTGAATTTCAAAAGTTTGAATTTTCAGAATTTCAAACCACGAATTTTGAAAAGTTTGGACTTATTTAATTACTGATATTTTGAATTTGAAATCTTAGTTCCAATAATGCTCTACTCTCTAATTTTGAGCCCCAAATATGGGGATATTCATCATAAACGCTCGAATATAGATGTCGAAAAAAGTCTATATTTCGAATCTGGATTTTTGAAAAGTATGAATCTTCAATCTTGAAACTTTTGAACCCCGAATACATAGTTTTGAATCTTTAATCCTTAAATTGAATTCTGTGAAGTTCGAATCTTAAATCTACAAATATCGAATATGGAAATTACCAAAGTTAAACTCTTGTATTCTGGAGGTTTGTCGCGAAAGAGCTAATAAACAATGCAGAAAAGTTTATACCGTGAATCTATAATATTCAGAAGACTGAATCTGAAATCTTGAAATGTTTGAATATCTGCTTATGTTTGAATTTTGAATCTTGAAATTGAATTCTGTAAATTTTGACTCTTTAATTTGCAAGGGTCGAATCTTGAATTTATCAAAGTATGACTCACGAATCTTGAATTTTGAAATGTTTGGAACGTGAACATAAATTTGAAAACTCTCGAATTTTGTTTCGAATTTTGAATTTTGATGTAGAAACTTATATCATGAAATTTGAAACTTGAATACGGGATCTTTCTAAACGTACGAAACATCAAATTTGAAAAGATCGATCCTTCTTATAGATATGACCAAACCATTGACCCCGAATATCTAGTTTTGGGTTGAAAAGCCTAGATCTTGAATCTTACAATGAACGAATCTTGAAAATTTAGAAATCTTGTAAAGATGCGGCAAGGTTATTAGGGGGTAGCGCCCCTTTAGGGTATGTTCATTTCCTTCTGGAAAGGGGTGGTATCATGGTATGGAGCCCAGATACTTACTCACGTGGAAAACACTCTACTAGAGTGTGATGTTGGTTATCGAGCGCTCGGTTAAAGGTCCTAAAGGACCGGGGGATGACATACTCGTGTCAGTAGTTACCCAGTTAGGGGTAACCCGACCTTGTGTTGGCAGAGATCCGGTTAGGTTCTCGGGGACGTCCTTTCAGAGGCGTTCTCATGTGGCAATGGGAAGTTCCTTGGCCTGACCATTTGTTGGAAATCCAAAAAAACAATACGAGCCTTGTACGGTTTTAGTTGTATTACCTGCTATGGAATGTGGCGGTAACCTGCTATTGAACATAGTAGCTATAGTAGGCATAAGTGCGGAATGCCTATGCTGGCTAAGATTTATATTCTACTTTCGAAATGCTTTTCTGCACCGTGCACTTACAATAATAATATCAAAGAAATTTTCTGCGTATTAAGCATGTTTGACTATCATAAGAAGAAATCTCCTCCAAGTCTGCGTTTGCATTGTGTGTGTGGCGGGAGGCCTTATGGTAGTTTCATTTTCAAAAAGCATTGCAAATTTACTTTAAAATTTTTTTATTGATTGAATTAAAAGATAAATTGTTTTTGTTGCTCACACCAGTCCCATGACTGATCCGGAGTTTATTGTTCCTTTCCTAAACTCTGGGTGCTCATTATTTTTTTACACGAGCAGTCTAGAGTTGGGTTTGTTTTCAGATAGTTAGGTTCAATGAATTATCTGGAGTTAGTTCAGACCTTGGCTCGCACCAGTCTTGCTTAGCTTGGTGCATTGTTATGGGGAGTTCGAGCTATTGCTGGATTGGTTCTTGGAGATGGAGTTCAGATTTGGAGTTCTTTGTTGAAGACTATCTTAGAGTTATTTGTTCCGCTGCTAGTGTTATCTATATTTCTTTTCCGCTGCTATTTTCTCATATCTCTGATGTATATTGATATTCATTGTATCCTCTGTTGTATCAATGCTGTAAATTAATGTATTATTCCTTTTATTCCGTTGTGTTATTTACTTAATGTTGTTATAAGCTCCGACGAATCGGATTTGAACGGTCGAATCTACGACATTCGAATACGATTTGAAGTATGGATGTCGATTTTCGAGCGGGCAAAATTCGTTATCGTTACACGTAAGGCCTCCCGCACACACACACAATGCTAACGCAGAATCGAAGGAGATTTCTCCTTATGATAGTCAAAGATGCTTGATACGCATTAAAAAGAAACATTTGATATTATTACTAGTGCATAGTGTGGGAAAAATCATTTCGAAAATAAAGATATAAATCTTAGCAATCGTACGACCATTATCGTATGCCTACTATAGCTACTATGTTCAATAGCAAGTTACCGCCACATTCCATGGCAGGTTATACAACTAAAACCGTACAGGGTTTGTATTGTTTCTTTGGATTTCCAACAAATGGTCAGGCCAAGGAACTTCCCATTGCCACATGGGTACGTCTCTGAAAAGACGACCCGAGAACCTAACCGGATCTCTGCCAACACAAGGTCGGGTTACCCCTAACTGGGTAACTACTGACACGAATATGTCATCCCCCGATCGTAACCGATCTATATCCGAGGATCCTCGATTTCCAACAACCACAAAGCAATATATTTGCAGCAACAACATAGGTTAAGTATCTGGACTCCATACCATGATACCACCTCTATCCAGAAGGAATGACATACACTAAATGGGCGCTACCCCCTAATAACCTTGCTGCATCCTTCCTGTTTTGACTATTTTCGGGGTGTGAGGTCTGACGAAGTCTCGTTCACAAAGCCACGCTTTATACAAAAGCTGTGCTTTGATCATCAAATGCTCAACAGCACTTCGTATGCCACATTACCAATTTGGGAATGTATCACTAGTAACCATCAACTACATAACCACTAAGGGTGTTAAGCTAAGGGAATAAATTCTTCGCTACCAACGGGAATATATTTGATATAAACCAGCTTTACATCTCAAACTGTAACGTCAGACACACATCCATACAAGTCCGTTCCAGGATCGAACGGAACCGAAGGCACTTACAAAGAAGTCCTTGCAATCCGGATATTCACTAATCACGACCGGACTTCCCATCACAAAGGGTAATAAATTTCTATATCGGAGATCAGCCGATGCAGAAACATTCGACGGTAATCCTTCCGTTTTCACAAATATCCGGTCTTCAACACCGGTCATCAAATGCAATCCATAACGACGTATCACATATTCGGAATGGGTTAAACGACCCCAAGGTCCTTTCCCGGCTAACCCGAATAGTGAGCGCTCATTCAAAAATAAGTGTGGCATTCAAATTAAAACAAATCACAACAAATACCCATTGAAAGGTAAATATTGATAGTCGGTTATTTAACTATCAATAGCCATGCTCAACATCACCAGATTCCAAATAATTTCCCAAATTATTTACTTTCCAAGATATCTTTACAAGATATATAATTTCCACACTTCAACCATTTGAAAAAATTTCAAATCACTTTTCACCTTTACTCCTTTTGAAAACAAATTTCAAACATTTTCCTTACGCGGAAGTACTTTCATTTCAAAATGGTTCATTTAAACCAATTAAATAAATCCTTACCGATTTACTTTATATTTACGTTACAAATTCGTAAATTTATTTCCCACTTCAAAAATAAATCAATGTTTATTTTTTTAAACAATTTCCCTTTCTTTTATAAATTCCATAGTGAATTTACACTTCCAAAATATCTATGAATATACGATTTTCAAATCGATTTCTAATATTCATTTTCAGTTTATCTTTAAAAGATAAAGTCTCAAAATATTCACTTCATATTGGAAAACATTTCCATACTTATTTAATAATAAGTAATTCACAAATCTATTTATTTTCAACACTTGGAAAATATTCAATATACTTAAATCGAAATTAAGTATATATTTCATTCTTTAAGGAATCATTCTCTTAAACACATTTGTTTGGGTCAAAACGAATGTTGCGTAAAACATCGTTAAAACAACCCAAAATCACTAGTATAGGGATTCGATATTAAGATAGACATATATAAATCCCAATAATATATAAAACATTTCCTTTCGGAAATCATTTACTATAACAACAGTGTTATAGTCCACCATTTCCTTCTATTTCTTGAAAACGTCTATTTCAACAATGAATGTTGAAATCTATCGTTTCGATGTTTAATACATTCTAAAACATCTTTTTTAAAATAATTAACTTCATTTTACAATATAGCTTTCCCAAAACATAACCATTTTATTTAATAGTATATTCACCGTCCAAAATCGCGAATATACTTCACTAACCCAATTTCAATGTTTAGTACACGTTTTATTTCAAGAATTTATTCGCTATCCAAAATCGCAAATATATTTCCTTTTTATAAACTTCTATATTCAATTTATCGACTTCAATTGATTGCGGATTTATAAACAACGTTTATAAATTCACACACACATATATATATTCATTTCATAAAAACTTCAACTTATGAAAATCACTTTTTATTTACCAATTCAATTTATAACTCAATTTTATACCAAAAATCTAATTTATAAGTTAATTACTTATAATCTTTTATTTTACGAAAATCTATTTATTTTAAAATTTCACAATTTATAAATCTATAAATTTCATTCACTTATGAAATCCATTTATACTTCTTTTTAACACTTATAAAACTCGTTTTATAATTCCTATATTTTTAATTTATAAATATTAATTTTAGAAATATTTCATATACACCGTTTATAACAATTCAAAAATCTCAATTTAAATAAACCAATCCTTTTAATAATTTGCAAAACGTTATTTAAAACTTATATAACTCCAGAATCATACTTAAGTACTATTTTCCAAAAATATAACTTTTATAACAATAAAATTATAATGTTTCTTTATTTTAACAATTCAAAATTTAATGAAACTTATACTTTCAAAAAATTACTTCAAAATTCTTTTTTTTTTAAAAATCAAAATCATTATTATAAAACTTCAAAAATGGATACGATGATGCAACAGCACCAAATAGTCAATCACGACATCCAAATATCATATATCGATATGATAATCAACAAACATCACAATATCTGTAAATAAATCAATATAGTTGAGGAATCCAGTTGGATCCCTCCAACCTGTTCCCTTGCATCCAAAGATGTTATCACAATACCAATTCCGTTCCAATACGGAATATCGCGGTATATGCAATTCATAAAAATATTATCCGCTTAATAGGTGGCGCAATAGGGTCTCATCCGCTATATAATGTAGGAAAATCAACTCCAAGTACATATATAATACCAATTTCACTATATAGTAAAATATTCGCGGTATATATTTTAAATAAATAACCTCCGCTTACTAACGGCGCATAATGTCTATTTTAACAATCAATAGATAACAATCATCATTCAAATATACAATCAAGAATTTTAAATCTAACTATTTAAAATTTAAATCGAAACAATTCGATTGAGTGAGAAGTTCTCACCTTGATTTTCCAATAGCAATTTGTAGCGTTTTATTTCGAATAAAATTAAATGGACGTTTAATTTTACTCGAAATTCACACTAGCTCCAAACGACTCTAATCCAGCTCCATAGCGTAGTATTCGACGATACAAACGCAAGGCAATTCGTTTCGTCCGATTCCGACCTCGTAGCAAAAAGATATTGAAATTTTAATATTGCACGAATTTATAAATAGTTTTAATATACAAATTTATTTCCTTTTTTTTAACCTAGATCGATCTGGGCCGTAGGATTTGCATTCCCCATCATCAGGCCGCACGCTCCCTTTCCTTCTCCCCTCCCATTCACGCGTTCTTGCTCCAGTAAAACGAACGAAGCCGTAACCCATCTAGCCGCCTCTAGGGTTTTACGTATCCACCTCCACAACGCACAAGAGAATGATCAAGCACCTCCATTTGGAAGCTCTACCCCCACCCTACCTACGCCTGAACCCACGGCCAGCTCGGCGGTCCCGACTTGTGCAAAAACATGCTCGACCCGTGTGCTTTTAAGCTCGAATTGCAGACAATCTACCACATGAAATCAAATCACAACCGTTGGATTTAAGGATCTCAGTGTGTTCTACATTTTCCATGTTGGGAGTTTCGCGAATCGTTTTGTGGATGAGGAGATCGGAGGGGAAGACGAAAGAGATTTTTGGCAATCAATATTTTAGAACGGCAGCTAAAAGAAGAAACCCTAGCTTGTTCTTTTTTTCTTTTGCAATTGTGAATTAAATCGTGCTTTTATAGAAAATAAAACGAACACTATTCATCCCGGGTTTTCAGAACTCCGATTTACGCGCGGTAACCGGCGTTTTTAGGGTTTACCCCGGTTCGGGACACAATGGAACAGGTTTCGAAAGCTAATTCGATCATCTGTGCGAGTTACAGCAATAAACGATCAAATTAAATTGAATCGATTTAAACTAATTTCTAGGCGTTTTGGCTTGCCCCGGACAAACGGTAAGTCCGATTGATACGAAATTTGAAACCTTACAACAATATCACATTACGGATCCGATGAAACTGGTTTTGTCGAAATCCGAGACTGTTTTGAAAAATGGCTATTTTACTCGTCAATTAAATATTAAAACATTCAATTTTCATAAATTTACTTTTAATTCGATTCTAAAAGTTCTATAACATCATTCTAACTCCAATATGATTAAATAAAATTTTACAAATCATTTTCAATCATATTAAACTCGATTTTCAATTATTTCTGCAATTTCAACTATTAAATAATCGATTTAATTATCCAATTAAATCCAATTATTCGAAATAAAATTATTCGACTTATAAATTTCACTCATTCATATTTAAAATCAATTAAATATACAAATTTTAATTGACAGAAATTATGGGTCGTTACAGGTTAGGTTCTTGGGACGTCCCGCCAGAGGCGATCCCATGTGGCAGTAGGAAGTTCCTTAGCCTGACCATTTGTTGGAAAATCCCAAGAAACAATATGAGTCTTGTACGGTTTTAGTTGTATAACCTGCCATTCACTTATGGTGGCGCCCCACTGTTTGGATGGTAGCTATAGTAGGCATAGTTCGGAATCTCTATGCTGGCTAAGATTTATATCCTATTTTCGAAATGCTTTCATCACTATGCACTAATAATAATATCAAAAATGATTTTTTTGCGTAGTAAGCTTCAATATCGTAAGGAGAAATCTCCTCCAATTCTGCGTTTGTATTGTGTGTGTACGGGGAGGCCTTATGGTAGTTTCATTTTCCAAAAGCATTGCGGATATTTTTCACTACTCTTGTTGTTGTTGTTTTAAAAGATAAATAACTTCTTTAGTTCTCACACCAGTCTCATGACTGACCTGGAGTTATTGTTCCCTTCCTAAACACTGGGTACCCATAATTTCCCCACGGGCAGTCTGGAGTTAGGTTATCAGGTCATTCTGGATTTAGGAGTGCTATGGAGCTTAGGAGGCGAGCTGGATGGTGAGACGTATTACTTATATATGGTATTATACTTTCCGCTGTATAATTCACTTACTTGTAAGGATGAATTCATATAATTGTCCAGTTGTGTTGTATATTGTTGTTGTTCCGCTGCGATATGTGACATTCTGATATTGTTTCTGTTCTGTTTTCTTACTTCTTCTATCTTTTTCTTCTACCTCTTCTTTTTAACCCTCATGGTTCGGTTTTCCGGCATTCGATTGCTCGGCAGTTGATACAATGGATGTATTGATGTCGATTTTCGGAAGTCGAAGAATCGGGTCCTGACACTTATTTTAGATAGGACCAAACCATTGATCTCGAATGTCTAGTTTTGGATCGAAAAGCTTAGATCTTGAATCTTACAACGAACGATTCTTGAAAATTTAGAGATCTTGTAAAGCATAATATTCGAAATCTGTTATCTTGAAAACACAAATCTTATATTATCTTGAAACCTCAAATCTCGAATCTTGATGTTGAATGTTCGGACGTAGCACTAAAAATCTTGAAATTTTTTACTCTCTGCCCTTGAATGCTCATAATTTTAAAACATTGCTCTTGAAATATCTATCACGGACGTACTCACGATCTTGAAATTTTGAGACCTTGGAATTTTGAAAATTTTAAAGCTGGATCCTTAAACCTAAAATCTTGGATATTTAACCTGAAAAGACCAAATTTAGATTTTTGAAAACTTATAATTTGAATCTTGATTCGTGGAAAGTTTGAATCCAAAATGTAGAAAATTTTGAGTCTTCCCTAAGAATTCCGAAGGTAGAAAATTTTAAATCGCGAAACCAACATCGTAGAAGTCCAAAACTAGAACTTTGAAACGATGGAACCTTAAATCTTGAACCTTGGATACTTATTAGGAATAGCTGAAGTTAGGAATCCTAAAAATGTTTCTTGATTCTTGAATATTTTGGAGTTTAAGTCGTCAAATGTTCGAATTTTGAACTATGAAAGCGTGAACCTTGTAAGACGCGAAATTTATTTTGGAATATTGCAATATTCAAATCTTGATAGTGAAAAGTGTGATTGAAAAGTCCAAATCTTAAATGTTCGAAATTTTGGATTCTGAATTTCAAAAGTTTGAATTTTCAGAATTTCAAACCACGAATTTTGAAAAGTTTGGACTTATTTAATTACTGATATTTTGAATTTGAAATCTTAGTTCCAATAAAGCTCTACTCTCTAATTTTGAGCCCCAAATATGGGGATATTCATCATAAACGCTCGAATATAGATGTCGAAAAAAGTCTATATTTCGAATCTGGATTTTTGAAAAGTCTGAATCTTCAATCTTGAAACTTTTGAACCCCGAATACATAGTTTTGAATCTTTAATCCTTAAATTGAATTCTGTGAAGTTCGAATCTTAAATCTACAAATATCGAATATGGAAATTACCAAAGTTAAACTCTTGTATTCTAGAGGTTTGTCGCGAAAGAGCTAATAAACAATGCAGAAAAGTTTATACCGTGAATCTATAATATTCAGAAGACTGAATCTGAAATCTTGAAATGTTTGAATATCTGCTTATGTTTGAATTTTGAATCTTGAAATTGAATTCTGTAAATTTTGACTCTTTAATTTGCAAGGGTCGAATCTTGAATTTATCAAAGTATGACTCACGAATCTTGAATTTTGAAATGTTTGGAACGTGAACATAAATTTGAAAACTCTCGAATTTTGTATCGAATTTTGAATTTTGATGTAGAAACTTATATCATTAAATTTGAAACTTGAATACGGGATCTTTCTAAACGTACGAAACATCAATTTTGAAAAGATCGATCCTTCTTTTAGATATGACCAAACCATTGACCCCGAATATCTAGTTTTGGGTCGAAAAGCCTAGATCTTGAATCTTACAATGAACGAATCTTGAAAATTTAGAAATCTTATAAAGCATAATATCCGGAATCTGTTATCTCGAAAACACAAATATTAAATTATCTTCATATTTCAAATCTTGAATCATGATGTTAAATGTTCGGACGTAGAACTAAAAATATTGAAATGTTTTACTCTTTGCCCTTGAATGTTCTGAATTTTAAATCATTACTCTTGAAATATCTATCACGGACGAACTGGCGGGCTTGAAATTTTGAGACCTTGGACTTTTGAAATTTTTAAAGCTGGATCCTTAAACCTAAAAACTTGGATAGTTAACATGAAAAGACCAAATTTAGATTTTTGAAAACTTATAATTTGAATCTGGATTCGTGGAAATTTTGAATCCAAAATTTAGAAAATTTTGAGTCTTCCCTAAGAATTTCGAAGGTTGAAAATTTTGAATCGCAAAACCAACATCGTAGAAGTAAAACTAGAATTTGAAACGATCGAACCTTAAATCTTGAACCTTGGATACTTAGTAGGAATAACTGAAGTTAGGAATCCTAAAAATGTTTCTTGATTCCTGAATATTTTGGGGCTTAAGTCGTCAAATGTTCGAATTTTGAACTATGAAAGCGCGAACCTTGCAAGACTCGAAATTTATTTTGGAATACTGCAATGCTCAAATCTTGATAGTGAAAAATGTGATTGAAAAGTTCAAATCTTAAATGTTCGAAATTTTGGATTCTGAATTTAAAAGTTTGAATTTTCAGAATTTCAAACCACGAATTTTGAAAAGTTTGGGCTTATTTGATAATTGATATTTTGAATCGGAAATTTTAACGCCGATAAAGCTCTACTCTCTAATTTTGAGCCCCAAATACGGGGATATTCATCACAAATTCTCTAATATAGGGTCGTAAAAAGTCTGTATTTCGAATCTGGAGTTTTGAAAAGTCTAAATCTTCAATCTTGAAATTTTTGAACCCCAAATACATAGTTTTGAATCTTTAATCCTTAAATTGAACTGTGAAGTTCGTATCTAAAATCTGGAAATATCGAATATGGAAATTACTAAAGTTAAACTCATGAATCTTGAATTACTAAATGTTCATAACGTGAACAACGGTTTTAGGAAATTCGTGAATCTTTAGTATTCGAATCTTAAATTTTGAATTTTTAGAACTTCAAATCGCGATTTTTACGGAGTTTTTACTTGCAGTTTTTTGGAATTTCAAAGCTGGAATTTTAAATCCTTAAAGGTCCTAATGTTGAATTTCGAACCATGTATTATGGACGTTCATCACGAAAGCTCTAGCAAATAATGCAGAAAATTTTACACCTCGAACCTATAATTTTCGGAAGACTGAATCTAAAATCTTGAAATGTTTGAATATCCGCTTATATTTGAATTTTGAATCTTGAAACTGAATTCTGTAAATTTTGAGTCTTTAATTTGCAAGGGTCGGATTTTGAAATTATCAAAGTAAGATTCACGAATCATGAATTTTGAAATGTTTGGAACGTGAACATAAATTTGAAAACTCCCGAATTTTGTGTTGAATTTTGAATTTTGATGTAGAAACTTATATCATTAAATTTGTAACTTGAATACGAGATCTTCCTAGAAGTACGAAACATAAATCTGGAAAAGATCGATCCTTACTTTAGATAGGATCAAACCATTGATCTCGAATATCTAGTTTTGGATCGAAAAGTTTAGATCTTGAATCTTGCAACGAACGAATCTTGAAAATTTAGAAATCTTGTAACGGATAATATCCGAAATCTGTTATCTTGAAATCTCAAATCTTAAATTATCATGAAACCTCAAATCCTGAATCTTGACTTTGAATGTTCGGACGTTGAATTAAAACTCTTGAAAATTTTTGCTCTCTGCCCACGAATTTTGAGAATTTTAATTCATTAGTCTTGATATAACTATCACGGACGTACTCGCGAGCTTGAAATTTTGAGACCTTGTAATTTTGAAGATTTTAAAGCTGGATCCTTAAACCTTAAATCTTGGATATTTAACATGAAAAGACCAAATTTAGGTTTTTGAAAACTTAAAATTTGAATCTTGATTCTTGGAAAGTTTGAATCCAAAATGTAGAAAATTTTGAGTCTTCCCTAAGAATTTCGAATGTTGAAAATTTTGAATCGCGAAAGACTTGTAAGACTCGCAATTTATTTTTGAATATTTCAATGTTCAAATCTTGATAGTGAAAATGTGATTGAAAAGTTCAAATCTTAGATTTTCAAAATTTTGGATTCTGAATTTTTAAAATTTGAATTTTCAGAATTTCAAACCACGAATTTTGAAAAGTTTGGACTTATTTTATTATTGATATTTTGAATCTGAAATCATAATTCCGATAAATCTCTTCTCTCAAATTTTGAGCCCCAAATATGGGGATATTCATCAAAAAAGCTCTAATATAGATGCCAAAAAAAGTCTGTATTTCAAATCTGGATTTTTGAAAAGTCTGAATCTTCAATCTTGAAATTTTTGATACCCAAATACATATTTTTGAATCTTTAATCCTTAAATTGAATTATATGAAATTCGAATCTTAAATCTGCAAACATCAAATATGGAAATTGTGACGACCCAGAATTTTCGGGCATTTAAAATCAGAATATTTAGATGATTTTAAAATATTCAATAGAGCAATTTTAATTTGAATTCAAATCATTATTTATTTGATAATTAAATAATATGATTTAATAATTAGAAGTTGGACAAAGTATTTAATCCGAAATTCTTAGCCGCTCGATCAACAATCAAAATGCTCGAAGATAATAATAATAATAATAATGAGATAAAACAAATGATATTAATAATGATAAAAAAAGAAGAAGAAGAAAGAAAGAAAGGAAAAAAGAAATAATAAATAAACGAAGAAGCGTCAAAGGGAAGCCGCATTACAAAAACAAACAACACAGTAAGGGCCGAAACCCTTTTCCCTTCTGCATACAAATGCCTTTCGTTCGAAGCCCCAAATCCATTCTTCTCCTTCCACTGTAAATCAAATTCGAGTTTTATATAAAAAAAAATGGCAGTTGGAAATCGTGAGTTAGGGGAGACTGCCGCTTGTTTAATAAAAAGGGGGATTCGCTCGTTTTTCGAAATCGCGAGCGGCACTTTGAGTTGGGCTAGGTGGTGACATCGATTGTTGGAAAGGAGGGCCGGGGTCGAATTTCGAAGAAGATGGTGATCGCGTGAGCACGATAGGGGCACGGTGAGATGCGCGTAGAGCGATGGCACTGGTGGTTGGGTGGACGCTGCAGCGATTGTCGAACTCGACAAATATGACGAAGTGAGTACGGAGTGGGTTGTTAGGGTAGCAGAGGGGAAGTTTCGAACTCGAGTTCGATTCGACGTTCAGCAACAGTGGCATTTAGGGGTTGGTGTCGACCTGAGTTCGTGGGTAGGTTATGTTGAGTAATTGCAGTTTCTTTTCCAAAATTATAAATTTACCTGCAGATATATATACAGCAGAAAATATATATATTTATTTTTACAGTAAAATATAGAACCACATTGGTTTATGTAAATATATATATGAGAAAAAATATATATATATATATATATATATATATATATATATATAACAGCAAGGTAGATTCTCTTTTATTCTGTTTATGTGCAGTAATATGGATGTTAAAATTTAAATTAACAGTAAAATAAAGTTATATAAAGGCAGACTTTTGGAAATCTAGAAATTTATATTTATAAAATAATAAAATAAAACAAAGAGAAAACTTTGATTTGTTTTTATAATTAGTTTGGAAAATGAAGAATAAAGTAAATACATACACATTTAAACCTATTAAATTATATTAAAGGAAGGTGTTGCGAAGGTTAATTTGTTAAATTAACTTATTTAATTTATTTTGGTCACAAAGGATATTTAAACGAGAAATTGATTTAACCTACATCATTAGTTGATGAATTTATTGACAAGAAAATTGATTGTTCAAGTATTAATAAACCATAATATATTTAAACAAGGTCCAAAATTGGGAGATAATGGTCGAGATGAAATTGGGTTGCCAAACAAAAAGACAAGGTGAGTTAATCTCACTCAGTTTAAAATTTAAAAGATTAAATTTAAATAATTGTTTGAAATGGTTGAATTGATTTATGTGCTGTTGTGTGGTATATATTTGGAATTGGCATATTATATTGTGCTAATTATATTGTGCTAACATCTGTGGATGTAGGGAAAACAGGTTGGAGGGATCCAACTGGACCCCTCACATTTATTTAAATTATTTAGTACCCCCTGTTGTGATTATTTTATATTCTGTGATGAATATTATTGATAATTGGAATATTGGATGTTATGGTTTACCTGAATATATTCCGGTGCACTAAGTTATCAAGATACATATAGAATTGGATTTTGGAAATAAAAAGAAGTGAAATTGTAAGAAAAATAATCATAGAAATTTGAATAACTTTAAGAATGAATGGGAAAGAAATAAAGTGCCCTGCAAAATTCTAATAAATAAATCTTAAGTTTAATAAGGGAAATTTGAATAATCAGAAGATTAATGAATTTTAAATTTTAGTGTTATTATTTTAAAGAATAAAACATTTATTTCAAATTTAAGGTTCAATTTATTGGAAAGGATAAAGAAGAAATTTGGAAGAAGTTGAAATTTCTATATTTCAGTTAAAGATTTAAAAATCAAACAGAAACTAATAATAGCAATAAAGTCCATAATAAATGAATGTTGAAATGAATTGAGTAAGTAAAGAAATTTATTTCAAAGGGAATAAATTGGGAATCAATTTTGAGAATTGATTTAAGTGATTGAGATTGGAAATCCTCCCTGAATAACCAAGTACGTTGATAAAGTAAATTTTAAATATAAATTAAATGTTTTAAAGTTGTTTTTAAAGGAGGCAAGTTTTGTAAAATTTATTATTTCTAATATTTAAATTCTAAAGTAAGTCCAAACTTTTCAAAATTCATGGTTTGAAATTCTGAAAATTCAAACTTTTAAAATTCAGAATCCAAAATTTTGAACATCTAAGATTTGAACTTTTCAATCACACTTTTCACTATCAAGATTGAACATTGCAATATTCAAAAATAAATTTCGAGTCCTACAAGGTTCACGCTTTCATAATTCAAAATTCTAACATTTGACGACTTAAGCCCCAAAACTTCAAGTATCCTGAAACACTTTTAGGATTCCGAACTCAGCTATTCCTAAAATGTATCCAAGGTTCAAGATTTTAGTTTCCATCCTTTCAAAATTCTAGTTTTGGACTTCTACGATGTTGGTTTCGCGATTCAAAAATTTTCAACATTCGAAATTCTTAGGAAAGACTCAAAATTTTCTACACTTTGGATTCAAACTTTCCACGAATCAAGATTCAAATTTTAAGTTTTCAAAAATCTAAATTTGGTCTTTTGATGTTAAATATCCAAGATTTAAGGTTTAAGGATCCAGCTTTAAAATTTTCAAAATCCCAAGGTCTCAAAATTTCAAGCTCGCGAGTACGTCCGTGATAGTTATATCAAGACCAATGAATTAAAATTCTCAACATTCGTGGGCAGAGAGTAAAAATTTTCAAGAGTTTTAATTCAACGTCCGAACATTCAAAGTCAAGATTCATGATTTGAGGTTTCATGATAATTTAAGATTTGAGTTTTCAAGATAATAGATTTCGGATATCATCCTTTACAAGATTTCTAAATTTTCAAGATTCTTTCGTTGTAAGATTCAAGATCTAAAGTTTTCGATCCAAAAATAGATATTCGAGATCAACGGTTTGATCCTGTCTAAAGTAAGGATCGATCTTTTCAAGATCTATGTTTTGTAATTCTAGGAAGATCCCGTATTCAAGTTACAAATTTAATGATATAAGTTTATACATCAAAATTCAAAATTCAGTATAATATTCGGGAGTTTTCAAATATATGTTCACGTTCCAAACATTTCAAAATTCATGATTCGTGAATCTTACTTTGATAATTTCAAAATTCGACCCTTGCAAATTTAAGCCCCAAAATTTACAGGATTCAGTTTCAAGATTCAAAATTCAAATATAAGCAGATATTCAAACATCTCAAGATTTTACATTCAGTCTTCTGAAAATTATAGATTCAAGGTGTAAAATTTTCTGCATTATTTACTAGAGCTTTCGTGATGAACGTCCAGAATACATGGTTCAAAATTCAACATTAGGACCTTTAAGGATTTAAAATTCCAGGTTTGAAATTCCAAAAAACCGCAAGTAAAAAACTCCGTAAAAATCGCGATTTGAAGTTCTGAAAATTCTAAATTTTTAAGATTTAAGGTTTCCAAACTACAGCTATTCCTATAAGTTTCCAAGGTTCAAGATTTAAGGTTCCATCCTTTCAAAGTTCTAGTTCTGTACTTCTACGATGTTGGTTTTGCGATGCAAAAAATCAACAATCGAAATTCTTAGGGAAGACTCAAAATTTTCTACATTTTGGATCCAAACTTTCCACAAATCAAGATTCAAATTTTAAGTTTTCAAAAATCTAAATTTGGTCTTTTCATGTTAAATTTCCAAGATTTAAGGTTTAAGGATCTAGCTTTAAAATTTTCAAAATTTCTAGGTCTCCAAATTTCATACCCACGAGTATGTCCGTGATAGATATTTCAAGAGTAATGATTTAAAATTCTCAACATTCGAGGGCAGAGAATAAAATTTTCAAGATTTTCAATTCAACGTCCGAACTTTCAAGTTCAAGATTCAAGATTTGAGTTTTCAGGAAAACAGATTCAAGATATTATGCTTTACAAGATTTTAAAATTTTCAAGATTAGTTCACTGTAAGATTCAAGATCTAAGATTTTTGATCCAAAACAATATATTCGAGATCAATGGTTTGATCCTATCTAAAGTAAGGATCGACCTTTCCAAGTTTCATGTTTCGTACTTTTAGAAAGATCCCGTATTCAAGATCCAAATTTCATGATACAAGTTTCTATATCAAAATTCAAAATCCGATACAAAATTCGAGAGTTTTCAAATACAAATGAACGATCCAAATATTTCAAAATTCAAGATTCGTGAATCTTACTTTGGTAATTTCAAGATTCGAACCTAGCAAATTAAAGAGTTAAAATTCACAAGATTCAATTTCGGGATTCAAAGTTCAAATATAAGCAGATATTCAAACATTTCAAGAATTCAGATTCAGAAAATTACAGATTCAAGGTATAAACTTTTCTATATTATTTATTAGCGCTTTCGTGATGAACGTCCAGATTACGTGGTTGAATATTCAACATTAGGACCTTTTAAGGATTTAAAATTCCATATTCAAAATTTCAAAAAACCGCAAGATAAAACTGCACAAAACTCGCGTTTCGAAGTTCTAAAAGTTCAAAGTTCAAAATTTTTGAGATTTAAGATTCGAATATAAAAGCTTCAGGAATTTCCCAAAACCATTGTTCACGTTCTGATTGTTTCGTTATTCAAGATTCATGATTTTAACTTTTGCCAATTTCCATATTCGATGTTTGCAGATTTAAGATTCGAATTTCACATAATTCAATTTAAGGATTAAAGATTCAAATCTATATATTTGGGTATCAAAAACTTCAAGATTGAAGATTCAGACTTTTCAAAAATCCAGATTTGAAATACAGACTTTTTTTACATCTATATTAGAGCTTTTATGATGAATATCCCCATATTTGGGGCTCAAAATTAGAGAGTAGAGATTTATCGGAATTAAGATTTCAGATTCAAAATATCAATAATCAAATAAGTCCAAACTTTTCAAAATTCATGGTTTGAAATTCTGAAAATTCAAACTTTTAAAATTCAGAATCCAAAATTTTGAACATCTAAGATTTGAACTTTTCAATCACACTTTTCACTATCAAGATTTGAACATTGCAATATTCAAAAATAAATTTCGAGTCCTACAAGGTTCACGCTTTCATAATTCAAAATTCGAACATTTGACGACTTAAGCCCCAAAACTTCAGGAATCCTGAAACATTTCTAGGATTCCAAACTTCAGCTATTCCTAAAATGTATCCAAGGTTCAAGATTTTAGGTTCCATCCTTTCAAAGTTCTAGTTTTGGACTTCTACGATGCTGGTTTCGCGATTCAAAATTTTCAACATTCGAAATTCTTAGGGAAGACTCAAAATTTTCTACATTTTGGATTCAAACTTTCCACGAATCAAGATTCAAATTTTAAGTTTTCAAAAATCTAAATTGGTCTTTTGATGTTAAATATCCAAGATTTAAGGTTTAAGGATCCAGCTTTAAAATTTTCAAAATTCCAAGGTCTCAAAATTTCAAGCTCGCGAGTACGTCCTTGATAGTTATATAAGGACTAATGAATTAAAATTCTCAACATTCGTGGGCAGAGAGTAAAAATTTTCATGAGTTTTAATTCAACGTCCGAAAATTCAAAGTCAAGATTCGTGATTTGAGGTTTCATGATGTTAACTCCGCCCCGGCCATGACTCAGTGACTTAAAAGTTACCGACCCAAAAGGTTGCCGACCTAGCATGGATGCCGATCTAACTACCTAAGCCTTAAGAGGGATACCGACCTAACAGACTTGAGAGGGATGCCGACTTAATGCCTTAACAAGGTTACCGACCTAACTGCCTAAAACAGGAATGCAGACCTAAGACTTACAGGATACGACCTAAGATAGCTACCGACCTAACATGGGTACCGGCCTAATGCCCTAGAGGTTACCGACTTAACAAGAATGCCGCTTAAGATTTAAGGGGATACCGACTCAAGGCTTAGGTAGGTTACCGATGTAACATGGATGCTGGCCTAAGATAGATGCCGATCTAACTATCTAAGGAGGTTGCCGCCCTAACTGCTCAGGACAGGGACAAGATCGCGAACTACACTTGAGTCGCTACCGACTTACGACCTACGCTAGGTCGTTCACGACCCAGGCAAAGGAAGGCAAGTCCGATGCAGCTACTTAGCACGCGGCCTCTTAACTCGTACACGGTTCAGGACTTGTGATATATCCAGAGTTCAGCAAGGATGCCTTTCCGAAGTCTCGACCCAGCATTTAGGTCGCAACCGACCCACGACTCAGTTTAAGTCGTCCGCGACCCAACTTAGGCCGGTTACGATTTAGGACTTGGTAATGTTTCCTGCCCATAATTCTCTATAAATACATTGCCATCTCCAACTTTCAAGAGACTTTTTGGATCATTTTCTTCAAGGCATCGAGACTCTGCTATCTTCAAGCCAATCTACACTCCAACATTCCAATCACATACAAGACGCTTAGATCAACTTCAAACAGAAATTCAAGACATCAATCATGAATTCAGAGAACTTTCTCACATCGAAGTTTTTTCTAGCTACTTGTCTTTTGAAGTAAATTGTACTTGAAAGAGATTGTAACAAGTTGTAATCAAATCAGCAATAAGAAAGGATTGAAGTGGACGTAGGCTTGATTATAGGCCGAACCACTATAAACTCTGTGTTCTTCACTGCATTTTTTGTGAATTACTGTTTCTCTCTGATTCCCGTGTTAACGGGTGGTGCTTTCACATCCACTACACTTACACTGAGGTGTTAGCGTCTGATTTTTACGTTAATATTTTTGTGCTTTCACTGAGAATTGAACTCAGGATACTTCCACCATTGCTCCGCAAAGTTTGTTGAAAAGATTTCTTTTAAAACCAGAAGTTAATTGGAAATAATGGCTCCTGGGAGAAAACGAAGTTCTGTAAGATCCGACAATGTTCAAGAGAATACCGCTACCTCTCCTCCTTCGAGTCAAGCAGCTCCAACTGTTGGAGTTACGCGAGCAGAATTGGACGCCGTAGTTTTGGGGTTGAATCAACAATTGAATGCTCAAAATGCACAGTTGGAAGCCCAGAATGCCCAGAATGCCCTGATCTTAAGTAAGTTGAATGATCTACTTGGGGCAAACCGTCAACCGCGTAATAATGATGGAAACCCTACCGTGGGAGTTCAGGATGTTGAAGGGAACATTTCTCAAAGAGCCGCAGACCCTATGGAAAGGACACCTCCTCAAGCTGGAGGATCAGGGCCGCAACCGACCCTCCGTGAACGATTGTCAAGATAGTATTCAGAGAGAGTGGCTGATGTTTTCCCTCCAGAGCCTCTAAATGATGAAGAGTATTTTTCGGGTATGGTTCATCAAATCATGAAGGAAAATATGCGAAGAGATGAAGATGAGAAAGAGTGGGGTTTTGCTCCAAGCAAAACTCCATTTACTGAAAAGATCTTGAAGGTAGAGTTTCCAAGGAAATTCGTTCCCCCTACTATTCCGGCTTACAAGGGGACGAGTGATCCTAACGAGTTTCTGTATAAGTACGACTGGCATATGACGGGTGCCAGAGCGTCTGATGAAATCAAATGTCGATATTTCCCGGTATATCTGGAAGGTGTGGCTCTATTGTGGTTTACAAAGCTGCCGGTCAGGTCCATTGATCAATTCTCCAATTTGACCAGGAAATTCAAGGAGCAATTTCGATTGTATGCTTCAAAAGCAAAGGATATAATGTCGCTGTCAAGTCTAGAGCAAAATCCGGGAGAATCCATCAGATCATTTTTGAATCGTTTTAACATAGCATTGGCCGAGGTAGATAATGCTGAGCCACGCATGGTCCTAACATACTTGATGAGGGCGATTGACAAATCAAGCGAATTTGGAAAATTGTTGAAAATGAAAGAACCAAACACGCTCGACAAATTCTACAAGAAAGCGGATGAATTCATGCGCTTGGAACAAGAAAGAACCTAACACTGATACCACCTCCAAACACCGGTTAAGGTGGTATCAGTGGAAGCCGGGAACAATGATGCTGCTTCGAACAAGAAAGAACCTAACACTCAGAAAACGGGAAATGATGGTGGAAAGAAACAGGGTGATGCTAAGAAAGGCCGTCCTTTCAATTTCACGCCCTTGACCGATACCCTTGAGAATATCTTCTTTGCAACCAAGAATGATGTCAATTATCCGACACCGCCTAAAATGAGAGTGGGAAATAAGATGGAGAAGAGTGGAAGGTTCTGCCGGTTCCACAACCAACCCGGCCATGACACCAACGAATGCCGTCAGTTAAAAGAGGTAATTGAACAACTTTTGAAAGAGAACAAGCTCCAACAGTATGTGAAAAGGAATAGAAATGCCCCAGCTTCGTCGACTCAAGGACAACAAGTTCCCACTCACCGTCCTGGCTCAAGTGAGAAGGCCGTAGAGCATGAATCGGAAAGACCTGTCATCAATATAATAACTGGAGGGCCTCACCCAGCAGACAAAAGCTGGCGCGAGATGGAAAGGTATGCCCGGGCCTTGAGGCATGTACCAGCTGAAGAGAATGTTTTTGTTTTAGGAAATGATGCGCCTTTAAAGCAACAAAAGACTTCCACAGATGATATTGTATTCAGTGCCAGAGATTCTTTGGGTATCGAGGCTCCTACCATAGATTCTTTGGTCATATCCGCCGGTATTGGGCCGGCTACTGTGAGAAGATTCTAGTTGATTGTGGAGCTTCATGCAACATTCTCTTCAAGAAAACCTTTGATCAAATGAAAATTCCAATGGCTGACGTTCAAGCTTCATCACTTAAAATTGCTGGGTTTGCTGGAGAACCCAAACAGCCGATTGGGACCATAAATTTGTTTGTAGAACTTGAAAAAGGACTGAGGAAGGTGGCTCGAAAGCAAACCTTCATAATTATTGAAGAATTTTCTGCCTACGATGCCTTCTTAGGCCGACCAACTCTTGCTGCATTCAAAGCTGTTCTTGCTCCATGGTGTCTGACTATAAAATTCCCCACGGATAACGGAGTTGGTGTGATTAAAGGAGACCAAGATGCGGGGCGAGAATGTTATCTTACAGAGCTGCGTAAATCAAGGAAAAGAGAAATGGAAAAAGGTGCGGTGGCTCCAGTCCGCATCAAAGAACCAACCTTGTAGCAATTACAGGGTGGACCCTGCACTGGTGAATGTAGTGGCGCACGAAGAGAGATGAATCCAAGGAAAGCCAGTGCAGGGGAGAATAGAGTAGTACCAGTAGAGGTAACGGTGTCGGTACCTGTTAACCCGAAGACCCGAACAAAGTGCAGAATGTGGGTTCACAACTCAACACAACAGTTCAGAACGTTCTGATTTCATTTTTGAAGGAAAATTTGGATGTATTCGCCTGGACTCATGCTGACATGTGTGGAATATCCCCAGAGATTGCAATACACACTCTGAACATTGATCCAAAGTTTGCACCTGTGAAACAGAAAAGAAGAACCCAGGGTCCTAAGAGGACGGTAGCATTAAAAGAAGAAGTGGATTGGCTAATGGAGAACGGTTTCATCAGAGAATCTACTTATCCAAATTGGGTATCAAACCCAGTGCTAGTTAAAAAAGCAAACGGGAAATGGAGAGTATGCATTGACTTTTCGGATTTGAACAAAGCCTGCCCCAAAGACTGTTTCCCACTGCCAAGGATCGATCAGTTGGTGGATGGGACAGCGGGGCATGAATTGTTATCTTTTATGGATGCATACTCCGGATATTACCAGATTATGATGCATCAGCCAGATCAAGAGGACACAAGCTTCATCACAGATGTTGGACTCTACTGCTACAAGGTCATGCCTTCCGGACTCAATAATGCAGGGGCAACTTACCAAAGGCTTGTTAATGCCATGTTTAAACCGTAGATTGGCAAGACAAAGGAAGTTTATGTTGATGATATGCTAGTGAAGTCTAAGAAAGCAGTGGACCACATGGATCACTTGGCAGAGATGTTCGCAGTACTCCGAAAGTACAGAATGAAGCTTAATCCTTTGAAATGTTCATTTCGGGTGGAGTCCGGAAAGTTTTTGGGTTTCATTGTGAGCGCTAGGGGCATTGAAGCTAATCCTGCTCAGATCACTGCCTTGAGAGAGGTCAAAGCTCCTAGAACGAAGAAGGAATTGCAAAGTCTCAATGGAAAGGTTGCTGCCTTGAGTCGATTCATTTCAAAAGCCACTGACAAATGCATTCCATTCTTTGATGCTCTGAAGAAAGGAAGAAAAAACTTTGAGTGGACTCCTGAATGTCAAAAAGCATTTGATGGGTTGACTCATCATATGGAAGTGCCTCCGATACTTTCAAAGCCTGACAATGGTGAAGATCTCTTCGTATATTTGGCAATTTCATCTCATGCTCTCAGTGCAGTGTTGGTACGGGAAGACACAAGGATTCAATGGCCATACTATTATATCAGCAAAAGATTCACTGGGGCAGAGATGAACTATTCAAGGTTGGAAAAGCTCGCCTATTGTTTGTTGATCGCATCAAGAAAATTGAGGCCGTATTTCCAAGCTCATCCCATCAAAGTCCTCACTGATCAACCTCTAAAGCAAGTCCTATTCCGTCCTGAGACTTCGGGCCGTCTTTTGAAATGGAATATTGAACTTAGCCAATATGACATCACTTATCATCCTCGGAAAGCAATCAATGGATAAGCTTTAGCAGATTTCATCGCAGAATGTACGGATAAAGGTGATAGTGAGGAAGAAGTCACTGATAACGTCCCAATCCAATGGAAATTGTATGTCGATGGCGCAAGAAATGATTACTGTTCCGGAGCAGGGGTTGTCCTTGAAACCCCAGAAGGGCGATCGCTATGTTATGCACTGAGACTAGAATTTCCTTCGGCAAATAATGAAGCAGAATATGAAGCCCTCATCGCTGGTTTAAGGATCGCTAAAGAACTAAATATCAAGGCATTGCAGATCTTCAGTGATTCTCAACTTATTGTTTGCCAAGTCAAGAAGGAATTTCAAGCTAAAGGAGGGAATCTACCCGCCTATTAATCAAAATCCTGGGAGCTTCTTCAAAATTTTGACCGTTATTCAATAAACCATATACCCCGAGAAGAGAACATGAAGGCGGATTCTCTCGCAAAGTATTCGAGTACTGGTGAAGCTCAACTATTGGGATTAGTTCCCGTCGAAGTCTTGTCAGCTCCATGCACAGATGAAATGGATGTTGATTGGATTATGAATGTATCCCAAGAGCAAGAATCATGGATGACTCCGATATTTGAATATTTACTCAATGGTTCTTTGCCAGAAAGTTCAAAAGAACGAAAGAAGCTGATGAGGAAAGCCTCCAGATATATAGTTCAAGATGGTCGTTTGTACAGACGAGGATTTTCAATGCCATTACTCCGATGCGTGACAAAGGAAGTAGCTAAGACAATTCTGACTGAAATACACGGAGGGGAATGTGGGGATCATACAGGTGGTCAAACTTTAGCAAAGAAAATCCTCCATTATGGATAATTTTGGCCAGAAATTAATCAGGATGCTGCTGACTATTCCTGAAAGTGTGATAAATGCCAGAGATTCGCTAAAATTCCTAGACCACCTTCCACTGAGCTAACACAAATGGTCAGCCCAAGGCCGTTTGCCATCTGGGGAATAGATCTCATTGGGCCTTTGCCGACTGCCAAATCGGGAATTAAATATGCTATCGTTGCTGTTGATTATTTCACTAAATGGCTGAAGCCGAACCATTGCCTACTATTACCTCTAAGAAAATGATAAGTTTTGTGACTAAAAATATCATCTGCAGGTATGGTGTGCCTCAGAAGATAATCACAGACAACGGTACCCAGTTTGAAAGTGAGGAGTTCCAAGATTTCTACAAACGATTCAAGATCCGAAAAAGCTTTTCGGCAGTGGCTCATTCGCAGGAAAACGGGCAAGTGGAAGCAGTAAACAAAATCATCAAATCAACCATCAAAAAGCAGCTGGAAAAAGTAAAAGGTGGTTGGGTCGATAAGTTACCGCTTGCACTATGGGCATACAGAACCATCCACAAAACTGCAACTGGACACACTCCATTTTCATTGACATACGGATCAGAAGCGATGATTCCAGTGGAAACTGAAGTCCCCTCACACAGAAGGGTCCATTTTGATCAAGATGAGAATGAAAAATTGCAATTGGAAGCATTTGACCTCCTTGATGAAAGAAGAGAAGAGGCTAAGCATAGAATTGCAGCTCATCAGCAAAGAATAGCCAGACACTTCAATTCCAAAGTTCGTCAGCGCAGCTTTGATGTTGGGGACCTAGTCCTGAAGAGAATTATGACAGCCACAGGTGTGTTTGGGCCAAACTGGGAGGGGCTGTATGTTATAGGCACGAAACTTCTTGATGGCACATTCAAACTCACAACTGTCGAAGGAGAACTAATCCCAAGAGCTTGGAACAACAATCATTTACGTCCATATTTTACTTAAAAGCTTTGCTGAAAATGTTGTAAAAGAATTACGAACATATGATTCTTGTATTGAAAGCAATTGTAAAGCAAGTGAATAATGAAAAGCTATAAAGTGGATGTAGGCCCAGCTTTTGGCCGAACCACTATAAATCTTGTGTTCTCTTTTTCTATAAACTGCTTTGTTTTATTTCGACATATAAAATACGTTAATTGTGTTATTAAAATGTCGATTTAATAATGCAGGCCATGAAAACAAAGCTTACCCATCGCAAGACATCTCCGACATCACCCAGCAAGCAAACGCTAAACCATTCAAAATTTCCATACTCAAATCCTACGAAAGAAGTGCTTCGAACAAAAGTTAGCGATGTGGATGGAAATGGACCATTTCTAACTAACTGCGAATGTTTGTACAAACGAGCATCCAGTTAAATAGTCTGTGTCTACCACCACCAACTCGCTTAACTATGAAGTATATTTCTTTGGATAAGGAAAATTATTGGCAACTAAAAAGGGATGATACTTGCAAAAGATAACGGGGATCGCCGACATGAATAGATGGCAAAGAGACATGGGCGAGCAAGCATCAAACAGCAAAAGACCTCTTCGGAGGCACAAGCCCTCTTCAGAGGCACAACTCTTCGGAGGATAAAGACCTCGAGCGGGCCCCGCCAGAAAAAGAGAGTTCTTTCTCGACATAAAGTTGTGGACTGATCGGTGATACACTACCGTGAATCCATCCAACTAAGAGAAAGAAACTCCAAACTTCCAGGCAAAAGCCCTACTCAGAGGCACACGTTTCACCGAGATTGAAATAAAACTTCCAAGTGTTGAAACGTGAAAAGCCCTCTTCGGAGGCCCATTTCACCACAGTTGAAATGCTAAAAGATTTCGAGCGGGCCTAACCAGAAAAGAGAGTTCTTTCTCGACATAAAGTAGCGGACTAATCGGTGATACACTCACGTGAATCCGTCCAACTGAGAGAAAGAAACTCCAAACTTCCAAGCAAAAGCCCTACTCAGAGGCACACATTTCACCGTGATCGGTGATACACTCCCGTGAGTCAAAATGTGAAAAGCCCTCTTCGGAGGCCCGCTTCCCAACGAACAGGGAAAAAATAAAAGCCTCTCCCAAGAGGCACAATCGAACAAAAAGACCTCTTCCAAGAGGCACAATCGAACAAAAAGACCTCTTCCCAGAGGCACAATCGAACAAAAAGACCCCTTCCCATGGGCACAATCAAACAGAAAGACCTCTTCGGAGGCACAACTCTTCGGAGGCACACGTTTCACCGAGATTGAAATAAAACTTCCAAGTGTTGAAACGTGAAAAAGCCCTACTCAGAGGTACAACTTTTCAAAGAAGCATTTCATCAGAAATGCAAAACAAAGATCAAAAGCCCTCCACCGAGGCACAATATATAAAAAAAAAGAAGCCCTCTTCAAAGGCACACTTTAGCTTTCAAAGGAAGACTGGTTCATCTATTCTTGAAAATACTCTTCCTCAAAAAGGAGTTAAAGTGCCCTTTAGAGGCCCGCTTTACCACATAGGAGAATTCACTTTGTAAAAATGTGTGTATGCACAAAAAAAAAGTGATATCTTCGAAGGTTGAAGCGTAGAAATTCATATGGAGCGAGCTGTGCTCTATTTTGAGCAGAATAATATTCCTCCAAGTATGGAATAATTATTCTCCAGAAAATAAGAGTACAAGTCCCCTTTAAAGTATAAAATATTGCAACGAGCTTATGGTATAGGGGAAACATGGTATAACTACATTGGTAAAAATTACGCTCGAACAACATACCACAAGCTCACTGCAATATCATATAAAGAAACTTATACAAAAATGAAGAGTAAATGCATTCTCAAATACAGATAGAAATTTGTACAAACAAAAAGAATTATTTTATTCAATATTGTCAAAATTTTGTACAGATACAGGTTTCAAAATAAAAAAAGCGGAGGCCGTTACCCGCACAATCTTCAACCAGTACATGCATAAAGCAAAAAGTAAAAACAAGTCGAAGCAGGGCCTGTTACTTCTTCTTGCCCCCACCCTTAGAGCCTTCACCTGACCTAATAGGCAGTTTTTCAGGACGGCTTGAGAGAGTTGGGGATGAAGGAGAGAGGGTTACTGCCGGATCAACCATCGCTTGCTCTTCAGAAATAAGAATGCTTTTCCTTGTCTTCTTGGAAGTGATACGCTTCCTCCTCCTTCTTGAAGAAGACTCACTTCCCGGAGTAATAAGAGCAGCCAGTTTTACGTCATCGGAAACAGTATGCTCCGGGGATTTGTCGCCTCCTTCAAGTCCTTCGTCCTTCTGCTCTTGCGAGGCGATTGGATCATCCAAGCCTTGAAGGGCTCCTATCAATTCTTCTTGTGATTCCGGCTGGGAAATAGGAGTGATTTGAGGGAACGGAAGAGGGACAGCTGGAGGAGGAGAAGTCTGTGTGGCACTTGGCGTTTTTGCTATAGAAGAAGAAAAGCCAAAAACATTAGTATCTCCCGTGAAGAAAGGAGATAGCGGCTCATTGAGATTTAAGAAATAGTCAAGAATCTCATCAAACTCATCAGAAGCAAATGAGCAATCTATTTGAGCAAGATCGGCATTAGGATTACCTGGCAAAGTAGACTTTGCTACGTCAATCTCAAAACCCAGCACTTCACCGCTCTCTTGGCTTTCGTCTCCGTTATGGACAGTTGCACCTTCTGTGATAGCTTTAGTAGGGGGTGGAGAATGAGAACTGGAGCCGACAATGTCGATTTCGGCCTAAGGTGAAGGCTAAACTGGTTCAGTTGAAGTAGTTTTTCCTAAACGTTCCCCTTCTACCATTTCGGCTCTTAATTTCACAAGTTGTTCTTTTCCCCTGACAAGAGCGGCGCGAGCTCCGTCATCTAGATAATGTTCCTCAAGCTCTGATTCGACATAGCCAGCACCTTTAACACCAAGCATATCAAGTGCGGCCTTCCACACCTCAGCCAGAGTAATTTCATATTTGGGACCTAGAAAGGCGAGACTACCGCGCCCCAAGACGCTATGCAGGTAGAAGTCAAATAATGTCGAGCTGATGCTGGTCTTCATTACTTAATGAGATTCTTCAGCTGCAATTTTACCGGCAACGGCCTCATCACGTTCTCTTTCAGCTTTGGAGAGTTGAAGCTTTAGCATTTGAATCTCCGCCTCTTGGGAGCTGGTTTTCTTCCGAAGCTCTGCAATATCAGCAATATAGCCCTCATTGATTCTTTTTTGCACATTGAGCCTGTCTTCGGCGTCTCTTTGGCCGGCATGAGCATCTCTCACTTGTTTCTGAAGCACTTCTTCTTTTTGAATGTAGGAAGTAGAAGAAGTGGCGAGCTCTTCTTTGAGCTTTTTGACTTTCGCTTCAAGCTCTTCATTATAAGTAGTGATGCTCCTCATCTCGGTATCATGCTGCTCAAGAACCTTCTGCCATTCAGCTTTGTCATTTTCCATAGCAAGCACGGCCTCGAGATTCACACGGTTTACCCTTTGAAGCTCGTCAACAAGCTTTTGCCAGCCCGACATTCTTTCAATATCAAGTCTGACGGCATCGAGATTTCACAGCATGGCAGGCTTGTCAATTGGAACTAAGTCGAGATCGAAGCGAACCCCCTTCAAGCACCATTGTGGAAACCGGCTTTGGAGAGTAGCTGGACCTGGCCCAACTTGATATGAAGGCCTATTGATGATTGTCTGAATATCAGTACGAGAAGGGGCAGGAGATCGAGAAGCCTCGGAAGCAGGTTCTTTTGGTATGGGTTCGTCAGTGGAAACTGGGGCATCTAATGCTTTAGATGGGGAGTCTGGAACCTCATGGGGGTGTGTAGAGCGAGAAGCGTATAAAAGTCCATACTGATGCAAAAATTCGTCCCTCAACAAAAACTTTATACTTCTCTCTCTAGCAGTCACGGCACTTAATCTTTCAAAAACTTGCTTATGGCTTGGATCTCTAGAAGGGAGAGGAAGTGCTGAAAAGAGCAAAGAATGAAATTAGCAATTGGTAGTTCGGATCTTGAAAAAGTTTGAAAATGGAGAAAATAGAAACAGGTAATCTTACTTCCTACTCTCCAGATGACATAAAACCCTGGGGGGCAGCGAGCAAAGAAAAACTGGTTCAAAAATCCATGAACACTTTCAGTAAGATCAGAAATAAGCTTGCGGTTTCTAGCACTTCTCACAATAATAAGGGAAGGATGGTCTTTACTCTTTGCAAACGAGCATAAGTAGCGAATTCTTCAAAACTTGGCAAGCGATCAAGAGTTCTCCTAAACAAAACACACAACCCCATCAAGATGGCGTAGCCATTAGGATGAAGTTGGAACGGAGAGATTGTCAACCGAAGGAGAAGGGTTCGAAGGAAGTCGTTAAAGGGAGGAATCGCCACGCTTAGGCACATTTGACGATTTACTGCGACAAAACTAGGGGGAGGACTGTCGGCAGTATCATTTGGCCCGGGAAGTAGGGTATCATTTTCAGCAAAACCAAATTGAGTACGTAGCTGAATAAACGCTCTCGGAGTTGGGACAGTCGAAGTTCTCTCTGGAGGATTCTCTATGAGAACAGCTGTCTGAAAGGTCTCTCCTGCTTGAGCTACCACTTCTTCTTCTTGGAGGGAAGTCATTCTACACAAACAACTGGATATTCAAACATGAAGGTGCACGTTTCCTAAAATGTGTGAAGTGTTGTGTAAAATCAACAAAGCAATAAGCGAATATAACTGGAATAAAAACTAGCAAGCATTTGTCAGTTATAAAGTCCAGGGTTTGTTGTTTTAAATATGAAAGTGAAATGTAGATGCAAACAAAGTCCAGGGTCAGTTATAAAGTCCAGGGTTTTCATTGATATTTCACTTTAGTTGATTGGTTCACAATATTTCATACAGTGTGTTTAAGTTGATTACTCTATGTCGACTAATCTGTCATTTGATGTGGACAGTCAATGGCAGTATATTCGCCTTGGTTTTCTGTGATTGTTGTTTTCAGCAGGTTGTTAGCCTATAAGTTAATGTGATCTGTGAAATAAGGCAACAAAGTTAAAACAATCTAGGATTTAAGCAATTCAGTCCAGCAGATCAAGTTAAGTATTCAAGTTGGAATTACGCTTCTAAGTGAGAATTCAAGTTGGGCATCCAAGTGTTAACTCGGCTGCGACCCAAGGAATCTCTCGCGTGTTAAGATTAAGTTTCTGATTCCTTAAATCAGTGGTTCTTTAGGTCGTGAGGAGTAGTAAGGAGAAAGGCTCCGGTTCAAAAAGTGGTGCAAGATTCCCCAAGTGCTAATTCGGCCACGATTTAAGGATTAGGTCGGCAAATTTCCCCGAGTGCTAGTTCGGCCACGATCTAAGGTTTAGATCGTATCAAATTAGGTCAGCCAAAAGGTAGGTCGCCTAAAAATTGCTAGGTCGAATCCAAGCCGATATCTCAATCCACTCGACCCGTTAGCCCGATTGCCGCTCCATCCACAAAAAACCCTCATTCCATTCATGCTGTTTCATGTTATCGGATCATCCATAAAACCAGTTCGAAACCACTACGAGTTCAACACCTTGCAATCCTAACGCAAATCAAAATCGACTAGCTTGAAGCGGTAAACCATCTTCATCGTCTCATCGGTCATTTAAAGCCAAACCGAGCAACCTAAGCTTTATCAACTATAGATGTAATGGGATTCGTGATGAAGCATTATACAAGGAGGCGGTTTAAGTTTGAGTGACGGAATTCATGAACCAACAGTAATCTATGATCGAGGAAGAAGAAGGTTTACTTACGCGATGAATAGCAAAGGTTATCAGTAATTGATTGGAGGGAAATCGCCTTTGGGAGCTCAGGAGAATTTTAATGGCCGAATCAAGCGAAGGAGCAAGTATTGAAGAGGAAGAAGAAGATGAATGACTAATACCTTACAGCGGTGAGAACTGAAGCGGCGCGTGTGACCTAACTTTTAGGTCGTACACGACCTACCGACTTAGAGAGTGGACGGGTTAGAGGATATCGAAGCACACGACCTAACCATTAGGCGTATACTTCGAGGGGCAAATGTTAACTCCGCCCCGGCCATGACTCAGTGACTTAAAAGTTACCGACCCAAAAGGTTGCCGACCTAACATGGATGCCGATCTAACTGCCTAAGCCCTAAGAGGGATACCGACCTAACAGACTTGAGAGGGATGCCGACTTAATGCCTTAACAAGGTTACCGACCTAACTGCCTAAAACAGGAATGCCGACCTAAGACTTACAGGATACGACCTGAGATAGCTACCGACCTAACATGGGTACCGGCCTAATGCCTTGAAGGTTACCGACTTAACAAGAATGTCGACTTAAAATTTAAGGGGATACCGACTCAAGGCTTAGGTAGGTTACCGATTTAACATGGATGCTGGCCTAAGACAGATGCCGATCTAACTATCCAAGGAGGTTGCCGCCCTAACTGCTCAGGACAGGGACAAGATCGTGAGCTACACTTGAGTCGCTACCGACTTACGACCTACGCTAGGTCGTTCACGACCCCAGGCAAAGGAAGGCAAGTCCGATACAGCTACTTAGCACGCGGCCTCTTAACTCGTACACGGTTCAGGACTTGTGATATATCCAAAGTTCAGCAAGGATGCCTTTCCGAAGTCTCCACCCAGCATTTAGGTCGCAACCGACCCACGACTTAATCTAAGTCGTCAGCGACCCAACTTAGGCCGGTTACGATTTAGGACTTGGTAATGTTTCCTGCCCATAATTCTCTATAAATACATTGCCATCTCCAACTTTCAAGGGACTTTTTGGATCATTTTCTTCAAGGCATCGAGACTCTGCTATCTTCAAGCCAATCTACACTCCAACATTCCAATTACACACAAGACGCTTAGATCAACTTCAAACAGAAATTCAAGACATTCAATCATGAATTCGGAGAACTTTCTCACATCGAAGTTTTTTCTAGCTACTTGTCTTTTGAAGTAAATTGTACTTGAAAGAGATTGTAACAAGTTGTGATCAAATCAGCAATAAGAAAGGATTGAAGTGGACGTAGGCCTGATTATAGGCTGAACCACTATAAACTCTGTGTTCTTTACTGCATTTTTTGTGAATTACTGTTTCTCTCTGATTCCCGTGTTAACGGGTGGTGCTTTCACATCCACTACACTTACACTGAGGTGTTAGCGTCTGATTTTTACGTTAACACATGATAATTTAGGATTTGAGTTTTCAAGATAATAGATTTCGTATATTATCCTTTACAAGATTTCTAAATTTTCAAGATTCTTTCGTTGTAAGATTCAAGATCTAAACTTTTCGATCCAAAACTAGATATTCGAGATCAATGGTTTGATCCTATCTAAAGTAAGGATCGATCTTTTCAAGATTTCTGTTTCGTACTTCTAGGAAGATCCCGTATTCAAGTTACAAATTTAATGATATAAGTTTCTACATCAAAATTCAAAATTCAGTACAAAATTCGGGAGTTTTCAAATTTATGTTCACTGTTCACGTTCCAAACATTTCAAAATTCATGATTCGTGAATCTTACTTTGATAATTTCAAAATTCGACCCTTGCAAATTAAAGACTCAAAATTTTCAGGATCAGCTTCAAGATTCAAAATTCAAATATAAGAAGATATTCAAACATTCAAGATTTTACATTCAGTCTTCTGAAAATTATAGATTCAAGGTGTAAAATTTTCTGCATTATTTACTAGAGCTTTCGTGATGAACGTCCAGAATACATGGTTCAAAATTCAACATTAGGACCTTTAAGGATTTAAAATTCCAGGTTTGAAATTCCAAAAAACCGCAAGTAAAACTCCGTAAAAATCGCGATTTGAAGTTCTAAAAATTGAAAAATTTTAAGATTTAAGATTCGAATATAGAAGATTCAGGAATTTCCTAAAACCATTGTTCACGTTCTGAACATTTAGTTATTCAAGATCCATGAGTTTAACTTTGGTAATTTCCAAATTCGATATTTCCAGATTTTAGATACGAACTTTACAGTTCAATTTAAGGATTAAAGATTCAAAACTATGTATTTGGGGTTCAAAAATTTCAAGATTGAAGATTCAGTCTTCTCAAAACTCCAGATTCGAAATACAGACTTTTTACAACACCTATATTAGAGCATTTATGATGAATATCCCCCATATTTGGGGCTCAAAATTAGGGAGTAGAGCTTTATCAGTGTTAAGATTTCCGATTCAAAATATCAATTATCAAATAAGCCCAAACTTTTCAAAATTCGTGATTTGAAATTCTGAAAGTTCAAACTTTTAAATTCAGAATCCAAAATATCGAACATTTAAGATTCGAACTTTTCAATCACACTTTTCACTATCAAGATTTGAGCATTGCAATATTCCAAAATAAATTTCGAGTCCTACATGGTTCGCGCTTTCATAGTTCAAAATTCGAAAATTTGACGACTTAATTCCCAAAATATTCAGGAATCAAGAAACATTTTTAGGTTTCCAAACTACAGCTATTCCTAATAAATTTCCAAGGTTCAAGATTTAAGGTTCCATCCTTTCAAAGTTCTAGTTTTGTACTTCTACGATGTTGGTTTTGCGATGCAAAAAATCAACAATCGAAATTCTTAGGGAAGACTAAAAATTTTCTACATTTTGGATCCAAACTTTCCACGAATCAAGATTCAAATTTTAAGTTTTCAAAAATCTAAATTTGGTCTTTTCATGTTAAATTTCGAAGATTTAAGATTTAAGGATCTAGCTTTAAAATTTTCAAAATTCCTAGGTCTCAAAATTTCAAACTCGCGAGTATGTCCGTGATAGATATTTCAAGAGTAATGATTTAAAATTCTCAACATTCGAGGGCAGAGAATACAAATTTTCAAGATTTTCAATTCAACGTCCGAACTTTCAAGTTTAAGATTCAAGATTTGAGTTTCTAGGAAAACAGATTCCAGATATTATGCTTTACAAGATTTCAAAATTTTCAAGATTAGTTCGCTGTAAGATTCAAGATCTAAGCTTTTCGATCCAAAACTATATATTCGAGATCAATGGTTTGATCCTATCTAAAGTAAGGATCGACCTTTCCAAGATTTATGTTTCGTACTTTTAGAAAGATCCCGTATTCAAGATCCAAATTTCATGATACAAGTTTCTGCATCAAAATTCAAAATCCGATACAAAATTCGAGTGTTTTCAAATTCATATGAACCATCCAAATATTTCAAAATTCAAGATTCGTGCACCTTACTTAGGTAATTTCAAGATTCGACCCTACCAAATTAAATAGTCAAAATTCACAAGATTCAATTTCGAGATTCAAAATTCACATATAAGTAGATATTCAAGCATTTCAAGAATTCAGATTCGGTCTTCGAAAAATTATAGATTCAAGGTATAAACTTTTCTGTATTATTTATTGGCGCTTTCGTGATGAACGTCCAGAATACGTGGTTGAATATTCAACATTAGGACCTTTTAAGGATTTAAAATTCCATATTCAAAATTTCAAAAAACCACAAGATAAAACTGCACAAAACTCGCTTTTCGAAGTTCTAAAAGTTTAGAGTTCAAAATTTTTAAGATTTAAGATTCGAATATAAAAGTTTCAGGAATTTCCCAAAACCATTGTTCATGTTCTGATTATTTCGTTATTCAAGATTCATGAGTTTAACTTCTGTAAATTTCTGTAACGGCCTGCAAATCCATACCCCTTGAGTCAACACTATTCTACAACAATCAACTCAAGTTGCACAGAAATACGAACCATTTGGGTTAAAGAAGAAGAGGTGGAAGGAGAAAATAGAAAACAATAACGGAATCTAACCATCGCAGCGGAATAAAATATAATAGATAATAAATTATCTTTACACAAAACAAATTAGATATACATGTTTATATATTACATCATCAGAGTACATCACTTAGCTCAACAACAACATACAAATGGATACACAGTAACTCAATTCACAGCGGAATATATATAGATATACAAATACGGGAGTCCGTATTGTCATCCTGCTCGTCTCCTGAGCTCCACAGCAACGTATCCTGTATCCTATAATACTCGGTCTGACCCGAGCATTACAGTTAAATAATACCCGAGTCAGTCTGGAATACCAGCGTGAGAAAATCACACCCAATTGATTATTAAAGTTTCAAAAATCCTTTGAAAACAAAAGCATCTCGTAAGACCACGCCACAAATAAACATGTCGGGTTTTTACCTTGCGATAGCTAAAACAATTTTTATAGAAATCCTCTGATATTATAATAGGGTCTATATACAAATACTTATAAAATAGCCGAAATTGTTACATCTATTAAATTCCAGCTACTAGCCACAGAGTGGGTAATACAAACAAAACTCGTACAAGGCTCGTAGGGAGAATGGATTTCCAACCAATGATTAGGCACTGGGGTACCACCTGTCACAGTACGGGGCCTAGATCACCGTGCCGAGGAGTACGCCCGCTCCACTGCAACCCAAGGCCGGGACTATCCCTTACTGGATAATCCCGAGCGAGATCACCCCGCGGTTGGGATCAGCAACCGCCCACTAAGCCGAAATAAAAAGGGACATCTAGACTGGAATGACCTAACCCTGCTTGGGTGCTACCCACCTAGCCTTGCTGCATAACCCCTGATTTTCAGTCATTCCCATTTGATGAGGCTTGAGGCTAAGCGTTACCTTTTCAAGAACATATCCCTTAGAATGCCCATCGTCCACCTGACGATGTTTCGCAAGCATTCATCCATACAAGTCCGTCCCGGGTTCGAACAGAACCAACACTATTCCTACTATATCCATTTTAGAAATATCCTCAGGATTAGTAGCGACTAGCCCTTGCACTTCACTGCTCCAACGCCGAATCCAAAATCATTTACACGAAACGTACAAACCGGATCGAAGTGGTTTTCGAAAAATAAATCTTGATCGAGGTCTCTTCGTAACGATCAACGCATTTGGCCAATATTGATAGTCGGTGATTTAACAATCAATTAATATTCACAACATCCATCCAACAATAAATAATTTTCCCAAATTATTTATTAACCTCAAAATATCTTCACAAGATATATTTCTATTTTTAATCATTTGAAAATAGTTTCAAAACCATCTTTCTTTTCAGAATAAACTTTCCCAAATATTTTCTATCTCCTCTGAAATCACCAAGCACAAAATTAGATTTCTAAAATAATTTAAAACACTTTACTTTGAAATATACTTTAAAACATTTAAGTTAAAACTACTTCGATAATTTGTTAAAAATACATACTATATAAATATTTGAAAATAAGGTTACTTTATAAAATATAAAACCAGGTTTTCACTTTTAAAACAAATACTAAGCCACTTTTTAAATAATTACTACTATAATAGTTTTGAGAAAATACTTACTTTAGAATTTAAATATTAGAAATAATAAATTTTACAAAACTTGTCTCCTTTAAAAACAACTTTAAAACATTTAATTTATATTTAAAATTTACTTTATAAACGTACTTGGTTCTTCAGGGAGGTTTTTAAATCTCAATCACTTAAATCAATTCTCCAAATTGATTCCCAATTTATTCCCTCTGAAATAAATTTCTTTACTTACTCAATTCATTTCAGCATTCATTTATTATGGACTTTATTGTTATTATTAGTTTCTGTTTGATTTTTAAATCTTTAACTGAAATATACAAATTTCAACTTCTTCCAAATTTCTTCTTTATCCTTTCCAATAAATTGGACCTTAAATTTTAAATAAATGTTTTATTCTTTAAAATAATAACACTAAAATTTAAAATTCATTAATCTTCTGATTATTCAAATTTCCCTTATTAAACTTATTTATTTATTAGAATTTTACAGGGCACTTTATTTCTTTCCCATTGATTCTTAAGGTCATTCAAATTTCTATGATTATTTTTCTTACAATTTCACTTCTTTTTATTTCCAAAATCCAATTCTATATATATCTTGATAACTTAATGCACCGGAATATATTCAGGTAAACCATAACATCCAATATTCCAATTATCAATAATATTCATCACAGAATATAAAATAATCACAACAGGGGGTACTAAATAATTTAAATAAATGTGAGGGGTCCAGTTGGATCCCTCCAACCTGTTTTCCTTGCATCCACAGATGTTAGCACAATATAATATGCCAATTCCAAATATATACCACACTACAACACATAAATCAATTCAACTATTTCAAACAATTACTTAAATTTAATCTTTTAAATTTTAAAATGAATGAGATTAACTCACATTTTCTTTTTGTTTGGCAATCCAATTTCATCTCGACCATTATCTCCCAATTTTGGACCTTGTATAAATATATTGTGGTTTATTAATACTTGAATAATCGATTTTCTTGTTAATAAATTCATCAACTAATGAGGTAGGTTAAACCAATTTCTCGTTTAAATATCCTTTGTGACCAAAATAAATTAAATAAGTTAATTTAACAAATTAACCTTCGCAACACCTTCCTTTAATATAATTTAATAGGTTTAAATGTGTATGTATTTACTTTATTCTTCATTTTCCAAACTGTTTATAAAAACAAATCAAAGTTTTCTCTTTGTTTTATTTTATTTTTTTATAAACATAAATTTGTAGATTTCCAAAAATCTGCCTGTATATAAGTTTATTTTACTGTTAATTAAAATTTTAACATCCATATTACTGCACATAAACAAAATTAAAGAGGATCTACCTTGCTGTTATATATATATTTTTTCTCGTATATATATTTACATAAACCAATGTGGTCCTATATTTTACTGTAAAAATAAATAAATATATTTTTTGCTGTATATATATCTGCAGGTAAAATTATAATTTTGGAAAAGAAAATGCAATTACTCACCATAACCTACCCACGAACTCAGGTCGACACCAACCCCTAAATGCCACTGTTGCTGAACGTCGAATCGAACTCGAGTTCGAAACTTCCCCTCTGCTACCCCAACAACCCACTCCGTACTCACTTCGTCATATTTGTCGAGTTCGACAATCGCTGCAGCGTCCACCCAACCACCAGTGCCATCGCTCTACGCGCATCTCACCGTGCCCCTATCGTGCTCACGCGATCACCATCTTCTTCAAAATTCGACGCCGGCCCTCCTTTCCAACAATCGATGTCACCACCTAGCCCAACTCAAAGTGTCGCTCGCGATTTCGAAAAACGAGTGAATCCCCCATCTTATTAAACAAGCGCCAGTCTCCCCTAACTCACGATTTCCAACTGCCATTTTTTTTTATAAAACTCGAATTTGATTTATAGTGGAAGGAGAAGAATGGATTTGGGGGCTTCGAACGAAAGGCATTTGTATGCAGAAGGGAAAAGGGTTTCGTCCCTTACTGTGTTGTTTGTTTTTGTAACGCGGCTTCCCTTGGACACTTCTTCGTTTATTTATTATTTCTTTTTTTCTTTCTTTCTTTCTTTTTTTTTATCATTATTAATATCATTTGTTTTATCTCATCATTATTATTATTATCTTCGAGCATTTTGATTGTTGATCGAATGGCTAAGAATTCCGGATTAAATACTTTGTCCAATTCTAATTATTAAATCATATTATTTAATTATCAAATAAATAGTGATTTGAATTCAAATTAAAATTGCTCTATTGAATATTTTAAAATCATCTAAATATTCTGATTTTAAATGCCCGAAAATTCCGGGTCGTCACATTCCTCCCCCCATAAAAGAATTTCGTCCCCGAAATTACTAGTTAGGAAGAATGATCCATTACCCGTTTACTTTCTCCGTGACCAAACGGTTTCTAACAATTCAACAACTTACCAACTATCTTTTATAAAAGATCCATTATCATTCTTATTAACTTTCCAAACCTTTCCCTAATTTCAACTATATTATTCGTTTAACCATTCAAGTTTCAATTTAAAACCAAATTTTGAATTATCGAACTTTCTCAAAAAAAATTCTAACTTTCTAAATTTTCGAAAAAAAATTCCAGCGTCTCCTTTGCGCGGCTGACTCGGTACAACTACAAAATGGCTCTACGGCCTCTCAAATCCAAAAAGAAAACAAAAAGCCAAGTGGCTCAAACCAAATCTCAATCAAATCTCATACCAAATTCAAATACATATCTTTTGTCGGGCAATTCAAAATTATCTTCTTGAAATCAAAGACCAATTCTCTTTTCTCTTTATAATACCTGCATATCCTGCTTAGCACTAATATCCAGTCACAACTTTCAACACATTTTATCGACTTTCTTACAAAATGTCAATATTTGCTCATTCAAATATTAACTCAGAATATATTAATGGTATCAATTTTTCATTTAAGAATTCACCATTCTCTCTTAAGTTAGTATAAGCATCTAATATGCTTCTTATATTTATTTTCATCTTCCACTTTAGTTTATATCTATTTCTATTCAACTTGATTCTTTCATTTTCATACGAATTCAATTTATTTTCAACTCCAAATGTTAAATTTTATTTTTCATTTATAACTAATTCATGCCATTATTTTAATTAGTTTCATTCACTAACTTATTTCAATTTCTAGTTTTAAACCGTTTTGTCGTTAACAAAAATCTCCAAAAAAATTTCAAAAATTTTTCTAACTCCCAGAATTTTCGGAAAATTTTGGCAGAGTCTCCTTTGTACGGAGGAGCTTTTGCAATTTGACAAAAGAGATAAATATATATACATCGACCCACAAGGTCGGAAAAATAAAAAACAGTTCATATTTCCTATTTTTATTGCGTAGGCGTACCTTATTTAGCATTTTAAGTAGCTTATTATTTATAGCAAATAGCACAAACAAATCCAGCCACACGGCTTCCAGGTACCTGTACTTACTCAGTTTAACCATGTAAGTGCCAAATATATGTAGTTTAACTATATTTCACTTAGTTGCAATGGTTAAAACATATGAATTCTAAAGAAATGTACGCCCAACATTTTTCCGTAAGCAATTTTTACAACTTTCATAGTAATTCAACTATTTCAATTAATTTACAAACCATTTTCATTCAAATTTGAATGGTTTAAAACTCAATCGCTTGCATTTAGTTTATTCTTAAGCAAAATCAATTCATATTTAATTTCATTGCTTGCAAAATCAATTTATTTCACTCCTATTAATTCATAGAATTTTAATTACCTCCATTTTCATCCAATGATATTTATTCTAAGCAAATTTAACAAGATCTATATGAATAAATAAGTATTTATGTTTCATAACTAATTTAAATTGATTTCAACTCAATTTATACTTAACTCTATTCCATTTTTAAATTTATCCACAATTCATATATTCTCATTTTCATTACATTTCAGATTTGAATACATTCACTTGCATTCATTCCATATTTGTTTATTCCAAACTATTTTATTTAACTCGACAACAATCCAGACTATTCCATTCCATAACTATTTCTCAACTCATTTAAACCATACTTCATTTTGAGTTCGGATTTTATTCAACACTTACTTAAGTCAATAACTTAAGTTCATTTCCATTCCTTTTTTATAATAAGTTCAACTTCCATCTTTCATTTGATTCTTATTTCTTCTATCCATTTATTTATTCTATATAATTAGTTTACCCACATTCACTTAAACCATTCTAGTAAACTTGAAACATTCTATTTTTCTTATTGTCTTAAGTTATTTCAATCCCTTAAAAATTTAAATGGTTTTCAATTATTTATTCTGGAATTTCATTCCATTAATATTATTTATAACTCATCGAATTTTATTTCGATTAAAAATTTATTTTCACTTGATTTAAAACCAATCCAATATTATTAAACTTTGTTTAAGTTGAATTCAATTTAACTCTTCTTCATTCATTTAGCTTATGTCAATTTCCTTCAATTTATTCAAATTTTATACTTAAGCTCATTCTCATTTTGCAAACAAGTTCTCTTTTCAATTTAACTTGATTCTATTTTAATCCAATCCCATTTCAAACCACAAATTTATTTAATTAGTTATTATACACTTTAACTTCCCAGATTCAACTCATCCAATTTATTACATGGCCATTTCCAACTTATTTTCACTTATTTGGATTTTATTTGCACATTCAAACCATTACTATTTTAATCTATTTCAATTTCCTTTATTCGACACATTTCCAATTATACTTAACTTGTTAACACTTCAAGTTAAATTTTAATTTATAACTCAAGTTCTAATTCTACCATTCACTTTTAAAATTACCATAAATTTTATTAACCACAATGTAATTACATTTACATCACTATCGATCCAAGTCGAATGTGATTTATAACTTGAGTTTTATTTTCCAACTTCATCATAAACTCACAATTCAATTTCATTAACTAATTTATTAACAAATTTGTTCTTCCTTTATTTATAATCCAACACTTGAATTTTTATTCCAAATATCACTCCATTTAGTTTTCTTAGTTCAATTTAGTTTATAATTCAAGTTTTGATCTTCATTTTATTTTTCAATTCATCAAACAATATTAATTTTTTGGGCTTTGCATTCCATTTTAAATTTTATAAGTCACAACTTATATTTCATACAATCACACCATTCTAGGCTTGAATATATTCATCCTTTATTTTTAACTCAAGCCTGCTATTTATTTATAGCCCAAGCATATTTTATTTCTACGGATTTTTAATTCTCTTATAAGTTATTCTGGTTTATTTATTTAAATTCTCATTTCTTATCCAAATTATTTTTCATTTATCCAGGTAAGAATTTAATTTCATTCATTAATTCAATTGAATTCTTATTCCAATTCAATTTTATTTTAACTCAGTTTTCTTTAACTCAATTCGATTCCAACTTGATTCGAATACAACTGGATATTATTTTCAGCCTATTCAATCAATTTCAATCCAGTTAAAATTTATTTCCCAATCCAAGTTAATTTCATTTCCATTTTAAATATAAATTCCATTATTCAAAGCTTATATTTCTTTCATGATTTAAAAATCATCTCAATTTATAAGCTTACAATTCATCTCATCAGGATTTTTAAACACCCGACCTTTGGTTTCAAATCATTTTGAAATATTCAACATCTCAAATCACATTTCTCAAAAGTTAACCAATCCTGTTTTTATTTCCAACAAATTTCTTTTGAGGTTTTCAAAAACAACTAGCTTTTCTGAATAAATTAATTTTTGGTAGCAATCCGTCACTTAGAAATTCGAAAATGAATACTGATGATGCGGCCGTCATCATCAGAATTATTTTTCAATAATTGAAGTGAATTCAATGCTAGTTCCCTTCCAAAAATCCATTTTTAAACAAATTTCCTTTCAGAAATAACCCAAAACAACAATAATACTATTTACCTCCAAAATACTTCCAAAATCTCCGGGGTTTTAATGTTTTCAAATTCTATTTTAATTCAAATTTTAACTAAAAATGCATTTGTATAGTTTATGCTTATACAAATTCCCAATTAATTATATTTCAATTCATATTTATGAATTTCATTCTATAATGAATTTATTCCCTTAAACTTTGGTTATATTTCAATTTCTAGTTAAATTTTCACTTAACAATGATAATACTCTAATATTACCATTTCTAACATCCAAGCAACCATATATTTGCTAAGATGGTTTACAAAACTTTTATTTATATAAAAGTATATTTTGGGTAAAATTATTTCATTTACCCACATTTAAAACAGTACTGTGTCAATTGTTCTATTCAAGTGTTTAGAAACCCCTTCAATACAGTTGCGCAGACTGTGTCGACGAAGGTTCATATGCCACTCAATAAATCAATCAACACAATATTAAAATAAATTATATTGACTAACAAATACGCGCTCATATCTATTAATACGCTCAAACTCATTCTAGAGTATTGCGGACTCTAATTGAGTAATTTCCCACCAGAGCCAAGATTATCACCAACCTAAGCTCTGATACCAACTGTAACAGCCCGCAAATCCGTACCCCTTGAGTCAACACTATTCTACAACAATCAACTCAAGTTGCACAGAAATACGAACCATTTGGGTTAAAGAAGAAGAGGTAGAAGGAGAAAATAGAAAACAATAACGGAATCTAACCATCGCAGCGGAATAAAATATAATAGATAATAAATTATCTTTACACAAAACAAATCAGATATACATGTTTATATATTACATCATCAGAGTACATCACTTAGCTCAACAACAACATACAAATGGATACACAGTAACTCAATTCACAGCGGAATATATATAGATATACAAATACGGGAGTTCGTATTGTCATCCTACTCGTCTCCTGAGCTCCACAGCAGCGTATCCTGTATCCTATAATACTCGGTCTGACCCGAGCATTACAGTTAAATAATACCCGAGTCAGTCTGGAATAGCAGCGTGAGAAAATCACACCCAAATGATTATTAAAGTTTCAAAAATCTTTTGAAAACAGAAGCATCTCGTAAGACCACGCCACAAATAAACATGTCAGGTTTTTACCTTACGATAGCTGAAACAATTTTTATAGAAATCCTCTGATATTATAATAGGGTCTATATACAAATACTTATAAAATAGTCGAAATTGTTACATCTATTAAATTCCAGCTACTAGCCACAGAGTGGGTAATACAAACAAAACTCGTACAAGGCTCGTAGGGAGAATGGATTTCCAACCAATGACTAGGTATTGGGGTACCACCTATCACAGTACGGGGCCTAGATCACCGTACCGAGGAGTACGCCCGCTACCCTGCAACACAAGGCCGGGACTATCCCTTACTGGATAATCCCGAGTGAGATCACCCCGCGGTTGGGATCAGCAACCGCCCACTAAGCCGAAATAAAAATGGACATCTAGACTGGAATGACCTCACCCTGCTTGGGTGCTGCCCACCTAGTCTTGCTGCATAACCCCTGATTTTCAGTCATTCCCATTTGATGAGGCTTGAGGCTAAGCGTTACCTTTTCAAGAACATATCTCTTAGAATGTCCATCGTCCACCTGACGATGTTTCGCAAGCATTCATCCATACAAGTCCGTCCCGGGTTCGAACGGAACCGAAGGCACTATTCCTACTACATCCATTTTGGAAATATCCTCAGAATTAGTAGCGACTAGCCATTGCACTTCACTGCTCCAACTTCGAATCCAAAATCGTTTACACGAAACGTACAAACCGGATCGAAGTGGTTTTCGAAAAATAAATCTCGATCCCGGTCTCTTCGAAACGATCAACGCATTTGGCCAATATTGATAGTCGGTGATTTAACTATCAATTAATATTCACAACATCCATCCAACAGTAAATAATTTTCCCAAATTATTTATTAACCTCAAAATATCTTCATAAGATATATTTCTATTTTCAATCCTTTGAAAACAATTTCAAAACCATCTTTCTTTTCAGAATAAACTTTCCCAAATATTTTCTATCTCCTCTGAAATCACCAAGCACATAACTAGATTTCTAAAATAATTTAAAACACTTTACTTTGAAATATACTTTAAAACATTTAAGTTAAAACTACTTCGATAATTTGTTAAAAATACATACTATATAAATATTTGAAAATAAGGTTACTTTATAAAATATAAAACCAGGTTTTCACTTTTAAAACAAATACTAAGTCACTTTTTAAATAATTGCTACTATGATTCGAATATAAAATCCCAAAACCATTGTTCACGTTCTGAACATTTCATTATTCAAGATCCATGAGTTTAACTTTGGTAATTTCCATATTCGAAATTTGCAGATTTAAGACTCGAACTTCACAGAATTCAATTTAAGCTTGAAAGATTCTAAACTACGTATTCGAAAATTTCAAGATTGAAGATTCAAACTTTTCAAAAAACCAGATTCGAAATGCAGACTTTTTTCGACGTCTATATTAGAGCTTTTATGATGAATATCGCCATATTTGGGGCTCAAAATTAGAGGGCGGAGCTTTATCGGAATTAAGATTTCTGGCTCAAAATATCAATAATCAAATAAGACCAAACTTTTCAAAATTCATGGTTTGAAATTTTGAAGATTCAAACTTTAAACATCAGAATCTAAAATTTCGAACATTTAAGATTTGAGGTTTCATGATAATTTAAGATTTGAGTTTTCAAGATAACAGATTCCGGATATTATGCTTTACAAGATTTCTAAATTTTGAAGGTTCATTCGTTGTAAGTTTCAAGATCTAAGCTTTTCGATCCAAAACTAGATATTCATGATCAATAGTTTGATCCTATCTAAAATAAGGATTGATCTTTTCAAGATTTATGTTTCGCACTTTTAGAAAGATCCATATTCAAGTTCCGAATATCATAATATAAGTTTCTACATCGAAATTCGAAATCCGATGCAAAATTCGAGAGTTTCAAATTTATGTTCACGTTCTAAACATTTCAAAATTCATGATTCGTGAATCTTACTTTTATAATTTCAAGATTCGACCCTTGCAATTAAAGAGTCAAAATTTACATGATTCAATTTCAAGTTTCAAAATTCAAATATAAGCAGATATTCAAACATTTCAAGGTTTCAGATTCAGTCTTCTGAAAATTATAGATTCAAGGTATGTTTCTATATTATTTACTAGCGTTTTCGTGATGAACGTCTAAAATACATGGTTGAAAATACAAGATTAGGACCTTTAAGGATTTAAAATTCCAGATTCAAAATTTCAAAAAACCGCAAGTAAAAACTCCAAAAAACCCGCAATACGTAGTTCTACAAATTTAAAGTTCAAAATTTTTAAGATTTAAGATTCGAATATAAAATCCCAAAACCATTGTTCACGTTCTGAACATTTCATTATTCAAGATCCATGAGTTTAACTTTGGTAATTTCCATATTCGATATTTGCAGATTTAAGATTCGAACTTCACAGAATTCAATTTAAGGTTTAAAGATTCAAAACTACGTATTCGGAGTTCAAAAATTTCAAGACTGAAGATTCAGACTTTTCCAAAATCCAGATTCGAAATGCAGACTTTTTTCGACGTCTATATTAGAGCTTTTATGATGAATATCCCCATATTTGGGGCTCAAAATTAGAGAACGGTGCTTTATCGGAATTAAGATTTCTGGTTCAAAATATCAATAATCAAATAAGACCAAACTTCTCAATATTCATGGTTTGAAATTCTGAAGATTCAAACTTTAAAAATCAAAGTCCAAAATTTCGAACCTTCAAGATTTGAACTTTTCACTATCAAGATTTGAACATTGCAATATTCAAAAAATAAATTTCGAGTCTTGCAAGGTTCGCGCTTTCATAATTCAAAATTCGAACATTTGACGGCTTAAGCTCTAAAATATTCAAGAATCAAGAAACATTTTTAGGATTCCTAACTTCAGCTATTCCTATTAAGTATCCAAGGCTTAATATTTAAGATTCCATCCTTTCAAAGTTCTAGTTTCGGACTTCTACGACGTTGGTTTCCTGATTCAAAATTTTCAACATTCGAAATTCTATGGGAAGACTCAAAATTTTATACATTTTGGATTCAAATTTTTAGTTTTCAAAAATCTAAATTTGGTCTTTTCATGTTAAATATCCAAAATTTAAGGTTTTAAGGATCTAGCTTTAAAATTTTCAAAATTCTAACGTCTCAAAATTTCATGATCGCGAGTACGTCCATGATAGATATTTCAGGAGTAATGATCTAAAGTTCTCGACATTCAAGGGTAGAGATTAAAAACTTTAAAATTTTCAATTCAACGTCCGAACATTGAAGGTCAAGATTCAAGATTTGAGGTTCCAAGATAATTTAAGATTGAGTTTTCAAGATAACAAATTCCGGATATTATGCTTTACAAGATTTCTAAATTTTGAAGATTCATTCGTTGTAAGTTTGAAGATCTAAGCTTTTCGATCCAAAACTAGATATTCATGATCAATGGTTTGATCCTATCTAAAATAAGGATCGATCTTTTCAAGATTTATGCTTCGTACATTTAGAAAGATCCGTATTCAAGTTCCAAATATCAAAATATAAGTTTCTACATCAAAATTCGGAATCCGATGCAAAATTCGAGAGTTTCAAATTTATGTTCATGTTCCGAACATTTCAAAATTCATGATTCGTGAATCTTACTTTTATAATTTCAAGATTCGACCCTTGTAATTAAAGAGTCAAAATTTACATGATTCAATTTCAAGTTTCAAAATTCAAATATAAGCAGATATTCAAACATTTCATGGTTTCAGATTCAGTCTTCTGAAAATTATAGATTCAAGGTATGTTTCTATATTATTTACTAGCGCTTTCGTGATGAACGTCCAAAATACATGGTTGAAAATACAAGATTAGGACCTTTAAGGATTTAAAATTCCAGATTCAAAATTTCAAAAAACCGCAAGTAAACTCTCCAAAAAAACCCGCAATACGTAGTTCTACAAATTCAAAGTTCAAAATTTTTAAGATTTAAGATTCGAATATAAAATCCCAAAACCATTGTTCACGTTCTGAACATTTCATTATTCAAGATCCATGAGTTTAACTTTGGTAATTTCCATATTCGATATTTGCAGATTTAAGATTCGAACTTCACAGAATTCAATTTAAGGTTTAAGGATTCAAAACTACGTATTCGGAGTTCAAAAATTTCAAGATTGAAGATTCAGACTTTTCAAAAATCCAGATTCGAAATGCAGAATTTTTTCGACGTCTATATTAGAGCTTTTATGATGAATATCCCCATATTTGGGGCTCAAAATTAGAGAGCGGTGCTTTATCGGAATTAAGATTTCTGGTTCAAAATATCAATAATCAAATAAGACCAAACTTCTCAAAATTCATGGTTTGAAATTCTGAAGATTCAAACTTTAAAAATCAAAGTCCAAAATTTCGAACCTTTAAGATTTGAACATTTTACTATCAAGATTTGAACATTGCAATATTCAAAAAATAAATTTCGAGTCTTGCGAGGTTCGTGCTTTCATAATTCAATGTTCGAACATTTGACGGCTTAAGCTCCAAAATATTCAAGAATCAAGAAACATTTTTAGGATTCCTACCTTCTGCTATGCCTTTTAGGTATCTATCCAAGGCTCAATATTTAAGGTTCCATCCTTTCAAAGTTCTAGTTTCGGACTTCTACGACGTTGGTTTCCTGATTCAAAATTTTCAACATTCGAAATTCTTTGGGAAGACTCAAAATTTTCTACATTTTGGATTCAAATTTTTAGTTTTCAAAAATCTAAATTTGGTCTTTTAATGTTAAATATCCAAAATTTAAGGTTTTAAGGATACAGCTTTAAAATTTTCAAAATTCTAACGTCTCAAAATTTCAGGATCGCGAGTACGTCCGTGATAGATATTTCAAGAGTATTGATCTAAAATCCTCAACATTCAAGGGCAGAGATTAAAAACTTTCAAAATTTTCAATTCAACGTCCGAACATTCAAGGTCAAGATTCAAGATTTGAGGTTTCATGATAATTTAAGATTTGAGTTTTCAAGATAACAGATTCCGGATATTATGCTTTACAAGATTTCAAAATTTTGAAGATTCGTTCGTTGTAAGATTCAAGATCTAAGCTTTTCAATCCAAAAATAAATATTCATGATCAATGGTTTGATCCCATCTAAAATAAGGATTGACCTTTTCAAGATTTATGTTTCATATTTTTAGAAAGATCCGTATTCAAGTTCCAAATTTCATGATATAAGTTTCTACATCAAAATTCGAAATCCGATGCAAAATTCGAGATTTTCAAATTTATGTTCACGTTCCAAACATTTCAAAATTCATGATTCGTGAATCTTATTTTTATAATTTCAAGATTCGACCCTTGCAATTAAAGAGTCAAAATTTACAGGATTTAATTTCATGATTCAAAATTCAAATATAAGCAGATATTCAAACATTTCAAGGTTTCATAGTCAGTCTTCTGAGAATTATATATTCAAGGTATGTTTCTGTATTATTTACCAGCGCTTTCGTGATGAACGTCCAAAATACATGGTTGAAAATACAAGATTAGGACCTTTAAGGATTTAAAATTCCAGATTCAAAATTTCAAAAAACCGCAAGTAAAAACTCTAAAAGAACCCGCAATACATAGCTCTACAAATTCATAGTTCAAAATTTTTAAGATTTAAGATTCGAATATAAAATCCCAAAACCATTGTTCACGTTCTGAACATTTCATTATTCAAGATCCATGAGTTTAACTTTGGTAATTTCCATATTCGATATTTGCAGATTTAAGATTCGAACTTCACAGAATTCAATTTAAGGTTTAAGGATTTAAAACTACGTATTCGGAGTTCATAAATTACAAGATTGAAGATTCAGTCTTTTCAAAAATCCAGATTCGAAATGCAGACTTTTTTCGACGTCTATATTAGAGCTTTTATGATGAATATCCCATTATTTGGGGCTCAAAATTAGAGAGCGGTGCTTTATCGGAATTAAAATTTCTGGTTCAAAATATCAATAATCAAATAAGACCAAACTTCTCAAAATTCATGGTTTGAATTTCTGAAGATTCAAACTTTAAAAATCAAAGTCCAAAATTTCGAACCTTTAAGATTTGAACTTTTCACCATCAAGATTTGAACATTGCAATATTCAAAAAATGAATTTCGAGTCTTGCAAGGATCGCGCTTTCATAATTCATAATTCGAACATTTGACGGCTTAAGCTCCAAAATATTCAAGAATCAAGAAACATTTTTAAGATTCCTAACTTCAGCTATTCCTATTAAGTATCTATCCAAGGCTCAATATTTAAGGTTCCATCCTTTCAAAGTTCTAGTTTCGGACTTCTACGACGTTGGTTTCCTGATTCAAATTTTCAACATTCGAAATTCTTTGGGAAGACTCAAATTTTTCTACATTTTGGATTCAAATTTTTAGTTTTCAAAAATCTAAATTTGGTCTTTTAATGTTAAATATCCAAAATTTAAGGTTTTAAGGATACAGCTTTAAAATTTTCAAAATTCTAACGTCTCAAAATTTCAAGATCGCGAGTACGTCCGTGATAGATATTTCAAGAGTAATGATCTAAAATCCTCAACATTCAAGGGCAGAGATTAAAAACTTTCAAAATTTTGAATTCAACGTCCGAACATTCAAAGTCAAGATTCAAGATTTGAGGTTTCATGATAATTTAAGATTTGAGTTTTCAAGATAACAGATTCCAGATATTATGCTTTACAAGATTTCAAAATTTGAAGATTCGTTCGTTGTAAGATTCAAGATCTAAGCTTTTCGATCCAAAACTAGATATTCATGATCAATGGTTTGATCCTATCTAAAATAAGGATCGATCTTTTCAAGATTTATGTTTCGTACTTTTAGAAAGATCCATATTCAAGTTCCAAATTTCATGATATAAGTTTCTACATCAAAATTCGAAATCCGATGCAAAATTCGAGAGTTTCAAATTTATGTTCACGTTCCAAACATTTAAAAATTCATGATTCGTGAATCTTACTTTTATAATTTCAAGATTCGACCCTTGTAATTAAAGAGTCAAAATTTACACGATTCAATTTCAAGTTTCAAAATTCAAATATAAGCAGATATTCAAACATTCCAAGGTTTCAGATTTAGTCTTCTGAAAATTATAGATTCAAGGTATGTTTCTGTATTATCTACCAGTGCTTTCGTGATGAACGTCCAAAATACATGGTTGAAAATACAAGATTAGGACCTTTAAGGATTTGAAATTCCAGATTCAAATTTTCAAAAAACTGCAAGTAAAAACTCCAAAAAACCCGCAATACGTAGTTCTACAAATTCAAAGTTCAAAATTTTTAAGATTTAAGATTCGAATATAAAATCCCAAAACCATTGTTCACGTTCTGAACATTTCATTATTCAAGATCCATGAGTTTAACTTTGGTAATTTCCATATTCGATATTTGCAGATTTAAGATTCGAACTTCACAGAATTCAATTTAAGGTTTAAGGATTCAAAACTACGTATTCGGAGTTCAAAAATTTCAAGATTGAAGATTCAGACTTTTCAAAAATCCAGATTCGAAATGCAGACTTTTTTTGACGTCTATATTAGAGCTTTTATAATGAATATCCCCATATTTGGGGCTCAAAATTAGAGAGCGGTGCTTTATCGAAATTAAGATTTCTGGTTCAAAATATCAATAATCAAATAAGACCAAACTTCTCAAAATTCATGGTTTGAAATTCTGAAGATTCAAACTTTAAAAATCAAAGTCAAAATTTCGAACCTTTAAGATTTGAACTTTTCACTATCAAGATTTGAACATTGCAATATTCAAAAAATAAATTTCGAGTCTTGCAAGGTTCGCGCTATCATAATTCAAAATTCGAACATTTGACGGCTTAAGCTCCAAAATATTCAAGAATCAAGAAACATTTTTATGGTTCTTAACTTCAGCTATTCCTACTAAGTATCTATCCAAGGCTCAATATTTAAGGTTCCATCCTTTCAAAGTTCTAGTTTCGGACTTCTACGACGTTGGTTTCGTGATTCAAAATTTTCAACATTCGAAATTCTTTGGGAAGACTCAAAATTTTCTACATTTTGGATTCAAATTTTTAGTTTTCAAAAATCTAAATTTGGCCTTTTAATGTTAAATATCCAAAATTTAAGGTTTTAAGGATACAGCTTTAAAATTTTCAAAATTCTAACGTCTCAAAATTTCAGGATCGTGAGTACGTCCGTGATAGATATTTCAAGAGTAATGATCTAAAATCCTCAACATTCAAGGGCAGAGATTAAAAACTTTCAAAATTTTCAATTCAAAGTCCGAACATTCAAGGTCAAGATTCAAGATTTGAGGTTTCATGATAATTTAAGATTTGAGTTTTCAAGATAACAGATTCCGAATATTATGTTTTACAAGATTTCAAAATTTTGAAGATTCGTTCGTTGTAAGATTCAAGATCTAAGCTTTTCGATCCAAAACTAAATATTCATGATCAATGGTTTGATCCCATCTAAAATAAGGATTGATCTTTTCAAGATTTATGTTTCATACTTTTAGAAAGATCCGTATTCAAGTTCCAAATTTCATAATATAAGTTTCTACATCAAAATTTGAAATTCGATGCAAAATTCGAGAGTTTCAAATTTATGTTCACGTTCCAAACATTTCAAAATTCATGATTCGTGAATTTTACTTTTATAATTTCAAGATTCGAACCTTGCAATTAAAGAGTCAAAATTTACAGGATTTAATTTCAAGATTCAAAATTCAAATATAAGCAGATATTCAAACATTTCAAGGTTTCAGATTCAGTCTTCTGAAAATTATAGATTCAAGGTATGTTTCTGTATTATTTACTAGCGCTTTCGTGATGAACGTCCAAAATACATGGTTGAAAATACAAGAATAGGACCTTTAAGGATTTAAAATTCCAGATTCAAAATTTCAAAAAACCGCATGTAAAAACTCCAAAAAACCCGCAATACATAGTTCTACAAATTCAAAGTTCAAAATTTTTAAGATTTAAGATTCGAATATAAAATCCCAAAACCATTGTTCACGTTCTGAACATTTCATAATTCAAGATCCATGAGTTTAACTTTGGTAATTTCCATATTCGATATTTGCAGATTTAAGATTCGAACTTCACAGAATTCAATTTAAGGTTTAAGGATTCAAAACTACGTATTCGGAGTTCATAAATTTCAAGATTGAAGATTCAGACTTTTCAAAAATCCAGATTCGAAATGCAGACTTTTTTCGACGTCTATATTAGAGCTTTTATGATGAATATCCCCATATTTGGGGCTCAAAATTAGAGAGCGGTGCTTTATCGGAATTAAAATTTCTGGTTCAAATATCAATAATCAAATATGACCAAACTTCTCAAAATTCATGGTTTGAAATTCTGAAGATTCAAACTTTAAAAATCAAAGTCCAAAGTTTCGAACCTTTAAGATTTGAACTTTTCACTATCAAGATTTGAACATTGCAATATTCAAAAAATAAATTTCGAGTCTTGCAAGGTTCGCGCTTTCATAATTCAAAATTCGAACATTTGACGGCTTAAGCTCCAAAATATTCAAGAATCAAGAAACATTTTTAAGATTCCTAACTTCAGCTATTCCTATTAAGTATCAATCCAAGGCTCAATATTTAAGGTTCCATCCTTTCAAAGTTCTAGTTTCGGACTTCTACGATGTTGGTTTCCTGATTCATATTTTCTACATTCGAAATTCTTTAGGAAGACTCAAATTTTTCTACATTTTGGATTCAAATTTTTAGTTTTCAGAAATCTAAATTTGGTCTTTTAATGTTAAATATCCAAAATTTAAGATTTTAAGGATACAGCTTTAAAAATTTCAAAATTCTAACGTCTCAAAATTTCAAGATCGCGAGTACGTCCGTGATTGATATTTCAAGAGTAATGATCTAAAATCCTCAACATTCAAGGGCAGAGATTAAACACTTTCAAAATTTTCAATTCAACGTCCGAACATTCAAGGTCAAGATTCAAGATTTGAGATTTCATGATAATTTAAGATTTGAGTTTTCAAGATAACAGATTCCAGATATTATGCTTTACAAGATTTCAAAATTTTGAAGATTCGTTCGTTGTAAGATTCAAGATCTAAGCTTTTCGATCCAAAACTAGATATTCATGATCAATGGTTTGATCCCATCTAAAAGAAGGATCGATCTTTTCAAGATTTATGTTTCGTACTTTTAGAAAGATCCGTATTCAAGTTCCAAATTTCATGATATAAGTTTCTACATCAAAATTCGAAATCCGATGCAAAATTCGAGAGTTTCAAATTTATGTTCACGTTCCAAACATTTCAAAATTCATGATTCGTGAATCTTACTTTTATAATTTCAAGATTCGAACCTTGCAATTAAAGAGTCAAAATTTACAGGATTTAATTTCAAGATTCAAAATTCAAATATAAGCAGATATTCAAACATTTCAAGGTTTCAGATTCAGTCTTCTGAAAATTATAGATTCAAGGTATGTTTCTGTATTATTTACTAGCGCTTTCGTGATGAACGTCCAAAATACATGGTTGAAAATACAAGATTAGGACCTTTAAGGATTTAAAATTCCAGATTCAAAATTTCAAAAAAACGCAAGTAAAAACTCCAAAAAATCCGCGATAAGTGGTTCTACAAATTCAAAGTTCAAAATTTTTTAGATTTAAGATTCGAATATAAATTCCCAAAACCATTGTTCACGTTCTGAACATTTCATTATTCAAGATCCTTGAGTTTAACTTTGGTAATTTCCATATTCGATATTTGCAGATTTAAGATTCGAACTTCACAAAATTCAATTTAAGGTTTAAGGATTCAAAACTACGTATTCGGAGTTCAAAAATTTCGAGATTGAAGATTCAGACTTTTCAAAAATCCAGATTCGAAATGCAGACTTTTTTCGACGTTTATATTAGAGCTTTTATGATGAATATCCCCATATTTGGGGCTCAAAATTGGAGAGCGGTGCTTTATCGGAATTAAGATTTCTGGTTCAAAATATCAATAGTCAAATAAGACCAAACTTCTCAAAATTCATGGTTTGAAATTCTGAAGATTCAAACTTTAAAAATCAAAGTCCAAAATTTCGAACCTTTAAGATTTGAACTTTTCACTATCAAGATTTGAACATTGCAATATTCAAAAAATAAATTTCGAGTCTTGCAAGGTTCGCGCTATCATAATTCACAATTCGAACATTTGACGGCTTAAGCTCCAAAATATTCAAGAATCAAGAAATATTTTTAGGATGCCTAACTTCAGCTATTCCTGTTAAGTATCTATCCAAGGCTCAATATTTAAGGTTCCATCCTTTCAAAGTTCTAGTTTCAGACTTCTACGACGTTGGTTTCCTGATTCAAAATTTTCAACATTCGAAATTCTTTGGGAAGACTCAAATTTTTCAACATTTTGGATTCAAATTTTTAGTTTTCAAAAATCTAAATTTGGTCTTTTAATGTTAAATATCCAAAATTTATGGTTTTAAGGATACAGCTTTAAAATTTTCAAAATTCTAACGTCTCAAAATTTCAAGATCGCGAGTACGTCCCTGATAGATATTTCAAGAGTAATGATCTAAAATCCTCAACATTCAAGGGCAGAGATTAAAAACTTTCAAAATTTTCAATTCAACATCCGAACATTCAAGGTCAAGATTCAAGATTTGAGGTTTCATGATAATTTAAGATTTGAGTTTTCAAGATAACAGATTCCGGATATTATGCTTTACAAGATTTCAAAATTTTGAAGATTCGTTCGTTGTAAGATTCAAGATCTAAGCTTTTTGATCCAAAACTAGATATTCATGATCAATGGTTTGATCCCATCTAAAATAAGGATCGATCTTTTCAAGATTTATGTTTCGTACTTTTAGAAAGATCCATATTCAAGTTCCAAATTTCATGATATAAATTTCTACATCAAAATTCGAAATCTGATGCAAAATTCGAGAGTTTCAATTTTATGTTCACGTTCCAAACATTTCAAAATTCATGATTTGTGAATCTTACTTTTATAATTTCAAGATTCGACCCTTGCAATTAAAGAGTCAAAATTTACAGGATTCAATTTCAAGATTCAAAATTCAAATATAAGCAGATATTCAAACATTTCAAGGTTTCAGATTCAGCCTTCTGAAAATTATAGATTCAAGGTATATTTCTGTTTATTTACTAGCGCTTTCGTGATGAACGTCCAAAATACATGGTGGAAAATACAAGATTAGGACCTTTAAGGATTTAAAATTCCAGATTCAAAATTTCAAAAAAACGCAAGTAAACACTCCAAAAAATCCGCGATACGTAGTTTTCAAAATTCAAATTTCAAAATTTTTAAGATTTAAGATTCGAATATAAAATCCTAAAACCATTGTTCACGTTCTGAACATTTCATTATTCAAGATACATGAGTTTAACTTTGGTAATTTCCATATTCGATATTTGCAGATTTAAGATTCGAATTTCACAGAATTCAATTTAAGGTATAAAGATTCAAAATTCGTATTCGGAGTTCAAAAATTTCAAGATTGAAGATTCGGACTTTTCAAAAATCTAGATTCGAAATGTATACTTTTTTCGACGTATATATTAGAGCTTTATGATGAATATCCCCATATTTGAGGCTCAAAATTAAAGAGCGGAGCTTTATCGGAATTAAGATTTCTGGTTCAAAACATCAATAATCAAATAAGACCAAACTTTTCAAAATTCATGGTTTGAAATTCTGAAGATTCAAGCATTAAAAATCAAAGTCCAAAATTTCGAACCTTTAAGATTTGAACTTTTCACTATCAAGATTTGAACATTGCAATATTCAAAAAATAAATTTCGAGTCTTGCAAGGTTTGTGCTTTCATAATTCAAAATTCGAACATTTGACGGCTTAAGCTCCAAAATATTCAAGAATCAAGAAACATTTTTAAGATTCCTAACTTCAGCTATTCCTATTAAGTATCTATCCAAGGCTCAATATTTAAGTTTCCATCCTTTCAAAGTTCTAGTTTCGGACTTCTATGACGTTGGTTTCCTGATTCAAATTTTCAACATTCGAAATTCTTTGGGAAGACTCAAAATTTTCTAAATTTTGGATCCAAATTTTTAGTTTTCAAAAATCTAAATTTGGTCTTTTCATGTTAAATATCCGAAATTTAAGGTTTTAAGGATCCAGCTTTAAAATTTTCAAAATTCTAACGTCTTAAAATTTCAAGATCGCGAGTACGTCCGTGATAGATATTTCAAGAGTAATGATCTAAAATTCTCAACAATCAAGGGCAGAGATTAAAAACTTTCAAAATTTTCAATTCAAGGTCAATATTCAAGATTTGAGGTTTCAGGATAATTTAAGATTTGAGTTTTCAAGGTAACAGGTTCCGGATATTATGTTTTACAAGGTTTCTAAATTTTGAAGATTCATTCGTTGTAAGATTCAAGATCTAAGCTTTTTGATCCAAAACTAGATGTTCATGATCAATGGTTTGATCCTATATAAAATAAGGATCGATGTTTTCAAGATTTATGTTTCGCACTTTTAGAAAGATCCGTATTCAAGTTTCAAATTTCATGATATAATTTTCTACATCCAAATTCGAAATCCGATGCAAAATTCGAGAGTGTCAAATTTATGTTCACCTTCCAAACATTTCAAAATTCATGATTCGTGAATCTTACTTTTATATTTTCAAGATTCGACCCTTGCAATTAAAGAGTCAAAATTTACAGGATTCAATTTCAAGATTCAAAATTCAAATATAAGCAGATATTCAAACATTTCAAGGTTTCAGATTCAGTCTTCTGAAAATTATAGATTAAAGGTATATTTCTGTATTATTTACTAGCGCTTCCAAAATACAAGATTAGGACCTTTAAGGATCTAAAATTCCACATTCAAAATTTTAAAAAACCGCAAGTAAAAACTCCAAAAAAACCCGCGATACGTAGTTTTAAAAATTCAAAGTTCAAAATTTTTAGGATTTAAGATTCGAATATAAAATCCCAAAACCATTGTTCGCGTTATAAACATTTCATTATTCCAGATTCATGAGTTTAACTTTGGTAATTTTCATATTCGATATTTGTTGATTTAAGATTCGAACCTCACAGAATTCAATTTTTGGTTTAAAGATTCAAAACTAAGTATTCGGAGTTCATAAATTTCAAGATTGAAGATTCAGACTTTTCAAAAATGCGGATTCAAAATACAGACTTTTTCGACGTCTATATTAGAGCTTTTATGATGAATATCCCCATATTTGGGGTTCAAAATTAGAGAGCGGAGCTTTATCGGAATTAAGATTTCTGGTTCAAAATATCAAATAAGACCAAACTTTTCAAAATTCATGGTTTGAAATTCTGAAGATTCAAACTTTAAAAATCAGAATACAAAATTTCGAACATTTAAGATTTGAACTTTCCACTATGGAGATTTGAACATTGCAATATTCAAAAAATAAATTTCGAGTCTTACAAGGTTCGCGCTTTCATAATTCAAAATTCCAACATTTGACGGCTTAAGCTCCAAAATATTCAAGAATCAAGAAACATTTTTAGGATTCCTAACTTCAGCTATTCCTAGTAAGTAGCCAAGGCTCAAGATTTAAGGTTCCATCCTTTCAAAGTTCTAGTTTCGGACTTCTACGACGCTGGTTTCCTGATTCAAAATTTTCAACATTCGAAATTCTTTGGGAAGACTCAAAATTTTCTACATTTTGGATTCAAATTTTTTAGTTTTCAAAAATCTAAATTTGGTCTTTTCATGTTAAATATCCAAGATTTAAGGTTTAAAGGATCCAGCTTTAAAAATTCCAAAGTTCTAACGTCTCAAATTTGAAGCTCGCGAGTACGTCCGTGATAGATATTTCAAGAGTAATGATTTAAAATTCTCAACATTCAAGTGCAGAGAGTAAAATCTTTCAAGATTTTTCAATTCAACGTCCGAACATTCAAGGTCAAGATTCAAGGTTTGAGGTTTCAGGAAAATTTAAGATTTGACTTTTCAAGATAACAGACTCCGGATATTATGCTTTACAAGATTTCTAAATTTTCAAGATTCGTTCGCTGTAAGATTCAAGATCCAAGCTTTTCGATCCAAAACTAGATATTCATGATCAATGGTTTGATCCTATCTAAAATAAGGATCGATCTTTTCAAGATTTATGTTTTGTACTTTTAGAAAGATCCGTATTCATGTTTCAAATTTCATGATACAAATTTCTTCATCAAAATTCGAAATCCGAGGCAGAATTCGAGAGTTTTCAAATTTATGTTCTCGTTCCAAACATTTTAAAATTCATGATCCGTGAATCTTACTTTTATAATTTCAAGATTCGACCGTTGCAAATTAAAGATCAAAATTTCCAGCATTCAATTTCAAGATTCAAGATTCAAAATTCAAATATATGCAGATATTCAAACATTTAAAGATTTCAGATTCATACTTCTCGAATTATACATTCAAGATATATTTCTGCATTATTTACTAGCACTTTCGTGATGAACGTCCAAAATACATGGTTGAAAATACAAGATTAGGACCTTTAAGGATTTAAAATTCCAGATTCAAAATTTCAAAAAACCGCAAGTAAAAACTCCAAAAAACCCGCGATTCGTAATTCTAAAAATCCAAAGTTCAAAATTTTTAAGATTTAAGATTCGAATATAAAATCCTAAAACCATTGTTCAAAATTTCCATATTCGATATTTGCAGATTGAATATTCGAACTTCACATAATTCAATTTAAGGTTTAAAGATTCAAAACTACGTATTCGGAGTTCAAAATTTTCAAGGTTGAAGATTCAGACTTTTCAAAAATTCAGATTCGAAATACAGACTTTTTGCGACGTCTATATTAGAGCTTTTATGATTAATATCCCCATATTTGGGGCTCAAAATTTGTGGGCGGAGCTTTATCGAAATTAAGATTTCTAGTTCAAAATATCAATAATCAAATAAGACCAAACTTTTCAAAATTCATGGTTTGAAATTCGAAAGATTCAAACTTTAAAAATCAAAGTCCAAAATTTCGAACCTTTAAGATTTGAACTTTTCACTATCAAGATTTGAACATTGCAATATTCAAAAAATAAATTTCGAGTCTTACAAGGTTCGCGCATTCATAATTCAAAATTCGAATATTTGACGGCTAAAGCTTCAAAATATTCAAGAATCAAGAAACATTTTTAGGATTCCTAACTTCAGCTATTCCTAATACGTATCCAAGGCTCAAGATTTAAGGTTCCATACTTTCAAAGTTCTAGTTTCGGACTACTGCGATGTTGGTTTCCTGATTCAAAGTTTTCAACATTCGAAATTCTTTGGGAAGACACAAAATTTTCTACATTCTGGATTCAAATTTTTGGTTTTCAAAAATCTAAATTTGGTCTTTTCATGTTAAATATCCAAGATTCAAGGTTTTAAGGATCCAGCTTTAAAAATTTCAAAATTCTAACTTCTCAAAATTTCAAGCTCGTGAGTATGTCCGTGATAGATATTTCAGGTGTAATGATTTAAAATTCTCAACATTCAAGGGTAGAGAGTATAAACTTTCAAGATTCTCAATTCAACGTCCGAACATTCAAGGTCAAGATCCATGATTTGAGGTTCCAGGATAATTTAAGATTTGAGTTTTCAAGATAACAGATTACGGATATTTTTCTTTACAAGATTTCTAAATTTTCAAGATTCGTTCATTGTAAGATTCAAGATCTAAACTTTTCGATCCAAAACTAGATATTCATGATCAATGGTTTGATCCTATCTAAATTAAGGATCGATCTTTTCTAGATTTATGTTTCGTACTTTTAGAAAGATCCGAATACAAGTTCCCAATTTCATGATATAAGTTTCTACATCAAAATTCGAAATCCGATGCAAAATTCGAGGGTTATCAAATTTACGTCCACGTTCCAAACATTTCAAAATTCATGATTCGTGAATCTTACTTTTATAATTTCAAGATTCGACCCTTGCAAATTAAAGAGTCAAAATTTATAGGATTCAATTTCAAGATTTAAAATTCAAATATAAGCAGATATTCAAAAATTTCAAGATTTCAGATTCAGTCTTTTGAAAATTATAAATTCAAGGTATATTTCTGTATTATTTACTAACGCTTCCAAAATACATGGCTCAAAATACAAGATTAGGACCTTTAAGGATTTAAAATTCCAGATTCAAAATTTCAAAAAAATGCAAGTAAAAACTCCAAAAAACCCGCGATACGTAGTTCTAAAAATCCAAAGTTCAAAATTTTTAAGATTTAAGATTCGAATATAAAATCCCAAAACCATTGTTCGAGTTCTGAACATTTCATTATTCAAGATTCATGAGTTTAACTTTGGTAATTTTCATATTCGATATTTGCTGATTTAAGATTCGAACTTCACAGCATTCAATTTAAGGTTTAAAGATTCAAAACTACGTATTCGGAGTTCAAAAATTTCGAGATTGAAGATTCAGACTTTTCAAAAATCCAGATTCGAAATACATAATTTTTCGACGTCTATATTAGAGCTTTTATGATGAATATCCCCATATTTGGGGTTCAAAATTAGAGAACGGAGCTTTATCGGAATTAAGATTTCTGGTTCAAAATATCAAATAAGACCAAACTTTTCAAAATTCATGGTTTGAAATTCTGAAGATTCAAACTTTAAAAATCAGAATCCAAAATTTCGAACATTTAAGATTTGAACATTCCACTATAATGATTTGAACATTGCAATATTCAAAAAATAAATTTCGAGTCTTACAAGGTTCGCGCTTTCATAATTTAAAATTCGAACATTTGACGGCTTAAGCACCAAAATATTCAAGAATCAAGAAACATTTTTAGGATTCCTAATTTCAGCTATTTCTAATAAGTGTCCAAGGCTCAAGATTTAAGGTTCCATCCTTTCAAAGTTCTAGTTTCGGACTTCTACGACGCTGGTTTCCTGATTCAAAATTTTTAACATTCGAAATTCTTTGGGAAGACTCAAAATTTTCTACATTTAGGATTCAAATTTTTTAGTTTTCAAAAATCTAAATTTGGTCTTTTCATGTTAAATATCCAAGATTTAAGGTTTTAAGGATCCAGCTTTAAAAATTCCAAAGTTCTAACGTCTCAAATTTCAAGCTCGCGAGTACGTCCGTGATAGATATTTCAAGAGTATTGATTTGAAATTCTCAACATTCAAGGGCAGAGAGTAAAAACTTTCAAGATTTTTCAATTCAACGTCCGAACATTCAAGGTCAAGATTCAAGATTTGAGGTTTCAGGAAAATTTAAGATTTGAGTTTTCAAGATAACAGATTCCGGATATTATGCTTTACAAGATTTCTAAATTTTCAAGATTCGTTCGCTGTTGTATGATTCAAGATCTAAGCTTTTCGATCCAAAACTAGATATTCATGATCAATGGTTTGATCATATCTAAAATAAGGATCGATCTTTTCAAGATTTACGTTTCGTACTTTTAGAAAGAGCCGTATTCAAGTTCCAAATTTCATGATATAAGTTTCTACATCAAAATTCGAAAACCGATGCAAAATTTGAGAGTTTTCAAATTTATGTTCATGTTCCAAACATTTCAAAATTCATGATTTGTGAATCTTACTTTTATAATTTCAAGATTCGACCCTTGCGAATAAAAGAGTCAAAATTTACAGGATTCAATTTCATGGTACTAACAATGCAGGCACAGCACATGGACTCAAACTTTCCTGAATACGACCTTGTTCAAGTAATTCTTCCACCTGCCTTCGTAACTCCTCATGTTCCTTTGGACTCATTCAGTAATGTGGTCGATGTGGTAACACTGCTCCTGGAACAAGATCAATCTGATGTTGAATGTCTCTAAGTGGCGGTAACTCCTTAGGCAATTCCTCTGGAAAGACATCTTCAAATTCTTTCAAAATTGGCTTTGCTGCTTCTGGTATTTCAACTTCTTCACTACTCTCTTTCCCAATCAACAGAAATACTTCAGTCTCTTCCTCAACTTCCTTGACAAACTCCTTCAAAGTCAACAGAGTTTTCAATTCCTCAATCTCTTCTAGCTTGCTCTCCTTCTGCTGTTGCTTCTTAGGAACCAAAGTGATTTTAGTACCTTCGAACATGAAACTGTAACTATTGGCACGACCATCATGTTGAACTGATCTATCAAACTGCCACGGTCTGCCCAACAACAGATGGCACACATCCATGTCTACAACATCACACCAAATTTCATCTTTGTACTTCTTCCCAATAGAAAAATTAACACAAGCTCTTCGACACACTTTCACTTCACCACCCTTCCTTAACCATGCTAACTTGTACGGTTTAGGATGCTTCTCAGTTTTCAAGTTCAACTTCCTTACTGCTTCTGTAGAAATAATATTATCACAACTCCCAGCATCAATAACGAACTTGCAAACTTTTCCCAGAATAGTGCATGTCGACTGAAAAATATTGCTTCTCAACCAACTACAATCCTCCTCTTGCTTAGGTGTCAAACAACTTCTCCTCATCATAAGATTACAACCTTCATCACCCGACACTTCTTCTTCCTCCTCAACATAAGGTTCATTTGAATACTCTGCCTCCTCACCATCATCTGCTTCAACCTCTGCAACCATGGTTCTCTTCTTCGGCCTCGGACATTCGTTGCTTTTGTGACCCAACTCCTGACAATTATAACATTTGAAAATACTATTCGCCTTCGCCTTCTCAGCCTCCTTCACCACTGGCTTTGTAACAGGTTTAGGAACACTAGAACTTCCACCGGCACCTTTCACTGGATTATTAGAATTAGTAAACACACCACCTCCACGCCTTCCTTGTTTCTCCCAAGCTAACGCTTTCTGATGTGCCTCTGCAACGGATCTAGGATCGAACATATTAACCATATCCTGGATCTGCATTCTCAAACCCCCAATGAATCTAGCAGTTAGCTGTTCTTCTGTCTCCATAATATCATTCCTGGCAATGAGTTGGTAAAATTCATCAGCATAATCACTAACAGACTTCGTCCCTTGCCTCAGATTCTGCAACCTTTGGTACATAAGTGATTGGTAGTTGTAAGGTAAGAAAGTAGATCTCATCAACTTCTTCATCTTATCCAAAGATTCTATCTTTGACTTTCCCATTCTCTCCCTAGTAAGTTTAGTTTGTTGCCACCACGCCAAAGCTCTCCCCCTCAACCTAGTAGCAACCAACTTCACCCTTCGATTCTCCGGGACCTCCTTGAAATCAAAGATTTCCTCCACATTAGACAACCAATCTAAGAACTCTTCAGCAACCATCCCGCCTTTAAACTCCGGAATTTCCATCTTCATACCCGATTCCCATCGTCGATCATCTTCAATATCACGGTAAGAATTCCGAATTTGGTCTCGATCTCGATAATGTATACTAGCTCTATCACCCTCTTCAGCAAAATCAAAGGTACGTTTATATCGATTTCGACCATTATCATCCCTTCGTTCATACATGCTTCTTTGACTATGTCTCTCTTCTTCTCTATATGCTTCGTGGTCAAATTCTCGTTGACTTCTTCTTTCTTCATGTACATAGTCATGATGATCTCTTCGTGATGAAATTGATGTTTCTCTTCGATCTCTACAAGAGTGTGGCGATACCCTCCTCGCTTCCGTAACCGATGGCGAAACTCGGTTTCCTCCATGGTTCGAGTTTGGTGATCTCCTCCTTTGATTCAAATCATTCATCAATCTCTCCAATTTACCAATGCCTTCATCAAATTTCTCATTAATACGTTGTTCCATAAGCTCGGCTTCTTCTCTACGATACAAAGCTTCAACGTTTTGATGACGATTAGCTCTCCTTGGTGGCATGATTGAAAAAATTCACAAGACTTCAAAAATTCAACACAAGACTTCAAGCTTCAACAAAATAACAAGTTATGGCTCAACACTAACTCGGCAATGAGTTAACAATTCAAGTAAGGTCGGCTCCCACTTGTCTCGGCCTTGACACTTCACGGTTTGGCTTCACTCTTACTCCAAAACCCTCCAAAAATTGGCGCGCAAACACCAATTCAAAATCCAAACAAAGTCCAACTCCTCGATCCAAAATGAAATGGATCAAACACTCCAAACTTGATGCAACTTCAATATGAACACGATGAACTCCTTCAAACTTCAAAAACTTCAAAAACTTGGCTCCAAGAATCAACTTAGCTATGATTGGCTAAGTATGGCTCTGATACCAATAATGACGCAGCGGATTAATCAAACAAAACTTTAATCGATGAAATGTAGCAATCGGTGAGTTGAAGATACCAAAATGCCCAAGTTCGTTGATCCAAAGATACCGAACTCTAGCTATCTCAAACACGTTGATAGCGCACTATACCGTGTTCAAAGATCTACGATTCTTCGCACGTTGATCTAGCGCACTAGATTCCGTGAATCGGCTTCTTCGATCGTTGAATCGAGCGCACTCGATTAACCGAAAGAGGAGATAGGAGATTACACTCAACTACCAATTGGTATGAAAGCACAAAGCTAACAAAAGAGAAATTTTATTCAAAATCAACCTTCCAAAAATTTACAACACACACGCTATTTATAGGCGTTACAACTCGACACAACATTCGTCACCCAACTCCTAGATCGGCACCGACTCAACATACATGACTCATTTCGACCGACTCATCATCCTTAGGTCGGCACCGACTCAACCTGTAGCAACACAAGCTCTTTACAACACACGCCGACTCAACTTATTACATCACTTCATACCTTCAAGACCGACTTACGACTTAATTATATACAAGACCATCGGCCGACTCACCTGAGTACAACAGACCAAAATACAACCGACTCATCCACTGACCGACTCAAGCTTACTTGCTGCATATCCCTTCAACCGACTTAACACTTGACGACTCATCCAGGTCGTAGGCCTTCCACCGACTCAAGCCTCCATCAGTTGAACCCTTCTCCCTCTTGATGCTAACTCGGGCACGACTTATGGATAAGTTGTTGAGTCGTGTACGACTCATCAAGTACGAACACCCCACGATCACCTTGAGTCGTACTCTTGTTTTCTTAACTCGTATGCGACTCAAGTATCTGTTATCTCGTGCCTCCTCTTCTCTCGTCCAATTAGGTCGGAAACATTCCATACTCTTGAGTCGTAGACGATTCAAGTCCGATGCCTTATCTCCCCCTTTGTTAAGTCGTAGCTCGTTCCTCCAAGCTTCGTTAGGTCGGTAACGACTCATGCTTCTATTAACCTGTGAACGACTCATTAAACACGTATGACTTAAGCCGTTAAGAGATGCATCCCTCTCATATATCTCCTTCAATTGTCTCGTGTACGACTTACGAGTTAAATCTGAAGCTCCTTGACTCGTGCACGACTTAATATGGTCTAACTTCTGAATTCCCATAGGCCTTGCTGCATCATATTCCCAATAAGTATCCAAGGCTCAAGACTTAAGGTTCAATTCTTTCAAAGTTCTAGTTTTGGACTTCTACCATGTTGGTTTCGTGATTCAAAATTTTCAATATACGAAATTCTTTGGGTAGACTCAAAATTTTCTATTTTTTGGATTCAAACTTTCCACGAATCAAGATTCAAATTTTAGTTTTCAAAAATCTAAATTTTGTCTTTTCGTGTTAAATATCCAAGATTTAAGGTTTAAGGATCCAGCTTTAAAAATTTCAATATTTTAGCGTCTCAAAATTTCAAGCTCGCGAGTACATCCGTGGTAGATATTTCATCAGTAATGGTTTAAAATTCTCAAATTCAAGGGCAGAGAGTAAAAACTTTCAAGATTTTCAATTCAATGTCCGAACATTCAAGGTCAAGATTCAAGATTTGAGGTCTCGATATAATCGTTTTCAAGATAACAGATACCGGATATTATGCTATACAAGTTTTCTAAATTTTCAAGATTCGTTCGTTGTAAGATTCAAGATCTAAGCCTTTCGATCCAAAACTAGATATTCATGATCAATGGTTTGATCCTATCAAAAATATGGATCGATCTATTCAAGATTTATGTTTTGTTCTTTTAGAAAGATCCGTATTCAAGTTCCAAATTACATGATATAAGTTTCTACATCAAAATTCAAAATCTGATACAAAATTCGAGAGTTTTCAAATTTCTGTTCACGTTCCAAACATTTCAAAATTCATGACTCGTAAATCTTACTTTGATAATTTCAAGATTCGACCCTTGCAAATTAAAGAGTCAAAATTTGCAGGATTCAATTTCAAGATTCAAAATTCAAATATAAGCAAATATTCAAACATTTCAAGATTTCAGATTCAATCTTTTGAAGATTATGGATTCAAGGTATATTTCTGTATTATTTACTAGCGCTTTCGTGATGAACATCCAATATACATGGTTCAAAATACAAGATGAGGAACTTTAAGGATTTAAAATTCCAGATTCAAAATTTCAAAAAACCGCAAGTAAAAACTCCAAAAAACTCGCGATAAGAAGTTCTAAAAATTCAAAGTTCAAAATTTTTAAGATTTAAGATTCGAATATAAAATCCCAAAATCATTGTTCACATTTTGAACATTTCATTATTCAAGATTCATGAGTTTAATTTTGGTAATTTCCATATTCGATATTTGCAGATTTCAGATACGAACTTCAGAGAATTCAATTTAAGGTTCAAAGATTCAAAACTATGTATTCGGGGTTCAAAATTTCAAGATTGAAAATTCAGAATTTTCAGAAATCCAGATTCGAAATACAGACTTTTTTCGACGTCTATATTAGAGCTTTTATGATGAATATCCCCATATTTGGGGCTCAAAATTAGAGAACAGAGCTTTATCGGTATTAAGATTTCTGATTCAAAATATAAATAATCAAATAAGACCAAACTTTTCAAAATTCGTGGTTTGAAATTCTGAAGATTCAAACTTTTAAAATTCAGAATCCAAAATTTCGAACATTTAATATTTGAACTTTCACTATCAAGATTTGAACATTGCAAAATTCAAATAATAAATTTCGAGCCTTATAAGGTTCGCGCTTTCATAATTCAAAATTCAAACATTTGACGGCTTAAGCTCCAAAATATTCAAGAATCAAAAACATTTTTAGGATTCCGAACTTCAGCTATTCCCAATAAGTATCCATGGCTCAAGACTTAAGGTTCCATTATTTCAAAGTTCTAGTTTTGGACTTCTACGAAGTTGGTTACGTGATTCAAAATTTTCAACATTCGAAATTGTTTGGGAAGACTCCAAATTTTCTACATTTTGGATTCAAACTTTCCACGAATCAAGATTCAAATTTTAGTTTTCAAAAAATCTAAATTTTGGCTTTTCATGTTAAATATCCAAGATTTAAGGTTTAAGGATCCGGCTTTAAAATTTTCAAAATTCGAAAGTCTCAAAATTTCAAACTTGCGAGTACGTCCGTGATGGATAATCTTAGATTTAAAATTCTCAACATTCAAGGGCAGAAAGTAAAAACTTTCAAGATTTTCAATTCAACGCCCGAACATTCAAGGTAAAGATTCAAGATTTGAGGTTTCAAGATAATCTTAGATTTGAGTTTTCAAGATAACAGATGCTGGATATTATGCTATACAAGTTTTCTAAATTTTCATGATTCGTTCAGTGTAAGATTCAAGATCTAAGCTTTTCGATCCAAAACTAGATATTCATGATCAATGGTTTGATCATATCTAAAATAAGGATCGATCTTTTCAAGATTTACGTTTCGTACTTTTAGAAAGAGCCGTATTCAAGTTCCAAATTTCATGATATAAGTTTCTACATCAAAATTCGAAAACCGATGCAAAATTTGAGAGTTTTCAAATTTATGTTCATGTTCCAAACATTTCAAAATTCATGATTTGTGAATCTAACTTTGATAATTTCAAGATTCGACCCATGCAAACTAAAGAGTTAAAATTTGCAGGATTCAATTTCATGGTTCAAAATTAAAATATAAGCAGACATTCAAACATTTCAAGATTTCAGATTCAGTCTTCTGAAGATTATGGATTCATGGTATATTTCTGTATTATTTTCTAGCGCTTTCGTGATGAACGTCCAATATACATGGTTCAAAATACAAGATTCAAAATTCCAGATTCAAAATTTCAAAAAACCGCAAGTAAAACTCCAAAAAACTCGCGATACGAAGTTCTAAAAATTCATAGTTCAAAATGTTTAAGATTAAAGATTCGAATATAAAATCCCAAAACCATTGTTCAAGTTCTGAACATTTAATTATTCAAGATTCATGAGTTTAACTTTGGTAATTTCCGTATTCGATATTTGCAGATTTAAGATTCGAACTTCACAGAATTCAATTTAAGGTTTGATGATTTAAAGCTATGTATTCGGGGTTCAAAAATTTCAAGATTGAATGGTTGTTTTGTATTTATTGTGCATGTTGTTTGTTGAAATTGATGGTTGTTGTATTGATTTGTTGTTAGTGATGGAAACCACTTAAATATTTCATTTTATATAATGGCTAACCTTTTGGGCCATATAAGTGAAATGCAGGTTATGAAAGCAATTGCTACTGCATTTGATTTCATAATTAAGCGTATTTGCCCGACAAATCGGTACGGTTTCGGATTACGATTTATAGCGCTATTATATTATTTTTCCGAGTTGAGATATATATTATTTTGAAAAATATATGATATATATTGTTATATCTAATATTATATGTTCTCCCGAGCCTCTCCGTGTAAAGGAGACTCTGCCAAAATTTTCCGAAAATTTTGGACTTAGAAAATTTGAAAATGCTTTACAAACTTTAATAATTTAAGTAAAAAAAAGATTTAAATGGGTATGAATTGGTATATTTTATTTTGTAAACTTATTTGTTTTTAATATTTTAAGTAAGATTTATTGATTTCTTATTTCTTCTTTTCCCTTCATTTTCCTTTTCGGGGACGAAAAGTTTTGAGTGGGGGAGAGTGTAACGACCTATAAATTTTCGATGTTTTAATTTTGTTATTTTAATAATATTTTATGAGTTAATATTGAAAAAAATAAAATTTTGCAATTTTATAATGGGATAATAACTAAATTTAAACTGAGACAATGTTAATACAAGTTAAGTGTCAACAATCTAAATGAAACTCCAATTCATTGTATTTAAACATGTTATGCTTGGTTATAAAACTAAATATAAGTAACAAATGTAAACATTTAGTTGTTGTACAAAATAGATAGTTAATGGTAATTAAATAAGATCTGCATGGTGTAAGTAATTGTAATGTGTGTGGTATTAATGGTTATAGTGGGATATAGAAGGTAATAAATTAATGTTGTTTTGATAATAAATATTACTTAATGATTTTTAATTTCGTAACGGAAGAGTGAATGAGAATTTATGGAAAACATAAATTTATTTTTAAGTAAACAAGAGTATATATTGAACAAGTTTATGATAATTGGATAATGCGGTGTTAATGGAAATTAATTAGTGTTATATATGGAAATTATACCTGGGTGGGTGAGTTGTAGTACAAATGAAAGAAGCAAGTAGGTGATCATTTGTTTAGGTTATTCATTCATTAGTATGTTAAATAAAAAAAATTTGGAAATCAGATCTCAATTAAGGGAAATTAAGTTGTACGTTAATTTGAAATAAAATCTAATAAATATTACATTAATATGAGATGTAGTACAAATAGTTAGGGATTGTCAAATTTGGTCAAAAGGGATTTGACTTACGAAATTTTGTTAATTGAGTTTAAAACCTTAATTAATATGCGTAATTGACAAGATTCACATTTTTAAGTATAACCGTTGATACAAATCTAAGATGTATATAGAAATATTAATGTAATGAAATATAAAACAATGTTAACCATGTTAGTTGAGTGATACTTGATTGAATATTAAGTTGTAATCGAATAAAATCAAATTTATTGGAATTACTTTGCAATTAATTGGATTAATTGCAGTTGACATTTGAACACTCTATTTACTGGAATAATTGACACTAAATTGATATGTGAATTTGAACACTCTATTTACTGGAATAATTTGAACACTCTATTTACTGGAATAATTGACAATAAACCAACCATTTTTGACATTTAAATTTTGTTCGAAGCCTTGTAAATGGTTAAGAAATTTTAAAATGTCGAAATTAGAAATTTTAAGATTGAAATTTAAATTTGGATTTAATTAATTTAATTTTTTAATTTATTTAATTAATATGAAAATAGCCATTTTGGCCACTAACTCGGATTTCAACGAAACTAGTTTCATCGGATTCGTAACGGTGAATTATAATAGTGTTTCAAGTTTCGTAGCGATCGGACTTGTCGTTTGATCGTACGGACTCGAAACGCCTTAAAATTTATGCAATTGAAATCAATTTAAATCGATTTGAAAATATTATTTTTAGCATAACTTCTTTATACGATTGAATTTGGACTTCAAACCTTTTCCATTGCATTTAAAATATTTTAAAACACCTGTTTCGATATACGGGTTTAACCAATTTCGTTCCGGGGTCAGAACGGATCCTTAAGAGATGTGAATCTCGAGCATCTTTTAAGTTACTACACTCATATTTGTCTCTGTTGATTTAACTCACATAAGATCCTTTAGTTCTAACTCGAGTGTTTTGTCTTTTCAATTCGCTCGGGTCAGTCCGAGCGTTTCAGGATTTGAAGATTTAGCTCTGAAGGACGAAAACGAAGATTTGTATTACTATTATCTACTATATTATTCCACTACACCATTTAATTCCACTGCATTGATATTTATTGGTATGTGAACTCTGATATTTATTGTATAAAGAAAAATCAAATGTTTTGTAAACAGTTTAATGAACTGTATAATTATTATTATATTTTATCCTTCCGCTGTGAGATTCTGTTTAGTTTTTTTTCTTCTCTGTTTTTCTTATTTACCCCATAACGATCCGCCATTCCGTATGGTTTGAATTGGCACGTGTGTCGATTTAAAGTGTGCGGAAAGGCGGGACGTTACATGCTATGTATTCGGTGTTCAAAACTTTCAAGATTGAAGATTCAGCCTTTTCAAAAAATTTGATTCAAAATACAAACTTTTTCGACGTCTATATTAGAGCTTTAATGATGAATATCCCCATATTTGGGGATCAAAATAAGAGAGCAGAGCTTTATCGGAATTAAGATTTCTAATTCAAAATATCAATAATAAAATAAGGCCAAACTTTACAAAATTCGTGGTCTGAAATTCTGAAGATTTTTGAAATTCAGATTCAAAAATTTCGAACATTTAATATTTGAACTTTTCACTATCAAGATTTGAACATTGCAATATTCAAAAAATAAATTTCGAGTCCTACAAGTTTGCGCTTTCATAATTCAAAATTCAAACATTTGACGGCTTAAGCTCCAAAATTTTCAAGGTTCAAGAAACATTTTTAGGATACCAAACTTCAGCTATTCCTAATAAGTGTCGAAGGCTCAAGATTTAAGGTTCCATCCTTTCAAAGTTCTAGTTTTGGACTTCTACGATGCAGGTTTCGTGATTCAAACTTTTCAACATTCGAAATTCTTTGGGAAGACTCTAAATTTTCTACATTTTGGATTCAAACTTTCCATGAATCAAGATTCAAATTTTTAGTTTTCAAAAATCTAAATTTGGTCTTTTCATGTTTAAATATCCAAGATTTAAAGTTTAAGGATCCAGATTTAAAATTTTCAAAATTTTTACGTCTTAAAATTTCAAGTTCGCGAGTACGTCCATGATAGATATTTCAAGAGCAATGATATAAAATTCTCAACATTCAAGGGCAGAGAGTAAAAACTTTCAAGATTTTCAATTCAACGTCCGAACATTCAAGGTCAAGATTCAAGATTTGATGTTTCAAGATAATTTAAGATTTGAGTTTTCAAGATAACAGATTTCGAATATTATGCTTTACAAGATTTCTAAATTTTCAAGATTCATTCGTCGTAAAATTCAAAATCCAATACAAAATTAGCGATTTTTCAAATTTATGTTCACGTTCCAAACTTTTGAAACTTCATGATTCGTGAATCTTACTTTGATAATTTCAAGATTCGACCCTTGCAAATTAAAGAGTCAAAATTTACAGGATTCAATTTCAAGATTCAAAATTCAAATATAAGCAGATAGTCAAACATTTCAAGATTTCAGATTCAGTCTTCTAAAAATTACAGATTCAAGTTATAAACTTTTCTGTATTATTTACTAGCGCTTTCGTGATGAACGCCCCAAATACATGGTTCAAAATACAAGATTAGGGCCATTAAGTATTTAAAATTCCAGATTCAAAATTACCAAAAACCGCTAGTAAAAACTCCAAAAAATTCGCGATTCGATGTTCTAAAAATCCAAAGTTCCCAATTTTAAGATTTAAGATTTAAGATTCGAATATAAAATCCCAAAACCATTGTTCACGTTCTGAACATTTCATTATTCCAGATTCATGAGTTTACCTTTGGTAATTTCCATATTCGATATTTGCATGTTTAAGATTCGAACTACACAGAATTCAATTTAAGGTTTAAAGATTCAAAACTATGTATTCGGGGTTCAAAAATTTCATGATTGAAGATTCGGACGTTTCAAAAATCCAGATTCGAAATACAGACTTTTCTCGACGTCTATATTAGAGCTCTTATGATGAATATCCCTATATTTGTGGCTCAAAATTAGAGAGCGGAGCTTTATCGGAATTAAGATTTCTGATTCAAAATATCAACAATCAAATAAGACCAAACTTCTCAAAATTTGTGGTTTTAAATTCTGAAGATTCAATCTTTTAAAATTCAGAATCCAAAATTTCGAACATTTAAGATTTGAACTTTTCACTATCAAGATTTGAACACTGCAATATTCAAAAAATAAATTTCGAGTGTTACAAGGTTTGCGCTTTCATAATTCAAAATTTGAACATTTGACGGCTTAAGCTCCAAAATATTCAAGAATCAAGAAACATTTTTTGGATTCCTAACTTCAGCTATTCCTAATAAGTATCCAAGGCTCAAGATTTAAGGTTCCATCCTTTTAAAGTTCTAGTTTCGGACTTCTGCGATGTTGGTTTCGTGCTTCAAAATTTTCAACATTCGAAATTCTTTGGGAAGACTCGAAATTTTCTTCGTTTCAGATTCAAATTTTTAGTTTTCAAAAATCTAAATTTGGTATTTTCATGTCAAACATCCAAGATTTAAGGTTTAAGGAACCAGCTTTAAAAATTTCAAAATTCTAACGTCTCAAAATTTCAAGCTCGCGAGTACGTCCGTGATAGATATTTCAAGAGTAATGATATAATATTCTCAACATTCAAGGGCAGAGAGTAAAAACTTTCAAGATTTTCAATTCAACGTCCGAGCATTCAAGGTCAAGATTCAAGATTTGAGGTTTCAGGATAATTTAATATTTGAGTTTTCAAGATAACAGATTCCGGATATTATGCTTTACAAGGTTTCTAAATTTTCAAGATTCCTTCGTTGTAAGGTTCAAGATCTAAGCTTTTCCATCCAAAACTAGATGTTCATGATCAATGGTTTGATCCTATCTAAAATAAGGATCGATCTTTTCAAGATTTATATTTCGTACTTCTAGAAAGATCCGCATTCAAGTTTAAAATTTCATGATATAAGTTTCTACATCAAAATTCGAAATCCGATGCAAAATTCGAGAGTTTCCAAATTTATGTTCACGTTCCAAACATTTCAAAATTCATGATTCGTGAATCTTACTTTTATAATTTCAAGATTCGACCCTTGCAATTAAAGAGTTAAAATTTACAGGATTCAATTTCAAGATTCAAAATTCAAATATAAGCAGATATTCAAACATTTCAAGGTTTCAGATTCAGTCTTCTGAAAATTATAGATTCAAGGTATATTTCTGTATTATTTACTAGCGCTTTCGTGATGAACGTCCAAAATACATGGTTCAAAATACAAGATTAGGACCTTTAAGGATTTAAAATTCTAGATTCCAAATTCCAAAAACCGCAAGTAAAAACTCCAAAAAATCCGAGATACGTAGTTCTAAAAATTTAAAGTTCAAAATTTTTAAGATTTAAGATTCGAATATAAAATCCCAAAACCATTGTTCACATTCCCAACATTTCATTATTCAAGATTCATGAGTTTAACTTTGGTAATTTCCATATTCGATATTTGCAGATTTAAGATTCGAACTTCACAGAATTTAATTTAAGGTTTAAAGATTCAAAACTATGTATTCGGAGTTCAAAAATTTCATGGTTGAAGATTCGTACTTTTCAAAAATCCTCATTCAAAATACTGCCTTTTTTCGACGTCTATTGGAGCTTTTATAATGAATATCCCCATATTTGGGGCTCAAAATTAGAGAGCGGAGCTTTATCGGAATTAAGATTTCTGGTTCAAAATATCAATAATCAAATAAGACCAAACTTTTCAAAATTCATGGTTTGAAATTCCGAAGATTCAAACTTTAAAAATCAGAATCCAAAATTTCGAACATTTAAGATTTGAACTTTTCACTATCAAGATTTGAACATTGCAATATTCAAAAAATAAATTTCGAGTCTTACAAGGTTCGCGCTTTCATAATTCAAAATTCGAACATTTGACGGCTTAAGCTCCAAAATATTCAAGAATCAAGCAACATTTTTAGGATTCCTCACTTCAGCTATTCTTAATAAGTATCCAACGCTCAATATTTAAGGTTTCATCCTTTCAAAGTTCTAGTTTCGGACTTCTACGATGTTGGTTTCCTGATTTAAAATTTTCAACATTCGAAATTCTTTGGGAAGACTCGAAATTTTCTTCATTTTAGATTCAAATTTTTAGTTTTCAAAAATCTAAATTTAGTCTTTTTCATGTTAAATATCCAAGATTTAAGGTTTAAGGATCCAGCTTTAAAAATTTCAAAATTCTAACTTCTCAAAATTTCAGCTCGCGAGTACGTCCGTGAAAGATATTTCAAGAGTAATGATTTAAAATTCTCAACATTCAAGGACAGGGAGTAAAAACTTTCAAGATTTTCAATTCAACGTCCAAACATTCAAGGGCAGATAGTAAAAACTTTCAAGATTTTCAATTCAACATCCAAACATTCAAGGTCAAGATTCAAGATTTGAGGTTTCATGATAATTTAAGATTTGAGTTTTCAAGATAACAGATTCCGGATATTATGCTTTACAAGATTTCTAAATTTTCAAGATTCGTTCGTTGTAAGATTCAAGATCTAAGCTTTTCGATCCAAAACTAGATATTCATGATCAATGGTTTGATCCTATCTAAAATAAGGATCAATCTTTTCAAGATTTATGTTTCGTACTTTTAGAAAGATCTGTATTCAAGTTCCAAATTTCATTATATAAGTTTCTACACCAAAATTCGAAATCCGATGCAAAACTCGAGAGTTTTCAAATTTATTTTCATGTTCCAAACATTTCAAAATTCATGATTCGTGAATCTTACTTTTATAATTTCAAGATTCGACCCTTGCAAATTAAAGAGTCAAAATTTACATGATTCAATTTCAAGATTCAAGATTCAAATATAAGCAGATATTCAAACATTCCAAGATTTCAGATTCAGTCTTCTGAAAATTATAGATTCAAGGTATATTTCTGTATTATTTACTAGCGCTTTCGTGATGAACGTCCAAAATACATGGTTCGAAATATGAGATTCGGACCTTTAAGGATTTAAAATTCCAAATTCAAAATTTCAAAAAACCGTAAGTAAAAACTCCAATAAAACCCAGGATACGTAGTTCCAAAAATTCAAAGTTCAAAATTTTTAAGATTTAAGATTCGTATATAAAATCCCAAAACCATTGTTCACGTTCTGAACATTTCATTATTCAAGATCCATGAGTTTAACTTTGGTAATTTCCATATTCGATATTTGCAGATTTAAGACTCGAACTTCACAGAATTCAATTTAAGCTTTAAAGATTCTAAACTACGTATTTAGAGTTCAAAAATTTCAAGATTGAAGATTCAGACTTTTCAAAAATCCAGATTCGAAATGCAGACTTTTTTCGACGTCTATATTAGAGCTTTTATGATGAATATCCGACTATTTGGGGCTCAAAATTAGAGGGCGGAGCTTTATCGGAATTAAGATTTCTGGCTCAAAATATCAATAATCAAATAAGACCAAACTTTTCAAAATTCATGGTTTGAAATTTTGAAGATTCAAACTTTAAACATCAGAATCTAAAATTTCGAACATTTAAGATTTGAGGTTTCATGATAATTTAAGATTTGAGTTTTCAAGATAACAAATTCCGGATATTATGCTTTACAAGATTTCTAAATTTTGAAGGTTCATTCGTTGTAAGTTTCAAGATCTAAGCTTTTCGATCCAAAACTAGATCTTCATGATCAATAGTTTGATCCTATCTAAAATAAGGATTGATCTTTTCAAGATTTATGTTTCGTACTTTTAGAAAGATCCGTATTCAAGTTCCGAATATCATAATATAAGTTTCTACATCGAAATTCGAAATCCGATGCAAAATTCGAGAGTTTCAAATTTATGTTCACGTTCCAAACATTTCAAAATTCATGATTCGTGAATCTTACTTTTATAATTTCAAGATTCGACCCTTGCAATTAAAGAGTCAAAATTTACATGATTCAATTTCAAGTTTCAAAATTCAAATATAAGCAGATATTCAAACATTTCAAGGTTTCAGATTCAGTCTTCTGAAAATTATAGATTCAAGGTATGTTTCTATATTATTTACTAGCGCTTTCATGATGAGCGTCCAAAATACATGGTTGAAAATACAAGATTAGGACATTTAAGGATTTAAAATTCCAGATTCAAAATTTCAAAAAACCGCAAGTAAAAAGTCCAAAAAACCCGCTATACGTAGTTCTACAAATTCAAAGTTCAAAATTTTTAAGATTTAAGATTCGAATATAAAATCCCAAAACCATTGTTCACGTTCTGAACATTTCATTATTCAAGATCCATGAGTTTAACTTTGGTAATTTCCATATTCGATATTTGCAAATTTAAGATTCGAACTTCACAGAATTCAATTTAAGGTTTAAAGATTCAAAACTACGTATTCGGAGTTCAAAAATTTCAAGACTGAAGATTCAGACTTTTCAAAAATCCAGATTTGAAATGCAGACTTTTTTATACGTCTATATTAGAGCTTTTATGATGAATATCCCCATATTTGGGCCTCAAAATTAGAGAGCGGTGCTTTATCGGAATTAAGATTTCTGGCTCAAAATATCAAAAATCAAATAAGACCAAACTTCTCAAAATTCATGGTTTGAAATTCTGAAGATTCAAACTTTAAAAATCAAAGTCCAAAATTTCGAACCTTTAAGATTTCAACTTTTCACTATCAAGATTTGAACATTGCAATATTCAAAAAATAAATTTCGAGTCTTGCAAGGTTAACGCTTTCATAATTCAAAATTCGAACATTTGACGGCTTAAGCTCCAAAATATTCAAGAATCAAGAAACATTTTTAGGATTCCTAGCTTCAGCTATTCCTATTAAGTATCCAAGGCTTAATATTTAAGGTTCCATCCTTTCAAAGTTCTAGTTTCGGACTTCTACGACGTTGGTTTCCTGATTCAAAATTTTCAACATTCGAAATTCTTTGGGAAGTCCCAGAATTTTATACATTTTGGATTCAAATTTTTAGTTTTCAAAAATCTAAATTTGGTCTTTTCATGTTAAATATCCAAAATTTAAGGTTTTAAGGATCTAGCTTTCAAAATTCTAACGTCTCAAAATTTCATGATCGCGAGTACGTCCGTGATAGATATTTCAGGAGTAATGATCTAAAGTTCTCAACATTCAAGGGCAGAGATTAAAAACTTTCAAAATTTTCAATTCAACGTCCGAACATTCAAGGTCAAGATTCAAGATTTGAGGTTCCAGGATAATTTAAGATTGAGTTTTCATGATAACAGATTCTGGATATTATGCTTTACAAGATTTCTAAATTTTGAAGATTCATTCGTTGTAAGTTTCAAGATCTAAGCTTTTCGATCCAAAACTAGATATTCATGATCAATGGTTTGATCCTATCTAAAATAAGGATCGATCTTTTCAAGATTTATGTTTCGTACTTTTAGAAAGATCCGTATTCAAGTTCCAAATATCATAATATAAGTTTCTACATCAAAATTCGAAATCCGATGCAAAATTCGAGAGTTTCAAATTTATGTTCACGTTCCAAACATTTCAAAATTCATGATTCGTGAATCTTACTTTTATAATTTCAAGATTCGACCCTTGTAATTAAAGAGTCAAAATTCACATGATTCAATTTCAAGTTTCAAAATTCAAATATAAGCAGATATTCAAACTTTTCAAGGTTACAAATTCAGTCTTCTGAAAATTATAGATTCTAGGTATGTTTCTGTATTATTTACTAGCGCTTTCGTGATGAACGTCCAAAATACATGATTGAAAATACAAGATTAGGACCTTTAAGGATTTAAAATTCCAGATTCAAAATTTCAAAAAACCGCAAGTAAAAACTCCAAAAAACCCGCAATACGTAGTTCTACAAATTCAAAGTTCAAAAATTTTTAAGATTTAAGATTCGAATATAAATCCCAAAACCATTGTTCACGTTCTGAACATTTCATTATTCAAGATCCATGAGTTTAACTTTGGTAATTTCCATATTCGATATTTGTAGATTTAAGATTCGAAATTCACAGAATTCAATTTAAGGTTTAAGGATTCAAAACTACGTATTCGGAGTTCAAAAATTTGAAGATTGAAGATTCAGACTTTTCAAAAATCCAGATTCGAAATGCAGACTTTTTTCGACGTCTATATTAGAGCTTTTATGATGAATATCCCCATATTTGGGGCTCAAAATTAGAGAGCGGTGCTTTATCGGAATTAAGATTTTTGGTTCAAAATATAAATAATCAAATAAAACCAAACTTCTCAAAATTCATGGTTTGAAATTCTGAAGATTCAAACTTTAAAAATCAAAGTCCAAAATTTCGAACCTTTAAAATTTGAACTTTTCACTATCAAGATTTGAACATTGCAATATTCAAAAAATAAATTTCGAGTCTTGCAAGGTTCGCGCTTTCATAATTCAATATTCAAACATTTGACGGCTTAAGCTCCAAAATATTCAAGAATCAAGAAACATTTTTAGGATTCCTAACTTCAGCTATTCCTATTAAGTATCTATCCAAGGCTCAATATTTATGGTTCCATCCTTTCAAAGTTCTAGTTTCGGACTTCTACGACGTTGGTTTCCTGATTCAAAATTTTCAACATTCGAAATTCTTTGGGAAGACTCAAAATTTTCTACATTTTGGATTCAAATTTTTAGTTTTCAAAAATCTAAATTTGGTCTTTTAATGTTAAATATCCAAAATTTAAGGTTTTAAGGATACAGCTTTAAAATTTTCAAAATTCTAACGTCTCAAAATTTCAGGATCGCGAGTACGTCCGTGATAGATATTTCAAGAGTAATGATCTAAAATCTTCAACATTCAAGGGCAGAGATTAAAAACTTTCAAAATTTTCAATTCAACGTCCGAACATTCAAGGTCAAGATTCAAGATTTGAGTTTTCAAGATAACAGATTCCGGAAATTATGCTTTACAAGATTTCAAAATTTTGAAGATTCGATCGTTGTAAGATTCAAGATCTAAGCTTTTCGATCCAAAACTAGATATTCATGATCAATGGTTTGATCCCATCTAAAATAAGGATCGATCTTTTCAAGATTTATGTTTCGTAATTTTAGAAAGATCCGTATTCAAGTTCCAAATTTCATGATATAAGTTTCTACATCAAAATTCGAAAACCGATGCAAAATTCGAGAGTTTCAAATTTATGTTCACGTTCCAAACATTTCAAAATTCATGATTCATGAATCTTACTTTTATAATTTCAAGATTCGACCCTTGCAATTAAAGAGTCAAAATTTACAGGATTCAATTTCAAGATTCAAAATTCAAATATAAGCAGATATTCAAACATTTCAAGGTTTCAGATTCAGTCTTCTGAAAATCATAGATTCAAGGTATATTTCTGTATTATTTACTAGCGCTTTCGTGATGAACGTCCAAAATACATGGTTGAAAATACAAGATTAGGACCTTTAAGGATTCAAAATTCCAGATTCAAAATTTCAAAAAACCGCAAGTAAAAACTCCAAAAAACCCGCAATACGTAGTTCTACAAATTCAAAGTTCAAAATTTTTAAGATTTAAGATTCGAATATAAAATCCCAAAACCATTGTTCACGTTCTGAACATTTCATTATTCAAGATCCATGAGTTTAACTTTGGTAATTTCCATATTCGATATTTGCAGATTTAAGATTCGAACTTCACAGAATTCAATTTAAGGTTTAAGGATTCAAAACTACCTATTCGGAGTTCAAAAATTTCAAGATTGAGGATTCAGACTTTTCAAAAATCCAGATTCGAAATGCAGACTTTTTTCGACGTCTATATTAGAGATTTTATGATGAATATCCCCCATATTTGGGGCTCAAAATTAGAGAGCGGTGCTTTATCGGAATTAAAATTTCTGGTTCAAAATATCAATAATCAAATAAGACCAAACTTCTCAAAATTCATGGTTTGAAATTCTGAAGATTCAAACTTTAAAAATCAAAGTCCAAAATTTCGAACCTTTAAGATTTGAACTTTACACTATCAAGATTTGAACATTGCAATATTCAAAAAATAAATTTCGAGTCTTGCAAGGTTCGCGCTTTCATAATTCAAAATTCGAACATTTGACGGCTTAAGCTCCAAAATATTCAAGAATCAAGAAACATTTTTAAGATAACTTCAGCTATTCCTATTAAGTATCTATCCAAGGCTCAATATTTAAGGTTCCATCCTTTCAAAGTTCTAGTTTCGGACTTCTACGACGTTGGTTTCCTGATTCAAATTTTCAACATTCGAAATTCTTTGGGAAGACTCAAATTTTTCTACATTTTGGATTCAAATTTTTAGTTTTCAAAAATCTAAATTTGGTTTTTAATTTTAAATATCCAAAATTTAAGGTTTTAAGCATACAACTTTAAAATTTTCAAAATTCTAACGTCTCAAAATTTCAAGATCGCGAGTACGTCCGTGATAGATATTTCAAGAGTAATGATCTAAAATCCTCAACATTCAAGGGCAGAGATTAAAAACTTTCAAAATTTTCAATTCAACGTCCGAACATTCAAGGTCAAGATTCAAGATTTGAGGTTTCATGGTAATTTAAGATTTGAGTTTTCAAGATAACAGATTCTGGATATTATGCTTTACAAGATTTCAAAACTTTGAAGATTCGTTCGTTGTAAGATTCAAGATCTAAGCTTTTCGATCCAAAACTAGATATTCATGATCAATGGTTTGATCCCATCTAAAATAAGGATCGATCTTTTCAAGATTTATGTTTCGTACTTTTAGAAAGATCCGTATTCAAATTCCAAATTTCATGATATAAGTTTCTACGTCAAAATTCGAAATTCGATGCAAAATTCGAGAGTTTCAAATTTATGTTCACGTTCCAAACATTTCAAAATTCATGATTCGTGAATCTTACTTTTATAATTTCAAGATTCGACCCTTGCAATTAAAGAATCAAAATTTACAGGATTCAATTTCAAGATTCAAAATTCAAATATAAGCAGATATTCAAACATTTCAAGGTTTCGGATTCAGTCTTCTGAAAATTATAGATTCGAGGAATATTTCTGTATTATTTACTAGCGCTTTCGTGATGAACGTCCAAAATACATGGTTGAAAATAAAAGATAAGGACCTTTAAGGATTTAAAATTCCAGATTCAAAATTTCAAAAAAATGCAAGTAAAAACTCCAAAAAATCCGCGATAGGTAGTTCTACAAATTCAAAGTTCAAAATTTTTAAGATTTAAGATTCGAATATAAATTCCCAAAATCATTGTTCACGTTCTGAACATTTCATTATTCAAGATCCATGAGTTCAACTTTGGTAATTTCCATATTCGATATTTGCAGATTTAAGATTCGAACTTCACAGAATTCAATTTATGGTTTAAGGATTCAAAACTACGTATTCGGAGTTCAAAAATTTCAAGATTGAAGATTCAGACTTTTTAAAAATCCAGATTCGAAATGTAGACTTTTTTCGACGTCTATATTAGAGCTTTTATAAAGAATATCCCCATATTTGGGGCTCAAAATTAGAGAGCGGTTCTTTATCGGAATTAAGATTTCTGGTTCAAAATATCAGTAGTCATATAAGACCAAACTTCTCAAAATTCATGGTTTGAAATTCTGAAGATTCAAACTTTAAAAATCAAAGTCCAAAATTTCGAACCTTTAACATTTGAACTTTTCACTATCAAGATTTGAACATTGCAATATTCAAAAAATAAATTTCGAGTCTTGCAAGGTTCGCGCTATCATAATTCAAAATTCGAACATTTGACGGCTTAAGCTCCAAAATATTCAAGAATCAAGAAACATTTTTTGGATTACTAACTTTAGCTATTCCTATTAAGTAATTTATCCAAGGCTCAATATTTAAGGTTCCATCCTTTCAAAGTTCTAGTTTCAGACTTCTACGACGTTGGTTTCCTGATTCAAAATTTTCAACATTCGAAATTCTTTGGGAAGACTCAAATTTTTCTACATTTTGGATTCAAATTTTTAGTTTTCAAAAAACTAAATTTGGTCTTTTAATGTTAAATATCCAAAATTTAAGGTTTTAAGGATACAGCTTTAAAATTTTCAAAATTCTAACGTCTCAAAATTTCAAGATCGCGAGTACGTCCGTGATAGATATTTCAAGAGTAATGATCTAAAATCCTCAACATTCAAGGGCAGAGATTAAAAACTTTCAAAATTTTCAATTCAACATCTGAACATTCAAGGTCAAGGTTCAAGATTTGAGGTTTCATGATAATTTAAGATTTGAGTTTTCAAGATAACAGATTCCGGATATTATGCATTACAAGATTTCAAAATTTTGAAGATTCGTTCGTTTTAAGATTCAAGATCTAAGCTTTTTGATCCAAAACTAGATATTCATGATCAATGGTTTGATCCCATCTAAAATAAGGATCGATCTTTTCAAGATTTATGCTTCGTACTTTTAGAAAGATCCATATTCAAGTTCCAAATTTCATGATATAAGTTTCTACATAAAAATTCGAAATCTGATGGAAAATTCGAGAGTTTCAAATTTATGTTCACGTTCCAAACATTTCAAAATTCATGATTCGTGAATCTTATTTTATAATTTCAAGATTCGACCCTTGCAATTAAAGAATCAAAATTTACAGGATTCAATTTCAAGATTCAAAATTCAAATATAAGCAGATATTCAAACATTTCAAGGTTTCAGATTCAGTCTTCTGAAAATTATAGATTCAAGGTATATTTCTGTATTATTTGCTAGCGCGTTCGTGATGAACGTCCAAAATACATGGTTGAAAATAGAAGATTAGGACCTTTAAGGATTTAAAATTCCAGATTCAAAATTTCAAAAAAATGCAAGTAAAAAACTCCAAAAAATCCGCGATAGGTAGTTCTACAAATTCAAAGTTCAAAAATTTTAAGATTTAAGATTCAAATATAAATTCCCAAAACCATTGTTCACGTTCTGAACATTTCATTATTCAAGATCCATGAGTTTAACTTTGGTAATTTCCATATTCGATATTTGCAGATTTAAGATTCGAACTTCACAGAATTCAATTTAAGGTTTAAGGATTCAAAACTACGTATTCGGAGTTCAAAAATTTCAAGATTGAAGATTCAGACTTTTTAAAAATCCAGATTCGAAATGCAGACTTTTTTCGACGTCTATATTAGAGCTTTTATGTTGAATATCCCCATATTTGGGGCCCAAAATTAGAGAGCGGTGCTTTATCGGAATTAAGATTTCTGGTTCAAAATATCAGTAGTCATATAAGACCAAACTTCTCAAAATTCATGGTTTGAAATTCTGAAGATTCAAACTTTAAAAATCAAAGTCCAAAATTTCGAATCTTTAACATTTGAACTTTTCACTATCAAGATTTGAACATTGCAATATTCAAAAAATAAATTTCGAGTCTTGCAAGGTTCGCGCTATCATAATTCAAAATTCGAACATTTGACGGCTTAAGCTCCAAAATATTCAAGAATCAAGAAACATTTTTAGGATTCCTAACTTCAGCTATTCCTAGTAAGTATCCAAGGCTCAAGATTTAAGGTTTTAATGTTAAATATCCAAATTCGAAATATCCAAAATTTAAGGTTAAATATCCAAAATTTCGTACGTCTATTGGAGCTTTTATAATGAATATCCCCATATTTGGGGCTCAAAATTAGAGAGCGGAGCTTTATCGGAATTAAGATTTCTGGTTCAAAATATCAATAATCAAATAAGACCTAACTTTTCAAAATTCATGGTTTGAAATTCCGAAGATTCAAACTTTAAAAATCAGAATCCAAAATTTCGAACATTTAAGATTTGAACTTTTCACTATCAAGATTTGAACATTGCAATATTCAAAAAATAAATTTCGAGTCTTACAAGGTTCGCGCTTTCATAATTCAAAATTCGAACATTTGACGGCTTAAGCTCCAAAATATTCAAGAATCAAGCAACATTTTTAGGATTCCTCACTTCAGCTATTCTTAATAAGTATCCAACGCTCAATATTTAAGGTTTCATCCTTTCAAAGTTCTAGTTTCGGACTTCTACGATGTTGGTTTCCTGATTCAAAATTTTCAACATTCGAAATTCTTTGGGAAGACTCGAAATTTTCTTCATTTTAGATTCAAATTTTTAGTTTTCAAAAATCTAAATTTAGTCCTTTTCATGTTAAATAACCAAGATTTAAGGTTTAAGGATCCAGCTTTAAAATTTTAAAATTCTAACTTCTCAAAATTTCAGCTCGCGAGTACGTCCGTGAAAGATATTTCAAGAGTAATGATTTAAAATTCTCAACATTCAAGGACAGGGAGTAAAAACTTTCAAGATTTTCAATTCAACGTCCAAACATTCAAGGGCTGATAGTAGAAACTTTCAAGATTTTCAATTCAACATCCAAACATTCAAGGTCAAGATTCAAGATTTGAGGTTTCATGATAATTTAAGATTTGAGTTTTCAAGATAACAGATTCCGGATATTATGCTTTACAAGATTTCCAAATTTTCAAGATTCGTTCGTTGTAAGATTCAAGATCTAAGCTTTTCGATCCAAAACTAGATATTCATGATCAATGGTTTGATCCTATCTAAAATAAGGATCAATCTTTTCAAGATTATGTTTCGTACTTTTAGAAAGATCCGTATTCAAGTTCCAAATTTCATGATATAAGTATCTACACCAAAATTCGAAATCCGATGCAAAACTCGAGAGTTTTCAAATTTATTTTCATGCTCCAAACATTTCAAAATTCATGATTCGTGAATCTTACTTTTATAATTTCAGGATTCGACCCTTGCAAATTAAAGAGTCAAAATTTACAGGATTCAATTCAAGATTCAAGATTCAAATATAAGCAGATATTCAAACATTCCAAGATTTCAGATTCAGTCTTCTGAAAATTATAGATTCAAGGTATATTTCTGTATTATTTACAAGCGCTTTCGTGATGAACGTCCAAAATATATGGTTCGAAATATGAGATTCGGACCTTTAAGGATTTAAAATTGCAAATTCAAAATTTCAAAAAACCATAAGTAAAAACTCCAAAAAAACCCAGGATACGTAGTTCCAAAAATTCAAAGTTCAAAATTTTTAAGATTTAAGATTCGTATATAAAATACCAAAACCATTGTTCACGTTCTGAACATTTCATTATTCAAAATTCATGAGTTTAACTTTGGTAATTTCCATATTCGATATTTGCAGATTTAAGACTTGGACTTCACAGAATTCAATTTAAGCTTTAAAGATTCTAAACTACGTATTCAGAGTTCAAAAATTTCAAGATTGAAGATTCAGACTTTTCAAAAATCCAGATTCGAAATGCAGACTTTTTTCGACGTCTATATTAGAGCTTTTATGATCAATATCCCCATATTTGGGGCTCAAAAATAGAGGGCGGAGCTTTATCGGAATTAAGATTTCTGGCTCAAAATATCAATAATCAAATAAGACCAAACTTTTCAAAATTCATGGTGTGAAGTTGTGAAGATTCAAACTTTAAACATCAGAATCTAAAATTTCGAACATTTAAGATTTGAGGTTTCATGATAATTTAAGATTTGAGTTTTCAAGATAACAGATTCCGGATATTAAGCTTTACAAGATTTCTAAATTTTGAAGGTTCATTCGTTGTAAGTTTCAAGATCTAAGCTTTTCGATCCAAAACTAGATATTCGTGATCAATAGTTTGATCCTATCTAAAATAAGGATTGATCTTTTCAAGATTTATGTTTCTTACTTTTAGAAAGATCCGTATTCAAGTTCCGTATATCATAATATAAGTTTCTACATCCAAATTCGAAATCCGATGCAAAATTCGAGAGTTTCGAATTTATGTTCACGTTCCAAACATTTCAAAATTCATGATTCGTGAATCTTACTTTTATAATTTCAAGATTCGACCCTTGCAATTAAAGAGTCAAAATTTACATGATTCAATTTCAAGTTTCAAAATTCAAATATAAGCAGATATTCAAACATTTCAAGGTTTCAGATTCAGTCTTCTAAAAATTATAGATTCAAGGTATGTATCTATATTATTTACTAGCGCTTTCGTGATGAACGTCCAAAATACATGGTTGAAAATACAAGATTAGGACCTTTAAGGATTTAAAATTCCACATTCAAAATTTCAAAAACCCGCAATACGTAGTTCTACAAATTCAAAGTTCAAAATTTTTAAGATTTAAGATTCGAATATAAAATCCCAAAACCATTGTTCACGTTCTGAACATTTTCATTACTCAAGATCCATGAGTTTAACTTTGGTAATTTCCATATTCGATATTTGCAGATTTAAGATTCGAACTTCACAGAATTCAATTTAAGGATTAAAGATTCAAAACTGCGTATTCGGAGTTCAAAAATTTCAAGACTGAAGATTCAGACTTTTAAAAAATCCAGATTCGAAATGCAGACTTTTTTCGATGTCTATATTAGAGCTTTTATGATGAATATCCCCATATTTGGGGCACAAAATTAGAGAGCGGTGCTTTATCGGAATTAAGATTTCTGCTTCAAAATATCAATAATCAAATAAGACCAAACTTCTCAATATTCATGGTTTGAAATTCTGAAGATTCAAACTTTAAAAATCAAAGTCCAAAATTTCGAACCTTTAAGATTTGAACTTTTCACTATCAAGATTGAACATTGCAATATTCAAAAAATAAATTTCGAGTCTTGCAAGGTTCGCGCTTTCATAATTCAAAATTCGAACATTTGACGGCTTAAGCTCCAAAATATTCAAGAATCAAGAAACATTTTTAGGATTCCTAACTTCAGCTATTCCTATTAAGTATCCAAGGCTTAATATTTAAGGTTCCATCCTTTCAAAGTTCTAGTTTCGGACTTCTACGACGTTGGTTTCCTGATTCAAAATTTTCAACATTCGAAATTCTTTGGGAAGACTCAAAATTTTATACATTTTGGATTCAAATTTTTAGTTTTCAAAAATCTAAATTTGGTCTTTTCATGTTAAATATCCAAAATTTAAGGTTTTAAGGATGTAGCTTTAAAATTTTCAAAATTCTAACGTCTCAAAATTTCATGATCGCGAGTACGTTCGTGATAGATATTTCAGGAGTAATGATCTAAAGTTCTCAACATTCAAGGGCAGAGATTAAAAACTTTCAAAATTTTCAATTCAACGTCCGAACATTCAAGGTCAAGATTCAAGATTTGAGGTTCCAGGATAATTTAAGTTTGAGTTTTCAAGATAACAGATTCCGGATATTATGCTTTACAAGATTACTAAATTTTGATGATTCATTCGTTGTAAGTTTCAAGGTCTAAGCTTTTCGATCCAAAACAAGATATTCATGATCACTGGTTTGATCCTATCTAAAATAAGGATCGATCTTTTCAAGATTTATGTTTCGTACTTTTAGAAAGATCCGTATTCAAGTTCCAAATATCATAATATAAATTTCTACATCAAAATTCGAAATCCGATGCAAAATTCGAGAGTTTCAAATTTGTGTTCACGTTCCAAACATTTCCTAATTCATGATTCGTGAATCTTACTTTTATAATTTCAAGATTCGACCCTTGTAATTAAAGAGTCAAAATTTACATGATTCAATTTCAAGTTTCAAAATTCAAATATAAGCAGATATTCAAACATTTCAAGGTTTCAGATTCAGTCTTCTGAAAATTATAGATTCAAGGTATGTTTCTGTATTATTTACTAGCGCTTTCGTGATGAACGTCCAAAATACATGGTTGAAAATACAAGATTAGGACCTTTAAGGATTTAAAATTCCAGATTCAAAATTTCAAAAAACCGCAAGTAAAAACTCCAAAAAACCCGCAATACGTAGTTCTACAAATTCAAAGTTAAAAATTTTTAAGATTTAACATTCGAATATAAAATCCCAAAACCATTGTTCACGTTCTGAACATTTCATTATTCAAGATCCATGAGTTTAACTTTGGTTATTTCCATATTCGATATTTGCAGATTTAAAATTCGAACTTCACAAAATTCAATTTAAGGGTTAAGGATTCAAAACTACATATTCGGAGTTCAAAAATTTCAAGATTGAAGATTCAGACTTTTCAAAAATCCAGATTCGAATTGCAGACTTTTTTCGACGTCTATATTTGAGCTTTTATGATGAATATCCCCATATTTGGGGCTCAAAATTAGAGAGCGGTGCTTTATCGGAATTAAGATTTCTGGTTCAAAACATCAATAATCAAATAAAACGAAACTTCTCAAAATTCATGGTTTGAAATTCTGAAGATTCAAACTTTAAAAATCAAAGTCCAAAATTTCGAACCTTTAAGATTTGAACTTTTCACTATCAAGATTTGAACATTGCAATATTCAAAAAATAAATTTCGAGTCTTGCAAGGTTCACGCTTTCATAATTCAATATTCGTACATTTGACGGCTTAAGCTCCAAAATATTCAAGAATCAAGAAACATTTTTAGGATTCCTAACTTCAGCTATTCCTAATAAGTATCTATCCAAGGCTCAATATTTAAGGTTCCATCCTTTCAAAGTTCTAGTTTCGGACTTCTACGACGTTGGTTTCCTGATTCAAAATTTTCAACATTCGAAATTCTTAGGGAAGACTCAAAATTTTCTACATTTTGGATTCAAATTTTTAGTTTTCAAAAATCTAAATATGGTCTTTTAATGTTAAATATCCAAAATTTAAGATTTTAAGGATACAGCTTTAAAATTTTCAAAATTCTAACGTCTCAAAATTTCAGGATCGCGAGTACGTCCGTGATAGATATTTCAAGAGTAATGATTTAAAGTTCTCGACATGAAAGGGCAGAGATTAAAAACTTTCAAGATTTTCAATTCAACGTCCGAACATTCAAGGTCAAGATTTGAGGTTTGAGGTTTCATGATAATTTAAGATTTGAGTTTTCCAGATAACAGATTCCGGATATTATGCTTTACAAGATTTCAAAATTTTGAAGATTCGTTCGTTGTAAGATTCAAGATCTAAGCTTTTCGATCCAAAACTAGATATTCATGATCAATGGTTTGATCTCATCTAAAATAAGGATCGATCTTTTCAAGATTTATGTTTCATACTTTTAGAAAGATCTGTATTCAAGTTCCAAATTTCATGATATAAGTTTCTACATCAAAATTCGAAATCCGATGCAAAATTCGAGAGTTTCAAATTTATGTTCACGTTCCAAACATTTCAAAATTCATGATTCGTGAATCTTACTTTTATAACCTTTAAGGATTTAAAATTCCAGATTCAAAATTTCAAAAAACCTCAAGTAAAAACTCCAAAAAACCCGCAATACTTAGTTCTACAAATTCAAAGTTCAAAATATTTAAGATTTAAGATTCGAATATAAAATCCCAAAACCATTGTTCACGTTCTGAACATTTCATTATTCAAGATCCATGAGTTTAACTTTGGTAATTTCCATATTCGATATTTGCAGATTTAAGATTCGAACTTCACAGAATTCAATTTGAGGTTTAAAGATTCAAAACTACGTATTCGGAGTTCAAAAATTTCAAGACTGAAGATTCAGACTTTTCAAAAATCCAGATTCGAAATGCAGACTTTTTTCGACATCTATATTAGAGCTTTTATGATGAATATCCCCATATTTGGGGCTAAAATTAGAGAGCGGTGCTTTATCGGAATTAAAATTTCTGGTTCAAAATATCAATAATCAAATAAGACCAACCTTCTCAAAATTCATGGTTTGAAATTCTGAAGATTCAAACTTTAAAAATCAAAGTCCAAAATTTCGAACCTTTAAGATTTGAACTTTTCACTATCAAGATTTGAACATTGCAATATTCAAAAAATAAATTTCGAGTCTTGTAAGGTTCGCGCTTTCATAATTCAAAATTCGAACATTTGACGGCTTAAGCTCCAAAATATTCAAGAATCAAGAAACATTTTTAAGATTCCTAACTTCAGCTACTCCTATTAAGTATCTATCCAAGGCTCAATATTTAAGGTTCCATCCTTTCAAAGTTCTAGTTTCGGACTTCTACGACATTGGTTTCCTGATTCAAATTTTCAACATTCGAAATTCTTTGGGAAGACTCAAATTTTTCTACATTTTGGATTCAAATTTTTAGTTTTCAAAAATCTAAATTTGGTCTTTTAATGTTAAATATCCAAAATTTAAGGTTTTAAGGATACTGCTTTAAAATTTTCAAAATTCTAACGTATCAAAATTTCAAGATCGCGAGTACGTCCGTGATAGATATTTCAAGAGTAATGATCTAAAATCCTCAACATTCAAGGGCAGAGATTAAAAACTTTCAAAATTTTCAATTCAACGTCCGAACATTCAAGGTCAAGATTCAAGATTTGAGGTTTCATGATAATTTAAGATTTGAGTTTTCAAGATAACAAATTCCGGATATCATGCTTTACAAGATTTCAAAATTTTGAAGATTCGTTCGTTGTAAGATTCAAGATCTAAGCTTTTCGATCCAAAACTAGATATTCATGATCAATGGTTTGATCCCATCTAAAATAAGGATCGATCTTTTCAAGATTTATGTTTCGTACTTTTAGAAAGATCCGTATTCAAGTTCCAAATTTCATGATATAAGTTTCTACATCAAAATTCGAAATCCGATGCAAAATTCGAGAGTTTCAAATTTATGTTCACGTTCCAAACATTTCAAAATTCATGATTCGTGAATCTTGCTTTTATAATTTCAAGATTCGACCCTTGCAATTAAGGAGCCAAAATTTACAGTATTCAATTTCAAGATTCAAAATTCAAATATAAGCAGATATTCAAACATTTCAAGGTTTCAGATTCAGTCTTCTGAAAATTATAGATTCAAGGTATATTTCTGTATTATTTACTAGCGCTTTCGTGATGAACGTCCAAAATACATGGTTGAAAATACAAGATTAGGACCTTTAAGGATTTAAAATTCCAGATTCAAAATTTCAAAAAAAACGCAAGTAAAAACTCCAAAAATCCGCGATAGGTAGTTCTACAAATTCAAAGTTCAAAATTTTTAAGATTTAAGATTCGAATATAAATTCCCAATACCATTGTTCACGTTCTGAACATTTCATTATTCAAAATCCATGAGTTTAACTTTGGTAATTTCCATATTCGATATTTGCAGATTTAAGATTCGAACTTCACAGAATTCAATTTAAAGTTTAAGGATTCAAAACTACGTATTCGGAGTTCAAAAATTTCAAGATTGAAGATTCAAACTTTCAAAAATCCAGATTCGAAATGCAGACTTTTTTCGATGTCTATATTAGAGCTTTTATGACGAATATCCCCATATTTGGGGCTCAAAATTAGAGAGCGGTGCTTTATCGGAATTAAGATTTCTGGTTCAAAATATCAATAGTCAAATAAGACCAAACTTCTCAAAATTCATGGTTTGAAATTTTGAAGATTCAAACTTTAAAAATCAAAGTCCAAAATTTCGAACCTTTAAGATTTGAAATTTTCACTATCAAGATTTGAACATTGCAATATTCAAAAACTAAATTTCACGTCTTGCAATGTTCGCGCTATCATAATTCGAACATTTGACGGCTTAAGCTCTAAAATATTCAAGTATCAAGAAACATTTTTAGGATTCCTAACTTCAGCTATTCCTATTAAGTATCTATCCAAGGCTCAATATTTAAGGTTCCATCCTTTCAAAGTTCTAGTTTCAAACTTCTACGACGTTGGTTTCCTGATTCAAAATTTTCAACATTCGAAATTCTTTGGGAAGACTCAAATTTTTCTACATTTTGGATTCAAAATTTTAGTTTTCAAAAATCTAAATTTGGTCTTTTAATGTTAAATATCCAAAATTTAAGGTTTTAAGGATACAGCTTTAAAATTTTCAAAATTCTAACGTCTCAAAATTTCAAGATCGCGAGTACGTCCGTGATAGATATTTCAAGAGTAATGATCTAAAATCCTCAACATTCAAGGGCAGAGTTTAAAAACTTTCAAAATTTTCAATTCAACTTCCGAACATTCAAGGTCAAGATTCAAGATTTGAGGTTTCATGATAATTTAAGATTTGAGTTTTCAAGATAACAGATTCCGGATATTATGCTTTACAAGATTTCAAAATTTTGAAGATTCGTTCGTTGTAAGATTCAAGATCTAAGCTTTTTGATCCAAAACTAGATATTCATGATCAATGGTTTGATCCCATCTAAAATAAGGATCGATCTTTTCAAGATTTATGTTTCGTACTTTTAGAAAGATCCATATTCAAGTTCCAAATTTCATGATATAAGTTTCTACATCAAAATTCGAAATCTGATGCAAAATTCGAGAGTTTCAAATTTATGTTCACGTTCCAAACATTTCAAAATTCATGATTTGGGAATCTTACTTTTTTAATTTCAAGATTCGACCCTTGCAATTAAAGAGTCAAAATTTACAGGATTCAATTTCAAGATTCAAAATTCAAATATAAGCAGATATTCAAACATTTCAACGTTTCAGATTTAGTCTTCTGAAAATTATAGATTCAAGGTATATTTCTGTATTATTTACTAGCGCTTTCGTGATGAACGTCCAAAATACATGGTGGAAAATACAAGATTAGGACCTTTAAGGATTTAAAATTCCAGATTCAAAATTTCAAAAAAACGCAAGTAAAAACTCCAAAAAATCCGCTATACATAGTTCTAAAAATTCAAATTTCAAAATTTTTAAGATTTAAGATTCGAATATAAAATCCTAAAACCATTGTTCACGTTCTGAACATTTCATTATTCAAGATACATGAGTTTAACTTTGGTAATTTCCGTATTTGATATTTGCACATTTAAGATTCGAATTTCACAGAATTCAATTTAAGATTTAAAGATTCAAAATTCGTATTCGGAGTTCAAAAATTTCAAAATTGAAGATTCGGACTTTTCAAAAATCTAGATTCGAAATGCATACTTCTTTAAACGTATATATTAGAGCTTTATGATGAATATCCCCATATTTGAGGCTCAAAATTAGAGAGCGGAGCTTTATCGGAATTAAGATTTCTGGTCCAAAACATCAATAATCAAATAAGACCAAACTTTTCAATATTCATGGTTTGAAATTCTGAAGATTCAAACATTAAAATTCAAAGTCCAAAATTTCGAACCTTTAAGATTTGAACTTTTCCTCAAGATTTGAACATTGCAATATTCAATAAATAAATTTCGAGTCTTGCAAGGTTCGCGCTTTCATAATTCAAAATTCGAACATTTGACGGCTTAAGCTCCAAAATATTCAAGAATCAAGAAACATTTTTAGGATTCCTAACTTCAGCTATTCCTATTAAGAATCCAAGGCTCAATATTTAAGTTCCATACTTTCAAAGTTCTAGTTTCGGCCTTCTACGACTTTGGTTTCCTGATTCAAAATTTTCAACATTCGAAATTCTTTGGGAAAACTCAAAATTTTCTACATTTTGGATCCAAATTTTTAGTTTTCAAAAATCTAAATTTGGTCTTTTCATGTTAAATATCCAAAATTTAAGGTTTTAAGGATCCAGCTTTAAAAATTTTAAAATTCTAACGTCTCAAAATTTCAAGATCGCGAGTACGTCCGTGATAGATATTTCAAGAGTAATGATCTAAAATTCTCAACAATCAAGGGAAGAGATTAAAAACTTTCAAAATTTTCAATTCAACGGCCGAACATTCAAGGTCAAGATTCAAGATTTGAGGTTTCAGGATAATTTAAGATTTGAGTTTTCAAGATAACAGATTCCGGATATTATGCTTTACAAGGTTTCTAAATTTGGAAGATTCGTTCGTTGTAAGATTCAAGATCTAAGCTTGTTGATCCAAAACTAGATATTCATGATCAATGGTTTGATCCTATTTAAAATAAGGATCAATCTTTTCAAGATTTATGTTTCGCACTTTTAGAAAGATTCGTATTCAAGTTCCAAATTTCATGATATAATTTTCTACATCCAAATTCGAAATCCGATGCAAAATTCGAGAGTTTCAAATTTATGTTCACCTTCCAAACATTTCAAAATTCATGATTCGTTAATCTTACTTTTATAATTTCAAGATTCGACCCTTGCAATTAAAGAGTCAAAATTTACAGGATTCGATTTCAAGATTCAAAATTCAAATATAAGCAGATATTCAAACATTTCAAGGTTTCAGATTCAGTCTTCTGAAAATTATAGATTAAAGGAATATTTCTGTATTATTTACTAGCGCTTCCAAAATACATGGTTCAATATACAAGATTAGGACCTTTAAGGATTTAAAATTCCAGATTCAAAATTTCAAAAAACCGCAAGTAAAAATTCCAAAAAACCCGCGATACGTAGTTTTAAAAATTCAAAGTTCAAAATTTTTAAGATTTAAGATTCGAATATAAAATCCCAAAACCATTGTTCGCGTTATAAACATTTCATTATTCCAGATTCATGAGTTTAACTTTGGTAATTTTCATATTCGATATTTGCTGATTTAAGATTCGAACTTCACAGAATTCAATTTATGGTTTAAAGATTCAAAACTACGTATTCGGAGTTCAAAATTTTCAAGATTGAAGATTCAGACTTTTCAAAAATCCAGATTCAAAATATAGACTTTTTTCGACGTCTATATTAGAGCTTTTATGATGAATATCCCCATATTTGGGGTTCAAAATTAGAGAGCGAAGCTTTATTGGAATTAAGATTTCTGGTTCAAAATATCAAATAAGACAAAACTTTTCAAAATTCATAGTTTGAAATTCTGAAGATTCAAACTTTAAAAATCAGAATCAAAAATTTCGAACATTTAAGATTTGAACTTTACACTATGGAGATTTGAACATTGCAATATTCAAAAAATAAATTTCGAGTCTTACAAGGTTCGCGCATTCATAATTCAAAATTCGAACATTTGACGGCTTAAGCTCCAAAATATACAAGAATCAAGAAACATTTTTAGGATTCCTAACTTCAGCTATTCCTAGTAAGTATCCAAGGCTCAAGATTTAAGGTTCCATCCTTTCAAAGTTCTAGTTTCGGACTTCTACGACGCTGGTTTCCTGATTCAAAATTTTCAACATTCGAAATTCTTTGGGAAGACTCAAAATTTTCTACATTTTGGATTCAAATTTTTTAGTTTTCAAAAATCTAAATTTGGTCTTTTCATGTTAAATATCCAAGATTTAAGGTTTAGAGGATCCAGCTTTAAAAATTCCAAAGTTCTAACGTCTCAAATTTCAAGCTCGCGAGTACGTCCGTGATAGATATTTCAAGAGTAATGATTTAAAATTCTCAATATTCAAGGGCAGAGAGTAAAAACTTTCAAGATTTTTCAATTCAACGTCCGAACATTCAAGGTCAAGATTCAAGATTTGAGGTTTCAGGAAAATTTAAGATTTGACTTTTCAAGATAACAGATTTCGGATATTATGCTTTACAAGATTTCTAAATTTTCAAGATTCGTTCGCTGTAAGATTCAAGATCCAAGCTTTTTGATCCAAAACTAGATATTCATGATCAATGGTTTGATCCTATCTAAAATAAGGATCGATCTATTCAAGATTTATGTTTCGTACTTTTAGAAAGATCCGTATTCATGTTCCAAATTTCATGATATAAATTTCTTCATCAAAATTCGAAATCCGATGCAGAATTCGAGAGTTTTCAAATTTATGTTCTCGTTCCAAACATTTCAAAATTCATGATTTGTGAATCTTACTTTTATAATTTCAAGATTCGACCGTTGCAAATTAAAGATCAAAATTTCCAGGATTCAATTTCAAGATTCAAGATTCAAAATTCAAAATTCAAATATAAGCAGATATTCAAACATTTAAAGATTTCAGATTCAATCTTCTGAAAATTATACGTTCAAGGTATATTTCTGTATTATTTACTAGCGCTTTCGTGATGAACGTCCAAAATACATGGTTGAAAATACAAGATTAGGACCTTTAAGGATTTAAAATTCCAGATTCAAAATTTCAAAAAACCGCAAGTAAAAACTCCAAAAAACCCGCGATTCGTAATCCTAAAAATCCAAAGTTCAAAATTTTTAAGATATAAGATTCGAATATAAAATCCCAAAACCATTGTTCAAAATTTCCATATTCGATATTTGCAGATCGAATATTCGAACTTCACATAATTCAATTTAAGGTTTAAAGATTCAAAACTACGTATTCGGAGTTCAAAATTTTCAAGGTTGAAGATTCAGACTTTTCAAAAATTCAGATTAGAAATACAGACTTTTTGCGACGTCTATATTAGAGCTTTTATGATTAATATCCCCATATTTGGGGCTCAAAATTAGTTGGCAGAGTTTTATCGGAATTAAGATTTCTAGTTCAAAATATCAATAATCAAATAAGACCAAACTTTTCAAAATTCATGGTTTGAAATTCGGAAGATTCAAACTTTAAAAATCAAAGTCCAAAATCTCGAACCTTTAAGATTTGAACTTTTCACTATCAAGATTTGAACATTGCAATATTGAAAAAATAAATTTCGAGTCTTACAAGGTTCGCGCATTCATAATTCAAAATTCGAATATTTGACGGCTTAAGCTTCAAAATATTCAAGAATCAAGAAACATTTTTAGGATTCCTAACTTCAGCTATTCCTAATACGTATCCAAGGCTCAAGATTTAAGGTTCCATACTTTCAAAGTTCTAGTTTCGGACTACTACGATGTTGGTTTCCTAATTCAAAATTTTCAACATTCGAAATTCTTTGGGAAGACACAAAATTTTCTACATTCTGGATTCAAATTTTTGGTTTTCAAAAATCTAAATTTGGTCTTTTCATGTTAAATATCCAAGATTCAAGGTTTTAAGGATCCAGCTTTAAAATTTTCAAAATTCTAACTTCTCAAAATTTCAAGCTCGTGAGTACGTCCGTGATAGATATTTCAGGTGTAACGATTTAAAATTCTCAACATTCAAGGGTAGAGAGTATAAACTTTCAAGATTCTCAATTCAACGCCGAACATTCAAGGTCAAGATCCATGATTTGAGGTTTCAGGATAATTTAAGATTTGAGTTTTCATGATAACAGATTACGGATATTTTTCTTTACAAGATTTCTAAATTTTCAAGATTCGTTCGTTGTAAGATTCAAGATCTAAACTTTTCGAACCAAAACTAGATATTCATGATCAATGGTTTGATCCTATCTAAAATAAGGATCGATCTTTTCTAGATTTATGTTTCGTGCTTTTAGAAAGATCCGTATTCAAGTTCCCAATTTCATGATATAAGTTTCTACATCAAAATTCGAAATCCAATGCAAAATTCGAGGGTTATCAAATTTACGTTCACGTTCCAAACATTTCAAAATTCATGATTCGTGAATCTTACTTTTATAATTTCAAGATTCGACCCTCGCAAATTAAAGAGTCAAAATTTACAGGATTCAATTTCGAGATTTAAAATTCAAATATAAGCAGATATTCAAAAATTTCAAGATTTCAGATTCAGTCTTTTGAAAATTATAGATTCAAGGTATATTTCTGTATTATTTACTAACGCTTCCAAAATACATGCTTCAAAATACAAGATTAGGACCTTTAAGGATTTAAAATTCCAGATTCAAAATTTCAAAAAAATGCAAGTAAAAACTCCAAAAAACCCGCGATACGTAGTTCTAAAAATTCAAAGTTCAAAATTTTTAAGATTTTAGATTCGAATATAAAATCCCAAAACCATTGTTCGAGTTCTGAACATTTCATTATTCAAGATTCATGAGTTTAACTTTGGTAATTTCCATATTCGATATTTGCTGATTTAAGATTCGAACTTAACAGAATTAAATTTAAGGTTTAAAGATTCAAAACTACGTATTCGGAGTTCAAAAATTTCGAGATTGAAGATTCAGACTTTTCAAAAATCCAGATTCGAAATACAGACTTTTTTCGACGTCTATATTAGAGCTTTTATGATGAATATCCCCATATTTGGGGTTCAAAATTAGAGAGCGGAGCTTTATCGGAATTAAAATTTCTGGTTCAAAATATCAAATAAGACCAAACTTTACAAAATTCATGGTTTGAAATTATGAAGATTCAAACTTTAAAAATCAGAATCCAAAATTTCGAACATTTAAGATTTGAACATTGCAATATTCAAAAAATAAATTTTGAGTCTTACAAGGTTCGCGCTTTCATAATTTAAAATTTGAACATTTGACGGCTTAAGCTCCAAAATATTCAAGAATCAAGAAACATTTTTAGGATTCCTAACTTCAGCTATTGCTAATAAGTATCCAAGGCTCAAGATTTAAGGTTCCATCCTTTCAAAGTTCTAGTTTCGGACTTGTACGACGCTGGTTTCGTGATTCAAAATTTTCATCATTCGAAATTCTTTGGGAAAACTCAAAATTTTCTACATTTTGGATTCAAATTTTTAGTTTTCAAAAATCTAAATTTGGTCTTTTCATGTTAAATATCCAAGATTTAAGGTTTTAAGGATCCAATTTTAAAATTTTCAAAATTCTAACGTCTCAAAATTTCAACCTTGCGAGTACGTCCGTGGTAAATATTTCAAGAGTAATGATTTAAAGTTCTCGACATTCAAGGGCAGAGATTAAAAACTTTCAAGATTTTCAATTCAACGTCCGAACATTCAAGGTCAAGATTCAAGATTTGAGGTTTCATGATAATTTAAGATTTGAGTTTTCCAGATAACAGATTCCGGATATTATGCTTTACAAGATTTCAAAATTTTGAAGATTCGTTCGTTGTAAGATTCAAGATCTAAGCTTTTCGATCCAAAACTAGATATTCATGATCAATGGTTTGATCTCACCTAAAATAAGGATCGATCTTTTCAAGATTTATGTTTCATACTTTTAGAAAGATCCGTATTCAAGTTCCAAATTTCATGATATAAGTTTCTACATCAAAATTCGAAACCCGATGCAAAATTCGAGAGTTTCAAATTTATGTTCACGTTCCAAACATTTCAAAATTCATGATTCGTGAATCTTACTTTTATAATTTCAAGATTCGACCCTTGCAATTAAAGAGTCAAAATTTACAGGATTCAATTTCAAGATTCAAAATTCAAATATAAGCAGATATTCAAACATTTCAAGGTTTCAGATTCAGTCTTCTGAAAATTATAGATTCAAGGTATATTTCTGTATTATTTACTAGCGCTTTCGTGATGAACGTCCAAAGTACATGGTTGAAAATACAAGATTAGGACCTTTAAGGATTTAAAATTCCAGATTCAAAATTTCAAAAAACCGCAAGTAAAAACTCCAAAAAACCCGCAATACTTAGTTCTACAAATTCAAAGTTCAAAATTTTTAAGATTTAAGAATCGAATATAAAATCCCAAAACCATTGTTCACGTTCTGAACATTTCATTATTCAAGATCCATGAGTTTAACTTTGGTAATTTCCATATTCGATATTTGCAGATTTAAGATTCGAACTTCACAGAATTCAATTTAAGGTTTAAAGATTCAAAACTACGTATTCGGAGTTCAAAAATTTCAAGACTGAAGATTCAGACTTTTCAAAAATCCAGATTCGAAATGCAGACTTTTTTCGACATCTATATTAGAGCATTTATGATGAATATCCCCATATTTGGGGCTCAAAATTAGAGAAAGGTGCTTAATCGGAATTAAAATTTCTGGTTCAAAATATCAATAATCAAATAAGACCAAACTTCTGAAAATTCATGGTTTGAAATTCTGAAGATTCAAACTTTAAAAATCAAAGTCCAAAATTTCGAACCTTTAAGATTTGAACTTTTCACTATCAAGATTTGAACATTGCAATATTCAAAAAATAAATTTCGAGTCTTGCATGGTTCGCGCTTTCATAATTCAAAATTCGAACATTTGACGGCTTAAGCTCCAAAATATTCAAGAATCAAGAAACATTTTTAAGATTCCTAACTTCAGCTATTCCTATTAAGTATCTATCCAAGGCTCAATATTTAAGGTTCCATCCTTTCAAAGTTCTAGTTTCGGACTTCTACGACATTGGTTTCCTGATTCAAATTTTCAACATTCGAAATTCTTTGGGAAGACTCAAATTTTTCTACATTTTGGATTCAAATTTTTAGTTTTCAAAAATCGAAATTTGGTCTTTTAATGTTAAATATCCAAAATTTAAGGTTTTAAGGATACTGCTTTAAAATTTTCAAAATTCTAACGTATCAAAATTTCAAGATCGCGAGTACGTCCGTGATAGATATTTCAAGAGTAATGATCTAAAATCCTCAACATTCAAGGGCAGAGATTAAAAACTTTCAAAATTTTCAATTCAACGTCCGAACATTCAAGGTCAAGATTCAAGATTTGAGGTTTCATGATAATTTAAGATTTGAGTTTTCAAGATAACAAATTCCGGATATTATGCTTTACAAGATTTCAAAATTTTGAAGATTCGTTCGTTGTAAGATTCAAGATCTAAGCTTTTCGATCCAAAACTAGATATTCATGATCAATGGTTTGATCCCATCTAAAATAAGGATCGAACTTTTCAAGATTTATGTTTCGTACTTTTGGAAAGATCCGTATTCAAGTTCCAAATTTCATGATATAAGTTTCTACATCAAAATTCGAAATACGATGCAAAATTCGAGAGTTTCAAATTTATGTTCACGTTCCAAACATTTCAAAATTCATGATTCGTGAATCTTGCTCTTATAATTTCAAGATTCGACCCTTGCAATTAAAGAGTCAAAATTTACAGGATTCAATTTCAAGATTCAAAATTCAAATATAAGCAGATATTCAAACATTTCAAGGTTTCAGATTCAGTCTTCTGAAAATTATAGATTCAAGGTATATTTCTGTATTATTTACTAGCGCTTTCGTGATGAACGTCCAAAATACATGGTTGAAAATACAAGATTAGGACCTTTAAGGATTTAAAATTCCAGATTCAAAATTTCAAAAAAACGCAAGTAAAAACTCCAAAAAATCCGCGATAGGTAGTTCTACAAATTCAAAGTTCAAAATTTTTAAGATTTAAGATTCGAATATAAATTCCCAAAATCATTGTTCACGTTCTGAACATTTCATTATTCAAGGTCCACGAGTTTAACTTTGGTAATTTCCATATTCGATATTTGCAGATTTAAGATTCGAACTTCACAGAATTCAATTTAAAGTTTAAGGATTCAAAACTACGTATTCGGAGTTCAAAAATTTCAAGATTGAAGATTCAGACTTTCAAAAATCCAGATTCGAAATGCAGACTTTTTTCGATGTCTATATTAGAGCTTTTATGATGAATATCCCCATATTTGGGGCTCAAAATTAGAGAGCGGTGCTTTATCGGAATTAAGATTTCTGCTTCAAAATATCAATAGTCAAATAAGACCAAACTTCTCAAAATTCATGGTTTGAAATTTTGAAGATTCAAACTTTAAAAATCAAAGTCCAAAATTTTGAACCTTTAAGATTTGAAATTTTCACTATCAAGATTTGAACATTGCAATATTCAAAAACTAAATTTCAAGTCTTGCAAGGTTCGCGCTATCATAATTCAAAATTCGAACATTTGACGGCTTAAGCTCCAAAATATTCAAGAATCAAGAAACATTTTTAGGATTCCTAACTTCAGCTATTCCTATTAAGTATCTATCCAAGGCTCAATATTTAAGGTTCCATCCTTTCAAAGTTCTAGTTTCAAACTTCTACGACGTTGGTTTCCTGATTCAAAATTTTCAACATTCGAAATTCTTTGGGAAGACTCAAATTTTTCTACATTTTGGATTCAAATTTTTAGTTTTCAAAAATCTAAATTTGGTCTTTTAATGTTAAATATCCAAAATTTAAGGTTTTAAGGATACAGCTTTAAAATTTTCAAAATTCTAACGTCTCAAAATTTCAAGATCACTAGTACGTCCGTGATAGATATTTCAGGAGTAATGATCTAAAATTCTCAACAATCAAGGGAAGAGATTAAAAACTTTCAAAATTTTCAATTCAACGGCCGAACATTCAAGGTCAAGATTCAAGATTTGAGGTTTCAGGATAATTTAAGATTTGAGTTTTCAAGATAACAGATTCCGGATATTATGCTTTACAAGGTTTCTAAATTTGGAAGATTCGTTCGTTGTAAGATTCAAGATCTAAGCTTGTTGATCCAAAACTAGATATTCATGATCAATGGTTTGATCCAATATAAAATAAGGATCAATCTTTTCAAGATTTATGTTTCGCACTTTTAGAAAGATCCGTATTCAAGTTCCAAATTTCATGGCATAATTTTCTACATCCAAATTCGAAATCCGATGCAAAATTCGAGAGTTTCAAATTTATGTTCACCTTCCAAACATTTCAAAATTCATGATTCGTTAATCTTACTTTTATAATTTCAAGATTCGACCCTTGCAATTAAAGAGTCAAAATTTACAGGATTCAATTTCAAGATTCAAAATTCAAATATAAGCAGATATTCAAACATTTCAAGGTTTCAGATTCAGTCTTCTCAAAATTATAGATTAAAGGTATATTTCTGTATTATTTACTAGCGCTTCCAAAATACATGGTTCAATATACAAGATTAGGACCTTTAAGGATTTAAAATTCCAGATTCAAAATTTCAAAAAACCGCAAGCAAAAACTCCAAAAAACCCGCGATACGTAGTTTTAAAAATTCAAAGTTCAAAATTTTTAAGATTTAAGATTCGAATATAAAATCCCAAAACCATTGTTCGCGTTATAAACATTTCATTATTCCAGATTCATGAGTTTAACTTTGGTAATTTTCATATTCGATATTTGCTGATTTAAGATTCGAACTTCACAGAATTCAATTTATGGTTTAAAGATTCAAAACTACGTATTCGGAGTTCAAAATTTTCAAGATTGAAGATTCAGACTTTTCAAAAATCCAGATTCAAAATACAGACTTTTTTCGACGTCTATATTAGAGCTTTTATGATGAATATCCCCATATTTGGGGTTCAAAATTAGAGAGCGGAGCTTTATCGGAACTAAGATTTCTGGTTCAAAATATCAAATAAGACCAAACTTTTCAAAATTCATGGTTTGAAATTCTGAAGATTCAAACTTTAAAAATCAGAATCCAAAATTTCGAACATTTAAGATTTGAAACTTTCCACTATGGAGATTTGAACATTGCAATATTCAAAAAATAAATTACGAGTCTTACAAGGTTCACGCATTCATAATTCAAAATTCGAACATTTGACGGCTTAAGCTCCCAAAACCATTGTTCGAGTTCTGAACATTTCATTATTCAAGATTCATGAGTTTAACTTTGGTAATTTTCATATTCGATATTTGCTGATTTAAGATTCGAACTTCACAGAATTCAATTTAAGGTTTAAAGATTCAAAACTACGTATTCGGAGTTCAAAAATTTCGAGATTGAAGATTCAGACTTTTCAAAAATCCAGATTCGAAATACAGACTTTTTTCGATGTCTATATTAGAGCTTTTATGATGAATATCCCCATATTTGGGGTTCAAAATTAGAGAGCGGAGCTTTATCGGAATTAAAATTTTTGGTTCAAAATATCAAATAAGACCAAACTTTTCAAAATTCATGGTTTGAAATTCTGAAGATTCAAACTTTAAAAATCAGAATCCAAAATTTCGAACATTTAAGATTTGAACATTGCAATATTCAAAAAATAAATTTTGGGACTTACAAGGTTCGCGCTTTCATAATTTAAAATTCGAACATTTGACGGCTTAAGCTCCAAAATATTCAAGAATCAAGAAACATTTTTAGGATTCCTAACTTCAGCTATTGCTAATAAGTATCCAAGGCTCAAGATTTAATGTTCCATCCTTTCAAAGTTCTAGTTTCGGACTTCTACGATGCTGGTTTCGTGATTCAAAATTTTCATCATTCGAAATTCTTTGGGAAAACTCAAAATTTTCTACATTTTGGATTCAAATTTTTAGTTTTCAAAAATCTAAATTTGGTCTTTTCATGTTAAATATCCAAGATTTAAGGTTTTATGGATCCAATTTTAAAATTATCAAAATTCTAACGTCTCAAAATTTAAAGCTTGCGAGTACGTCCGTGGTAAATATTTCAAGAGTAAAGATTTAAAGTTCTCGACATTCAAGTGCAGAGATTAAAAACTTTCAAGATTCGAACATTTGACGGCTTAAGCTCCAAAATATTCAAGAATCAAGAAACATTTTTAAGATTCCTAACTTCAGCTACTCCTATTAAGTATCTATCCAAGGCTCAATATTTAAGGTTCCATCCTTTCAAAGTTCTAGTTTCGGACTTCTACGACATTGGTTTCCTGATTCAAATTTTCAACATTCGAAATTCTTTGGGAAGACTCAAATTTTTCTACATTTTGGATTCAAATTTTTAGTTTTCAAAAATCTAAATTTGGTCTTTTAATGTTAAATATCCAAAATTTAAGGTTTTAAGGATACTGCTTTAAAATTTTCAAAATTCTAACGTATCAAAATTTCAAGATCGCGAGTACGTCCGTGATAGATATTTCAAGAGTAATGATCTAAAATCCTCAACATTCAAGGGCAGAGATTAAAAACTTTCAAAATTTTCAATTCAACGTCCGAACATTCAAGGTCAAGATTCAAGATTTGAGGTTTCAGGATAATTTAACATTTGAGTTTTGAAGATAACAGATTCCGGATATTATGCTTTACAAGATTTCTAAACTTTCAAGATTCGTTCGTTGTAAGATTAAAGATTTAAGCTTTTCTATCAAAAGCTATATATTCATGACCAATGGTTTGATCCTATCTAAAATAAGGATCGATCTTTTCAAGATTTATGTTTCATACTTTTAGAAAGATCCGTATTCTAGTTCCCAATTTCATGATACAAGTTTCTACATCCAAATTCGAAATCCGATGCAAAATTCAAGTGTTTTCAAATTTATGTTCACGTTCCAAACATTTCAAAATTCATGATTCGTGAATCTTACTTTTATAATTTTTAGATTCGTCCCTTGCAATTAAAGAGTCAAAATTTACGAGATTCAATTTCAAGATTCAAAATTCAAATATAAGCAGATATTCAAACATTTCAAGGTTTCAGATTCAGTCTTCTGAAAATTATAGATTAAAGGTATATTTCTGTATTATTTACTAGCGCTTCCAAAATACATGGTTCAAAATACAAGATTTAAGATACGTAGTTTTAAAATTTCAAAGTTCAAAATTTTTAAGATTTAAGATTCGAATATAAAAACCCAAAACCATTGTTCACGTTCTGAACATTTCATTATTCAAAATTCATGAGTTAACTTTGGTAATTTCCATATTCGATATTTGCAGATTTAACATTCGAACTTCACAGAATTCAATTTAAGGTTTAAAGATTCAAAACTACGTATTCGGAGTTCAAAATTTTCAAGATTGAAGATTCAGACATTTCAAAAATCCAGATTCGTAATACATACTTTTTTCGACGTCTATATTAGAGCTTTTATGATGAATATCCCCATATTTGGGGCTCAAAATTAGATAGCGGAGCTTTATCGGAATTAAGATTTCTGGTTCAAAATATCAAATAAGACGAAACTTTTCAAAATTCATGGGTTGAAATTCTGAAGATTGAAACTTTAAAAATCAGAATCCAAAATTTCGAACATTTAAGATTTGAACTTTTCGCTATCAAGATTTGAACATTGCAATATTCAAAAAATAAATTTCGAGTCTTGCAAGATTCGCGCTTTCATAATTCAGAATTCGAACATTTGACGGCTTAAGCTCCAAAATATTCAAGAATCAAGAAACATTTTTAGGATTCCTAACTTCACTATTCCTAATAAGTATCCAAGGCTCAAGATTTAATGTTCCATCCTTTCAAAGTTCTAATTTCGGACTTCTACGATGTTGGTTTCGTGATTCAAAATTTTCATCATTCGAAATTCTTTGGGAAGACTCAAAATTTTCTACATTTTGGATTCAAATTTTTAGTTTTCAAAGATCTAAATTTGGTCTTTTCATGTTAAATATCCAAGATTTAAGGTTTTAAGGATCCAATTTTAAAATTTTCAAAATTTTAACGTCTCAAAATTTCAAGCTTGCGAGTACGTCCGTGGTAAATATTTCAAGAGTAATGATTTAAAGTTCTCGACATTCAAGGGCAGAGATTAAAAAGTTTCAAGATTTTCAATTCAACGTCCGAACATTCAAGGTCAAGATTCAAGATCTGAGGTTTCAGGATAATTTAACATTTTAGTTTTGAAGATAACAGATTCCGGATATTATGCTTTACAAGATTTCTAAACTTTCAAGATTCGTTCGTTGTAAGATTAAAAATTTAAGCTTTTCAATCAAAAGCTATATATTCATGATCAATGGTTTGATCCTATCTAAAATAAGGATCGATCTTTTCAAGATTTATGTTTCGTACTTTTAGAAATATCCGTATTCTAGTTCCCAATTTCATGATACAAGTTTCTACATCCAAATTCGAAATCCGATGCAAAATTCAAGAGTTTTGAAATTTATGTTCACGTTCCAAACATTTCAAAATTCATGATTCGTGAATCTTACTTTTATAATTTCTAGATTCGACCCTTGCAATTAAAGAGTCAAAATTTACAAGATTCAATTTCAAGATTCAAAATTCAAATATAAGCAGATATTTCAAACATTCAAGGTTTCAGATTCAGTCTTCTGAAAATTATAGATTAAAGGTATATTTCTGTATTATTTACTAGCGCTTCCAAAATACATGGTTCAAAATACAAGATTAGGACCTTTAAGGATTTAAAATTCCAGATTCAAAATTTCAAAAAACCGCAAGTAAAAACTCCAAAAAACCCGCGATACGTAGTTTTAAAAATTCAAAGTTCAAAATTTTTAAGATTTAAGATTCGAATATAAAATCCCAAAACCATTGTTCGCGTTATAAACATTTCATTATTCCAGATTCATGAGTTTAACTTTGGTAATTTTCGTATTCGATATTTGCTGATTTAAGATTCGAACTTCACAGAATTCAATTTATGGTTTAAAGATTCAAAACTACGTATTCGGAGTTCAAAATTTTCAAGATTGAAGATTCAGACTTTTCAAAAATCCAGATTCAAAATACAGACTTTTTTCGACGTCTATATTAGAGCTTTTATGATGAATATCCCCATATTTGGGGTTCAAAATTAGAGAGCGGAGCTTTATCGGAACTAAGATTTCTGGTTCAAAATATCAAATAAGACCAAACTTTTCAAAATTCATGGTTTGAAATTCTGAAGATTCAAACTTTAAAAATCAGAATCCGAAATTTCGAACATTTAAGATTTGAAACTTTCCACTATGGAGATTTGAACATTGCAATATTCACAAAATAAATTACGAGTCTTACAAGGTTCACGCATTCATAATTCAAAATTCGAACATTTGACGGCTTAAGCTCCAAAATATTCAAGAATCAAGAAACATTTTTAGGATTCCTAACTTCAGCCATTCCTAGTAAGCATCCAAGGCTCAAGATTTAAGGTTCCATCCTTTCAAAGTTCTAGTTTCGGACTTCTACGACGCTGGTTTCCTGATTCAAAATTTTCAACATTCGAAATTCTTTGGGAAGACTCAAAATTTTCTGCATTTTGGATTCAAATTTTTTAGTTTTCAAAAATCTAAATTTGGTCTTTTCATGTTAAATATCCAAGATTTAAGGTTTAAAGGATCCAGCTTTAAAAATTCCAAAGTACTAACGTCTCAAATTTCAAGCTCGCGAGTACGTCCGTGATAGATATTTCAAGAGTAATGATTTAAAATTCTCAACATTCAAGGGCCAAGAGTAAAAACTTTCAAGATTTTTCAATTCAACGTCCGAACATTCAAGGTCAAGATTCAAGATTTGAGGTTTCAGGAAAATTTAAGATTTGACTTTTCATGATAACAGATTCCGGGTATTATGCTTTACAAGATTTCTAAATTTTCAAGATTCGTTCGCCGTAAGATTCAAGATCCAAGCTTTTCGATCCAAAACTAGATATTCATGATCAATGGTTTGATCCTATCTAAAATAAGGATCGATCTTTTCAAGATTTATGATTCGTACTTTTAGAAAGATCCGTATTCATGTTCCAAATTTCACGATATAAATTTCTTCATCAAAATTCGAAATCCGATGCAGAATTCGAGAGTTTTCAAATTTATGTTCTCGTTCCAAACATTTCAAAATTCATGATTCGTGAATCTTACTTTTATAATTTCAAGATTCGACCGTTGCAAATTAAAGATCAAAATTTCCAGGGTTCAATTTCAAGATTCAAGATTCAAAATTCAAATATAAGCAGATATTCAAACATTTAAAGATTTCAGATTCAGTCTTCTGAAAATTATACAATCAAGGTATATTTCTGTATAATTTATTAGCGCTTTCGTGATGAACGTCCAAAATACATGGTTGAAAATACAAGATTAGGACCTTTAAGGATTTAAAATTCCAGATTCAAAATTTCAAAAAACCGCAAGTAAAAACTCCAAAAAACCCGCGATTCGTAATTCTAAAAATCCAAAGTTCAAAATTTTTAAGATTTAAGATTCGAATATAAAATCCCAAAACCATTGTTCAAAATTTCCATATTCGATATTTGCAGATTGAATATTCGAACTTCACATAATTCAATTTAAGGTTTAAAGATTCAAAACTACGTATTCGGAGTTCAAAATTTTCAAGGTTGAAGATTCAGACTTTTCAAAAATTCAGATTCGAAATACAGACTTTTTGCGACGTCTATATTAGAGCTTTTATGATTAATATCCCCATATATGGGGCTCAAAATTAGTGGGCGGAGCTTTATCGGAATTAAGATTTCTAGTTCAAAATATCAATAATCAAATAAGACCAAACTTTTCAAAATTCATGGTTTGAAATTCGGAAGATTCAAACTTTTAAAATCAAAGTCCAAAATTTCGAACCTTTAAGATTTGAACTTTTCACTATCAAGATTTGAGCATTGCAATATTCAAAAAATAAATTTCGAGTCTTACAAGGTTCGCGCATTCATAATTCAAAATTCGAATATTTGACAGCTTAAGCTTCAAACTATTCAAGAATCAAGAAACATTTTTAGGATTCCTAACTTCAGCTATTCCTAATACGTATCCGAGGCTCAAGATTTAAGGTTCCATACTTTCAAAGTTCTAGTTTCGGACTACTACGATGTTGGTTTCCTCATTCAAAATTTTCAACATTCGAAATTCTTTGGGAAGACACAAAATTTTCTACATTCTGGATTCAAATTTTTGGTTTTCAAAAATCCAAATTTGGTCTTTTCATGTTAAATATCCAAGATTCAAGGTTTTAAGGATCCAGCTTTAAAATTTTCAAAATTCTAACTTCTCAAAATTTCAAGCTCGTGAGTACGTCCGTGATAGATATTTCAGGTGTAATGATTTAAAATTCTCAACATTCAAGGGTAGAGAGTATAAACTTTCAAGATTCTCAATTCAACGTCCGAATATTCAAGGTCAAGACCCATGATTTGAGGTTTCAGGATAATTTAAGATTTGAGTTTTCAAGATACAGATTACGGATATTTTTCTTTACAAGATTTCTAAATTTTCAAGGTTCGTTCGTTGTAAGATTCAAGATCTAAACTTTTCGATCCAAAACTAGATATTCATGATCAATGGTTTGATCCTATCTAAAATAAGGATCGATCTTTTCTAGATTTATGTTTCGTACTTTTAGAAAGATCTGTATTCAAGTTCCCAATTTCATGATATAAGTTTCTACATCAAAATTCGAAATCCGATGCAAAATTCGAGGGTTATCAAATTTACGTTCACGTTCCAAACATTTCAAAATTCATGATTCGTGATCTTACTTTTATAATTTCAAGATTCGACCCTCGCAAATTAAAGAGTCAAAATTTACAGGATTCAATTTCAAGAGTTAAAATTCAAATATAAGCAGATATTCAAAAATTTCAAGATTTCAGATTCAGTCTTTTGAAAATTATAGATTCAAGGTATAATTCTGTATTATTTACTAACGCTTCCAAAATACATGGTTCAAAATACAAGATTAGGACTTTAAGGATTTAAAATTCCAGATTCAAAATTTCAAAAAAATGCAAGCAAAAACTCCAAAAAACCCGCGATACGTAGTTCTAAAAATTCAAAGTTCAAAATTTTTAAGATTTTATATTCGAATATAAAATCCCAAAACCATTGTTCGAGTTCTGAACATTTCATTATTCAAGATTCATGAGTTTAACTTTGGTAATTTTCATATTCGATATTTGCTGATTTAAGATTCGAACTTCACAGAATTCAATTTAAGGTTTAAAGATTCAAAACTACGTATTCGGAGTTCAAAAATTTCGAGATTGAAGATTCAGACTTTTCAAAAATCCAGATTCGAAATACAGACTTTTTGCGACGTCTATATTAGAGCTTTTATGATTAATATCCCCATATATGGGGCTCTAAATTAGTGGGCGGAGCTTTATCGGAATTAAGATTTCTAGTTCAAAATATCAATAATCAAATAAGACCAAACTTTTCAAAATTCATGGTTTGAAATTCGGAAGATTCAAACTTTTAAAATCAAAGTCCAAAATTTCGAACCTTTAAGATTTGAACTTTTCACTATCAAGATTTGAGCATTGCAATATTCAAAAAATAAATTTCGAGTCTTACAAGGTTCGCGCATTCATAATTCAAAATTCGAATATTTGACAGCTTAAGCTTCAAACTATTCAAGAATCAAGAAACATTTTTAGGATTCCTAACTTCAGCTATTCCTAATACGTATCCGAGGCTCAAGATTTAAGGTTCCATACTTTCAAAGTTCTAGTTTCGGACTACTACGATGTTGGTTTCCTCATTCAAAATTTTCAACATTCGAAATTCTTTGGGAAGACACAAAATTTTCTACATTCTGGATTCAAATTTTTGGTTTTCAAAAATTTAAATTTGGTCTTTTCATGTTAAATATCCAAGATTCAAGGTTTTAAGGATCCAGCTTTAAAATTTTCAAAATTCTAACTTATCAAAATTTCAAGCTCGTGAGTACGTCCGTGATAGATATTTCAGGTGTAATGATTTAAAATTCTCAACATTCAAGGGTAGAGAGTATAAACTTTCAAGATTCTCAATTCAACGTCCGAATATTCAAGGTCAAGACCCATGATTTGAGGTTTCAGGATAATTTAAGATTTGAGTTTTCAAGATACAGATTACGGATATTTTTCTTTACAAGATTTCTAAATTTTCAAGGTTCGTTCGTTGTAAGATTCAAGATCTAAACTTTTCGATCCAAAACTAGATATTCATGATCAATGGTTTGATCCTATCTAAAATAAGGATCGATCTTTTCTAGATTTATGTTTCGTACTTTTAGAAAGATCTGTATTCAAGTTCCCAATTTCATGATATAAGTTTCTACATCAAAATTCGAAATCCGATGCAAAATTCGAGGGTTATCAAATTTACGTTCACGTTCCAAACATTTCAAAATTCATGATTCGTGATCTTACTTTTATAATTTCAAGATTCGACCCTCGCAAATTAAAGAGTCAAAATTTACAGGATTCAATTTCAAGAGTTAAAATTCAAATATAAGCAGATATTCAAAAATTTCAAGATTTCAGATTCAGTCTTTTGAAAATTATAGATTCAAGGTATATTTCTGTATTATTTACTAACGCTTCCAAAATACATGGTTCAAAATACAAGATTAGGACTTTAAGGATTTAAAATTCCAGATTCAAAATTTCAAAAAAATGGCAAAAACTCCAAAAAACCCGCGATACGTAGTTCTAAAAATTCAAAGTTCAAAATTTTTAAGATTTTATATTCGAATATAAAATCCCAAAACCATTGTTCGAGTTCTGAACATTTCATTATTCAAGATTCATGAGTTTAACTTTGGTAATTTTCATATTCGATATTTGCTGATTTAAGATTCGAACTTCACAGAATTCAATTTAAGGTTTAAAGATTCAAAACTACGTATTCGGAGTTCAAAAATTTCGAGATTGAAGATTCAGACTTTTCAAAAATCCAGATTCGAAATACAGACTTTTTTCGACGTCTATATTAGAGCTTTTATGATGAATATCCCCATATTTGGGGTTCAAAATTAGAGAGCGGAGCTTTATCGGAATTAAGATTTCTGGTTCAAAATATCAAATAAGACCAAACTTTTCAAAATTCATGGTTTGAAATTCTGAAGATTCAAACTTTAAAAATCAGAATCCAAAATTTCGAACATTTAAGATTTGAACATTGCAATATTCAAAAAATAAATTTCGAGTCTTACAAGGTTAACGCTTTCATAATTTAAAATTCGAAAATTTGACGGCTTAAGCTCCAAAATATTCCAGAATCAAGAAACATTTTTAGGATTCCTAACTTCAGCTATTTCTAACAAGTATCCAAGGCTCAAGATTTAAGGTTCCATCCTTTCAAAGTTCTAGTTTCGGACTTCTACGACGCTGGTTTCCTGATTCAAAATTTTTAACATTCGAAATTCTTTGGGAAGACTCAAAATTTTCTACATTTTGGATTCAAATTTTTTAGTTTTCAAAAATCTAAATTTGGTCTTTTCATGTTAAATATCCAAGATTTAAGGTTTTAAGGATCCAGCTTTAAAAATTCCAAAATTCTAACATCTCAAAATTTCAAGCTCGCGAGTACGTCCGTGATAGATATTTCAAGAGTATTGATTTGAAATTCTCAACATTCAAGGGCAGATAGTAAAAACTTTCAAGATTTTTCAATTCAACGTCCGAACATTCAAGGTCAAGACTCAAGATTTGAGGTTTCGGGAAAATTTAAGATTTGAGTTTTCAAGATAACAGATTCTGGATATTATGCTATACAAGATTTCTAAATTTTCAAGATTCGTTCGCTGTTGTAAGATTCAAGATCTAAGCTTTTCGATCCAAAACTAGATATTCATGATCAATGGTTTGATCATATCTAAAACAAGGATCGATCTTTTCAAGATTTATGTTTCATACTTTTAGAAAGAACCGTATTCAAGTTCCAAATTTCATGATATAAGTTTATACATCAAAATTCGAAAACCGATGCAAAATTTGAGAGTTTTCAAATTTATGTTCATGTTCCAAACATTTCAAAATTCATGATTTACAATCTTACTTTCATAATTTCAAGATTCGACCCTTGCGAATAAAAGTGTCAAAATTTATAGGATTCAATTTCAAGATTCAAAATTCAAATATAAGCAGATATTCAAACATTTCAAGATTTCAGATTCAGTCTTCTGAAATTTATAGATTCAAGGTATATTTTTGTATTATTTACTAGCGCTTTCGTGATGAACGTCCAAAATACATGGTTCAAAATACAAGATTAGGACCTTTAAGGATTTAAAATTCCTGATTCAAAATTTCAAAAAACCGCAAGTAAAAACTCCAAAAAAATCCGCGATACGTTGTTCTAAGAATTCAAAGTTCAAAATTTTTAAGATTTAAGATTCGAATATAAAAACCCAAAACCATTGTTCACGTTCTGAACATTTCATTATTCAGGATTCATGAGTTTAACTTTGGTAATCTCCATATTCGGTATTTGCAAATTTAAGATTCGAACTTCACAGACTTCAATTTAAGGTTTAAAGATTCAAAACTACGTATTCGGAGTTTAAAAATTTCAAGATTGAGGATTCAGACTTTTCAAAAATCCAGATTCGAAATACAGACTTTTTTCGACGTCTATATTAGAGCTTTTATGATGACTATCCCTGGGGCTCAAGATTTCTGGTTCAAAATATCAAATAAGACCAAACTTTTCAAAATTCATGGTTTGAAATTCTGAAGATTGAAACTTTAAAAATCAAAATCCAAAATTTCGAACATTAAGATTTGAACTTTTCACTATCAAGATTTGAACATTGCAATATTCAAAAAATAAATTTCGAGTCTTACAAGGTTCGCGCTTTCATAATTCAAAATTCGAACATTTGACGGCTTAATCTCCAATATATTCAAGAATCAAGAAAAATTTTTAGGATTCCTAACTTCAGCTATTCCTAATAATTATCCAAGGCTCAAGATTTAAGGTTCCATCCTTTCAAAGTTCTAGTTTCGGACTTCTACGATGTTGGTATCCTCATTCAAAATTTTCAACTTCCGAAATTCTTTGGGTAACTCAAAATTTTCTACACTTTGGATTCAAATTTTTAATTTTCAAAAATGTAAATTTGGTCTTCTCATGTTAAATATCCAAGATTTAAGGTTTTAAGGATCCCGCTTTAAAATTTTCAAAATTCTAACGTCTCAAAATTTCAAGCTCGCGAGTACGTCCGTGATAGATATTTCAAGAGCAATGATTTAAAATTCTCAACATTCAAGGGCAGATAGTAAAAACTTTCAAGATTTTCAATTCAACGTCCGAACATTCAAGGTCAAGATTCAAAATTTGAGGTTTCAGGATAATTTAAGATTGTAGTTTTCAAGATAAAAGATTCCGGGTATTATGCTTTACAAGATTTCTAAATTTTCAAGATTCGTTCGTTATAAGATTAAAGATTTAAGCTTTTCGATCCAAAACTAGATATTCATGATCAATGGTTTGATCCTTTCTAAAATAAGGATCGATCTTTTCAAGATTTATGTTTCATACTTTTAGAAAGATCCGTATTCAAGTTCCCAATCTCATGATATAAGTTTCTACATCAAAATTCGAAATCCGATGCAAAATTCGAGAGTTTTCAAATTTATGTTCACGTTCCAAACATTTCAAAATTCATGATTCGTGAATCTTACTTTTATAATTTCAAGATGAGACCCTTGCAAATTAAATAGTCAAAATTTACAGAATTCAATTTCAAGATTCAAAATTCAAATATAAGCAGATATTCAAACATTTCAAGATTTCAGATTCAGTCTTCTGAAAATTATAGATTCAAGGTATATTTCTGTATTATTTACTAGCGCTTTCGTGATGAACGTCCAAAATACATGGTTCAAAACACAAGATTAGGACCTTTAAGGATTTAAAATTCCAGATTCAAAATTTCAAAAAACCGCAAGTAAAACCTCCAAAAAACCCGCGATGCATTGTTCTAAGAATTCAAAGTTCAAAATTTTTAAGATTTAAGATTCGAATATAAAAGCCCAAAACCATTGTTCACGTTCTGAACATTTCATTATTCAAGATTCATGAGTTAACTTTGGTAATTTCCATATTCGATATTTGCAGATTTAATCACAGAATTCAATTTAAGGTTTAAAGATTCAAAACTACGTATTCGGAGTTCAAAATTTTCAAGATTGAAGATTCAGACTTTTCAAAAATCCAGATTCGAAATACATACTTTTTTCGACGTCTATATTAGAGCTTTTATGATGAATATCCCCATATTTGGGGCTCAAAATTAGAGAGCGGAGCTTTATCGGAATTAAGATTTCTGGTTCAAAATATCAAATAAGACCAAACTTTTCAAAATTCTTGGTTTGAAATTCTGAAGATTGAAACTTTAAAAATCAGAATCCAAAATTTCGAACATTTAAGATTTGAACTTTTCGCTATCAAGATTTGAACATTGCAATATTCAAAAAATAAATTTCGAGTCTTGCAAGATTCGCCTTTCATAATTCAGAATTCGAACATTTGACGGCTTAAGCTCCAAAATATTCAAGAATCAAGAAACATTTTTAGGATTCCTAACTTCACTATTCCTAATAAGTATCCAAGGCTCAAGATTTAAGGTTCCATCCTTTCGAAGTTCTAGTTTCGGACTTCTACGATGTTGGTTTCGTGATTCAAAATTTTCATCATTCGAAATTCTTTGGGAAGACTCAAAATTTTCTACATTTTGGATTCAAATTTTTAGTTTTCAAAAATCAAAATTTGGTCTTTTCATGTTAAATATCAAAGATTTAAGGTTTTCGACATTCAAGGGCAGAGATTAAAAACTTTCAAGATTTTCAATTCAACGCCCGAACATTCAAGGACAAGATTCAAGATTTGAGGTTTCAGGATAATTTAACAGTTGAGTTTTGAAGATAACAGATTCCGGATATTATGCTTTACAAGATTTCTAAACTTTCAAGATTCGTTTGTTGTAAGATTAAAGATTTAAGCTTTTCGATCAAAAGCTATATATTCATGATCAATGGTTTGATCCTATCTAAAATAAGGATCGATCTTTTCAAGATTTATGTTTCGTACTTTTAGAAAGATCCGTATTCTAGTTCCCAATTTCATGATATAAGTTTCTACATCAAAATTCGAAATCCGATGCAAAATTCAAGAGTTTTCAAATTTATATTCACGTTCCAAACATTTCAAAATTCATGATTCGTGAATCCTACTATTATAATTTCAAGATTCGACCCTTGCAAATTAAAGAGTCAAAATTTACAGGATTCAAACTTTTCAAAATTCATGGTTTGAAATTCTGAAGATTCAAACTTTAAAAATCAGAATCTAAAATTTCGAACATGTAAGATTTGAACTTTTCGCTATCAAGGTTTGAATATTGCAATATTCAAAAAATAAATTTCGAGTCTTACAAGGTTCGCGCTTTCATAATTCAAAATTCGAACATTTGACGGCTTAAGATCCAAAATATTCAAGAATCAAGAAACATTTTTAGGATTCCTAACTTCATCTATTCCAAATAAGTATCCATGGCTCAAGATTTAAGGTTCCATCCTTTCAAAGTTCTAGTTTCGGACTTCTACGATGTTGGTTTCCTGATTCAAAATTTTTAACATTCGAAATTCTTGGGGAAGACTCAAAATTTTCTACATTTTGGATTCAAAGTTTTGGTTTTCAAAAATCTAAATTTGGTCTTTTCATGTTAAATATCCAAGATCTAAGGTTTTAAGGATCCAGCTTTAAAAATTTCAAAATTCTAACTTCTCAAAATTTCAAGCTCGCGAGTATGTAACGACCCAGAATTTCTGTCATTTGAAATTCTGATATTTATTTGATTTAAATATCAAAAAGTAAAATTGGTAAGTCGAATAATTTATTTTTCGAATATTTAGATTTAATTGGATAATTAAATCGATAATTTAATATTTGAAATAGCGTAAATAATTGGAATTTGGGTTCAGTGGGGATAAAAATGATTTATAAAGTTATATTAAGTCATATTGGAGTTAAACGATGTTTGTGAACTTTTAAAATTGAATTAAAAGTTAATTTGTGAAAATTGAATATTTTAATATTTACTTGACGAGTTAAAATAGCCATTTTTTAAATCCCTATACTAGTGATTTTGGGTTGTCGTAATAACGTTTTACGCAACATTCGTTTTGACTCAAATAAATGTGTTTGAGAGAATGTTTTCCTTAAAGAATAAAATTTATACTTAATTGTGATTTAAGTATATTGAATATTTTTCAAATGTTGGAAAAAATGGATTTGGGAATTACTTATTATTAAATAAGTATGGAAATAGTTTCCAATATAAAGTGAATGTTTGAGATTATATCTTTTAAAGATAAATTGAAAGTGAATGATTGAAATCGATTTGAAAAATCGTATAAAAAGTGAATATTTGGAAATGTAAATTCACGATGGGAATTTATAAGGGAACTTTGTTTTAAAAATAAACATTGATTTATTTTTAAAAATATGGAAATAAATTTACGAATTTGGAACGTAAATTTATAATAAATCGATAAGGATTTATTTAATTTGTTTAAATGAACCATTTTGAAATGGAAGTTGTAAAGGTGAAAATTGATTTGAAATTTGTTTTCAAATGGCTGAAGTGTGGAAATTTATATCTTATAAAGATATTTTTGGAAATAAATAATTTGGAAAATTATTTGAAATCGGGTGATGTTGTGAATATTGATTGATAGTTAAATAACCTACTATCAATATTGACCCATGAATGGCTATTTGTTGTGAATTAGTTGAAATTGAATGCTACACTTATTCTTAAATTATTGCGCTCGTTATTCGGACTACCTGTTCCGAATAGTGATACGACGTAAATGGATAACATTAAAGACCGGTGTTGAAGACCGGTTATTTGTGAAAACGATAGGATGACCTAACGATTGTCTCTGCACCGTTAGCTATGGTATGGAGATTTCCTTTGTGATGGGAAATTCGATCGGGATTGTGAATAACCGGATTGCAAGGGCTTCTTTGGAAGTGCCTTCGATTCTGTTCGAACCCGGAACAGACTTGTATGGTTACGTGTCTGACATTACATTTTGAGATATAAATCAAATTTCTTTCAAATACATCTCTGTTGGTGGCGGAGGATTTATTCTCCTAGTTTAACACCCTTCTTTAAGACGTACGAGCTCAGATGTTTTGTAGTTGAAGGATATCAGCGACATACTCCCAATTTGGTAATGTGGCATGCTGAGTGTTGCTGTGTGATGATTATTTATTGATCATTTGTTGATCAAAGCGTGACTTTGTGAAAAAACGTAGCTTTGTGGACGAGACTTCGTCAGACCTCACACCCCGGAAATGGTCGAAACAAGAATATGTGGCAAGGAATATGTTTGGTCCCTTTGCCTACATGCTCATCCACGACCCAGACACCTCCCCTCCAAACGCGGCCGCACTCAACGCTACGACGACAACGTGGCGATCAAAAATATGAGCATCAGTAAAACTAGGTTTTCCAGGGGAAATTCGACACCGCCGCTACCTCTGACCTCGTGACCACTTCCCATTATTTTTCCCATCACCGTCGTACGCTCCTCCACCTCCTCGACCAATCTCATCGCAAACTTCGATGCCGATCTCCGGCAATCGACAAGAATGTTGATTTCGATCAATATAGAATATCACAACCATTACTCGACTAAAAATCATTAGTTAAGTTTTAAAATTCATATTTTGTTACAGAGATTTAAGGTATGTTCCTGAAATTATAAATTTACACATTCGAATTTTTCACAATTTCAAACTTTACTGATGAATTTTGATTTCCAGAGACATATTTGTATTATTTTGTCTTGAATAAATCTCCAGACTAAATTTTGTAGTTAAACAAACAATTTTCATTTGATTCTTAAGTTTAAACAGAGAGTGAATAAAAAGATTTTTAATTTTCTGTTGCAAAACAAAAACCTGGAAGCTAAATACAGAGAGTACTCTGTCAATTCACCTGCATTACATATCATACATTCATATGTACTAAATAGAATTGGATTTATGTTTGCACATTTCATACTTACTTAAGATGAATTTAAGAGTGAGGTTACTCACAGTTTTTAGCAAAGTGACAGAGCTTTTTATTGAAATAGGATTTGGTTTTTTTCTCATTGAAACTTTGCTTCCTTGATTCTCTGGCTTTAAGCTGAATTTGTTGAATTGTGTTTTAGTTTTAAGATGATATCATTTCTGATTCTTTTCTTAGCTTTGTTGAACGAGACTGAGATAGGGAAGGCTGATATAAAGGAGATGTGTATAGGGGTTACCACTTTATGCAGGGTGATGTTATTTGGACAAAGTAATACTATTTTGTTTAATAAGCATGGTTGAGATGTATTATTTTATTTTGTATAAACCATACCAGAGATTTGTTTATACAATATGGTGGCTGAAAGGATCCTAAGCAAACTCGAATTGACTTTGTTTTGAGCTAGCATTAAATGCTTTAGTACCTTGTTTCCATGCTTAGCCCATGTCTTCATACCTTATCTTATCTTTTGTTGGCTGATAATTTGTTTACACAATATCAGGTACAAGTATTTTATTTGTTATGCTTTCATTGTCTCAAGTTGAAATGGAGAGGCCGAGGTGATATATATAAAGAAGAGATGTTTTATAGGGGATTATATCTTATGTTTTGTACAGGGATTTCATATTGTACAGGCTGCCTATTTTCTTTGTCTTGTTTTATTTGTTTGTACTTAGATTTTTTTTGTCTTGTGTACATATTTTATGTTTGTATTTATACATATTATTTAAAAGACAATGGACTGAAAATAAATACATATCAAAGGAATTACATAGGTGTATTTTTTTTAAATTTGATTAATTTACAAATTAATTCACAATTTTTATTCAAAAATTAATATAAACTATCAATTAAAAAATTAATTAAAATTCGGGATCGTTACAGACTTCCCCCCTTAAAAGAATTTCGTCCTCGAAATTCGCAGGCACGAAAATAATACAGATGAAGAATGTTTCATCCAATCAAACTGAATATCTATTCTGCATTTGGCTTACCAAATCAGAATATCAATAATAGATACGAGAACGAATCTATTTAATACTTCACAAGATACCAGGGTTATCGAATCTACGAAATATGCAGTGGAATTGGTTAGTTCGAAGGGATAACTAACCGTTCGTAGATTATATTGAGACCCAAATAATAGATAAATGGATTTAATCTTCCACAATTTCCAAACATCAGATATGGATTCCAAACTCAAGTCGGAATACTTCCAAAGTATACATAATTTGTCCCTCTTCGGACTTCGATCAACCCGAGAAATTATAATAGGATTTCAAAATTTGGGTTTAAACGAAATCGCTTTATTGATACAATTCAAATTTAGCTTCATATTTTATTAACCAATTTAACTCAATTTAAAATTTTCAATTTATTTAAAATTCCTAATTTCAAAATTCTAATTCATTAAAGTTTAAAACGAAAAGCTGATAAGAAACCGATGAAATACGAAGTAAGGATTTCCTATAACGATACGTAGGGCCATCATCACACCAAAACTTCTTTCTGAAGCTGTTATGAAGCAATCAAAAGAATTTGGAAACGAATCAAAGGAAATAGATAGAGAAGATTATTTCCACTTTTGCAGGGTATTGACCAATTATAGTCGTATTTCCATATCCCCTATCTCGTCCTCTTCTTGCACTCATACTCACTATCCCTGGATAGTAAGGGAATTTACCAAGGCATTCAAACGGATATCTTAGGGATTACTCATTTCAGGATTTACTTCATCCTATCTCTAATGAGTTACTTAATGTGTTATACTCCTGAGCTAAAGTTCAACCTTAGCTCTGATACCACATGTGACGAACGGGGATTTTTCGCGCTCGAAAATCGACATCCATACTTCAAATCATATTCGAATGCCGTAGATTCGACCGTTCAAATTCGATTCCTCGGAGCTTATAACATCATTAAGTAAACAACACAGCGGAGTAAAAGAATAATACATTGATATACAGCTTTGATACAATATCTGATACAACAAATGATCCAATAGATATCAATATACATCAGAGATATGATACAATAAATATCAGCGGAAAAGAAAACGATAACACCAGCAGCGGAACAAATAACTCTAAGATAGTCTTCAAGGAAGAACTCCAAAACCGCAACTCCCAACCCCAAGAACCAATTCAGCAATAGTTCGAACTCCCAATAACAATGCACCAAGCTAAGCAAGACTGGTGTGTTCCAAAGACTGAACTAACTCCAGATAATCTATTAAACCTGACTATCTGAAAAACCCAACTCTAAACCGCTCGTGTAGAAAATTTTTGAGCACCCAGAGTTTAGGAAAGAAACAATAAACTCCGGTTCAGTCATGGGACTGGTGTGAGTAACAAAACAGTTTATCTTTTAAAAACAAATAGCAAGAGAATTTTAAATTAGATTCGCAATGCTTTTAGAAAATGAAACTACCATAAGGCCTCCCGCACACACACACAATGAAAACGCAGAATCGGAGGAGATTTCTCTTTATGATAGTCAAAGATGCTTGATACGCATTAAAAAAGAAACATTTGATATTATTACTAGTGCATAGTGTAGGCAAAATTCATTTCGAAAGTAAAGATATAAATCTTAGCCAGCATAGACATTCCGCACTTATGCCTACTATAGCTACCATGTTCAATAGCAGGTTACCGCCACATTCCATGGCAGGTTATACAACTAAAATCGTACAAGATCGTATTGTTTCTTTGGATTTCCAACAAATGATCAGGCCAAGGAACTTCCCATTGCCACATGAGAACGCCTCTGGAAGGACGTTCCCGAGAACCTAACCGGATCTTTGCCAACACAAGGCCGGGTTACCCCTAACTGGGTAACTACTGACACGAGTATGCCATCTCCCGGTTGTAACCAACCTTTAACCGGGGACCCAGCAACAAATCACAAAGTAATACATATATATATCTGCGATATCAACATAAGTTAAGTATCTGGGCTCCATACCATGATACCACTTCTATCTAGAAGGAAATGCACATACCCTAAGGGGTGCTACCCCCAATAACCTTACTGCATCTTTCCTGTTTTGACCATTCCGGGGTGTGAGGTCTCGACGAAGTCTCGTCCACAAAGCTATGCTTTATACCAAAGCTGTGCTTTGGGTCAACAAATGATCAAAGTAATGATCACCAAGATAAATGATCAAACAAATGATCATATCACAAATGATCAAACAATGATCATTTCACAGCAACACTCAGCATGTCACATTACCAAATTGGGAATATATCATTGGTAACTATCAACTACATAACCTCTGAGCTCGTACGTCTCAGAGAAGGGTGTTAAGCTAAGAGAATAAATTCTCCGCCACCAACAGAAATATATTTGAAAGAAATCAGCTTTATATCTCAAATTGTAAGGTCAGACATAACAATCCACACAAGTCTGTTCTGGGTTCGAACCGAAGGCACTTCCAAAGAAGTCCTTGCAATCCGGATATTCACAATCCCGATCAGATTTCTCATCACTTAGGGAATCTCTATACCGGCACGACTCGGTGCAGAGACAATCGATAGGTCATCCTATCGCTTTCGCAAATACCCGGTCTTCAATTGCTATCCATAACGTCGAATCACATATTCGGAATAGGTTATACAACACAAAGGTCCTTTCCCGGCTAAACCGAATAGTGAGCGAAAATATTTAAAACATATGGATATGGGGTTCCAATTAAGTCACAACTTAATAATTCAAAACTTACTTTCAAATGGTTTAAACCAATTACCATTTCAAATCTTTTAAACAAAAGATTTATTTCATAAAGTTCACCTGGTTCACAAAGATTCATTCCCGGATTTCAAAACAATTTCCATTTAATTAGATTAACTCCTTAAATCTTTAAATCAAAGATTTAACTTATATCTTTCAAACCGTTTTTATAACTTGGAAAAGTCATTTCATTTTTAACTTGAAATCCCTTTAACACAAATTGGAAGTTTATTTCTTATGTGAAAACTTTTATTATATTGAAAACAAACAGTTTTCGTTTCAGAAAAATCCAATTATATTTATGCGAGTTAAACCCTTTGAATTTTATTCCCATTCTCAGATCAATACTAAAAAAAATAGTTTAATCCATATATAACTGGTATAACACCTTTAATCCTTAGTTTCAGATCATAGAATTCAATTTCAAATATTGAATTCAAAATTTAAATCAAAATATTTAAATTTCAAAACTCAACTAAGTTATTCAAAATAAATTTTATCTTTGAAATTTCATTTCAAAATGTTTTTCACTTTAGTCCCAATCCATTTCCAAAACATTTGAGTTCAAATTGTCTATTTAAAAATCACTTTAAAAAAAATCTGTGACTTAATCGGTTTCCTCGTGAAATCCATATTTGTGTGTATATGGTGTAGTCCAGGGGTTTCACACAGTAGTGCAACATCATTCAACCATCACAGATTAAATATAACAATATATAGTCGAAAAGCGGTATACCATAACGCTTATATTCATTTACAGATCACAGATCACAAATATATAAATCATTGATAATAATTTACATCCATCCTCGATAAATAACTACAGTACAGATCACATAAAACAGAATATATCACCAAGCATTACAGTTCAGAAATGTCAAATAATTCAACATTCAATAGAATCCAAACGTTCACAAGTGAATTTATTAATCAGATGTATCATTATTAATCCGGTTTGATTATCATAATTTAGTTCTAAATTATTTGAAATAAATATTCTTTCAAATTTATTAGTTAACCCTTTATTATTAACTAATCATTCTAAATTAATGAACCAATTAATTTCTAATTATTAAATTATTTTAATTTATTGCCATCATTAATTAATCTTTTGGTTTAACAAAAAATTAACTAAAATTGCAAATCATCTTTTAATTAATTACATTCAGTAATTATCTATTTATTACTTCACTAATTAATTATATTTTCAAAATTATCAAGTGATTATTCTAAATTTATTAACTAAGAATTTAATTTGAACTGATTCGATTAACTCAATAAATTACATTGAATAATTTATTCAAAAATTACTGTCATTAAGTAATTATACTTAATAGTCCCACAATTAATTATTATTATTAATTTAATCAATCTAAATTTTTGTTAAAATTTATCACCTTAATTAATTGTTCAAATAAATCTTAGTTAATTGATTTTATTAACTATTAAATTTCTTTAATCACCTTTTTGAGAAAATTTATTATATTAATCATTTTTGATTATAAATTAGTTAACCATTACTCAAACGCATCCCTTCATTTGAATTATGATAATTACTAATATCACTATTTAAACCACAACAATTTTTTTAAACATTAAACCTTAAAATTAAATCTTTAGAATTTGTTTAAAGCTTGTTTTAAATATGCTTATTTTCTGGAAAACATGGTTAACATTCCTTTGAGAAATTTACACGCCTTAAAACTTTATCATGTTTTTTTTTTAAGAATCTGGTTATTTAAAATTTTGGAAATCTGGAACCATGTTTTCTTTCAAATCTTAAAACCTGGCACTTGAATTGAAACAACTCGAGCCCAACAATATATTGCTTCGAGTAAAACAATCAATCTCACGCGCTTCCCTCCGGGTTCTTACCTTCTTCCCCAAATTAACAACACAAACCAGAGAACCCACGTGCACGTGTACGTGTACGCGGCGGCGCCGGGGCTCTGGCGATCGAGACCACCCCCTTCAAGTCGCAAATCACTTCAACGTTGACCACAAATCAACGAACAACCCAATTGCATTGTCGATCGAAATCGAGCATAGCTCGATAACTTTCGAACCCATCACCACTCACGAAAGTGCCTCGGCCTGACAACTCCAACCTCCAGCATCACCGCTCCCTTCGCCTACGTGCTCATCCACGACCCAGACACCTCCCCTCCAAACGCGGCCGCACTCGACGCTACGATGACGACGTGGCGATCAAAAATATGAGCGGTAAAACTAGGTTTTCCAGGGGAAATTCGACACCGCCGCTACCTCTGACCTAGCGACCACTTTCCATTATTTTTCCCATCACCGTGGTACGCTCCTCCACCTCCTCGACCAATCTCATCGCAAACTTCGATGCCGATCTCCGGCAATCGACAAGAATGTTGATTTCGATCAACATAGAATATCACAACCATTACTCGACTAAAAATCATGAGTTAAGTTTTAAAATTCATATTTTGTTACAGAGATTTAAGGTATGTTCCTGAAATTATAAATTTACACATTCGAATTTTTCACAATTTCAAACTTTACTGATGAATTTTGATTTCCAGAGCATATTTGTATTATTTTGTCTTGAATAAATCTCCAGACTAAATTTTGTAGTTAAACAAACAATTTTCATTTGATTCTTAAGTTTAAACAGAGAGTGAATAAAAAGATTTTTAATTTTCTTTTGCAAAACAAAAACCTGGAAGCTAAATACAGAGAGTACTCTGTCAATTCACCTGCATTACATATCATACATTCATATGTACTAAATAGAATTGGATTTATATTTGCACATTTCATACTTACTTAAGATGAATTTAAGAGTGAGTTACTCACAGTTTTTAGCAAAGTGACAGAGCTTTTTATTGAAATAGGATTTGGTTTTTTTCTCATTGAAACTTTGCTTCCTTGATTCTCTGGCTTTAAGCTGAATTTGTTGAATTGTGTTTTAGTTTTAAGATGATATCATTTCTGATTCTTTTCTTAGCTTTGTTGAACGAGACTGAGATAGGGAAGGCTGATATAAAGGAGATGTGTATAGGGGTTACCACTTTATACAGGGTGATGTTATTTGTACAAAGTAATACTATTTTGTTTAATAAGCATTGTTGAGATGTATTAGTTTATTTTGTACAAACCATACCAGAGATTTGTTTATACAATATGGTGGCTGAAAGGATCCTAAGTACACTCGAATTGACTTTGTTTTGAGCTAGCATTAAATGCTTTAGTACCTTGTTTCCATGCTTAGCCCATGTCTTCATACTTTATCTTATCTTTTGTTGGCTGATAATTTGTTTATACAATATCAGGTACAAGTATTTTATTTGCTATGCTTTCATTGTCTCAAGTTGAAATGGAGAGGCCGAGGTAATATATATAAAGAAGAAAAGTTTTATAGGGGATCATATCTTATGTTTTGTACAGGGATTTCAGATTGTACAGGCTGCCTGTTTTCTTTGTCTTGTTTTATTTGTTTGTACTTAGATTTTTTTGTCTTGTGTACATATTTTATGTTTGTATTTATACATATTATTTAAAAGACAATGGATTGAAAATGATATAGAATGAGAGATATGACGTAAACATATGATAACCATAAAGCCATACTGTAAGAAGTATGTAATTGAAAATCAACTATTGATTAATCAATGTTACGAGAATCTTCTCAAAGATAAAAAAGAATGTCATACTCTCTATTTATATTCAGCAAACCATAAATATTGGCAACATTATCAATGCCAATTATAAAAGTTAATGACACACAAATTCACCAATGCACAAATATTGATAAAACTTATTAATGAAAATCACAAAATTGGCGAAAACACAAATTCCAGAAATCATCCATGGAAATCCAGAAATCAGATAAAGGGTGGAGGCCTATCACAAAATGGGAGCATGAAAACTCACCAACACGTGTATCACAAAATGGAACGCTATTCCATGGTTGCTAACCATTAATTTTGAGCCGAAGCTCCACAAAACGGCCCGAAGACCATGGGTCGCTACCTCACCAATTTAAGCCGAAGCTCCATAGAAACGGGGTTTAGTCTCCCTCGTAGACAAAGAGACACCGCACATTTGCTATTCTAAATCACAAAAAAAATGATCATCAACGATCATCAAGAAGTGTCAATTACAGTAAGCTAGTAAATACATAAGCTTAGCTTCATGTCCCATAACCATTAGCTTAATTTAAATATTTACGAACAAATTGTAGATCTCCACTCGAAAATTGTCACAAGAGATTCAATCGAACAAGTCCAAGAATTAAACGACGAAGTAAACGCGAGCGTTTCATACCACTTGTTTTACTAAGCCGTTTAATTAGATTTCTCGCACGAGTGAGGTAAAGGTTTGTATATTTTTAAAATGACAAATCACAAAAATGATTGTAGAAAAAATAGGTCACAAAATTCACGTTCGAAGACGTAAATAAAAATCCAAAGAATTTGATTCCAAATTCATCAAAATGGAAATAGCCTAGCGACTCAAGACAGCGCGACCTAACAGAGGAGCGGCCTAAGGTATAAGCGGCTTAGGGAAGTGGTGCGACCTAGCAGCTGAGCGACCTAACAAGGTACGACCCAAAAGTGTGGCGCGACCTAACCAATGCACATGCCGAGCGGCCTAAGGAGGTCAGCGACCTAAGGGATAAGGGGGCCGAGCGACTTAACAACTTAAGGGGGTGGGCGACCTAACACGAAACAACTTAGAAGTAAACAAGGCCACGCGACCTAAGGGGTAAACAAGGCCACGCAACCTAAGGGGGTTGCGACCTAACGACCTATGGCGTATGAGAAAGGTCGAGCGACCTAAGGCGCTAAAGGCGTATCACGGCCGGGTGATCTAAGGAGGAACGACCTAAGGAGCATGCGAGCTACCTGCAGGCCGAGGGGCTTATACGATGCAGACCGAACGACCTAGGGGTTAGGAAGGCCGAGCTACCTATAGCGTGCGATCTAAGGAACAAACGACCTCACTGCACGCGACCTAACTGCGCGCGAGCTAACTGCAGGCCGAGAATCACCATTGTGCAGGCTGAGCGACCTTAGTGTTTTGGAGCTCAAAACTCGCTCAATTTGCAACCGATCGAGCACGGACGCTAGGGTATTACGCCCATAGGCTACCCGGTCGTATTTGCTCCTCGATGCATCACCAAAAACATGTTCAAACATCAAAGATTGGATTTTTAAAGATATGAACCCAAAACACTAAAAATTGGGATTTTCACCAATTCAATCCAAATCAATGGCAAATGCATATGTAAAAGTGTTAGAAATTCATGCCCAACGATCAAAGATAGTTATAGACAAAGATGTGAGACAAAAATCTCACCTTTACACAAAATTTATGACGAAGAAGCTTGAAAGCAAGGAAGAATCAATGGCTTCTCTTTGAATTTGGAGTTGGATGTTGGATTTGCAAATTATCTTAAGCTTGGAGCTTTTATTTCCCATTCCTTCCCCTATTTTGATGAAGCTTGAGTGTTAGGAAATGAAAGTAAAGTTATGAAGAGAAGGGTGTTGAGTTAAAATTAATAGTTTAGGCAAATGGGCTAAACCAAATCCAAAACCCAAAGTGAAAACGTAACAAAATTCCACTAACTCCAAACATATCAAAGATTACACTCGAAAAGATCGCAAACGGTGTTTTGAACTCAATGGAAGTGGTTCCGAGTCCTAATTCGACCGTATGCAAAAGGTAACTTTTCAGACTAAAATCCGACTAACGATAAAATATTTAAATATCAAATCGTAAAATATGCAGGTTGTTACAGACTCCCCTCCTTAAAGAAATTGCATCCTCGCAATAATTAAGAAGAAAATATATAGTAACAACCATAAAAGCATATTCAACACAAAAGAAGTTTGAAATAAGATGTTCACCTCAAAGAGCACGAGAAAGTAAGTCCGGATGTATTCGCTCGATGAATTCTCTAGTTTCCCAAGAGCAATCCTTAGGATTTGAGGACCACTGATCTTTAACAAGCCGAACATCTTTATTTCGAAGGCGCTTGACCTCCGAAGCAATAATACGAATAGGATGTTGCTCATAAGTCAAATTAGGTGAAACTTCAATTTCTTGCACAACACCGGGCTCAAGAATAGATTCGGAATCTTGAAGGCTTTTGTAATTGAGATACGTGAAACACATCATGAATAGTAGAAAACTGAGCCGGTAATAAAAGGCGATAAGCCACGGAACCAATACGTTCGGTGATAGGAAATGGTCCAATATATCGAGGCGCTAACTTTCCCGATCGACTGAAACGTACGACACCCTTGATATGTGAAACACGGATAAACACAAGATCTCCCACAGAAAATTTTAATTTCCTTCTTCGGTTTTCGGCATAGGATTTTTATCTACTCTGGACTTCTTTCTTCCAATGACGAATGAGGTCAATTTTCTCTATGAAATCACGAATAAAATCTGGACCTAAAACCAGCCTCTCACCGGCCTCAAGCCAACAAGAAGGAGATCGGCATGGCCTTCCATAGAGTGCCTCGACAGGTGCTATACCAATACTAGATTGGAAGCTATTATTATACAAAAACTCAACAAGAGAAATATGATCTTCTCAACTTCCACCGAAATCAAGAACACATGCCCGAAGAAGATCTTCAAGAGTTTGATTCACACGCTCGATTTGTCCATCGGACTGGGGAAGATAAGCGGTGCTAAAATTAAGCTTCGTTCCCAAAGCTTTTTGAAGACTCTTCCAAAATCCACTAGTAAACAATGGATCACGATCACTAACAATAGAAGTAGGGACTCCATGCAATGTAACAACTTCTTTGATAAAAAGTTTGGCTAAGAGAGGAACGGTTCGATTGGACCGAACGGGAATAAAATGGGCGGATTTAGTAAGTCTATCAACTATCACCCATAAGCTATCTTGACCCGAACGAGAACGGGGAAGACCGTCTATAAAATCCATGAAAATTTGATCCCACTTCCAAATTGAAATTTCTAAAGATTGCAATAACCCACCGAGCCTTTTGGTGTTCGGCCTTGACAAGTTGGCAAGTCATGCAACACTTAACAATCAATATCAGATTTCATTCCCTCCCAATAATAAAGTCGCTTCATATCCGCTTACATTTTACTACTACCGGGATGAATGGTAAATTTAGAATGATGAGAATCTTCTAAAATGTCTTTACGAATATTACTAATACTTGGCACGATAAGTCTACCAAATTTTCAAATACCGCCACAAGAATCAATATCAAAGCCCTTCAAACCTTCAATATCAATTTTATTCCTAAAATTTTGGCTAAGAAGAGCCAATTTGGGATCTACCTTTTGAGCTTCAAGAGTGCGGTCTAAAAGAGAATGATGAACCTCGAGGCTACATAAAACAAGAGATTAACATAAATCGGAAACACGATCTCAAATCTCACAAGTGGACAGAATTCCGAGATCATTCCATTCGGATATTATCATGGAAACAACAATTTGTTGCTTACGACTAAGTGCATCCGCAACACGATTTCCCTTTCCGGGAGTATAAAGAATATCAGGATCATAAGCTGCAAGAAATTCGACCCAACGTTGTTGATGCAAATTAAGTTCCTTTTGAGAAAATAGATACTTCAAGGATTTATGATTGGTGTAAAGAATAAATTTTTCTCCCAAAAGATAATGACGCCAAATACGAAGGGCGAAAACAATAGCCGCTAGCTCTAAATCATGAGTGGCATATCTAGTCTCAGCAGGCTTCAATTGCCTAGAAGCATAAGCAATAACACGTTCTCTTTGCATAAGAACGACACCCAAACCAATGCGACTCGCATCAGTATAAACAACAAAATCTTGATTCCCCTCGGGAATAACAAGAATAGGTGCATTGGAAAGGAGTTCTTTTAATTTCTGAAAAGAAGCTCCACATTTGTCCGATCAAATGTACTTAACTCCCTTCTTTGTCAAGCTAGTAAGAGGCATGGAAATTTTGAAAAAGTCCTTTATGAAACGGCGGTAATAACCTACCATCTAAGGAAACTATGAATTTCTGTCACATTCTCCGGTCTCTTCCAATTTTGAATCGCTTCAATCTTTGAAGAATCCACGGAAATTCCGGATTCGGAAATACCGAGAAACTTCACACGAGATTGCCAAAAGTGGCACTTAGAAAATTTTGCTTTTAATTGACTGCTCCTAAGAGTTTCCAACACAATCTGAAGGTGTTTTTCATGCTCCTCCTCGGTTTTTGAATACACATGAATATCATCAATAAAGATGAGAACAAACCGATCGAGGAAGTCTTTGAAAACTCTATTCATAAAGTCAACGAAATAAGCCGGAGCATACGTTAGACCAAATGGCATAACAAGTCATTCACAAGATCCATAACGAGTACGGAACGATGTTAAAGGAATATTATCCTCTGCAATACGAAGCTGATGAAAACCGGTAGCTAAGTCTAATTGTGAAAAGACACTAGCACCACTAAGTTGATCGAATAGATCATCAATCCGAGGTAAAGGATATTTATTCTCGATAGTAAGATCATTAAGCTTGCGGAAGTCAACGCAAAGCCTAAGTGTACCATCGGATTTCTTCACAAAAATTGCCGAAGCTCCCCAAGGACGGGAACTAGAGCGAATAAATTGCTTCGTCTCCAATTCGGATAATTGTTTACGCAACTCCTCATTTTCCTTATTGGAGATACGATAAGGGGGACGAGTGATAGGTTGAGCTCCAATGATGAGATTAATTCTGAACTCAATTGCTCGCTTAGGTGGTAATCCTAAAACGGGCTCAAATATGTCGGAAAATTCACGAACAACGTGAATAAGAGAAATAATATCTTCCTCATTATCATTATCGTCATCATGAGGATTTAAAGAATATATAGATGCAATCAAGCTGGAATCCGAATCTTTAAGATCAATAGAAATCTACTTAACGGATTGAGGATGTCGAAGATAAATAGTCCGCTCAGGACATAGGATTTGGGGTTCATAGCGGTTAAGCCAATCTATTCCCAAAATCATTGCAAAGGCTAAGTAACGCATAACATGCAAATCGGCTCGGAAAGAAAAATTACACAAAATAATCTCAACATCTTTACAAAATAAACTGATCGTTGCGGATCCACCAACCGGATTCGCAATTCTCAATGAAGTCATTAAACACAAAACACCCAAAGAAAAGGTATCAACAAGTTCTTTTGATATAAAAGAATGGGACGCAACCGTGTATCAAAAAGAACTCGAGTAGGATGATCACGAAATAAAATAATTTCATCAAGGATAGAATGAGAAATACCTTTACCATGAGATGTGTTGCCAGGGGCTTGAGCAACATTAAGCTTTCCCTCCTTCCTGTTTTGAAGTTTGGGACAAGAAAATAAATAATTGTCCGGGCTTTTGCAATAGCGACAAGTACGAGGCTTTAAACACTTGTTCGCATAGTGGTCCTTAGAACCACAATTGTAGCATTGCCCACTACTTGAGGTTGAAGTCTTTGTTGCCGGAGGCGCTTGCTTCCCCTTCTTATTGGGATAAGGACCCTTCAATTTACTAGGCCTTTTCTTGTTGTTGAAGTTTGGTTGAGCACTCACAACTTCAACATCATTCTCTCTATCTGCCTCTTCAAGTCGAAGAGTGATATCAATGAGCTGATCAAAAGAAACTTCTAACTTTAGAAGTAATGGCTTCTTGAGATTTTTATTCAAGCCATAGACAAATCTCTGGTTCTTCTTCAACGGGGTATTTATGTATTCGACCCCGTATTTAGAAAGTGACTCGAAGGATGCGACATAATCTGCCATGAAGGATTCACCTTGAACAAGGTCAATGAATCGGCAAGCCAAGGTCACCTTCTCAGCTTTTGGCACAAATTTTAGTTCGAAGCGTTCTCGGAATCTCTCCCAAATAAGATCCGCTTCATTTATTTCAGAAATCAGAAGCTCATACCAATCTAATGCTCTTTCTTGGAGCATACTAGAAGCCACCTGAACACGGTGAAGAACAATAAGATTCATGTGAGAAAATATTCGATCGCACGATCTCAGCCAAGCCTGGACTTCAATAATGTTTTCAGAACCTTTGAATGGATTTCCACCCAAATTGATATAATCACTGCACAAACGTGCAAACCAGACCTAGGGTGAGTAGACTCCGGATTAGATCCGGCTGCTTGAGCATTCCTTACTAGATCAAGAAGCTGCTGGGCAGATATAAACACTCCATCTTGGGGAGTAGCATGAGATTGAATGGCGCTGGGACCGCCAGGTCTAACAATTTCTTTTCCTTTTGAAAGAAAGAAAGAAGAAGGATAAAGTTATTCACCAAATGAATATCAAGCATTCTTGATAGATAAACAAGGAATCATAAAGAAAATAGGATGAATCGGTACGAAGACTCGAATCAAATCCTAAAGCACGATTCCTAAGATGGACTTAGGACGATGATCCTTGCTAGATTATTCTATATTGTTCCGAAGTTTGGCTTTGATACCAAGCTGTGACGCCCCACCTCTATACCCACGCTAGCCAAGGACACTACGGGGTAATGCCGTCAACTAGCATGGAGAATAAGGCTGTTGAGGAGCGACCATGCGTGTAATTGCTTTGTACGAGCATCGATATGTCAGATATTACAACATGCATTTGGTTTAAGGAGGAAATTTGACATACCGATACAAACTCAAAGCTACTACACAGTGGCTATATATATTCTTCGGAAACAAATATAGAAATAAGCATAACACAAGTCCATCACAGACATCCATATCACAAAGGCAGAAATAGATATGAATATATAACACATGAAAGTGTACATCAGAGTCGTGGTCAAACAAGATCCACAATGTCACAAAAGAATAGCTACAAGTGCTAGACTAAAGAATATGGATACATCTATGAGTCTATATCTCAAGTGTATACAACAAAAACTACTAATCTAAGTAGTTAGCCGAAAGTCAGGGTGATAATCCCAGATGTGAAGTCATGTAGAAGCACCTGTAACATCTCGGTCTGACCCGAGTATTATTTAAGAAAATAATAAACGGATTAGTCTAGCTATAAATATCAGATAAAATGATATAGAATAAGAGATATGACGTAAACATATGATAACCATAAATCCATACTGTAACAAGTATGTAATTGAAAATCAACTAGAGATTAATCAATATCACGAGAATCTTCCCAAAGAACAAAAAGAATGTCATACTCTCTATTTATATTCACCGAACCATAAATATTGACAATAGTATCAATGCCAATCACAAAAGTTAATGACATACAAATTCACCAATGCACAAATATTGATAAAACTTATCAATGAAAATCACGAAAATTGGTGAAAACACAGATTCCAGAAATCATCAATGGAAATCCAGAAATCAGAAAAAGGGGGGAGGCCTATCACAAAATGGGAGCATGAAAACTCACCGACATGTGTATCACAAAATGGAACGCTATTCCATGGTTGCTTACAATTAATTTTGAGCCGAAGCTCCACAAAACGGCCCGAAGACCATGGGTCGGTACCCCACCAATTTGAGCTGAAGCTCCACAGAAACGGGGTTTAGTCTCCCTCGTAGACAAAGAGACATCACACATTTGCTAGTCTAATCACAAAAAAAATGATCATCAACGATTATCAAGAAGTGTCAATTACAGTAAGCTAGTAAAATACATAAGCTTAGCTTCATGTCCCATAACCACTAGCTTAACTTAAATATTTACGAACAAATTGTAGATCTCCACTCGAAAATTGCCACAAGAGATTCAATCGAACAAGTCCAAGAATTAACCGACGAAGTAAATGCGAGCGTTTCATGCCACTTGTTTTACTAAGCCGTTTAATTAGATTTCTCGTACGAGTGAGGTGAAGGTTTGTATATTCTTAAAATGACAAATCACAAAAATGATTGTAGAAACAATAGGTCACAAAAATTCACGTTCGAAGACGTAAATAAAAATCCAAAGAATTTGATTCCAAATTCATCAAAATGGAAATAGCCTAGCGACTTAAGACAGCGCGACCTAACAGAGGAGAGATCTAAGGTAGAAGCGGCTTAGGGAAGTGGTGCGACCTAGCAGCTAAGCGACCAAACAAGGTACGACCCAAAAGTGGACGCGACATAACAAATGCACATGCCGAGCGGCCTAAGGAGTTCAGGGACCTAAGGGATAAGGGGATCGGGCGACTTAACAACTTAAGGGGGTGGGCGACCTAACACGAAACGACTTAGAAGTAAACAAGGCCACGCGACCTAAGCGGTAAACAAGGCCACGTGACCTAAGGGGGTTATGACCTAACGACCTACGGCGTATGAGAAAGGTCGAGTGACCTAAGGCACTAGCGGCATATCATGGCCGAGCGACCTAAGGGGGAACGACCTAAGGAGCATGCGAGCTAGCTGCAGGCCGTGGGGCTTATACGATGCAGACCGAACGACCTAGGGGTATGGAAGGCCGAGCGACCTATAGCGTGCGACCTAAGGAACGAATGACCTCACTACACGCGACCTAACTCCGTGCGAGCTAACTGCAGGCCGAGAATCACCATTGTGCAGGCCGAGCGACCTAAGGGTTTTGGAGCTCAAAACTCGCTCAATTTGCGGCCGGTCGAGCGCGGACGCTAGGGGATTATGCCCATAGGCTACCCGGTCGTATTGGCTCCTCGATGCATCACCAAAAACTTGTTCAAACATCAAAGATTAGATTTTTAAAGATATGAACCCAAAACACTAAAAATTGGGATTTTCAACAATTCAATCCAAATCAATGGCAAATGCATATGTAAAAGTTTTAGGAATTCATACCCAACAATCAAAGATAGTTATAGACAAAGATGTGAGATAAAAATCTCACCTTTACACAAAATTTATGAAGAAGAAGCTTGAAAGCAAGGAAGAATTAATGGCTTCTCTTTGAATTTGGAGTTGGATGTTGGATTTGCAAATGATCTTGAGCTTGGAATTTTAATTTCCCATTCCTTCCCCCGTTTTTTATGAAGCTTGAATGTTAGGAAATGAAAGTAAAGTTATGAAGAGAAGGCGGTTGAGTTAGAATTAATAGTTTAGGCAAATGGGCTAAACCAAACCCAAAATCCAAAGGGAAAAGTAACAAAATAACACTAACTCCTAACATATCAAAGTTTACAATCAAAAAGATCGCAAACGGTGTTTTGAACTCAATGGAAGTGGTACGAGTTTTTATTCAACCGTATGCAAAAAGTTAATTTTCGGACTAAAATCCGACTAACGATAAAATATTTAAATATCAAATCGTAAAATATGCAGGTTGTTACAGGGAAATAGTGAAATTGTATAAGCAAGTTTTATAAATGAGATTTATAAATAAAAGAAAATTTTGAAAGAATTTAAAGCACTGGATTCACTACTGTTGCTGGGGAATAATAATGGTGATAATCCTAGATGTGAAGTCAAGCAGAAGCACCTGTAACATCTCGGTCTGACCCGGGTATTGTTTAGAAAAATAATAAACGGATCAGTCTAGCTATAAATATCATATAAAATGATATAGAACAAGAGATATGACGTAAACATATGATAACCATAAAGCCATACTGTAACAAGTATGTAATTGAAAATCAACTAGAGATTAATCAATATCACGAGAATCTACCCAAAGAACAAAAAGAATGTCATACTCTCTATTTATATTCAGCGAACCATAAATATTGACAATAGCATCAATGCCAATCACAAAAGTTAAAGACATACAAATTCACCAATGCACAAATATTGATAAAACTTATCAATGAAAATCACGTAAATTGGTGAAAACACAAATTACAGAAATCATCAATGGAAATCCAGAAATCACAAAAAGGGGGGAGGCCTATCACAAAATGGGAGCATGAAAACTCACCAACACGTGTATCACAAAATGGAACGTTATTCCATGGTTGCTAACCATTAATTTTGAGCCGAAGCTCCATAAAATGGCCCGAAGATCATGGGTCGGTACCCCACCAATTTGAGCTGAAGCTCCACAGAAACGGGGTTTAGTCTCCCTCGTAGACAAAGAAACATCGCACATTTGCTAGTCTAAATCACAAGAAAAATGATCATCAACGATCATCAAGAAGTGTCAATTACAGTAAGCTAGTAAATACATAAGCTTAGCTTCATGTCCGATAACCACTAGCTTAACTTAAATATTTGAACAAATTGTAGATCTCCACTCGAAAATTATCACAAGAGATTCAATCGAACAAGTCTAAGAATTAACCGACGAAGTAAACGCGAGCGTTTCATACCACTTGTTTTACTAAGCCGTTTAATTAGATTTCTCGTACGAATGAGGTAAAGGTTTATATATTTTTAAAATGACAAATCACAAAAATGATTGTAGAAACAATAGGTCACAAAAATTCACGTTCGAAGACGTAAATAAAAATCCTAAGAATTTGATTCCAAATTCATCAAAATGAAAATAGCCTAGCGACTCAAGACGGTGCGACCTAACAGAGGAGCGACCTAAGGTAGAAGCAGCTTAGGGAAGTGGTGCGACCTAGCAGCTGAGCGACCTAACAAGGTACGACCCAAAAGTGCGCGCGACCTAACCAATGCACATGCCGAGCGGCCTAAGGAGGTCAGCGACCTGAGGGATAAGGGGACCGAGCGACGTAACAACTTAATTGGGTGCGCGACCTAACACGAAACGACTTAGAAGTAAACAAGGCCACGCGACCTAAGGGGTAAACAAGGCCACGCGACCTAAGGGGATTTACGACCTAACGACCTATGGCGTATGAGAAAGGTCGAGCGACCTAAGGCACTAACGGTATATCATGGCCGAGCGACCTAAGGGGGAACGACCTAACGGTAAGGAAGGCCGAGCGACCTATAGCGTGCGACCTAAGGAACGAATGACCTCACTGCACGCAAGCTAGCTGCAGGCGAGCTAAGGGTAATAGCTGCAGGCGAGCTAGCATACGGCATATCATGCGAGCTAGCTGCAGGCCGAGGGGCTTATACGATGCAGACCGAACGACCTAGGGGTAAGGAAGGCCGAGCAACCTATAGCGTGCGACCTAAGGAACGAATGACCTCACTGCACGCGACCTAACTGCGTGCGAGCTAACTGCAGGCCGAGAATCACCATTGTGCAGGCCGAGCGACCTAAGGGTTTTGGAGCTCAAAACTCGCTCAATTTACAGCCGATCGATCACGGACGCTAGGGGATTTGCCCATAGGCTACCCGGTCGTATTGGCTCCTCGATGCGTCACCAAAAACTTGTTCAAACATCAAAGATTAGATTTTTAAAGATATGAACCCAAAACACTAAAAAATGGGATTTTCAACAATTCAATCCAAATCAATGGCAAATGCATATGTAAAAGTGTTAGGAATTCATACCCAACAATCAAAGATAGTTATGGACAAAGATGTGAGATAAAAATCTCACCTTTACACAAAATTTATGAAGAAGAAGCTTGAAAGCAAGGAAGAATTAATGGCTTCTCTTTGAATTTAGAGTTGGATGTTGGATTTGCAAATGATCTTGAGCTTGGAATTTTAATTTCCCATTCCTTCCCCCATTTTTTATGAAGCTTGAGTGTTAGGAAATGAAAGTAAAGTTACGAAGAGAAGGGGGTTGATTTAGAATTAATAGTTTAGGCAAATGGGCTAATCCAAACCTAAAACCCAAAGTGAAAAAGTAATAAAATTCCACTAACTCCAAACATATCAAAGTTTACACTCAAAAAGATCGCAAACGGTGTTTTAAACTCAATGGCAGTTGTTCGAGTCCTGGTTCGACCGTATGCAAAAAGTAAATTTTTGGACTAAAATCCGACTAACGATAAAATATTTAAATATCAAATCGTAAAATATGCAGGTTGTTACCGGGAAATAGTGAAATTATATAAGCAAGATTTATAAATGAGATTTGTAAATAAAAGAAATTTTTGAAAGAATTTAAAGCACTGGATTCACTATTGTTGCTGGGGAATAATGAGGGTGATGACTGCAGCATCATCAGTATCATTTTCGAGTTTCTATGTGATGGATTTGCTACCATAGTAAATTGAAATTTGTTGTGGTAGACAAATTTGCAATTTAAAATTCAAGTTGTAATTGATAAATAAAAGTGAAATAAGTTTTGAACTTATAATATGAGATAATAAAGATTTAACTTTAGTAAAGTTGAAATAAATTTGAGTTGGCTAAATAAAATATATGATGTGAAATTTAACTAAAGGAAGTTAAATAAATTAAATCAGATTTGGAAGTTGAATTATAAGTTGTATAACTTATTAAATGTGAAGATGTAAGTAAAACCAATTATTAAAATGGTTAAACAACTTTGTTAAGTAAAACGAGGTATGAATCTAAATAAGTGATAAAAATTGACTTTGGTAAAAGTTAAATAGAATTTACTTTGGAGTTGGAATTTGAATTGGATTTTGACTGGATTAGATATGTTGTTGAAATGGAAATTTAAGTTAAGTTAAATAAATGATGTTTAAAATGAATATAACTTAAGTGATGTTGAATAAAGTTGATTTTGGTATCAAAATGCATTAATTAAATGAAATCATTAAGTGAATATGAACTTGAGTTATATAAAGGAGATTCAACTTTATTTGTAAAATAAATTTAATGAATTGAATGAAAATCAATGGAATGTAATGAATTGATATGAAATAACGGATATAAGTGTTAATTCATTTAAGGCTAATTGAACGTTAAACCAAATTGAAGGTAAACAAAGTGAATATGAATTTTGAATGTAAAGTGAATAAATTTGGTTGTGTTGGTTATACATTGGTTGTTAGATTATTGTTAATTGGTTGAATAGAAATTCATATGCAATTGAATGAATAAAATTGAAAGCTAAAGCAATTAAATTCAAATTGGAAGTTAAGTAAATTTAAATTAAATAGAAAATTGATTTGAATTGAAAGTGGACAAATGTGAATGTAAATTAGTGAATGTAAACTAATTGAAAATGAATAATTGAAATGTCGTTGTATATGAATTGGTTGAAAACAATTATAAGTAATGTTGAAATCATATAAGTTGTTTATAAACCTTGTTTAGTATGCATTTTTTTAATATGCATGTGTTGTAGTTGTTTCAAAGGGTAAAATGTTAATAACTTCTTATGTATGTCACTTACGTGTTTACATTGAGTAAGTACAGGTACCGGGGCTATCGTAAGCGGGATTTGGTTGCCTAAAATGCTAAATAAATAAATGCTTTACTTAGAAATGCTAAAAAGGTACGCCTATGCAATAAAAATAGGAAATATGAACTGTTTTTCTGTTTTCCGGCCGTGTGGGTCGATGTATATTTATTTATATCTATTGTGATATTGTAAAAGCACCTCCGTACAAAGGAGGTTATGGCGAAATTTTCTAAAAATTTAAGGCGTTACAAAATTTTCGAGAAATTTTGGGAATTTTTTTTTGGTGAAAACTAAGTTTTTATTTGAACTTAAAGGTTAAACGATATAGTTGATTTTGAAAAGATACCATACATGGATTTGATAACTAGTAAATATTTTGCAAGAAGTTTAACTATTGGATTTTGGAAAAGTTGAACACTTAGGAGATTTGTAAATCAAATTTGAATGGGTTTTTTGAAAAGTTAATGGATTTCAAAACTTTTTCTTACTTGGTAATTTCGAGGACGAAATTCTTTTAAGGGGGGAAGTTTGTAACGACCGAGAATTTCTGTCATTTGAAATTCAGATATTTAATTGATTTTAAATATCAACAAGTAAAATTGGTAAGTCGAATAATTTATTTTTCGAATATTTAAATTTAATTGGATAATTAAATCGATAATTTAATATTTGAAATAGCACGAATAATTGAATTTGGGTTTAATGGCGATAAAAATGATTTATAAAGTTATATTAAATCATATTGGAGTTAGAACGATGTTTGTGAACTTTTAAAATTGAATTAAAAGTTAATTTGTGAAAATTGAATATTTTAATATTTAATTGACGAGTTAAAATAGCCATTTTTCAAACTGTCTCAGATTTCTATGAAACCAGTTTCATCGGATCCGTAATGTCAAATTACTGTATGGTTTAAAATTTCGTCTCAATCGGATTTACGGTTTGTCCGGGGCAAGCCAAAACGCATAGAAATTTGTTTAATCGATTTAGTTTGAATTTGATCGTTTATTGCCTTACTTGCACAGATGATCGAATTAGCCTCCAAAATATGTTCCATTGTGTACGGTACGTGGGGTAAACCCTAGAAACGCCGGTCAACGCGTGAGATTTGGAGTTCGGAAAATTTCGGATGAATAGTAATTTGAGAAATTTCTATAAAAGGACCTAAGATCTTAAATTTTTCACTAAACCCTAGCTTCAAAATTCAGGCCGCCACTTTCATATGTCAATGGCCGAAACACATCCTCGTTCTTCCTCCTTTTTCTTGCAATCCATCAATCGATTCATAAAAGTTACAACTACAAAAGGATAGAGCGCAACGAGATCTACCATCTCAACGGTGGGGATCGAAAATCAAGCTACAGATCGCTGGGAATTTGACCGCGTTCGTGCCCGTTTGTGCACGCATCTCGAGGTCAGGGAGGCGACCGAGCTCCACTTCCTTTAGGCCGTGGGTAGCTCTCAAGATGGGCTACAAGATGGAAGCCGTAGATCGTTGTGAAGTGAAGTAGGGGAGGTGCGGCAATTTGGGTTTCGAATGGAACGATGGGTTCACATACGCGATGTATACCGGAGAGGATGAAGAACGCGTTAATGGCCTGATGTTGAGAAAGGAAAAGGAACCGCCTTGATTCAATTAGGTTAAAATTTAAAATAAAAATTGTAAGTGTTAATTATATTATAATTGTACAAACTTTAAAATGCTGTAACTCTTTCATACGACGTCCGTTTTGGACGAAACTAATTGCGTTGCAATCGTTTTGTCAAACATTACGCAATGGAGTTGGTTTGGAGTCGTTTGGAGCTAGTTTGAATTTCGAGTAAAATTAAACGTGCATTTAATTTTATTCGAAATAAAGCGCTACAACTGTTATCGGAAACTCAAGGTGAGAACTTCTCTCTCAATCAAATTGTTTCGATTTAAATTTTAAATAGTTAGATTTAAAATTGCTTGATCGTGTGATTGGATGATAGTTATTATCTGTTGTATTGAAATAGACCCTATACGCCGTATATTAAGCGGATGTTATTTATTAAACACATGTACTGCGCTAATTCCAACTTGTATGGAATTGGTATTATATATATACTTGGAGTTGATTTCCTGCATTATATAGCGGATGAGACCCTATTGCGCCGCATAATAGCGGATAGTATTTTATAAATCCCATATACCGCGATATTCCGCCTTGAAGCGGAATTGGCATTGTGCTAATATCTTTGAATGCAGGGAAACAGGTTGGAGGGATCCAACTGGATTCCTCAAACATTTGAATTGGTTTCAATGTTGTGTGTTGATCTATTTATAATTTGCATGATTATCTTTGTGATTGAAATCGTTAAAGGCTAAATTTTAACCGAATATATTCTTGGTATCGTTAGATGCCGAAAATAAATAAAATTTGATTTTTGAAAATTAAGTTGAGAATTCATAATAAAATTTAATTTTGGAATTGATTCATTTTAAATAAATAAACGCAGTAATTTTTATGTTATAAAAATTATGATTTTTGTGAAATATAATCGAAATGTGATTTTTGAAATAAGTAGTTGATTAATTTATAAAATGGTTAAAATTGGGATTTTTGAATTCTTATAAATAATTTATATAAAAGATTTATAAAATTGATATTTATAAATTAAAATGTTGGAATTATAAAACGAGTTCTTATAAGTAAAATGAGGCATAAATGGATTTCATAAGTGGATGAAATCTATAGATTTATAAATTGTGAAGTTATAAAATGAATAGATTTTTTAAAATAAAAGATTTATAAGTAATTAACTTATAAATTGGATTTTGGCTTGTAAATGGGACAAGGATAGAATCTGTCAATAAAGTGATTTTATAAGTTGAAGTTGTTATAAAGTATAAATGGAATTTATAAACATTGTTTTTTTTAAAATCCGAAATCGACTTATTTTGATAGGTTCATTTTTATAGCTTATTAAAGGAGATATATTCATGATTTTGGGACAGTGGATAATCCTTTAAATAAAATATGAAGAAATGTTGAATTTGGGTAACGAAGTATATTCACGATTTTGGACAGTGAATAATATATTAAAGAAATATTTTGGGAAAGTAATATTTTAAATAGAATTAAAACGAATTAAAGATGTTTTAAAATGTATTAAGTTTCGAAACCACAGATTTCAACATTCATTGTTGAAATAGACGTTTTTGAGAAATAGACGGAAATGGTGGACTATAACACTGTTGTTATAGTAAATGATTTCCGAAAGGAAAAGTTTTATATAGTATTGGGGTTTATATATCTATCTTAAATTCCAAATCCCTATACTAGTGATTTTGGTTTGTCGTAGCAATGTTTTACGCGACATTCGTTTTGACTCAAATAAATGTGTTTAAGAGAATGTTTTCCTTAAAGAATAAAATTTATACTTAATTGTGATTTAAGTATATTGAATATTTTTCAAATGTTGAAAATAAATGGATTTGTGAATTACTTATTATTAAATAAGTATGGAAATATTTTCCAATATGAAGTGAATGTTTTGAGATTATATCTTTTGAAGATAAATTGAAAGTGAATGATTGAAATCGATATGAAAAATCGTATAAAAAGTGAATATTTGGAAATGTAAATTCACAATGGGAATTTATAAGGGAAATTTGTTTTAAAAATAAACATTGATTTATTTTTAAAAGTGTGGAAATAAATTTACGGATTTGGAACGTAAATTTAAAGTAAATCGGTAAGGATTTATTTAATTGGTCTAAATGAACCATTCTGAAATGGAAGTTGTAAGGGTGAAAATTGATTTGAAATTTGTTTTCAAATGGGTGAGGTATGGAAATTATAGCTTGTAAAGATATTTTTGGAAATAAATAATTTGGAGAATTATTTGAAATCGGGTGATTTGTGAATATTGATTGATAGTAAAATAACCGACTATCAATATTGATCCTTGAATGGCTATTTTTTGTGGATTGGTTGAAATTGAATGTTACACTTATTTTTAAATTATTGCGCTCGTTATTCGGACTACCCAATCCGAGTCGTGATACTACGTAAATGGATAGCATTGAAGACCGGTATTGAAGACCGGGTATTTGTGAAAACGATAGGATGACCTATCAATTGTCTCTGCACCGTTAGCTACGGTATGGAGATTTCCATTGTGATGGAAAATTCGACCGGGATTGTGAATACCCGGATTGCAAGGGCTTCTTTGGAAGTGCCTACGCTTCTGTTCGAACCCGAAACAGACTTGTATGGTTACGTGTCTGACATTACATTTCGAGATATAAAGCAGATTTCTTTCAAATACATCTCTGTTGGTGGCGGAGAATTTATTCTCTTAGCTTAACACCCTTCTCTGAGACGTACGAGCTCAGAGGTTTTGTAGTTGAAGGATATCAGCGATATACTCCCAATTTGGTAATGTGGCATGCTGAGTGTTGCTGTGTGATGATTATTTGTTGATCATTTGTTGATCAAAACGTGGCTTTGTGAAAAAGCTTAGCTTTGTGGACAAGACTTCGTCAGACCTCACACACCGGAAATGGTCGAAACAAGAATATGCGGCAAGGTTATGAGGGTCGTGCCCTTTAGGGTATGTCATTTCCTTTTGGAAAAGGATGATATCAGGTATGGAGCCCTGATGCTTAACCTATGTGGTTGCTCCAATCTCATTTTCTGTGTGGTTGTTGCTTGGTGATCGAGGGCCCTCGGATAAAGGTCCCAAAGGACCGGGGGGTGACATACTCGAGTAGTAGTAACCTAGTTACAATGGTAACCCGGCCTTGTGTTGGCAGAGAGCTAGTTAAGTTCTCGGGACGTACCGCCAGAGGCGATCCCATGTGGCAGTAGAAAGTTCCTTAGCCTGACCATTTGTTGGAAAATGCAAAGAAACAATACGAGCCTTGTAAGGTTTTAGTTGTCAAACCTGCCATTTAATATGGTAGCTATAGTAGGCATACTATAATGGTACCTATGCTGGCTAAGATTTATATTCTATTTTCGAAATGTTTTCATCACTATGCACTAATAATAATATCAAAAATGATTTGTTTTGCGTAGTAAGCATCTTTGACTATCATAAGAAGAAATCTCCTCCAATTCTGCGTTTGCATTGTGTGTGTACGTGGAGGCCTTATGGTAGTTTCATTTTCTAAAAGCATTGCGGATATTTTCCAGTTCCCCTGCTGTTGTTGTTTTAAAAGATAAATAACTGTTTTAAGTTCTCACACCAGTCCCATGACTGACCTTGAGTTTATTGTACTCTTCCTAAACTCTGGGTGCCCAAAATTTTCCACACGGGTAGTCTACAGTCAGGTTATCAGGTCATTCTGGATTCAGAAGTGCTATGGAGCTCAAGTGGCAAGCTGGATGGCGAGACGTATTACTTGTATATGATATTATCTTTCCGCTGTAAATTCACTTGTAGGGACATGTTTGCATAACTGTCCATTGTCCAGTTGTGATGTCTATAGTTGTTGTACACTCTGATGATAATGTAATAACTGATATAGTTCTTTGTTTTAAAGATTATTCATTTATCTATTATATGTTGTTCCGCTGCGATATGTGAGATTCTGTTATTGCTTATGTTCCTTTTCCTTATTTCTTCTATCTTTTTCTTCTACCTATTCTTTTTAACCCTGACAATTCGGTTTTCCGGCATTCGATTATGCAGCATTTGATACAGTGGACGTAAGAATGCCGACCTTCGGATCCCGACAAAATCGCGTATGTTACATGTGGTATCAGAGCATATAGTTAAGTGACAACCTTGGCTTTGTTGGGGATTACTCATTAGAGATAGAGTCAGCAGTACTCTAGAATTATTTGAGTGTAATAATAGGTATGAGAGCGTATTTGTTAGTGAATATGAAATTGTTTTGTATTGTGTTGACTTATCAGTTGATTGTTTATGAATTCTGGTCGGCGCAGTCTAGCTAACTGTATCGATAGGGGTTTCTAAACTCTTAAACGAGATAAACCGACATAGTATCATTTTAAATTGGGTAAATAAAATAATTTTACCTCGATTATATTTTGTGTATATATATAAAGGAATAATTTTTCAGAATTATCAAAGTGTATGTAAAAAATTGAATTGTTTGATTGTTGAAAATGAAAGAAAATGTATAAGTGAATCGAAGTTGTTCGAATAATCTGAATAAAAACAACAATTGTAAAGGAATAAATTATATAAAAGCAGCAATTGTATACGCCGTATATTAACAGTTGTGATTGGATGATAGTTATTATCTGTTGTATTGAAATAGACCATATACGCCGTATATTAAGCGGATGTTATTTATTAAACAAATATACCGCGATAATTCCAACTTGTATGGAATGGGTATTACATATGTACTTGGAGTTGATTTCTCGGATTACCTAGCGGATGAGACCCTATTGCGCCGCATAATAGCGGACAGTATTTTATAAATCTCATATACCGCGATATTCCGTCTTGAAGCGGAATTGTTATTGTGCTAACATCTTTGGATGCAGTGAAACAGGTTGGAGGGATCCAACTGGATCCCTCAAACATTGAATTGTTTTCAATGTTGTGTGTTGATCTATTTATAATCTGCGTGATTATCTTTGTGATTGAAATCGTTAAAGGCTAAATTTTAGCCGAATATACTTTTGGTATCGTTATATGCCGAAAATAATTAAAATTTGATTTTTGAAATTAAATTGGGAATTCATAATAAAAATTAATTTTGGAATTGATCCATTTTAAATAAATAAACGTTGTAATTTTTATGTTATAAAAATTATGATTTTTGTGAAATATAATCGAAATGTGATTTTTGAAATAAGTAGTTGATTAATTTATAAAATGGTTTAAATTGGGATTTTTGAATTCTTATAAATGATTTATATAAAAGATTTATAAAATTGATATTTATAAATTAAAATGTTGGAATTATAAAACGAGTTCTTATAAGTATTAAAATGAAGCATAAATGGATTTCATAAGTGGATGAAATCTATAGATTTATAAATTGTGAAGTTATAAAATGAATAGATTTTGTAAAATAAAAGATTTATAAGTAATTAACTTATAAATTGGATTTTGGCGTGTAAATGAGATATGGATAGAATCTGTTAATAAAGTGATTTTATAAGTTGAAGTTGTGATAAAGTATAAATGGAATTTATAAACATTGTTTTTTTTAAAATCCGAAATCGACTTATTTTGATAGGTTCATTTTTATAGCTTATTAAAAGAGATATATCCACGATTTTGGGACAGTGGATAATCCTTTAAATAAAATATGAAGAAATGTTGAATTTGTTTAACGAAGTATATTCACGATTTTGGACAGTGAATAATATATTAAAGAAATGTTTTGGGAAAGTAAAATTTTAAATAGAATTAAAACGATTTAAAGATGTTTTAAAATGTATTAATTATCGAAACCATAGATTTCAACATTCATTGTTAAAATAGACGTTTTCGAGAAATAGAAGAAAATGGTGGACTATAACACTGTTGTTATAGTAAATGATTTCCGAAAGGAAAAGTTTCGTATAGTATTGGGGTATATATATCTATCTTAAATTTCAAATCCCTATACTAGTGATTTTGGGTTGTCGTAACAATGTTATACGCAATATTCGTTTTGACTCAAATAAATGTGTTTAAGAGAATGTTTTCCTTAAAAAATAAAATTTATACTTAATTTTGATTTAACTATATTGAATATTTTCCAAATGTTGGAAATAAATGGATTTGTGAATTACTTATTATTAAACAAGTATGGAAATATTTTCCAATATGAAGTGAATGTTTTGAGATTATATCTTTCGAAGATAAATTGAAAGTGAATGATTGAAATCAATTTGAAAAATCGTATAAAAATTGAATATTTGGAAATGTAAATTCACAATGGGAATTTATAAGGGAAATTTGTTTTAAAAATAAACATTGATTTAGTTTTAAAAGTGTGGAAATAAATTTACGGATTTGGAACGTAAATTTAAAGTAAATCGGTAAGGATTTATTTAATTGGTTTAAATGAACCATTTTGAAATGGAAGTTGTAAAGATGAAAATTGATTTGAAATTTGTTTTCAAATGGTTAAAGTGTGGAAATTATATCTTGTAAAGATATTGTTGGAAATAAATAATTTGTAAAATTATTTGAAATCGGGTGATGTTGTGAATATTGATTGATAGTTAAATAACCGACTATCAATATTGACCCTTGAATGGCTATTTGTTGTGAATTGGTTGAAATTGAATGCTACACTTTTTTTTAAATTATTGCGCTCGTTATTCGGACTACCCATTCCGAATAGTGATACGACGTAAATGGATAGCATTGAAGACTGGGTATTTGTGAAAACGATAGGATGACCTATCGATTGTCTCTGCACCGTTAGCTACGGTATGGAGATTTCCTTTGTGATGGGAAATTTGATCGGGATTGTGAATACCCGGATTGCAAGGGCTTCTTTGGAAGTTCCTTCGCTTCTATTCGAATCCGGAACAGACCTGTATGGTTACGTGTCTGACATTACATTTCGAGATATAAAGCAGATTTCTTTCAAATACATCTCCGTTGGTGGCGGAGAATTTATTCTCTTAGCTTCACACCCTTCTCTAAGACGTACGAGCTCAGAGGTTTTGTAGTTGAAGGATATCAGCGATATACTCCCAATTTGGTAATGTGGCATGCTGAGTGTTGCTGTGTGATGATTATTTATTAATCATTTGTTGATCAAAGCGTGGCTTTGTGACAAAGCGTAGCTTTGTGGACGAGACTTCGTCAAACCTCACACCCCGGAAATGGTCGAAACAGGAATATGCGGCAAGGTTATGAGGGTCGCGCCCTTTAGGGTATGTCATTTCCTTTTGGAAAAGGGTGGTGTCAGGTATGGAGCCCTGATGCTTAACCTATGTGGTCGCTCCAATCTCATTTTCTGTGTGGTTGTTGCTTGGTGATCGAGGTCCCTCGGATAAAGGTCCCAAAGGACCGGGGGGTGGCATTCTCGAGTAGTAGTTACCTAGTTACAATGGTAACCCGGCCTTATATTGGCAGAGAGCTGGTTAAGTTATCGGGACGTCCCGCTAGAGGCGATCCCATGTGGCAGTAGGAAGTTCCTTAGGCTGACCATTTGTTGGAAAATCCAAAGAAACAATACAAGCCTTGTACGGTTTTAGTTGTAGAACCTGCCATTTAATATGGTCGCTATAGTAGGCATACTACAATGGTACCTATATGCTGGCTAAGATTTATATTCCATTTTCGAAATGTTTTCATCACCATCGACTAATAATAATATCAAAAATGATTTGTTTTGCGTAGTAAGCATCTTTGACTATCATAAGGAGAAATCTCCTCCAATTCTGCATTTGCATGTGCGCGGGGAGGCCTTATGGTAGTTTCATTTTCCAAAAGCATTGCGGATATATTCCACTTCCCCTGTTGTTGTTGTTTTAAAAGATAGATAACTGTTTTAAGTTCACACACCAGTCCCATGACTGACCTAGAGCTTATTGTTCTCTTCCTAAACTCTGGTTGCCCAAATTTTTCCACACGGGCAGTCTAGAGTCAGGTTATCAGGTCATTCTGGATTCAGAAGTGCTATGGAGCTCAAGTGGCAAGCTGGATGGGGAAACGTGTTACTTGTATATGATATTATCTTTCCGCTATAAATTCACTTGTAGGGACATGTTTGCATAACTGTCCATTGTCCAGTTGTGATGTCTATAGTTGTTGTACACTCTGATGATAATGTAATAACTGATATAGTTTTTTGTTTTAAAGATTATTCATTTATCTATTATATGTTGTTCCACTGCGATATGTGAGATTCTGTTATTGCTTCTGTTCTGTTTCCTTATTTCTTCTATCTTTTTCTTCTACCTCTTCTTTTTAACCCTGACAATTCGGTTTTCCAACATTCGATTATGCGGCATTTGATACAGTGGACGTAAGAATGCCGACCTTGGGATCCCGACAAAATCGCGTATGTTACATGTGGTATCAGAGCATAAGGTTAAGTGACAACCTTGGCTCTGTTGGGGATTACTCATTCGAGATAGAGTCAGCAGTACTCTAGAATGAGTTGAGTGTAATAATAGATATGAGAGCGTATTTGTTAGTGAATATGAAATTATTTTGTCTTGTGTTGACTTATCAGTTGATTGTTTATGAATTTTGGTCGGCGCAGTCTAGCTAACTGTGTTGATAGGGGTTTCAAAACTCTTAAACGAGATAAACCGACATAGTATCATTTTAAATTGGGTAAATGAAATAATTTTATCTCGATTATATTTTGTGTATATATATATAAAGGAATAATTTTTCAGAATTATCAAAGTGTATGTAAAAAATTGAATTGTTTGATTGTTGAAAATGAAAGAAAATATATAAGTGAATCAAAGTTGTTCGAATAATCCGAATAAAAACAACAATTGTAAAGGAATAAATTATATAAAAGCAACAATTGTATAGTATAGAATTATAATTGAAATGATTTACAAGTGTGGAATAATCTTGTATAAGTAAAGAGAAATAGTGAAATTATATAAGCAAGATTCATAAATAAAAGAAAATTTTGAAAGAATTTAACGCACTGGATTCACTACTGTTGCTGGGGAATAATAAGGTTGATGACTGCAGCATCATCAGTATCATTTTCAATTTTCTGTGTGATGGATTTGCTACCATAGTAAATTGAAATTGAATTTTGTTGTGATAGACAAATTTGAAATTTAAAATTCAAGTTGTAATTGATAAATAAAAGTGAAATAAGTTTTGAACTTATAATATGAGATAATAAAGATTTAACTTTAGTAAAGTTGAAATAAATTTGAGTTGGCATAATAAAATTTATGATGTGAAATTTAACTAAAGGAAGTTAAATAAATTAAATCAGATTCGGAAGTTGAATAATAAGTTGTATAGCTTATTAAATGTGAAGATGTAAGTAAAACCAATTATTAAAATGGTTAAACAACTTTGTTAAGTAAAACGAGGTATGAATCTGAATAAGTGATAAAAATTGACTTTGGTAAAAGTTAAATAGAATTTACTTTGGAGTTGGAATTTGAATTGGATTTTGACAGGATTAGATATGTTGTTGAAATGGAAATTTAAGTTAAGTAAAATAAATGATGTTTAAAAGGAATATAACTTAAGTGATGTTGAATAAAGTTGATTTTGGTATCAAAATGAATTAATGAAATGAAATCATCAAATGAATATGAACTTGAGTTATATAAAGGAGATTCAACTTTATTTGTAAAATAAATTAGTAATTGAACTAATGAATTGAATGAAAATCAATCGAATGTATCGAATTGATATGAAATAATGGATATAAGTGTTAATTCATTTAAGGCTAATTGAACGTTAAACCAAATTGAAGGTAAACAAAGTGAATATGAATTTTGAATGTAAAGTGAATAAATTTGGTTGTGTTGGTTATACATTGGTTGTTAGATTGTTGTTAATTGGTTGAATAGAAATTCATATGCAATTGAATGAATAAAATTGAAAGCTGAAGCAATTAAATTCAAATTGAAAGTTAAGTAAATTTAAATTAAATAGAAAATTGATTTGAATTGAAAGTGGACAAATGTGAATGTAAATTAGTGAATGTAAACTAATTGAAAATGAATAATTGAATGTCGTTGTATATGAATTGGTTGTAAACAATTATAAGTAGTGTTGAAATCGTATAAGTTGTTTATAAACCTTGTTTAGTGTGCATTTCTTTTAATATGTATGTGTTGTAGTTGTTTAAAAGGGTAAAAATGTTAATAACTTCTTATGTATGTCACTTACGTGTTTATATTGAGTAAGTACAGGTATCGGGGCTACCGTTAGCGGGATTTGGTTGCGCAAAATGCTAAATAAATAACTGCTTTGCTTAAAAATGCTAAAAAGGTACGCCTATGCAATAAAAATAGGAAATACGAACTGTTCTTCTGTTTTCCGACAGTGTGGGTCGATGTATATATTTTATATCTATTGTGATATTGTAAAAGCTCTTCCGTACAAAGGAGGTTATGGCGAAATTTTCTAAAAATTTAAGGCGTTACAAAATTTTCGGGAAATTTTGGGAATTTTTTTTTTTGCGAACATTTAAGTTTTGATTTGAAGTTAAAGGTTAAACGATATAGTTGATTATGAAAAGATTACTATACATGGATTTGAAAACTTAGTAAATATTTTGCAAGAAGTTTAACTATTGGATTTTGAAAAAGTTGAACACTTAGAAGATTTGTAAATCAAATTTGAACGGATTGTTTTGTAAAGTTAATGGATTTCAAAACTTTTTCTTACTTGGTAATTTCGAGGACCAAATTCTATTAAGGGTGGGAGTTTGTAAGACCCAGAATAATTTTCATTTGAAATTCAGATATTTAATTGATTTTAAATATCAACAAGTAAAATTGGTAAGTCGAATAATTTATTTTTCGAATATTTAGATTTAATTGGATAATTAAATCGATAATTTAATATTTAAAATAGCGTAAGTAATTGGAATTTGGGTTTAATGGGGATAAAAATGATTTATAAAGTTATATTAAATCATCTTGGTGTTATGACGATGTTTGTGAACTTTTAAAATTGAATTAAATGTTAATTCGTGAAAACTGAATATTTTAATATTTAATTGACGAGTTAAAATAGCCATTTTTCAAACAATCTCGGATTTCGACGAAACCAGTTTCATCGGATCCGTGATGTCAAATTATTGTAAGGTTTCAAATTTCGTGTCAATCGGATTTACGGTTTGTCCGGGGCAAGCCAAAATGCATAGAAATTGGTTTAATAGATTTAGTTTGAATTTGATCGTTTATTGCCATAACTCGCATAGATGATCGAATTAGCCTCCGAAACATGTTCCATTGTGTCTGGAACGCGGGCTAAACCCTAAAAATGCCGGTCACTGCGCGAGAATTGGAGTTCGGAAAATTTCGGATGAATAATTTGAGAAATTTCTATAAAAGGACCTAAGATCTTAAATTTTTCACTAAACCCTAGCTTCAAAGTTTAGGCCGCCACTTTCATCTGTCAATGGCCGAAATACATCCTCATTCTTCCTCGTTTTTCTTGCAATCCATCGATCGACTCATAAAAGTTACAACTACAAAAGGATAGAGCGCAACGAGATCTACCATCTCAACGGTGTAGATCGAAAATCAAGCCACAGATCGCTGGGAATTTGACCGCGTTTGTGCTTGTTTGTGCACGCGTCTCGAGGTTAGGGAGGCGACCGAGCTCCACGTCTTTGAGGCCGTGGGTAGCTCTCAAGATGGGCTACAAGACGGAATTCGTAGATCATTGTGGAGTGAAGTAGGGGAGGTGCGGCAATTAGGGTTTCGAATGGAACGATGGGTTCACGTACGCGATGTATACTGGAGAGGATGAAGAACGCGTGAACGGCCTGATGTTGAGAAAGGAAAAGGAACGGCCCTGATTCAATTAGGTTAAAATTTAAAATAAAAATTGTAAATGTTAATTATATTATAATTGTACAAACTTTAAAATGTTGTAACTCTTTCATACGAGGTCCGTTTTGGACAAAACGAATTGCGCTGCAATCGTTTTGTCGAGCACTACGCAATGAAGCTGGTTTGGAGTCGTTTAGGGCTGGTTTGAATTTCGGGTAAAATTAAACGTGCGTTTAATTTTAGTCGAAATAAAGCGCTACAACTGTTATCGGAAACTCAAGGTGAGAACTTCTAACTCAATCGAATTGTTTCGATTTAAATTTTAAATAGTTAGATTTAAAATTGCTTGATCGTGTGATTGGATGATAGTTATTTCTGTTGTATTGAAATAGAACCTATACGCCGTATATTAAGCGGATGTTATTTATTAAACACATATACCGCGATAATTCCAACTTGTATGGAATTGGTATTATATATGTACTTGGAGTTGATTTCCCACATTATACAGCGGATGAGACCCTATTGCGCCGCATAATAGCGGATAGTATTTTATAAATCCCATATACCGCGATATTACGTTTTGAAGCGGAATTGGTATTGTGCTAACATCTTTGGACGCAAGGAAACAGGTTGGAGGGATCCAACTGTATTTCTCAAACATTTGAATTGGTTTCAATGTTGTGTGTTGATCTATTTATAATCTGCGTGATTATCTTTGTGATTGAAATCGTTAAAGGCTAAATTTTAGCCGAATATATTTTTGGTATCGTTAGATGCCGAAAATAAATAAAATTTGTTTTTTGAAAATTAAGTTGGGAATTCATAATAAAATTTAATTTTGGAATTGATTAATTTTAAATAAATAAACGTTGTAATTTTTATGTTATAAAAATTATGATTTTTGCGAAATATAATCGAAATGTGATTTTTGAAATAAGTAGTTGGTTAATTTATAAAATGGTTTAAATTGGGTTTTTTGAATTCTTGTAAATGATTTATATAAAAGATTTATAAAATTGATAATTATAAATTAAAATGTTGGAATTATAAAACGAGTTCTTATAAGTATTAAAATGAAGCATAAATATATTTCATAAGTGGATGAAATCTATAGATTTATAAATTGTGAAGTTATAAAATGAATAGGTTTTGTAAAATAAAAGATTTAATTAACTTATAAATTGGATTTTGGCGTGTAAATGGGATATGGATAGAATCTGTTAATAAAGTGATTTTATAAGTTGAAGTTGTTATAAAGTATAAATGAAATTTATAAACATTGTTTTTTTTTTAAAATCCGAAATCGACTTATTTTGATAGATTTATTTTTATAGCTTATTAAAGGAGAATATATCCACGATTTTGGGACAGTGGATAATCCTTTAAATAAAGTATGAAGAAATGTTGAATTTGGTTAACAAAATATATTCCCGATTTTGGGAAAGTGATATTTTAAATAGAATTAAAACGATTTAAAGATGTTTTAAAATGTATTAAGTATCGAAACCATAGATTTCAACATTCGTTGTTGAAATAGACGTTTTCGAGAAATAGAAGGAAATGGTGGACTATAGCACTGTTGTTATAGTAAATGATTTCCGAAAGGAAAAGTTTTATATAGTATTGGGGTTATATATCTATCTTAAATTTCAAATCCCTATACTAGTGATTTTGAGTTGTCGTAACAATGTTTTACGCAACGTTCGTTTTGACTCAAATAAATGTGTTTAAGAGAATGTTTTTCTTAAAGAATAAAATTTATACCTAATTGTGATTTAAGCATATTGAATATTTTCCAAATGTTGGAAATAAATGGATTTGTGAATTACTTATTATTAAATAAGTATGGAAATATTTTCCAATATGAAGTGAATGTTTTGAGATTATATCTTTTAAAGATAAGTTGAAAGTGAATGATTGAAATCGATTTGAAAAATCGTATAAAAAGTGAATATTTGGAAATGTAAATTCACAATGGGAATTTATAAGGGAAATTTGTTTTAAAAATAAACATTGATTTATTTTTAAAAGTGTGGAAATAAATTTACGGATTAGGAACGTAAATTTAAAGTAAATCGGTAAGGATTTATTTAATTGGTTTAAATGTACCATTTTGAAATGGAAGTTGTAAAGGTGAAAATTGATTTGAAATTTGTTTTCAAATGGTTGAAGTGTGGAAATTATATCTTGTAAAGATATTTTTGGAAATAAATAATTTGGAAAATTATTTAAAATCGGGTGATGTTGTGAATATTGATTGATGGTTAAATAACCGACTATCAATACTGACCCTTGAATGGCTATTTGCTGTGAATTGGTTGAAATTGAATGCTACACTTATTTTTAAATTATTGCGCCCGTTATTCGGACTACCCATTCCGAATAGTGATACGATGTAAATGGATAGCATTGAAGACTAGGTATTTGTGAAAACGATAGGATAACCTATCGATTGTCTCTGCACCGTTAGCTACGGTATGGAGATTTCCTTTGTGATGGGAAATTCGATCGGGATTGTGAATACCCGGATTGCAAGTGCTTTTTGGGAAGTGCCTTCGCTTCTGTTCGAACCCGGAACAGACTTGTACGGTTACGTGTCTGACATTACAATTTGAGATATAAAGCAGATTTCTTTCAAATACATATCTGTTGGTGGCGGAGAATTTATTCTCTTAGCTTAACACCCTTCTTTGAGATGTACGAGCTCAGAGATTTTGTAGTTGAAGGATATCAGCGATATATTCCCAATTTGGTAATGTGGCATGCTGAGTGTTGCTGTGTGATGATTATTTATTGATCATTTGTTGATCAAAGCGTGGCTTTGTGAAAAAGCGTAAGTTTGTGGACGAGACTTCGTCAGACCTCACACCTCGGAAATGGTCGAAACAATTATATGCAGCAAGGTTATGAGGGTCGCGCCCTTTAGGGTATGTCATTTCCTTTTGGAAAAGGGTGGTGTCAGGTATGGAGCCCTGATGCTTAACCAATGCGGTTGCTCCAATCTCATTTTCTGTGTGGTTGTTGCTTGGGGATCGAGGGCCCACGGATAAAGGTCCCAAAGGACCGGGAGGGGGGGAGGGCGGCATACTCGAGTAGTAGTTACCTAATTACAAAGGTAACCCGGCCTTGTGTTGGCAGAGAGCTGGTTAAGTTCTCGGGACGTCCCGCAAGAGGCGATCCCATGTGGCAGTAAGAAGTTCCTTAGCCTGATCATTTATTGGAAAATCCAAAGAAACAATTCGAGCCTTGAACGGTTTTAGTTGTAGGACCTGCCATTTAATAAGGTAGCTATAGTAGGCATACTATAATGGTACCTATGCTGGCTAAGATTTATATTCTATTTTCGAAATGTTTTCATCGCTATGCACTAATAATATCAAAAATGATTTGTTTGCGTAGTAAGCATCTTTGACTATCATAAGGGGAAAACTCATCCAATTCTGAGTTTGCATTGTGTATGTGCGGGGAGGCCTTATGGTAGTTTCATTTTCCAAAGCGTTGCGGATATTTTCCACTTCCCTTGTTATTGTTGTTTTACAAGATAACTGTTTTATGTTCTCACACCAGTCTCATGACTGACCTGGAGTTTATTGTTCTCTTCCTAAACTCTGGGTGCCCAAAATTTTCCACACGGGCAGTCTAGACTCAGGTTATCAGGTCATTCTGGATTCAGAAGTGCTATGGAGCTCAAGTGGCAAGCTGGATGGCGAGACGTATTACTTGTATATGGTATTATCTTTCCGTTGTAAATTCACTTGTAGGGACATGTTTGCATAACTGCCCATTGCCAGTTGTGATGTATATAGTTGTTGTACACTCTGATGATAATGTAATAACGGATATAGTTCTTTGTTTTAAAGATTATTCATTTATCTACTATATGTTGTTCCGCTGCGATATGTGAGATTCTGTTATTTCTTCTGTTTTGTTTCCTTATTTCTTCTATCTTTTTTCTTCTACCTCTTTTTTTTAATCCTAACAATTCGGTTTTTCGGCATTCGATTATGCGACATTTGATACAGTGGACGTAAGAATGCCGACTTTCGGATCCCGATAAAATCGCAGATGTCACAAGTACGTCCGTGATAGATATTTCAAAAGTAATGATTTAAAATTCTCAACATTCAAGGGCAGAGAGTAAAAACTTTCAAGATTTTCAATTCAACGTCCGAACATTCAAGGTCAAGATTCAAGATTTGAGGTTTCAGGATAATTTAAGATTTGAGTTTTCAAGATAACAGATTTCGGATATTATGCTTTACAAGATTTCTATATTTTCAAGATTCGTTCGTTGTAAGATTCAAGATCTAAGCTTTTCAAGATTCATGATCAATGGTTTGTTCCTATCTAAAATAAGGATCGATCTTTTCAAGATTTATGTTTCGCACTTTTAGAAAGATCTGTATTCAAGTTCCAAATTTCATGATATATGTTTGTACAATAAAATTTGAAATCCGATGCAAAATTCGAGTGTTTACAAATATATGTTCACATTCCAAACATTTCAAAATTTATGATTCGTGAATCTTACTTTGATAATTTAAAGATTCGACCCTCGCAAATTAAAGAGCCAAAATTTACAAGATTCAATTTCAAGGTTCAAAATTCAAATATAAGCAGATATTCAAACATTTCAAGATTTCAGATTCAGTCGTCTGAAAATTATAGATTCAAGGTATATTTCTGTATTATTTACTAGCGCTTCCAAAATACATGGTTCAAAATACAAGATTAGGACCTTTATGGATTTAAAATTCCAGATTCAAAATTTCAAAACACTGCAAACAAAAACTCCAAAAAACCCACGATACGTAGTTATAAAAATTCAAAATTCAAAATTTTTAAGATTTAAGATTGGAATATAAAATCCCAAAACCATTGTTCGCGTTCTGAACATTTCATTATTCAAGATTCATGAGTTTAACTTTGGTAATTTCCATATTCAATATTTGCAGATTTAAGATTCGAACTTCACAGAATTCAATTTAAGGTTTAAAGATTCAAAACTACGTATTCGGAGTTCAAAAATTTCAAGATTGAAGATTCAGACTTTTCAAAAATCCAGATTCGAAATACAGACTTTTTTCGACGTCAATATTAGAGCTTTTATGATGAACATCCCCATATTTGGGGTTCAAATTAGAGAGCGGAGCTTTATCATAATTAAAATTTCTGGTTCAAAATATCAAATAAGACCAAACTTTTCAAAATTCATGGTTTGAAATTTTGAAGATTCAAACTTTAAAAATCAAAATCCAAAATTTCGAACATTTAAGATTTGAACTTTTCACTATCAAGATTTGAACATTGCAATACTCAAAAAATAAATTTCGAGTCTTACAAGGTTCGCGCTTTCATAATTCAAAATTCGAACATTTGACGGCTTAAGCTCCAAAATATTCAAGAATCAAGAAACATTTTTAGGATTCCTAACTTCAGCTATTCCTAATAAGTATCCAAGGCTCAAGACTTAAGGTTCCATCCTTTCAAAGTTCTAGTTTCGGACTTCTACGATGTTGGTATCCTGATTCAACATTCGAAATTCTTTTGGAAGAGTCAAAATTTTCTACATTTTGGATTCAAATTTTTGGTTTTCAAAAATCTAAATTTGGTCTTTTCATGTTAAATATCCAAGATTTAAGGTTTTAAGGATCCAGCTTTAAAAATTTCAAAATTCTAACGCCCCAAAATTTCAAGCTCATGAGTACGTACGTGATAGATATTTCAAGAGTAATGATTTAAAATTCTCAACATTCAAGGGCAGAGAGTAAAAACTTTCAAGATTTTCACTTCAACGTCCGAACATTCAAGGTCAAGATTCAAGATATGAGGTTTCAAGATAATTTAAGACTATAGTTTTCAAGATAACAGACCCCGGATATTATGCTTTACAAGATTTCTAAATTTTCAAGATTGGTTCGTTGTAAGATTAAAGATCTAAGCTTTTCGATCCAAAACTAGATATTCATGATCAATTGTTGGATCCTATCTAAAATAAGGAACGGTCTTTTCAAGATTTATGTTTCGTACTTTTAGAAAGATCCGTATTCAATTTCCAAATTTCATGATATAAGTTTCTACATCAAAATTCGAAATCCGTTGCAAAATTCGAGAGTTTTCAAATTTATGTTCACGTTCCAAACATTTCAAAATTCATGATTCGTGTTACTTTTATAATTTCAAGATTTGACCCTTGTAAATTAAAGTGTCAAAATTTACATTCAATTTCAAGATTGAAAATTCAAATATAAGCAGATATTCAAACATTTCAAGATTTCAGATTCAGTATTCTGAAAATTATAGATTCAAATAAGACCAAAACACTTTTGGATTCAAATAAGACCAAACATTTTGGATAATCTAAATTTGGTCTTTTCATGTTAAATATCCAAGAATCAAGATTCAAATTTTAGTTTTCAAAATAAGAACAAACATTTCAACGAATCAAAATTCAAATTTTAGTTTTCAAAAATCTAAATTTGGTCTTTTCATGTTAAATATCCAAGATTTAAGGATCCAGCTTTAAAATTTTCAAAATTCTAACGTCTCCAAATTTCAAGCTTGCGAGTATGTCCGTCACAGATATTTCATAAGTAATGATTTAAAATTCTCAACATTCAAGGGCAGAGAGTAAAAAATTTCAAGATTTTCAGTTCAACGTCCGAACATTCAAGGTCAAGATTCAAGATTTGAAGTTTCAAGATAATTTAAGATTTGAGTTTTCAAGAAAACAGATTCTGGATATTATGCTTTTCAAGATTTCTAAATTTTCAAGATTCTTTCGTTGTAAGATTCAAGATCTAAGCTTTTCGATCCAAAACTAGATGTTCATGATCGGTGGTTTGATCCTATCTAAAATAAGGATCGATCTTTTCAAGATATATGTTTCGTACTTTAGAAAGATCCGCATTCAAGTTTCAAATTTCATGACATAAGTATCTACATCAAAATTCAAAATTCGATACGAAATTTGAGAGTTTTCAAATTTATGTTCACGTTCCAAACATTTCAAAATTCATGATTCGTGAATCTTACTTTGACAATTCAACATTCGACCCTTGCAAATTAAAGAGTCAAAATTTACAGGATTCAATTTCAAGATTCAAAATTCAAATATAAGCAGATATTCAAACATTTCAAGATTTCAGATTCAGTCTTCTGAAAATTATAGATTTAAGGTATAAACTTTTCTGAATTATTTATTAGCGCTTTCATGATGAGCGTCCAAAATACATGATTCAAAATACAAGATTAGGACCTTTAAGGATTTAAAATTCCAGATTCAAAATTTCTAAAAACCGCAAGTTCACGTTCAAAATTTTTAAGATTTAAGATTCGAATATAAAATCCAAAAACCATTGTTCACGTTCTGAACTTTTCATTATCCAAGATTCATGAATTTAACTTTGGTAATTTCCATATTCGATATTTGCAGATTTAAGATTCGAACTTCACAGAATTCAATTAAAGGTTTAAAGATTCAAAACTATGTATTCGGGGTCCAAAAATTCCAAGGTTGAAGACTCGGACTTTTCAAAAATCCAGATTCGAAATACAGACTTTTTTCGGCGTCTATATTCGAGCTTTTATAGAATATCCCCATATTTGGGGCTCAAAATTAAAGAGCAGAGCTTTATCGGAGTTTAACTTTAGTAATTTCCATATTCGATATTTGCAGATTTAAGATTCGAACTTCCTAGAATTCAATTTAAGGTTTAAATATTCAAACAATGTATTCAGGGTTCAAAGATTTCAAGGTTGAAGTTTCAAACTTTTCAAAAATCCAGATTCGTAATACATACTTTTTTCGACTTCTATGTTAGAGCTTTTATGATGATTATCCCGATATTTACGGCTCAAAATTGGAGAGTAGAGCTTTATCGGAATTAAGATTTCAGATTCAAAATATCAATAATCAAATAAGACCAATCTTTTCAAAATTCGTAGTATGAAGTTCTGAAGATTCAAACTTTTTAAATTCAAAACCCAAAATTTCGAACATTAAGATTTGAACTTTTCACCGTCAAGATTTTAACATTGCAATATTCAGTCCAACAAGGTTCGCGCTTTCATAATTCAAAATTCGAACATTTGACGGCTTAAGCTCCAAAATATTCAAGAAACATTTTTAGGATTCCTAACTTCAGCTATTCCTAATAAGTATCCAAGGCTCAAGATTTAAGGTTCCATCCTTTCAAAGTTCTAGTTTTGGACCTCTACGATGTTGGTTTCGTGATTCAAAATTTTCAACATTCGAAATTCTTAGGGAAGACTCAAAATTTTCCACATTTTGGATTCAAACTTTCCAAGAATCAAGATTCAAATTTGAATTTTTCAAGAGTAATGATTTAAAATTCTCAGCATTCAAGGGTAGAGAGTAAAAATTTTCAAGATTTTCAATGCAACGTTCGAACATTCACGGTCAAGATTCAAGATTTGAGGTTTCAAGATAATTTAAGATTTGTGTTTTCAAGATAACAGATTCCTGATATTATGCTTTACAAGATTTCTAAATTTTAAAAATTCGTTCGTTGTAAGATTCAAGATCTAGCTTTTCGATCCAAAACTAGATATTCAAGATCAAGGGTATGATCCTATTTAAAATAAGGACCGATCTTTTCAAGATTTATGTTTCGTGCTTTTAGAAAGATCCGTATTCGAGTTCCAAATTTCACGATATAAATTTCTACATCAAAATTCAAAATATGATACTAAATTCGAGAGTTTTCAAATTTATGTTCGCGTTCAACATTTCAAAATTCTTGATTCCTGAATCTTACTTTGATAATTTCAAGATTCGATCCTTGCAAATTAAAGTGCCAAAATTTGCAGGATTCAATTTCAAGATTCAAAATTCAAATATAGCATATTCAAACATTTCATGATTTTAGATTCCGTCTTCTGAAATTATAGATTCAAGGTATAAACTTTTCTGTATTATTTATTAGCGCTTTCGTGATGAACGTCCAAAATGCATGGTTCAAAACACAAGATTGGGATCTTTAAGGATTTAGAACTCCAGATTCAAAATTTCAAAAAACTGCATGTAAAAACTCCAAAAAACTCGCAATTCGAAGTTCTAAATATTCAAAGTTTAAAATTTTTAAGATTTAATATTCGAATATGAAATCCCCAAACCATTGTTCACGTTCTGATCATTTCATTATTTAAGATTCACGAGTTTAACTTTGGTAATTTCCATATTCGATATTTGCATATTTAAGATTCGAACTTCACATAATATAATTTAAGGTTTAAAGATTCAAAACTATGTATTCGGGGTTCAAAAATTTCAGGATTGAAGATTCAAACTTTTCAAAAATCCAGATTCGTAACACCAACTTTTTTCGACCTCCACAATAGAGCTTTTATGATGAATATCCCCATATTTGGGGCTCAAAATTAGGGAGTAGAGCTTTATCAGAATTAAGATTTCAGGTTCAAAATATCAATAATCAAATAAGACCAAACTTTTCAAAATTCATGGTTTGAAATTGTGAAGATTCAAACTTATAAAATTCAAAATCCAAAATTTCGAACATTTAAGATTTGAATTTTTCACTATCAAGATTTGAACATTGCAATATTCAAAAATAAATTTCGAGTCATATAAGGTTCGCGCCTTCATAATTCAAAATTCGAACATTTGACGGCTTAAGCTCCGAAATATTCAAGAAACACTTTTAGGATTCCAAACTTCAGCAAGGTTCAAGATTGAAGGTTCAATCCTTTCAAAGTTCTAGTTTTGGACTTCTACGATGTTGGTTTCGCGATTCAAAATTTTCAACATTCGAAATTCTTAGGGAAGACTCAAAATTTTCTACATTTTGGATTCAAACTTTCCACGAATTAAGATTCAAATTTTAGATTTTCAAAAATCTAAATTTGGTCTTTTCATGTCAAATATCCAAGATTAGGGTTTTAGGATCCAACCTTAAAATTTTCAAAATTCCAAGGTCTTAAAATTTCAAGCTCGCTAGTACGTCCGTGATAGATATTTCAAGAGTAATGATTTAAAATTCTCAACATTCATGGGCAGAAAGTTTTCAATTCAACGTCCGAACATTCAAGGTCAAGATTCAAGATTTGAGGTTTCAAGGTAATTTAAGATTTGATCTTTCAAGATAACAGATTTCGGATATTATGCTTTACAAGATTTCTAAATTTTCAAGATTCGTTCGTTGTAAGATTCAAGATCTAAGCTTTTCGGTCCAGAAATAGATATTCAAGATCAATGGTTTCAAATTTATGTTCACGTTCCAAACATTTCAAAATTCATGATTCACGAATTTTAATAATTTCAAGATTCAACCCTTGCAAATTAAGAGTCAAAATTTACAGGATTCAATTTCAAGATTCAAAATTCAAATATAAGCAGATATTGAAAGATTTCAAGATTTCAGATTCAGTTTTCTGAGAATTATAGATTCAAGTTATAAACTTTTCTGTATTATTTATTAGCGCTTTCGTGATGAGCGTCCAAAATACATGGTTCAAAATACAAGATTAGGACCTTTAAGGATTTAAAATTCCAGATTCAAAATTTCAGAAAACCGCAAGTAAAAACTCCAAAAAACTCGCGATTCGAAGTTCTAAAAATTCAAGGTTCAAAATTTTTAAGATTTACGATTCGGATATAAAATCCCAAAACCATTGATCACGTTCTGAATATTTCATTATTCAAGATTCATGTGTTTAACTTTGGTAGTTTCCATAGTCGATACTTGTAGATCTAAGATTCGAACTTCACAGAATTCAATTTAAGGTTTAAAGTTTAAAAATTATGTATTCGGCGTTCAAAAATTTCAAGATTGAAGATTTAAACTTTTCAAAAATCCAGATCCGAAATACAGACTTTTTTCGACGTCTATGTTAGAGATTTTATGATGAATATCCCCATTTTTAGGGCTCAAAATTGGAGACCAGAGCTTTATCGGAATTAAGATTTCAGATTCAAAATATCAATAATCAAATAAGATCAAACTTTTCAAAATTCGTGGTTTGAAATTCTGAAGATTCAAACTTTTGAAATTTAGAATCCAAAATTTCGAACATTTAAGATTTGAACTTTTCACTACCAAGATTTGAACATTGCAATATTCAAAAATAAATTTCGAGTCTTACAAGGTTACCGCTTTCATAATTCAAAATTCGAACATTTGAGGCTTAAGCTCCAAAATATTCAAGAAACAATTTTAGGATTCCTAACTTCAGCTATTCCTAATATGTATCCAAGGCTCAAGATTTACGGTTCCATCCTTTCAAAGTTCTTGTTTTGGACTTCTACGATGTTGGTTTCGTGATTCAAAATTTTCAACATTCGAAATTCTTAGGGAAGGCTCAAAATTTTCTACATTTTGGATTCAAACTTTCCACGAATCAAGATTCAAATTTTATGTTTTCAAAATCTAAATTTGGTCTTTTCATGTTAAAATCCAATATTTAAGGTTTTAGGATCCAGCTTAAAAATTTTCAAAATTCTAACGCTTCAACATTTCAAGCTCGCGAGTACGTTCGTGATAGATATTTCAAGGGTAATAATATAAAATTCTCAACATTCAAGGGCAGAGAGTAAAAGGTTTCAAGATTTTCAATTCAACGTTCGGACATTCAAGCTCAAGATTCATGATTTGAGGTTTCAAGATAATTTAAGATTTGAGTTTTCAAGATAACAGATTCCGAATATTAAGCTTTACAAGATTTCTAAATTTTCAAGATTCGTTCGTTGTAAATTTCAAGAACAAAGCTTTTCGATCCAAAACTAGATATTCAAGATCAAGGGTTTGATCCTATCTAAAATAAGGATCGATCTTTTCAAGATTTATGTTTCGTACTTTTAGAAAGATCTGTATTCAATTTCCAAATTTCACGATATAAGTTTCTACATCAAAATTCAAAATTCGATACAAAATTCGAGAGTTTTCAAATTTATTATCACGTTCCAAACATTTCAAAATTCATGATTCATGAATCTTACTTTGATTATTTCAAGATTCGACCCTTGCAAATTAAAGAGTCAAAATTTGCAGGATTCAATTTCAAGATTCAAAATTCAAATATAAGCAGATATTCCAACATTTCAAGATTTCTGATTCAATCTTCTGAGAATTATAGATTCAACGTATAACTTTTCTGTATTATTTATTAGCGCTTTCATGATGAACGTCCTAAATGCATGGTTCAAAATACAAGATTAGGATCTTTAAGGATTTAAAATTCCAGATTCAAAATTTCAAAAAACCGCAAGTAAAAACTCTAAAAAAACTCGCAATTCGAAGTTCTAAATTTTTAAGATTTAGGATTCGAATATAAAATTCCAAAACCATTATTCACGTTCTGACCATTTCATTATTCAAGATTCATGAGTTTAACTTTGGTAATTTCCATATTCGATATTTGCAGATTCAAGATTCGAACTTCACAGAATTCAATCTAAGGTTTAATAATTCAAAACTATGTATTCGGGGTTCAAAATTTTCAATATTGAAGACTCAGACTTTTCAAAAATCCAGATTTGAAATACAAACTTTTTTCGACATCTATATTAGTGCTTTTATGGTGAATATCCCCACATTTGGGGCTCAAAATTAGAGAGTAGAGCTTTAACGGAACTAAGAATTCAGATTCAAAATATCAATAATCAAATAAGACCAAACATTTCAGAATTCATGGTTTGAAATTCTGAAAATTCAAACTTTTAAAATTCAGAATCCAAAATTTCGAACATTTAAGATTTGAACTTTTCAATCACACTTTTCACTATCAAGATTTGAACATTGCAACATTCAAAAATAAACTTCGGGTATTACAAGGTTCACGCTTTCACAATTCAAAATTCGAATATTTGACGACTTAAGCCCCAAAATATTCAAGAATCAAGAAACACTTTTAAGATTCCTAACTTCAGCTATCCCTAATAAGTATCCAAGGTTCAAGATTTAAGGTTCAAACCTTTCAAAGTTCTACTTTTGGACTTCTACGATGTTGGTTTCGCGATTCAAAATTTTCAACATTCGAAATTCTTAGGGAAGACTCGAAATACATTTTGGATTCAAACTTTCCACGAATTAAGATTCAAATTTTAGATTTTCAAAAATCTAAATTTGGTCTTTTCATGTCAAATATCCAAGATTAGGGTTTTAGGATCTAACTTTAAAAATTTCAAAATTCCAAGGTCTTAAAATTTCAAGCTCGCGAGTACGTCCGTGATAGATATTTCAAGAGTAATGATTTAAAATTCTCAACATTCGAGGTTTTAGAATTCAACGTCCGAACACTCAAGGCCAAGATTTAAGATTTGAGGTTTCAAGATAAATAAGATTTGAGTTTTCAAGATAACAGATTCCGGATTTTATGCTTTACAAGATTTCTAAATTTTCAAGATTCGTTTGTAGTAAGATTCAAGATCTAAGCATTTCGATCCAAAACTAGATGGTCGAGATCAATGGTTTGATCCTATCTAAAATAATAGATTCAAAATTCAAATATAAGCAAACATTCAAACATTTCAAGATTTCAGATTCAGTCTTCTGAAAATTATAGATTCAAGGTATAAACTATTCTGTATTATTTATTAGCTCTTTCGTGATGAACGTCTATAATACATGGTTCAAAATTCAAGATTTTTAAATACCATATTCAAAATTTCAAAAAAACGCAAATAAAAACTTCATAAATCTCGCGATTCGAAGTTCTAAAAATTCAAAGTTCAAAATCTTAAAGATTTAAGATTCGAATATAAAAGATCCCGGAATTTTCCAAAACCATTGTTCACGTTCTGAACATTTCATTGTTCAAGATTCATGAGTTTAACTTTGGTAATTTCCATGCTCGATATTCGCAGATTTGAGATTCGAAATTCACCGAATTCAATTTAAGCTTAAAGATTCAAAACTATGTATTCGGGATTCAAAAATTTAAAGATTGAAAATTCAGACTTTTTAAAAATCCAGATTCGAAATACATACTTTTTTCGGCATATATATTAGAGCTTTTATGATGAGTATCCACATTTTTCGGGCTCAAAATAAGAGAGTAGAGCTTTATCGAAATTAAGATTTCAGATTCAAAATATCAATAATCAAATAAGTCCATACTTTTCAAAATTTGTGGTTTGAAATTCTGAAAATTCAAACTTTTAAAATTTAGAATCCAAAATTACGAATATTTAAGATTTGAACTTTTCAATCACACTCTTCACTATTAAGATTTGAACATTGCAATATTCCAAATTAAATTTCGAATCTTACAAGGTTCGCGCTTTCATAATTCAAAATTCGAACATTCGATGACTTAAGCCCCAAAATATTCAAGAATCCAGAAACATTTTTAGGATTCCTAACTTCAGCTATTCCTAACAAGTATCCAAGGTTCAAGATTTAAGGGTCTATCCTTTCAAAGTTCTAGTTTTGGACTTCTACGAAATTGGTTTCGTGATTCAAAATTTTCAGCACTCGAAATTCTTAGGTAAGACTCAAAAATTTCTACATTTTGGACCCTAATTTTCCACGAATTAAGATTCAAATTTTAAGTTTTCAAAAATCTAAATTTGGTCTTATCATGTTAAATATCCAAGATTTAAGGTTTAAGGATCCAGATTTAAAATTTTCAAAATTCTAACGTCTCAAAATTTCTAGTTCGCGAGTACGTTCATGGTAGATATTTCAAGAGTGATGATTTAAAATTCTCAACATTCAAGGGCAAGGAGTAAAAATTTTCAAGTTTTGTAGTTCAACGTCCGAACATTCAAGGTCAGCATTCAAGATTTGAGATTTCAAGATAATTTATGATTTGAGTTTTCAAGATAACAGATTCCGGATATTTGCTTCACAAGATTTCTAAATTTTCAAGATTCGTTCATGTAAGATTCAAGATCTAAGCTTTGCGATCCAAAACTAGATATTCAAGATCATCCTATTTAAAATAAGGAACGATCTTTTCAAGATTTATGTTTCATACTTTTAGAAAGATCCGTATTCATTTTCCAAATTTCTTGATACAAGTTTCTGCATAAAAATTCAAAATCCGATACAAAATTCGAGAGTTCTCAAATTTACATTCACGTTCCAAACATTTCAAAATTAATGATTCGTGAATCTTACTTTGATTTCAAGATTCGACCCTTGCAAACTACAGAGTCAAAATTTATAGGATTCAATTTCAAGATTCCAAACTCAAATATAAGCAAACATTCAAACATTTCAAGATTTCAGATTTAGTGTTCTGAAAATTATAGGTTCGAGGCATAAACTTTTCTGTATAATTTATTAGCGCTATCGTGACGAACGTCCAGTATACATGGTTCAAAATTCAAGATTAGGACCATTAAGGATTTAAAATACCAGTTTCAAAATTTAAAAAAAAACGCAAGCAAAAACTCCACAAAACTCGCGATTTGAAGTTCTAAAAATTCAAAGTTCAAAATTTTAAAGATTTAAAATTCGAATATAAAAGATTCAGGAATTTTCCAAAACCATTGATCGCGTTCTGAACATTTCGTTATCCAAGATTCAAGAGTTTGACTTTGGTAATTTCCATGCACGATATTTGCAGATTTAAGATTCGAAATTCACTGAATTCAATTTATGGATTAAAGAGTCAAAACTATGTATTCGGGGTTCAAAAATTTCAAGATTGAAGATTCGGACTTTTCAAATATCCAGATTCGAAATACATACATTTTTCGACATATATATTAGAGCTTTTATGATGAATATCCCATATTTAGGGCTCAAAATTAGAGAGTAGAGCTCTATCGGAATTAAGATTCAGATTCAAAATATCAATAATCAAATAAGTCCAAACTTTTCAAAATTCGTGGTTTGAAATTCTATAAATTCAAACTTTTAAAATTCAGATTCCAAAGTTACGAATATTTAAGATTTGAAGTTTTCAATCACACTTTTCATAATCAAGGTTTGAACACTGCAATATTCCAAAATAAATTTCGAGTCTTACAAGGTTCGCGCTTTCATAAATCAAAATTCGAACATTCGACGGCTTAAGCCCCAAAATATTCAAGAATCAAAGACATTTGTAGGATTTCTAACTTCAGCTATCCCAAATAAGTATCCATGGTTCAAGATTTATGGTTCCATCCTTTCAAAGTTCTAGTTTGGACTTCTATGATGCTGGTTTCGTGATTCAAAATTTTCAACATTCGAAATTCTTAGGGAAGACTCAAAAATTTCTACATTTTGGACTCAAACATTCCGCGAATCAAGATTCAAATTTTAAGTTTTCAAAAATCTAAATTTGGTCTTTTCATGTTAAATATCCAAGATTTAAGATTTAAGGATCTAGAATTAAAATTTTCAAAATTCCAACGTCTCAAAATTCAAGTTCGAGAGTACGTCCGCGATAGATATTTCAAGAGTTATGATTTATTTTTCTCAACATTCAAGGGCAGAGAGTAAAAAATTTCAAGACTTTTAGTTCAATATCCAAACATTCAAGGTCAAGATTCAAGATTTGAGGTTTCAAGATAATTTATGATTTGATTTTTCAAGATAACAGAATCCATATATTGTACTTTACAAGATTTCTAAATTTTCAAGATTCGTTCGTTGTAAGATTCAAGATCTAAGCTTTGCGATCCAAAACTAGATATTCAAGATCTATGGTTTTAACCTATTTAAAATAAGGAACGATCTTTCCAAGATTTATGTTTCGTACTTTTAGAAAGATCCGTATTCAAGTTTCAAATTTCTTGATATAAATTTCTACGTAAAAATTCAAAATCCGATACAAGATTCGAGAGTTTTGAAATTTATGTTCACGTTCCAAACAATTCAAAATTCTTGATTCGTGAATCTAACTTTGATAATTTCAAGTTTCGACCCTTGCAAAATAAAGAGTCAAAATTTACAGGATTCAATTTCAAGATTCAAAATTCAAATATAAGGAGACATTCAAACATTTCAAGATTTCAGATTCAGTGTTCTTAAAATTATAAATTCAAGGTATAAACTTTCTGTATTGTTTATTAGCGCTTTCATGATGAACGTCCAGAATACATGGTTCAAAATTCAAGATTAGGGCCTTTAAGTATTTAAAATTCCAAATACAAAATTTCGAAAAAAATGCAAGTAAAAACTCCATAAAACTCGTGATTCGAATTTCTAAAAATTCAAATTTCAAAATTTTTAAGATTTAAGATCCGAATATAAAAGATTCTGGAATTTTCCCAAACCACTGTTCACGTTCTGAACATTTAATTATTCAAGATTCATGAGTTTAACTTTGTAATTTTCATGTTCGATATTTGCAGATTTAAGATTCGAAATTCATAGAATTCAATTTAAGGATTAAAGATTCAAAACTATGTATTCGGTGTTCTAAAATTTCAAGATTGAAGATTCAAACTTTTCAAAAATCCAGATTCGAAAAACATAGTTTTTTCGACATCTATATTAGAGCTTTTGTGATGAATATCCCCATATTTAAAGGCTCAAAATTAGAGAGTACAGCTTTATCGGAATTAAGATTTCAGATTCAAAATATCAATAATCAAATAAGTCCATGCTTTTCAAAATTCGTTGTTTGAAATTCTGATGATTCAAACTTTTAAAATTCAGAATCCCAAATTTCGAACATTTAAGATTTGAACTTTTCAATCACACTTTTCACTATCAGGATTTGAACATTGCAATATTCAAAAAATAAATTTCGAGTCTTACAAGGTTCGTGGTTTCATGATTCAAAATTCGAACATTTGACGGCTTAAGCTCCAAAATAATCAAGAATCAAGAAACATTTTCAGGATTCCTGGCTTCAGCTATTCCTAATAAGTATCCAAGGCTCAAAATTTAAGCTCCAAAATAATCAAGAATCAAGAAACATTTTCAGGATTCCTGGCTTCAGCTATTCCTAATAATTATCCAAGGCTCAAAATTAAGACGGACATCCTTTCAAAGTTCTAGTTTTGGAATTCTACGATGTTGGTTTCGTGATTCAAAATTTTCAACATTCGAAATTCTTAGGGAAGACTCAAAATTTTCTACATTTTGGATTCAAACTTTCGACGAATCAAGATTCAAATTTTGAGTTTTTAAAAATCTAAATTTGGTCTTTTCATGTTAGATATCCAAGATTTTAGGTTTATGGATCCAGCTTTAAAATTTTCAAAATTCTAATGTGTCAAAATTTCTAGCCCGCGAGTACGTCCGTGATAGATATTTTAAGAGTAATGTTTTAAAGTTCTCAACATTTAAGGGCAGAGAGTAAAAATTTTCAATTCAACGTCCGAACATTCAAGGTCAAGATTCAAGAATTGAGGATTCAAGATAATTTAAGATTTGAGTTTTCAAGATAATAGATTCCGGATATTATGCTTTACAAGAATTCTGAATTATCAAGATTCGGTCGTTCTAAGATACAAGATCTGAACTTTTCGATCCAAAACTAGATATTCAAGACCAATGGTTTGATCCTATCTAAAATAAGGATTGATCTTTTCAAGATTTATGTTTCATACTTTTAGAAAGCTCCGTATTCAAGTACCAAATTTCATGATATAAGTTTCTACACAAAAATTCAAAATCCGATACAAAATTCGAGAGTTTTCAAATTTACATTCACGTTCCAAACATTTCAAAATTAATGATTCGTGAATCTTACTTTGATTTCAAGATTCGACCCTTGCAAACTACAGAGTCAAAATTTATAGGATTCAATTTCAAGATTCCAAATTCAAATATAAGCAAACATTCAAACATTTCAAGATTTCAGATTTAGAGTTCTGAAAATTATAGATTCGAGGCATAAACTTTTCTGTATAATTTATTAGCGCTATCGTGACGAACGCCCAGTATACATGGTTCAAAACTCAAGATTAGGACCATTAAGGATTTAAAATACCAGATTCAAAATTTAAAAAAAAAACGCAAGTAAAAACTCCACAAAACTCGCGATTTGAAGTTCTAAAAATTCAAAGTTCAAAATTTTAAAGATTTAAAATTCGAATATAAAAGATTCAGGAATTTTCCAAAACCATTGATCACGTTCTGAACATTTCGTTATCCAAGATTCAAGAGTTTGACTTTGGTAATTTCCATGCATGATATTTGCAGATTTAAGATTCGAAATTCACTGAATTCAATTTATGGATTAAAGAGTCAAAACTATGTATTCGAGGTTCAAAAATTTCAAGATTGAAGATTCGGACTTTTCAAATATTCAAATTCGAAATACATACATTTTTCGACATATATATTAGAGCTTTTATGATGAATATCCCATATTTAGGGCTCAAAATTAGAGAGTAGAGCTCTATCGGAATTAAGATTCAGATTCAAAATATCAATAATCAAATAAGTCCAAACTTTTCAAAATTCGTGGTTTGAAATTCTATAAATTCAAACTTTTAAAATTCAGATTCCAAAGTTACGAATATTTAAGATTTGAAGTTTTCAATCACACTTTTCATAATCAAGATTTGAACACTGCAATATTCCAAAATAAATTTCGAGTCTTACAAGGTTTGCTCTTTCATAAATCAAAATTCGAACATTCGACGGCTTAAGCCCCAAAATATTCAAGAATCAAAGACATTTGTAGGATTTCTAACTTCAGCTATCCCAAATAAGTATCCATGGTTCAAGATTTATGGTTCCATCCTTTCAAAGTTCTAGTTTGGACTTCTATGATGCTGGTTTCGTGATTCAAAATTTTCAACATTCGAAATTCTTAGGGAAGACTCAAAATTTTCTACATTTTGGACTCAAACGTTCCGCAAATCAAGATTCAAATTTTAAGTTTTCAAAAATCTAAATTTGATCTTTTCATGTTAAATATCCAAGATTTAAGATTTAAGGATCTAGATTTAAAATTTTCAAAATTCCAACGTCTCAAAATTCAAGTTCGAGAGTACGTCCGCGATAGATATTTCAAGAGTAATGATTTATATTTCTCAACATTCAAGGGCAGAGAGTAAAAAATTTCAAGACTTTTAGTTCAATATCCAAACATTCAAGGTCAAGATTCAAGATTTGAGGTTTCAAGATAATTTATGATTTGATTTTTCAAGATAACAGAATCCATATATTGTACTTTACAAGATTTCTAAATTTTCAAGATTCGTTCGTTGTAAGATTCAAGATCTAAGCTTTGCGATCCAAAACTAGATATTCAAGATCTATGGTTTTAACCTATCTAAAATAAGGAACGATCTTTCCAAGATTTATGTTTCGTACTTTTAGAAAGATCCGCATTCAAGTTTCAAATTTCTTGATATAAGTTTCTACGCAAAATTCAAAATCCGATACAAGATTCGAGAGTTTTAAAATTTATGTTCACGTTCCAAACAATTCAAAATTCTTGATTCGTGAATCTTACTTTGAAAATTTCAAGTTTCGACCCTTGCAAAATAAAGAGTCAAAATTTACAAGATTCAATTTCAAGATTCAAAATTCAAATATAAGGAGACATTCAAACATTTCAAGATTTCAGATTCAGTGTTCTTAAAATTATAAATTCAAGGTATAAACTTTCTGTATTGTTTATTAGCGCTTTCGTGATGAACGTCCAGAAAACATGGTTCAAAATTCAAGATTAGCGCCTTTAAGTATTTAAAATTCCAAATACAAAATTTCGAAAAAAGTGCAAGTAAAAACTCTATAAAACTCGTGATTCGAATTTCTAAAAATTCAAATTTCAAAATTTTTAAGATTTAAGATCCGAATATAAAAGATTCTGGAATTTTCCCAAACCACTGTTCACGTTCTGAACATCTAATTATTCAAGATTCATGAGTTTAACTTTGTAATTTCCATGTTCGATATTTGCAGATTTAAGATTCGAAATTCATAGAATTCAATTTAAGGATTAAAGATTCAAAACTATGTATTCGGTGTTCTAAAATTTCAAGTTTGAAGATTCAAACTTTTCAAAAATCCAGATTCGAAAAACATAGTTTTTTCGACATCTATATTAGAGCTTTTATGATGAATATCCCCATATTTAAGGCTCAAAATTAGAGAGTACAGCTTTATCGGAATTAAGATTTCAGATTCAAAATATCAATAATCAAATAAGTCCATGCTTTTCAAAATTCGTTGTTTGAAATTCTGATAATTCAAACTTTTAAAATTCAGAATCCCAAATTTCGAACATTTAAGATTTGAACTTTTCAATCACACTTTTCACTATCAGGATTTGAACATTGCAATATTCAAAAAATAAATTTCGAGTCTTACAAGGTTCGTGGTTTCATGATTCAAAATTCGAACATTTGACGGCTTAAGCTCCAAAATAATCAAGAATCAAGAAACATTTTCAGGATTCCTGGCTTCAGCTATTCCTAATAAGTATCCAAGGCTCAAAATTTAAGCTCCAAAATAATCAAGAATCAAGAAACATTTTCAGGATTACTGGCTTCAGCTATTCCTAATAAGTATCCAAGGCTCAAAATTAAGACGGACATCCTTTCAAAGTTCTAGTTTTGGAATTCTACGATGTTGGTTTCGTGATTCAAAATTTTCAACATTCGAAATTCTTAGGGAAGACTCAAAATTTTCTACATTTTGGATTCAAACTTTCGACGAATCAAGATTCGAATTTTGAGTTTTTAAAAATCTAAATTTGGTCTTTTCATGTTAAATATCCAAGATTTTAGGTTTATGGATCCAGCTTTAAAATTTTCAAAATTCTAATGTGTCAAAATTTCAAGCCCGCGAGTACGTCCGTGATAGATATTTTAAGAGTAATGTTTTAAAGTTCTCAACATTTAAGGGCAGAGAGTAAAAATTTTCAATTCAACGTCCGAACATTCAAGGTCAAGATTCAAGAATTGAGGATTCAAGATAATTTAAGATTTGAGTTTTCAGGATAATAGATTCCGGATATTATGCTTTACAAGAATTCTGAATTATCAAGATTCGGTCGTTCTAAGATACAAGATCTGAACTTTTCGATCCAAAACTAGATATTCAAGACCAATGGTTTGATCCTATCTAAAATAAGGATTGATCTTTTCTAGATTTATGTTTCATACTTTTAGAAAGATCCGTATTCAAGTTCCAAATTTCATGATATAAGTTTCTACATAAAAATTCAAAATCCGATACAAAATTAGAGAGTTTTCAAATTTATGTTCACATTCCAAACATTTCAAAATTCATGATTCGCGAATCTTACTTTGATAATTTCAAGTTTCGACCCTTGCAAATTGAAGAGTCAAAATTTACATGATTCAATTTCAAGATTCAAAATTCAAATATAGCGGATATTCAAACATTTCAAGATTTTAGATTCTGTGTTCTGAAAATTATAGATTCGTGGTATAAACTTTTTTGCATTATTTATTAGCGCTTTCGTGATGAGCGTCCAAAATATATTGTTCAAAATTCAAAATTAGGACCTTTAAGGATTCAAAATTCCGGAATCAAAATTTTAAAAAACCGCAAGCAAAAACTCCAAAAAACTCGTGATTCAAAGTTTTAAAAATTCAAAGTTCAAAATTTTTAACATTTAAGATTCGAATATAAAATCTGAAAACCATTGTTCACGTTCTGAACATTTCATTATTCAAGATTCATGAGTTTAACTTTTGTAATTCCCATATTCGATATTTGCAGATTAAAGATTCGAACTTCACAGAATTCAATTTGAGGTTTAAAGATTCAAAACTATGTATTTGGGATTCAAAAATTTCAAGGTTGAAGATTCATAGCTTTCAAAAATCCAAATTCGAAATACAGACTTTTTCGACGTCTATATTAGAGCTTTTATGACTAATATCCCCATATTTGGGGCTCAAAATTAGAGAGTAGAGCTTTATTGGAATTAAGATTTCAGATTCAAAATAACAATAATCAGACAAGACCAATATTTTCAAAATTCGTGGTATGAAATTCTAAAGATTCAAACTTATAAACTTTAAAATCCAAAATTTCGAACATTTTAGATTTGAACTTTTCAATCACACTTTTCACAATCAAGATTTGAACATTGCAATATTCAAAAATAAATTTCGAGCCATACAAGGTTCGCATTTTCATAATTCAAAATTCGAACATTTAATGGCTTAAGCTCCAAAATATTCAAGAATCAAGAAATATTTTTTGGATTCCTAGCTTCGGCTGTTCATAATAAGTATCCAAGGCTCAAGATTTAAGGTTCCGTCCTTTCAAAACTCTAGTTTTGGACTTCTACAATGTTGGTTTCGTGATTCAAAATTTTCAACATTCAAAATTCTTAGGGAAGACTCAAAATTTTCTTTATTTTGGATTCAAACTTTCCATGAATCAAGATTCAGATTTTAAGTTTTCAAAAATCTAAATTTGATCTTTTCATGTTAAATATCAAAGATTTAAGGTTCAAGGATCCAGCTTTAAAAATTTCAAGCTCGCGAGTATGTCTGTGATAGATATTGCAAGATTAATGATTTAAAATTCTCAACATTCAAGGGCAGAGAGTAAAAATTTTCAAGATTTTCAATTCAACTTCCGAACATTCAAGGTCAAGATTCAAGATTTGAGGTTTCAGGATAATTTAAGATTTGAGTTTTCAAGATAACAGATTCCAGATATTATGCTTTACAAGAATTCTGAATTATCAAGATTCGATCGTTCTAAGATTCAAAATCTAAGTTTTCGATTCAAAACTAGATATTCCAGATCAATAGTTTGATTCTACCTTAAAATAAGGATCGATCTTTTCAAGATTTATGTTTCGAACTTTTAGAAAGATCCATATTCAAGTTCCAAATTTCATGATATAAGTTTCTACATCAAAATTTAAAATTGGATATAAAATTCGAGAGTTTTCAAATTCATGTTCACGTTCCAAACATTTTAAAATTCATGATTCGTGAACCTTACTTTGGTAATTTCAAGATCCGACCATTGCAAATTAAATAGTCAAAATTTACAGGATTCAATTTCAAGATTCAAAATTTAAATATAGCAAATATTCAAACATTTCAAGATTTCAGATTCAGTCTTCTGAAAATTATATATTCAAAGTATAAACTTTTCTGTATTATTTATTTTCGCTTTCGTGATGTACGTCCAAAATACATGGTTCGAAATTCAAGATTAGGACCTTTAAGAATTCAAAATTACAGATTCGAAATTTCCTAAAGCCGCAAGTAGAAACTCCAAATAACTCGCGATTCGAAGTACTAAAAATTCACGGTTCAAAATTTTTAAGATTTAAGATTCGAACATAAAATCCCAAAACCATTGTTCACGTTCTGATCATTTCATTATTCAAGATTCGTGATTTTAACTTTGGTAATTTCCATATTCGATATTTACAGATTTAAGATTCGAACTTTACAGAATTCAATTTAAGGTTAAAGATTCAAAACAATGTATTCAGGGTTCAAAATTTCAAGATTGAAGTTTCAGATTTTTCAAAAATCCATATTCATAATACAGATTTTTTTCGACTTCTATATTAGAGCTTTTATGATGAATATCCGATATTTGGGGCTCAAAATTAGAGAGTAGAGCTTTATCGGAATTAAGATTTCAGATTCAACATATCAATAATCAGATAAGACGAATATTTTCAAAATTCGTGGTATGAAATTCTGAAGATCCAAACTTTTAAAATTTAAAATCCAAAATTTCGAACATTTAAGATTTGAACTGTTCATTATCATGATTCGATCATTGCAGTATTCAAAAATAAATTTTGAGTCTTACAAGGTTCGCGCTTTCATAATTCAAAATTCGAACGTTTGACGGCTTAAGCTTCAAAATATTCAAGAAATATTTTTAGGATTCCTAACTTTGGCTGTTCCTAATAAGTATCCAAGGCTCAAGATTTAAGGTTCCATCCTTTCAAAGTTCTAGTTTTGGACTTCTACGATGTTGGTTTCATGATTCAAAATTTTCAACATTCGAAATTCTTAGGTTAGACTCAAAATTTTCTACATTTTGGATTCAAACTTTCCACGAATCAAGATTCAAATTTTATGTTTTCAAAAATCTAAATTTGACCTTTTCATGTTAAATATCCAAGATTTAATGTTTAAGGATCCAGCTTTAAAATTTTAAAATTCTAATGTCTCAAAATTTCAAGCTCGCGAGTACGTCCGCGATAGATATTTAAAGAGTAATGATTTAAAATTCTCTACATTCATGGACAGAAATTAAAAAAATTCAAAATTTTCAATTCATCGTCCGAACATTCAAGGTCAAGATTCAAGATTTGAGGTTTCAAGATAATTTAAGATTTGAGTTTTCAAGATAACAGATTCCAGATATTATGCTTTACAAGATTTCTGAATTATCAAGATTCGATCGTTCTAAGATTCAAAATCTAAGTTTTCGATTCGAAACTAGATATTCGAGATCAATAGTTTGATTCTACTTTAAAATGAAGGATCGATCTTTTCAAGATTTATGTTTCGAAATTTCAGAAAGATCCGTATTCAAGTTCCAAATTTCATGATATTCAAGAATCGAACATTTGAACATTTGACGACTTAAGCCCCAAAATATTCAAGAATCAAGAAACATTTTTAGGATTCCTAACTTCAGTTATTCCTAGTTAGTATCCAAGGTTCAAGATTTAAGGTTCCATCCTTTCAAAGTTCTAGTTTTGGACTTCTACGATGTTGGTTTCGCGATTCAAAATTTTCAACATTCGAAATTCTTAGGGAAGACTCAAAATTTTCAACATTCGAAATTCTTAGGGAAGACTCAAAATTTTCTACGTTTTGGATTCAAACTTTCCACAAATCAAGATTCAAATTTTAAGTTTTCAAAAATCTAAATTTGGTTTTTCATGTTAAATATCTAAGATTTAAGGTTTAAGGATCCAGATTTAAAATTTTCAAAATTTCAAGGTCTCAAAATTTCAAGCTTGCGAGTACGTCTGTGATAGATATTTCAAGAGTAATGATTTAAATTCTCAACATTCAAGGGCAGAGAGTAAAAAATTTCAAGACTTCCAATTCAACGTCCGAACATTCAGGGTCAAGATTTTAGATTTGAGGTTTCAAGATAATTTAAGATTTGAGTTTTCAAGATAACAGATTCCTAATATTAAGCTTTACAAGATTTCTTGATTTTCAAGATTCGTTCGTTGTAAGATCAAGATCTAAACTTTTCGATCCAAAACTAGATATTCGAGATCAATGGTTTCATCCTATCTAAAATAAGGATCGATCTTTTTAAGATTTATGTTTCATGCTTTTAGAAAGCTCCCGTATTCAAGTTCCAAATTTCATGATATAATTTTCTACATCAAAATTCAAAATTCGATACAAAATTCGAGAGTTTTCAAATTTATGTTCACGTTTCAAACATTTCGAAATTCATGATACGTGAATCTTACTTTGATAATTTCAAGATTCGACCCTTGCAAATTAAAGAGTCAAAATTTACAGGACTCAATTTCATGATTCGAAATTCAACTATAAGTCGAAATTCAAACATTTCAAGATTTCAGATTCAGTTTTCTGAAAATTATAGATTCAAGGTATAAAAAAATTTGCATTATTTATTAGCGCTTTCGTGATGAACGTCCAGAATACGTGGTTCAAAATTCAACCCTAGGACCTTTAAGGATTTAAAATTCCAGATTTAAAATTTCAAAAAACGGCAAGTAAAAACTCCATAAAACTCTCGATTCGAAGTTCTAAAAATTCAAAGTTCAAAACTTTAAGATTTAAGATTCGCATATAAAAGATTCAGGAATTTCCTAAAACCAGTGTTCTCGTTCTGAACATTTCGTTGTTCAAGATTCATGAGTTTAACTTTATGACTTCCATATTCCATATTTGTAGATTTAAGATTCGAACTACGCAAAATTCAATTTAAGGATTAAAGATTCAAAACTATGTATTCGGGGTTCAAAAATTTCAAGATTGAAGATTCAGACGTTTAAAAAATCCAGATTCGAAATAGAGACTTTTTTCGACATCTATATTAAAGCTTTTATAATGAACATCCCCTATATTTGGGGCTCAAAATTAGGGAGTAGAGCTTTCATGGAATTAAGATTTCAGATTCAAAATATCAATAATCCAATAAGTCCAAACTTTCAAATTTCGTCGTTTGAAATTCTAAAAATTAAAACTTTTAAAATTCAGAATCCAAAATTTTGAACATTCAAGATTTGAACTTTTAAATCACACTTTTCGTTATCAAGATTTGAACATTGCAATATTCAAAATTAAATTCCGAGTCTTACAAGGTTCGCCCTTTCATAATTCAAAATTCGAACATTTGACGACTTAAGCCCCAAATTATTCAAGAATCAAGAAACATTTTTAGGATTCCTAACTTCAGCTATTCCTACTAAGTATCCAAGTTTCAAGATTTAAGGTTCCATCCTTTCATAGTTCTAGTTTAGGACATCTACGATGTTGGTTTCGCGAGTCAAAATTTTCAACATTCGAAGTTCTTTGGGAAGACTCAAAATTTTCTACATTTTCGATTCAAACTTTCCACGAATCAAGATTCAAATTTTAAGTTTTCAAAAATCAAATTTTTGTCTTTTCATGTTTAATATCCAAGCTTTAAGGTTTAAGGATCCAGGTTTAAAATTTTCAAAATTCCAAGGTCTCAAATTTTTAAGCTCGCGCGTACATCCATGTTAGGTATTTTAAGAGTAATGATTTAAAATTCTCAACATTCGAGGTCAGAGAGTAAAATTTTTCAGGATTTTTAATTCAATGTCCGAACATTCAAGGTCAAGATTTAAGATTTGAGGTTTCAAGATAATTCAAGATAATTTTAATAGAATGAGTCACTGAGTGTATATATATGAGAGAGCGTATTTGTTAGTATTAAAGGGTTTTGTATTGTGTTAGTTTGTTCCGTTTTGTATTTATAGATTTCTGGTCGGTGCATAGGACGCTATGATATCGATAGGGATTTCTAAACACTTAATAGGGCAGACAGACACAATATTGGTTTGAAATATAGGTAAATGAAATAATTTGGCCTATTATATATTTGTATATAAAATAATAAATTTTCTAAATGAGATATCTGGTTGTAATATATTTGTTGGTTAGTTGGTGAAATTTATAAGCATTGGTTGAAAATGAGATTGTAAATAAAATAAACTGAAAATTTGAGAACTTAAATTCCGGGATTTTGAAAATTTCTTTCGAACGATTTTGCAATATAATAATAATATTATTTAAAGGTAGTTTCTGATATAAATATTTCAATATAATTTGAAAGAAATGTTTTAAAGGAACTTGGAAAGAAATAAGTTCTGTACTCCCCTCTCTGTCGCTGGAAAATATTTTCGGTGATGAGTGCACACATCATTGACGTTCATTTTCGAGTTTCAAAGTGGGAAAACCGTGAAGTAATTTTGCTGCGCAATTGTTTTGATAAATTAATCTTAAATTTTAATTCCAATTATGATTTGATATATATAAGGATAAGATTATATATATTATTTTAAAATAATTGAAACGAAACCCGGTTGTTTAGTTCTTAAGTTCGTATAAATTAGAAATTTGAAATTGTTGTAATGGATGAAATCTTGGCTATATTAATAATCGGAAACTTCTAATATGAAAATAAGAAATTTGATGTTAAAATGATTTATGAAATATATAAGAAACTAAAATTTGGAAAACTAATGGAAATGAAAATTAGGAAATGTAACTATTGAACATTTTGATTTAAAATAAATATGAAAACATGTGTAACCATTTTTTTTGCATTCTAAAAGACATATATATGACTTACCAAAATATTAAAAGTTGTAATGTTAAATAGGATATGTAATAGAATATTATACAAGTAAAACTTAAGTAACGAAAGTCTTCAATGGCATTTCTTTTATAAATAGGAATTTTGACATTATAGTTGTTGTAAACCTAAGTTATAATTGAAATACTACTAAATTAAAAGAAATAGAAAAGTGGGTACTACAGATAAATAATTATAAACTTAAGTTAATGTTGGAGCTACTTATAATTAAAATAAATAATAAAATGAGTACTATATTGAGTTAATGGTTATAACTTTAGGAAAGTTGAAATGATTCAGAAAAAAATGATTTAATATTCAATGATAATACAAGGCAATGAATGCGACGTTAAAAGTTAAGAAACTTGAGAATGAATTTATGCACTAATGAATATTAATACTTAAAAGAAATCAAGTATATAAATTAATTAATGTGAACTAAACCGTAATAAAAGGTATGAAATTTTTAAATAATGAATTCATTCACTATTACAAACTATTGAATGAAAATAACTTATGTAAAGAAATGAATATAAAATAATGAAATGAAATGACAATGTATGAAGAAATGAAAACGAATAAATGAAAAAAGGGGAGAAACATATGTAAGCAAATGAATATAGAATAATGAAAATTGGTAATGTATGAATAAATGAGAAAAAAATGAATTCTGTAAGGAATAGATGAAAATAAATGGAAATAAGCACCGAATGAATGGATGTGAATTTATTTACAAAGAAAACTATATAGTACTTTAAGAATTGAATTTACATATATGTGTTTAAATAACCGTATATGAGTAACATATGCAAGAAAATGTAAACAACATATGTAAATAAATGAATGTGAATGAATGAAATATCAGTGTATGAATGAAACTAAAGAAAGGAAAATAATATGAAATGAAATTGATAAGAATGAACTTGATTGATGCTTGGAGTCATTGTTTGTTTTGGTTTATACGTTGTTTGGGAAAAGATACTTCTAATTGTTTGGATGTATAAATAATCTATTGAGTTTTATCTAAGAATGTGAGTATATGGTGTACTTAGTAGTTTATTTGTCATTCTATACGATTTAAAAATGTGTAAACCCGAACAAACCATTTGGTTTGCTTGATGTGGATAGATGGTTGATTACTTTGAGTTCATGTGATGATTCTATTCTCTTAGTTGCAAATGATTGTTATGTTATATTGATTGTTTATTTGTTATGTTATGTGGATTATATAAGTGAAATACAGGTTATGGAAGCAATAGCTACTGCTTTTCGTTTCATAATTAAGCGTTGTTTGCACGAAAATAGGTACGCTCTCGGATTACGGTTTTATAGCTATATTATATATATTTTTTGGCAAGGCCGACGGTTTTATAGTGGACCGACCACTTTTATTACGAACGTAATAAAGTTGAAGTACAGGAGAAAGGTAGAGACACCTTTGCTACTATGGTAGGAAAAAATAAAAAGTACAGCACAGGAGTGTGACAGACATGTCACAGCTACAGAAATATATAACTAGACTAGTTCTCCTCCGCAGAGGAAGAATCACCATCACCCTCAACAATCCGGGTAGGAACCAGAGAACCACTCCCAAGAATACCAATAAAGGGGCGGAAGCGGAGCGCAAGAGACGGATCATAACAGTCAACGTCAGAGGAGTAAATAAAAGATCGATCCAAGGCAGTATCAGCTAGAATTACAGAATTAATCTCAGAATATGGACCATCCAAATCAAGGACCAAGGAGTCAGCAGAAATTCTGTAATACAGGCATCGAAGGTCCAACAGATCATCAGATACATATCGAAAGTAGGATTCGTCCGCAGGGTTGAATCTCATATCAGAATTATAATCAACCCAACAATGTTCAGACTCGGCCTAAACAACGAGAGGCGGAGAGAGAACCGGCTCAGCAGACAGAACAATAGGAGCAACAACAGGAACTGGTGACGCAGGCCGCACTATGGAAAGAGAAGGAACAGGGGCAGAAGCAACCAGAGTGACTTTGGGAACCCATTTCCTAAGCGGAGGCCGTGGCAGTGGGATCTTCGGCGCAGCAGCAGAAACAGCAGAGTGCTTGCAGGCAGAGGCTACATGGCCGAAAGAGTGACAGGAGGAACATATGTCAGGGACCCATCCATAACGAACACGAACATCCACCACGTGACCAACAGCAAGCTGGACAGGAATAAAGGATGGAAGCGGCCTAAGGGGAGTAATCTCAATCAGTGCCTTGGCGTATACAAGCTTATCCCATGAGGCATATATTATTTTGAAAGATATGATATATATTGTTATATTTTGATATCATTATTTCTCCCGAGCCTCTTCGTACAAAGAAGATTCTACCGAAATTTTCTATGAATGTTGGACTTAGAAATTTTTTTATGAAATGTTTTCCAAACTTGAATATGAAAGGATTTAATTGTTATAAATTGATATATTTTATTTAAATTATATAATTATGTAGATTTATTTGTTCATAAATTTAATATTTTGAATAAGATATTGATTTCTAAATTCCTTCTTTTCTCTTCTTTCCTTTTCGAGGACGAAAGTTTTAAGTGGGGGAGAATGCAACGACCCGTAATTTTCGACAAATAAAAATTAGTTACTTTAATAAAAATTTGTAATTTAATGTTGGAAGAAATTAAAATTTAAGATTTATAATGGGATAATAACTAAAATGAAATGTAATACTGTTAATCTAAGTTAATTATTAACAAATTGAATGAAATTCCAACTAATTGAAATAATCTAAATGTTATACTTGAATATAAATTGAATATACGGAAAAAATGTAAATATTGAATCAATTAATGAAATAATATAAAATTAATGATAATTGAATAAAATCAGTGTTATGTAAGCAATTATAACATTTGTTTGTAAATAATAAACTTACACGTGTGATTAAAATTTAATGGTAACAATTATTATATGTTACCTGTTTATTTAGCCTGTAAAATCAAAATTGGAAATCAATTGCAATTAATTCACTCAACTAGTGCAGTTAATGTAGATTTATTTGAAAATTGTAGAATATTAGTTCAATAAGATGCCATCAATGAAAATTTTATTCATAATATGACAATTGGTTGAACAAAAAGAATGGAAATCAATATTTATCAATTTATTGAAATTTAAATTGTAATAATTGAATTTAATGCAATTAAATGGAATTAAATATTACGTTAATGGGAATTAAAATGAAATTGGAGAACATTGGTGTACTAAGATATAAATCAATGTTAATTTTACCCACAAGATGATAATTGATGGAATAACAAGATTTAAATCAAATAAATGGATTTATCGAGATTTAATTTATAATTACTGAACTTATTAAAAATTGAAATTAAACACCTAAAATTATGATTCAATAATCAATTGAGATAGAAATATGTTGTAAAGGATTACAAATTATTAAATAATCTAAAGTGATAAGAATTGTTAAATAATTAAATTTGAATCGAAAAGTGATTTAATTAATTTAATATTAATTTATTTAATTAACTGAAAATATAGCCATTTTGACAACTGTCACGGATTTCGACTAAACAAGTTTCATAGGGTCCATAACGGTGAATTATTGTAAGGTTTTAAGTTTTGTAGTGACCAGACTTGTGTTTAATCATATGGACTCGAAACGCCTAGAAATCGGTTTAACTAAAATCAATTAGAATCGATTTAAATGAGCTGATTTTAATATAACTTCTTCATACGATGGAATTTGGACTTGAAAAATTTTCCACCGAGTTTAAAAATATTGAAAATATCTATTTTGATATATGGGATGACTCATTTCCGTTCCGGAGACAGAACGAACTTTTGGGGTCATGTATCGTTCAACTTATAAATCAAATCTTGTCTGTTCTTTCTATTTTCAGCTCTGCCTATAAATATCCCGTTACAAACCCTAGCTGCTTCTCAACTCAATTATTCAGTACGTACATCAGCTTCATTTATCTGCTTTCTATTCCTTCCAATGACTCCAAACCCTAATTCCAATTGCAATTTCAACTTCAAAACCAAATCAAAAATCAGTACTCGGGTTATTCTAGTGTGCCAATGACAGGTGTACTTACTTGGATCATAATACGTTGTTGTTCATTCTTGTGATATTTCCAACTTGATGCATTGTATTTTCATTTACACGGAATTCTCATGCGTACTATTCCACGTTGCACCTCTGATTCACTTTGCCATGTGTAGTTTGTTATGTACATTCATTTGTGTACATATTTCATATTCGCTTGGTGGAAGCTTTATACTACTGCCACTTGCTTAGTGCATTAGTTTGGACTGTGAATTCTTGTTTGTTTGGTCTCACTTGCATTGCTTCTGGTCCTATGCCATTGTGTATAGCTGCATGTTGTATTTGCACCCTTTTGTTGCAAGTATTCATGTACATTTAGGATAGATGCACTTGTCTCTGTCGATTGCCATTTTGAACTACTGCTGTTAGTCCATTGTGTTTCACTGTCCATTGGTAGTTGAAGTATTCCTCGAGTATGTGTCATTTGATTCATTGGGTGGTAAGTTCCACTTATTGTTCTGGTTTCACTCGAGTTTTGTTCAAGCTTCATGCATTGTCCACTGATCATTTGTTCGTGTGCATATATGCTGGTTCAATCTTGCCTTTTTATACATGTGCTTGATATTCCCTTTTCCAGTGTAGTCTGCATATATGAATTCCCTAAAACTTGCACCTGGTTTTGATACATGTGCTCAGCTTGGTCTTATTCATATTGTATTTGCATGTGTTTGCAGTTTTGTAATAAGTGCTCGTTCATGCATTGAGTCTGATCATTGTTGTGGATTTGCACTTGAATATCTAGCCTGTTGCACTATTAGTTTTATTTGCAGTTGCGTTGAGTCGCGACAGCAGTGACTTGACCTTTGCATTTTGCTTGTTTTTCGAATTATACTTGAGTTGAATCCGGTAATTCAGGTTTGACCTTGTGCCCTTTGTGTACCTCATCACTGTAGTGGCAAGACAGTGCACGCAAGCGTGTACTGCAGCCACACGGTATTGTGCTTTAGTGTACATCATCACTGTAGTGGCAAGGCAGTGCACGCAAGCGTGTACTGCAGCCACACAGTATGTAGTATTCTGTTTTGTTTTTGTACAATTTCAATTCTATTTGGATTCAATTTATCTTCTGAATATTGAATTTTTATCAATTATTTTTCATTCACAACCGATTCATCTACCATTTTAAATTAGTTCCTTTTACTAATTAATTACAAGTTCTAATTCATTTCATCACAATCCATTTTTTTCGCCTTTATTATCTTTAGTTCACTTCGAACTAATTTTACAACTTCATTTTATTTCACACAATTCAAATTGGTTCTCAATATTCAGTTCCAATCCCAATTTTAATCTTTTGTTCATTCCCAAACACAATTTAATTCACTATTTGGGCTTACAACCAATTATATCTAAAATGGATTTCAAATTCCATATGAATTCACTTTTACCTTTCATTTATAATTATTGAATTCATTTCAAACCATGTCTATTAGGTCTTTTCTTCAATTAGTTAATTGTAATTGTAAATTTATTCATTCATTCACAATTTTATTTTCCATCTTAATAAATTTTATTCCAAACATTTAGTCTATAAGACTTCTCAAATTCACATTTATTCAAATTTACTCAAAATTTTAATTCTACTTTATTTAAATTTTTCCTTCCAGCTTATTTTGTTTCCACATATACCTTTATCTAGCTTCTCTTCAAATTAGATTCTTATTATAACAACTTCAAACTTTACAAATTATCAACTTAATGATATTCCATAAATATTTTATATAGTATTCCAAAGTCTTTCCATTTTTTCAAAACCATTCTTGAAATTAATTCAAATTTCCTTTTGAATTTCCAAAACAAAACCCAGTTTGCAAACAACTTTCATTTAAAATCATTTGGCAGCAATCGCTCTTTTGGAAACCCGAAAATGAACACCGATGATCTCGCAATCATCATCGGAATTATTTTCCAATGACCGAAAAGATTTAAGTGCTTTCATCCCTTCAAAACACTTTTCCAAAACCTTTGAAAACCATTTTCAAACTCAAAAGGAATTTAGTCTTTTCCAAATTCCAAAATTTAAATCCTTTCAAATCCTTTTAAACATTCCTCTGGAATTTTATTATAAATCACATTTACATTTTCAATTCCCGTTTGTATATAAATTTTATTTTTCAACTTTCAAATATGATTTCAGTTTCTTATTCAACAATCAATGATAATAATTTAATATTTCACTTCCTAACAGACAAGCAGCATATACTCTAATAATTTTCAAAAATTATTTCCTTTTATATAAAAATAGTTTTGGGTAAAATTATTTCATTTACTCTATTTTAAAACAATATCGTGGCGAATTGTTCTACACGAGTGTTTAGAGATCCGTATCCGCAGAGTTGTACGGACTATACCGACCAGAATCCATATACCACTTAATAAACCAATCGTCACAATGTAAAACAGTTTTATATTCACTAACAAATACGCGCTCATATCTATTAATACATTCAAACTCATTCTAGAGTACTACTGACTCTATCTCTAATGAGTAAAACCCAACAGAGCCAAGGTTGTCGCTAACCAAATGCTCTGACGCCACTTTGTAACGGCCCAATTTTTCGACGTCCGAAAGTCGACATTACTACGTCCACTGTATCAACTGCCAAGCAAACGAAGGCTGGAAAACCGAATTGTTAAGGTTAAAGAAGAAGAGGTAGAAGAAGAAGAAAAAAGAATCAGAAACAATATCAGAATCTCACATTTCACAGCGGAACAACATATAATAGACAAATGAATATCTTTAAAATAAATATCAGTTATTACATTACATCATATTACATTACATTATCAGTGTTTACAACAACAAACAGCGGAAAAGAAATACTATATAATAGTTGATACGCCATGCCTTCCCGCTTGCGTCCAGATCTCTACAGCAACTTCTGAATTCCAGAATATCCTGATAACCTGACTCTAGGCTGCGCGTGTGCAAAATGATGGACACCCAGAGTTAAGGAAGGGAACAATAAACTCCAGGTCAGTCATGGGACTGGTGTACGAACTTAAAACAGTTTATCTTTAAAAACAAACAAAGAAATATTTTAAGATAGATCCGCAATGCTTTTAGAAAATGTAACTACCATAAGGTCTTCCGCCACACACACCATGCAAACGCAGAATTGGAGGAGATTTCTACTTATGGTAGTCAAACATGCTTGATACGCAAATTTCTTTGATATTATTACTATAAGTGCAAAGCGTAGGAAAATATTTCGAATGTATAATATAATCATAGCTAGCATAAACATTCCGAACTATGCCTCCTATAGCTACCATGTTCAATAGCAGGTTACCGCCACATTCCATGGTAGGTTATACAACTAAAACTGTACAGGGCGCGTATTGTTTTGATTGGATTTGCAACAAATGGTCAGGCTAAGGAACTTCCTACTGCCACATGGGTACGCCTCTGGATGGACGCCTCGAGAACCTAATCGGATCTCTACCAACACAAGGCCGAGTTACCTCTGCAAAAATAGGTAACTACTAGCACGAGTATGCCATCCTCCAGTTGTAAACAACCTTTATCCGAGGATCCTCAATACCAACAACCACAAAGTAATAAATTTGCAGCAATCACATAGGCTAAGTATCTGGGCTCCATACAGGATACCACCTCCATTCAGAAGGAAATGAACATACCCTAAGGGGCGCTACCCCTATAACCTTGCTGCATTCTTCCTGTTTCGACCATTCCGAGGTGTAAGGTCCGACGAAGTCTCGTCCACAAAGCTACGCTTTTCACAAAAGCCGTGCTTCGATCAACAAATGATCGGCAGCCCTTCGTATGCCACATTACCAAATTGGGAATGTATCACTAGTAACCATCAACTACATAACCTCTGAGCTCATACGTCTCAGAGAAGGGTGTTAAGCTAAGAGGATAAATTCTCCACCACCAACACAAATGTATTTGATAGAAACCGGCTTTACATCTCAAAGTGTAATGTCAGACACACATCCATACAAGTCCGTTACGGGATCGAACGGAACCGAAGGCACTTCCAAAGAAGCCCTTGCAAACCTGGATGTTCACTAATCACGTCCGGAATCCCCATCACAAAGGGTGATAAAATCTCTATACCGGAGCTACCCGATGCAGAGACATTCGACAGATAATCCTTTCGCTTTCGAAAATACCAGGTCTTTAACACCATCTTCAAATGCAATCCCATTTCGTCGTATCGTTATTCGGAATTGGTTTTATGACACAAGGTCCCCACCCGGCTAATCCGAATAACAAGCCCTTATTTTAAAAATAAGTGTTACATTCAGATTCAAACAAATCACAACAATTTCACTTTGATCTTTTAAACAAAAGATCCATCACAATCACAAAGGTTCGATGTGGGTTTCGAATATCCAGTTGGAATTCGATTCCCGATCGCATCGAAATCCAATTGCCGATTAAGGCCAATATTGATAGTCGATTATTTAACTATCAATCATCATTCACAACAGTCACTGGTTTCCAATAATTTTCCCCCAATTATTATTATTTTCAATATATCTTCGCAAGATAAAATTTCATAATTCAATCCTTTAAAAATCAATTTGAAATCAATTTCCACATTTCAATCCTTTTTTGAAAACAAATTCAAAACACTCTTCGTACGTGGAATACATTTCCAAACATTATTTCATTTTTTCTAAAAATCTGCCGATTTCAAATAGTTTAAAATAATATAAAAATACTTATTCAAAATATACTTGGAAACATATAAAATAAACTATTTTAGAATATTTGCTTAAATATTAGTTACGAAAAATATTATACTAACATCTCATATAAAAATCTGGTCCAAACTAATTTTAAAATAAAAATTTGTAAATAGAGTATAAATATTTAAATAACTATCTTCTAAATCAAATATCAATTTAAATCTTTAAAATAATCCCTTATATAATTAATTAAATAAATTTTTACTTTAAAACAGTTTCCAAACTAATTTCTCCAACAATATTATTTTAAAACCAAATCTAAAACTTTTAAATTTTATTCAAAAGCTATTTTAGAAATATACTCGGCTTTCGAGGAAAGAATTCGTTTTCCATTACAAAATTGTCCATTCCAATAAATTTATAAATCTTCTTAATTAATGTTAATTTACATTTCAAATTTGTAAATTCCTTTTCACACTTTAAAAATAAACCAGTATTTATTTTTTCAAACAATTTTCCTTTTCTTTACAAATTCCCACTGTGAACATTTTCAAATATCAACTGATATACGAATTTTAAATCGATTCCCAAATGTCACCTTCAAACCAAATCGAATACCAAATTTATTTCCAGTTTATTTCAACACAAAATCAAATTCCAATTTGATTTCCCAAATTAATTTTCAGGTATCAAATCAATTTCAAATTGATTTTCCTAGTTATTTCCAAAACAGCAAACCAAATTCCCAGATCGATTCCTAAGATTTATTCTAACTCCAAATTTATTCCCGAATCGATTTCTAAAATTAATTTCAACTCTAAACTAAATTCCAAATTTAATTTCTAAATTTATTTCCTTTTGAAATAAATTTCTTTATCTCTTTCAAATATTTAAAATCCGTATCTTAAATAAATTTTTAATTATTAAACAACATTCTCGAAATTCCTTTATTAGTATTTCCCATATATATATATATATATATATATATATATATATATATATATATATTAATTCGATCGGATTATAAAAATCAACTTTAATACTTTAATTGTAATGGTCTAAGCTTTTCTACTTTAATTTCCAAAAAAAATCCAATTTCATATTTCTGGCATCCTACGATACCAAAAATATATTCAGCTAAATTTTAGCCATGAATGGTTTCAATCACAAATAGTTAGACACATAGATTATAAATAATATACATTCAATATTGAATAAATCAAAATGTTTTGAGGAATCCAGTTGGATCCCTCCAACCTGTTTTCCCTGCATTCACAGACATTATCACAACAATTAAATACCCATTCCACTTTAAGGTGAAATATCGCGGTATATGAGATTTATAAAAATATTATCCGCTATTATGCGGCGCAATAAGGTCTAATCTGCTCCAATAGGCAGGTATATATCCAAATACCAATCAATATATCATATATTATCCAAACAATCATCAATCATCATATAATAAATTATATCTCACTTACATAAAAATATCAGTGAGTCAGAATGAGTGAGTTGTACTCGCATTGCGTCCAATAGCAGTTGCAGTGTTTTATTCCGAATAAAATTAAACGAGCGTTTAATTTTACCCATAATTCACACTAGCTCCAATCAAGTCCAATCTAGCTCCATTGCGTAGTATTCGGCAATACGAATCCAACACAAATCGTTTCGTCAAAAACGGACCTCGTATGAAAGAGTTATAACTTTTTAAAGATTGAACGAATTTATATAATAAATCAATTTACAATTTATATTTTATATTTTTTAACCTAGTTTCCATCTAGCCGGTCGTTCTTTGAATGCAGATCTCGGTCGTGCGATGCCTTCATCTCCCCCCTTTTATTTACGTTCGAATGGAACCCATGAAGCCGTTTGATTTTCGAACGTCGCTTCCCCCCACGTCGAATTATACGACGATCGAATTACACCACGTCGAAGCACTACGCGAATGGCACCACCATCGTGAATAGCTCGAAGCTCGGTCGCCAATTTTGCTTGGAAAACGTGCGCGACCGGTAGGAGGACGCGGCCAAATTTTTCCTTCGATTGACGACGATTCGAGATTCCCACCGTTGGATGGGATGATCCCGCAATGCTTTTCAACTTCGTAGTTGGAAGTTTTCTCTAATTATTCACGGATTGGAAGCAAAACGAGGAAGATCGAAACGAGATTCTGGCCGTGGAAACAAAAATGGTGGCTAGGGTTAGCTTCTAGGGTTTTGAGTGCAAATGGAAATAATAAAGGTCCTTTTATAGAAAAATTACGCGACACTATTCATCCGGAATTTTCCGAACACCAAACGAAGCTTGCCGCCTGGCGTTTATAATGTTTTACCCCCATTTCGAATGCAATAGAATATATATTGGGAGCCAATTCGATCGTATTTGAAAGATAGGTTTTCAAATCGACTAATTTAAATTTAAAATTCACTTAAATCGATTTCTACGTGTTTTAGACTGCCCCGGACAAAGGGTAAATCCGATTGACACGAAATTTAAAATCTTACAATAATGTAACATTACCGATCCGATGAAACTGGTTTCTTCGAAATCCGAGACTGTTTGAAAAATGGTTATTTTTACTCGTTAATTAAATATTAAAATATTCAATTTCTACAAATTAACTTTTAATTCGATTTTAAAAGTTCTATAACATCATTCGAAATCAAATAAGATTTAATTCAACTTTATAAATCATTTTATTCACATTAAATCCAAATTCTAATTATTTTCACAATTTCAAATATTAAATTAACAATTTAATTATCCAATTAAATCCTTATATTCAAAATATAAGTTATTCGACTTATAAAATTTACTTGTGAATATTTAAAATTAATTAAATATACGAATTTCAAATGACAGAAATTCTAGGTCGTTACATCCAACATCTCAAAATTTCAAGCCCGCGAGTATGTCCGTGAAGGATATTTCAAAAGTAATAATTTAAAATTCTCAACATTTAAGGGCAAAGAGTAAAAATATTCAAGATTTTCAATTCAACGTCCGAACATTCGAGGTCAAGATTCAAGATTAGAGGTTTCAAGATAATTTAAGATTTGAGTTTTCAAGATAACAGATTCTGAATATTATGCTTTACAAGATTTCTAAATTTTCAAGTTTCGTTCGTTGTAAGATTCAAGATCCAAGCTTTTCGATCCAAAACTCGATATTCAAGATCAATGGTTCGATCCAATCTAAAATAAGGATCGATCTTTTCAAGATTTATGTTTCATGCTTTTAGAAATATCCGTATTCAAGTTCCAAATTTCATGATATAAGTTTCTACATCAAAATTCAAAATCCGGTACAAAATTCGAGAGTTTTCAAATTTAGGTTCACTCTCCAAACATTTCAAAATTATGATTCCCGAATCTTACTTTGATAATTTCAAGATTCGACCCTTGCAAATTAAAGAGCCAAAATTTACATGATTCAATTTCAAGATTCAAAATTTAAATATAAGCAGATATTCAAACAAATCAAGATTTCAGATTCAGTTTACTGAAAATTATAGATTCAAGGTATAAACTTTTCTGTATTATTTATTGGCGCTTTCGTGATCAACGTCCAAAATAAATGGTTCAAAATACAAGATTAGGACCTTTAAGGATTTAAAATTCCAGACTCAAAATTTCAAAAAACCGCAAGTAAAAACTCGCGATTTGAAGTTCTAAAAATTCGAAGTTCAAAATTTTTAAGATTTAAGATTCGAATATAAAATCGCAAAACCATTGTTCACGTTCTGAACATTTCACTATTCAAGATTCCGGAGTTTAACTTTGGTGATTTCCATATTCGATCTTTGCAGATTTAAGATTCGAACTTCACAGAATTCAATTTAAGGTTTAAAGATTCAAAACTATGTATCTGGGGTTCAATAATTCCAAGATTGAAGATTTGGACTTTCCAAAAATCCAGATTCGAAATACAGACTTTTTTCGACATATATATTAGAGCTTTTATGATGAATATCCCCATATTTGGGGCTTAAAATTAGAGAGTATAGCTTTATCGGAATTAAGATTTCAGATTCAAAATATCAATAATCAAATAAGACCAAACTTTTCAAAATTCGTGGTCCGCAATTCCGACGATTCAAACTTTTAAAATTCAGAATCCAAAATTTCGAACGTTTAAGATTTGAACTTTTCACGATCAAGATTTGAACATTACAATATTCAAAAATAAATTTCAAGTCTTACAAGGTTTGCGCTTTCATAATTCGTAATTCAAACAATTGACTGCTTAAGCTCCAAAATATTCAAGAATCAAGAAACATTTTTAGGATTTCTTACTTCAGCTATTCCTAATAATTACCCAAGGCTCAAGATTTAAGGTTCCATCCTTTCAAAGTTATATTTCTGTTCTTCTACGATGTTGGTTTCGTGATTAAAAATTTTCAACATTCGAAATTCATAGGGAAGACTCAAAATTTTCTATATTTTGGATTCAAACTTTCCACGAATCAAGATTCAAATTTTAGGCTTTCAAAAATCTAAATTTGGTCTTTTCATGTTAAATATCCAAGATTTACGTATAAGGATCCATCTTTAAAATTTTTAAATTTTTAACGTCTCATAATTTCAAGCCCGCGAGTACGTCCGTGACAGATATTTCAAGAATAATGATTTAAAATTCTCAATATTCAAGGACAGAGAGTAAAAGTTTTCAAGATTTTCAATTCAACGTCCGAACATTCAAGGTCAAGATTCAAGATTTGATCACGAAATTACCTTTCTTAGCATCTCCTTGTTTCTTTCCACCATCATTTCCCCTTTTCTGAGTGTTAGGTTCTTTCTTGTTCGAAGCAGCACCATTGTTCCCGGCTTCCACTGATACCATCTTAGCCGGTGTTTGGAGGCTCTCCAAGCGCATGAGTTCATCCGCTTTCTTGTAGAATTTGTCAAGTGAGTTTGGTTCTTTCATTTTCAACCATTTTCCAAATTCACTCGATTTGTCAATCGTCCTCATCAAGTATGTTAGGACCATGCGTGGCTCGGCATTATCTACCTCAGCCAATGCTATGTTAAAACGATTCAAAAATGATCTGATGGATTCTCCTGGATTTTGCTCTAGACTTGACAGCGACATTATATCCTTTGCTTTTGAGCATACAATCGAAATTGCTCCTTGAACTTCCTGGTCAAATCGGAGAACTGATCAATGGACCTGACCGGCAGCTTTGTAGACCACAATAGAGCCACACCTTCCAGATAAACCGGGAAATATCGACATTTGATTTCATCAGACGCTCTGACACAAGTCATATGCCAGTCGTACTTGTACAGAAACTCGTTAGGATCACTCGTCCCCTTGTAGGCCGGAATAGTAGGGGGAATGAATTTTCTTGGGAACTCTGCCTTCAAGATCTTTTCAGTAAATGGAGTTTTGCTTGGAGCAAAACCCCACTCTTTCTCATCTTCATCTCTTCGCATATTTTCCTTCATGATTTGACGAACCATGCCCGAAAAATACTCTTCATCATTTAGAGGCTCTGGAGAGCAAACATTAGCCACTCTCTCTGAATTCTGTCTTGACAATCGTTCACGGAGGGTTGGCTGGGGCCCTGATCCTCCAGCTTGGGGAGGGGTCCTTTCCACAGGTTCTGCGGCTCTTTGAGAAATGTTCCCTTCAACATCCTGAACTCCCACGGTAGGGTTTCCATCATTATTAACCGGTTGACGGTTTGCCCTAAGTAGATCATTCAACTTACTTAAGATCAGAGCATTCTGGGCATTCTGGGCTTCCAACTGTGCATTTTGAGCATTCAATTGTTGATTCAACCCCAAAACTACGGCGTCCAATTCTGCTCGCGTAACTCCAATAGTTGGAGCTGCTTGACTTGAAGGAGGAGAGGTAGCAGTATTCTCTTGAACATTGTCGGATCTTATAGAACTTCGTTTTCTCCGAGGAGCCATTATTTCCAATAAACTTCTGGTTTTAAAAGAAATCCTTTCCACAAACCTTCACGGAGCCATGGTGGAAGTATCCCTGAGTTGGTTCTCAGTGAAAGCACCAAAAATGTTAACGTAAAAATCAGACGCTAAAACCTCAGTGTAAGTGTAGTGGACGTGAAAGCACCACCCGTCAACACGGGAATCAGAGAGAAACAGTAATTCACAAAAAAAATGCAGTAAAGAACACAGAGTTTATAGTGGTTCGGCCTATAATCAAGCCTAAGTCCACTTCAATCCTTTCTTATTGCTGATTTGATTACAACTTGTTACAATCTTTTTCAAGTACAATTTACTTCAAAAGACAAGTAGCTAGAAAAACTTCGATGTGAGAAAGTTCTTCGAATTCATGATTGAATGTCTTGAATTTCTGTTTGAAGTTGATCTAAGTGTCTTGTGTGTGATTGGAATGTTGGAGTGTAGATTGACTTGAAGATAGCAGAGTCTTGATGCTTCGAAGAAAATGATCCCCGAAAAGTCCCTTGAAAGTTGGAGATGGCAATGTATTTATAGAGAGTTCTAGGCAGGAAACATTACCAAGTCCTAAACCGTAACCGACCTAAGTTGGGTCGTGGACGACTCAAACTAAGTCGTGGGTCGGTTGCGACTTAACTGCTAGGACGAGACTTCAGAAAGGCATCCTTGCTGAACTCTGGATATATCACAAGTCCTGAACCGTGTACGAGTTAAGAGGCCGCGTGCTAAGTAGCTGCATCGGACTTTCCTTCCTTTGCCTGGGTCGTGTACGACTTGGCATAGGCCGTAAGTCGGTCGCGACTCAAGTATAGTTCGTGATCTTGTCCCTGTCCTGAGCAGTTAGGGCGGCAACCTCCTTGGATAGTTAGATCGGCATCTATCTTAGGCCAGCATCTATATTAGATCGGTAACCTACCTAAGCCTTGAGTCGGTATCCCCTTAAATCTTAGATCGGCATCCCTGTTAAGTCTTAGGTCGGTAACCTTGTTGAGGCATTAGGTCAGCATCCCTCTTAGGGCTTAGGCAGTTAGATCGGCATCCATGTTAGGTCGGCAACCTTTTGGGTCGGTAACTTTTGAGTCGCTGAGGCATGGTCGGGGCGGAGTTAACATGCAGATTCAAAATACAGAGCTGCCCTTTGTTCTATAGGTTAATGTGAGTAAACAACTTAAGAAATTTTCGAATATTTATTGTTGCTTTTTATATCTGAGTTTTTGAATTTCTTATTCATGCATATACAAGTATATATCCCCTCTGTGTATAGATATTGGAAGAATACAGATCTGTTTTGTGGAAAACTCCTCTGTTCTTTGGTTCAGAGTATTTAGTTTGAAAAAAAAAATCAATATCTACTTACTTGATCTTTGTTAGGCCTTGGATTCAAAAGCAAAATTGTGTGTGTTAGTGTCAGTTAATGTTTAAAAATAATTTTATGAAGTATAAATATATCCATGAGGAAAAATCATATTTTTAATGATGAAACTTTAAAACTTGAAAAATTCGAATATAACAAAACCTTGATTCAAGTATATATCTCGGATCCTGACTGAAAATGATGATTTTTAACATGAATTCGAGGATTTTTAGTGGGCTGCTGTAAGAGCAATTTGATGATGTTCGAACTAGGCATTTTGATCGAATTCAGGCGCCGTGTTGATCTGGGCGGGTCGGGGCTGTTCGAGGTGGTCGAAAAGCCTATGGTGGTGGTAGAAAAAACCGGCGGAGGTAGCTTCGGTGACGGAGGTGATCGTTTTTATTTTGTAAACCTAATTTTTTTAGGGACGAACTTCCGATCACTGCGGTCTTGACGGTGCGTCGAGTGGCGCAAGGCCTTGGGGAACGGTGGCTAGGAGGGTGACGAAGCCATGGCTGGAAGCTCGCGGCGTCAGGTGATGGGCGTTGCGACGGCAAGACGAAGTTGTGGCTGATGGCTGGGTTCGAGTTTTCTCAAGCTACGCTCGATTTTGAACGACGAGGGGATCGAGTTGTTGGTTGATGCGTGATCGATGTAGAGGTCGATTGCAACTTGCTGGAGGCCTCACCGATCGCCAGAGAGCCGTCGCTGCCTTGTGCACGTGCACGGGAACGTCATTGTAGGTGTGAGGTTTGATAAGGGTGGGTGACGCGAGGTGATTCTCGGGTAAAGTGGTGTTTGCTTCGGTACGGAACTCGAGTTCGTGAGATAGTTGCCTGCTAGTATAATTCGATCAGAACTTAAGTTAAATAAAGAAAAAAAATAGAGAGAAGAGGAAGATGAGTTGCGTACAGGGTGTGTTCTCGGGGAAGATGGAGGTAAACCCGAAGTGTAACTCGAGTGAACTGAAAACTGGCTCGGTTTGATTTCCAAATCTTGCAAACTAAAAATGGTATGTAAACCGTTTAAACAAATTTAAGTGATAATTGATGTATGACAGTTATAAATCAAGCTTTATTATCAGTTAATGAATTAAGTAAACACTTAACAAAGTTTGGAATCTAATTTTTTAATCAAGTAATTAATATAAAACGAGTGTTGGAATTTAATTAACATCGAAGTTCTCAAATTTGTAATAAGTTGATTTCAAAGTTTAAAGGAGATTTCTTTGAAAATGTTAATTAGTGAATAATTAATATTAATTGATTATTTTCTGAAGGTAATTAAGAATATTTACTTTTTAATTGCAATTAGTAATGAATTAAGAAATTTAATTATGAATTCATAGTTAATTATTGAGTAATTTCATTTAGAATTAAGGATTTATAATTGATAAATTAAGTAATTAACGATTAATAAATGGGTAATTGAGTTGATTAATAATTAAGATTCTACTTAATGATTAAGAGAAATCAATTTAGTAATTGTGTTGGCCGAGAGCTGGGTAGGTTCTCGGGGTGTCCCGCCAAAGGCGTTCTCATGTGGCAGTAGGAAGTTCCTTAGCCTGACCATTTGTTGGAAATCCAAACAAAACAATACAAGCCTTGTACGATTTTAGTTGTAGGACCTGCCATTTAAAATGGTAGCTATAGCTGGCATAATATAATGGTACCTATGCTTGCTAAGATTAATATTCTACTTTCGAAATGTTTTCTGCACTATGCGTAGTAAGCATGTTTGACTATCATAAGGAGAAATCTCCTCCAATTCTGCGCTTGCATGGTGTGTGGGGCGGGAGGCCTTATGGTAGTTCCATTTTCGAAAAGCATTGCGGTTATCAAATTTAAATCTTTTGATTGTTTTTAAAGACCTTGTTTTTTTTTTGCTCATACCAGTCCCATGACTGACCCGGAGTTTATTGTCCCTTTCCTAAACTCTGCGTGCCCACAATTTTCCACTAGTTTCCACACGGGCAGTCTTTGGCTGTTAGGTTCAGTAGATTATCTGGAGCTAGTTCAGTCTTTGGATGCAAACTAGTCTTGCTTATCTTGGTGCAATCCTGATGGGGGATCGAGCTAGGAGTTTTGGAGCTTTGTCTTTGGAGCTTTTGGATCAGAGTTGCAATATTGGATGTGAAGACTTGTCTCATATTGTATCATGTTCCGCTGTATTTTGTGTATATTCTCTGATGTTGATGATTATCATTGTATCAAAGTGGTGTATCAGATATTGCATTCATATTATATCTGTGATATCATCCTTTATTTTCTTATGTGTTATTTATCATCTAATGGTGTTGCAAGCTCCAGCGATACGAAATTGATGTTGTTTGTCGGACATCGAGTTCGGATCATGACAAATTGGTATCAGAGCTGAAGGTTGAGTAAGAACTTTAGCTACGGAGTGTAACAACTTAGATGGCTCATTAGAGATAGGGTGAAGTATACCCTAGAATGAGAACAACCAGTGGAACCAAAACCCAAATTTCTTACCCTATTCTTTTTATCTGTTGTTATTCTCTAAGATATTTCATCCAAATACCTAAATTGGTCTTCTTACTATTACAGATAGTAAGAATGAGTGGAAGAAAAGGACGAAATAGGAGACAGGAAAGTACCACTTTAGCTGGTCAAAACCCTGCAACGACAGATATTTCCGTTCAATCTCAATCAAATCTGGCTAATTTATATCGAAGTTTTTCTAGACTTGGTGGAAATCCATTCACAGGCAAAGAATCCGTTATCGAAGCTCAAGCATGGGTTCGATTGTGTGAAAAGATTTTCAAAGGACTAAAGTTAGAAGATGATCAAATGCGATTGATAACTTCTTGGCAACTCCAGGATGAGGCTTTAATTTGGTGGGAAACGGTTACATTAGATGAGCCGGCGGATGAATTCACTTGGGGTCGTTTCAAAGAAGTGTTCGAGCAGCGATATATGCCATCTGCTAGTATCTCTAGGATGTACCAGGAGTTCATTGATTTGAAGCAAGGAAGTTTATCATTTGAGGAATACTTTAGTTTTGTAGGGTTTGACACTTTACTAATAGGGTAGTAATACCCTATGGGAGTCGGTGAGTGTATATATGAGAGTGCGTACTTGTTTGTTTATAAAAAGATTTTGATATTGTGTTGCTTTGTTCCGTTTTGTATTTATAAACTCTGGTTGATGCATGGGACGCTATGACATCAATAGGGATTTCTAAACACTTAATAGGACAGACCGACATAATATTGGTTTTATTATAGGTGAATGAAATAATTTTACCTATTATATTTTCTAGGTATAAAGTAAAATTTTATAAAGTCTATATTTGGTTGTATTATATTGATTGTTAGGTAATAAAATTTATAATTAATAGTCGAAATAAGATTTAAAATAAATAAATAAAAATTGGAAATATAGAACTTAAGTTCCGGGGTTTTGAAAATTCTTTCAATTGACTTTGGAATATAATAATAACATTACTAATACTATTTTCTGATCTAAATATTTCAATATAATTTGAAAGTATGGTTTTAAAGAAATTTTGGAAAGAAATAAGTTGTACTCCCCTCTCTGTCGCTGGAAAATAATTTCGGTGATGAGTGTACGCATCATCGACTTTCATTTTCAAGTTTCGAAGTGGGATGCCACTGTGGTAGTTTTACTACAGATTTATTTTTGATAAACAGAAGTAAATTTTTAATTTGTTTTAAATATACTTGGGTATAAATAAGTTGTAAGTATACTTATCAATTATTTTAAAATAGTTTGAAATTGAATCCGGTATTTAATTCTTAAGTTTTCATTTATTAATAGTTTAATTAATGTAGCGAAACGGAATTTCACTAATAGTTGAACCCTAAATGAAATAAGAGATTTAATGCTAGGTTATGAATGGAATTAAAGGTAATTTGAACTGTAACCTATGAAACAAAGAATAATATTATTGAACATTAAATTTAATTAAAGGATGAGATAAAACTTGTATAAGTTCATTTGCATTTTCTTTAACATATATAACTTACCAAATATTAAAAAGTTGAAATGTTTAATAAGAAATGTAATGGAATTTGTACAAGTAAAAGTATGTAATGTAGGGTTCAATAAATTGCTGTTATGAATAAGAATCTATGCTTATATTTGAATTTTGAATCTCGAAATTGAATCTTGTGAATTTTGACTCTTTAATTTGCTAGGGTCGAATCTTGAAATTACCGAAGCAAGATTCACGAATCTTGAATTTTGAAATATTTGGATCGTTCATATGAATTTGAAAACTCTCGAATTTTGTATCGGATTTTGAATTTTGATGTAGAAACTTGTATCATGAAATTTGGATCTTGAATACGGGATCTTTCTAAAAGTACGAAACATAAATCTTGGAAAGGTCGATCCTTACTTTAGATAGGATCAAACCATTGATCTCGAATATATAGTTTTGGATCGAAAAGCTTAGATCTTGAATCTTACAGCGAACTAATCTTGGAAATTTTGAAATCTTGTAAAGCATAATATCTGGAATCTGTTTTCCTGAAAACTCAAATCTTGAATCTTGAACTTGAAAGTTCGGACGTTGAATTGAAAATCTTGAAAATTTTTATTCTCTGCCCTCGAATGTTGAGAATTTTAAATCATTACTCTTGAAATATCTATCACGGACATACTCGCGAGCTTGAAATTTTGAGACCTTGGAATTTTGAAATTTTTAAAGCTAGATCCTTAAATCTTAAATCTTGGAAATTTAACATGAAAAGACCAAATTTAGATTTTTGAAAACTTAAAATTTGAATCTTGATTCGTGGAAAGTTTGGATCGAAAATGTAGAAAATTTTGAGTCTTCCCTAAGAATTTCGATTGTTGAATTTTTGTATCAAGGTATAATCTTTTCTGTATTATTTATTAGCGTTTTCGTGATAAATGTCCAAAATACATGGTTCAAAATACAAGATTAGGATCTTTAAGGATTTAGAATTCCAGATTCAAAATTTCAAAAAACCGCAAGTAAAAGCTCCAAAAACTCGTGATTTGAAGTTCTAAAAGTCCAAAGTTCAAAATTTTTAAGACTTAATTGTTCACGTTCTGAACATTTCATTATTCAAGATTCAGAAGTTTAACTTTGTTAATTTCCATATTCGATATTTGCAAATTTAAGATTCGAACTTCACAGAATTCAATTTATGGTTTAAAGATTAAAAACTATGTATTCGGGGTTCAAAAATGTTAAGATTGAAGATTCAAACTTTTCAGAAATCCAGATTCGAAATATAGAATTTTTTCGACGTCTATACTAGAGCTTTTATGATGAATATCCCCATATTTGGGGCTCAAAATTAGAGAGCAGGGCTTTATCGGAATTAAGATTTCAAATTCAAAATATCAATAAACAAATAAGGTCAAACTTTTCAAAATTCGTGTTTTGAAATCCTGAAGATTCAAACTTTTAAAATTCAGAATCCAAAATTTTGAACATTGAAGATTTGAACTTTTCACTATCAAGATTTGAACATTGCAATATTCAAAAATAAATTTCGAGTCATACAAGGTTAGCGCTTTCAAAATTCAAAATTGGAACATTTTCACGGCTTAAGCTCCAAAATATTCAAGAATCAAGAAACATTTTTAGGATTCCTAACTTCAGCTATTCCTAATAAGTATCCAAGGCTCAAGATTTAAGGTTGCATCCTTTCAAAGTTCTAGTGTTGGACTTCTAAGATGTTGGTTTCCTGGTACAAAATTTCCAACATTCAAAATTCTAAACAAAGACTCAAAATTTTCTACATTTTGGATTCAAACTTTCCACGAATCAACATTCAAATTTTTAGTTTTCAAAATCTAAATTTGGTCTTTTCATGTTAAATATCCAAGATTTAAGGTTTAAGGATCCATCTTTAAAAATTTCAAAATTCTAACGTCTCAAAATTTCAAGCTCGCGAGTACGTCCGTGATAGATATTTCAAGAGTAATGATTTAAAATTCTCAATATTCAAGGGCAGAGAGTAAAAATTAAAGATTTTCAATTCAACGTCCGAACATTCAAGGTCAAGATTCAAGATTTGAGTTTTCAAGATAACAGATTCCAAATATTATGCTTTACAAGATTTCTAAATTTTCAAGGTTCGTTCGTTGTAAGATTCAAAATCTAAGCTTTTCGATCCAAAACTTGATATTCATGATCAATGGTTTGAACCTATCTAAAATAAGAATCGATCTTTTCAAGATTTATGTTTCGTACTTTTAAAAAGATCCGTATTCACGTTCCAAATTTCATGATATAAGTTTCTACATCAGAATAAAAATGCCGATACAAAATTCGAGAGTTTTCAAATTTATGTTCACGTTCCGAACATTTCAAAATTCATGATTCGTAAATCTTACTTTGATTATTTCAAGGTTCGACCCTTGCAAATTAAAGAGTCAAAATTTACAGGATTCAATTTCAAGATTAAAATTCAAATATAAGCAGATATTCAACATTTCAAGATTTCATATTCATTATTCTGAGAATTATAGATTCAAGGTATAAACTTTTCTGTATCATTTATTCGCGCTTTCGTGATGAACGTCCAAAATACGTGGTTCAAAATACAAGATTAGGACTTTTAAGGATTTAAAATTCCAGATTCAAAATTTCAAAAAACCGCAATTAAAAACTCCAAAAAACTCGCGATTCGAAGTTCTAAAAATTCAAAGTTCAAAATTTTTAAATTTAAGATTCGAATATAAAATCCCAAAATCATTGTTCACGTTCTGATCATTTCATTATTCAAGATTCATGAGTTTAACTTTGGTAATTACCGTATTCGATATTTGCAGATTTATGATTCGAACTTCACAGAATTCAATTTAAGGTTTAAAGATTCAAAACTATGTATTAGGGGTTCGAAAATTTCAAGATTGAAAATTCGGACTTTTCAAAAATCCAGATTCGAAATACAGACTTTTTTCGACGTCTATATTAGAGCTTTTATGATGAATATCCCCACATTTGGGGCTCAAAATTAGAGAGCAGAGCTTGATCGGAATTATGATTTCAGATTCAAAATATCAATTATCAAATAGGACCGAACTTTTCAGAATTCGTGGTTTGAACTTTTGAAGATTCAAACTTTTAAAATTCAGAATCCAAAATTTCGAACATTTAAGATTTGAACTTTTCACTATCAAGATTTGAACATTGCAACATTCAGAAACAAATTTCGAGTCTTACAAGGTTCACGCTTTCATAATTCAAAATTCAAACATTTGACGGCTTAAGCTCCAAAATATTCAAGAATCAAGAAACATTTTTAGGATTCCTAACTTCAGCTATTCCTAATAAGTATCCAAGGCTCAAGATTTCAGGTTCCATCCTTTCAAAGTTCTAGTTTTGGACTTCCACGATGTTGGTTTCGTGATTCAAAATTTCAACATTCGAAATTCTTAGGGAAGACTCAAAATTTTCTACATTTTGGATTCAAACTTTCCACGGATCAAGATTCAAATTTTTAGTTTTCAAAAATTTAAATTTGGTCTTTTCATGTTTAATATCCGACGTCTCAAAATTTTCAAGATTTAAAAATTTAAATTTGGTTTTAGGATCCAGCTTTAAAAATTTCAAGCTAGCGAGTACGTCCGTGATAGATATTTCAAGAGTACTGATTTAAAATTCTCAACACTCAAGGGCAGAGAGTAAAATCTTTCAAAATTTTCAATTCAATGTCCGAACATTCAAGGTCAAGATTCAATATTTGAGGTTTCAAGATAATTTAAGATTTGAGTTTTCAAGACAACAGATTCCAGATATTATGCTTTACAAGATTTCTAAATTTTCAAGATTCGTCCGATGTAAGATTCAAGATCTAAGCTTTTCCATCCAAAAGTAGATATTCATGATCAATGGTTTGATCCTATCTAAAATAAGAATCAATCTTTTCAAGAATTATGTTTCGTACTTTTAGAAAGATCTGTATTCAAGCTCCAAATTTCATGATATAAGTTTCTACATCAAAATTCAAAATCCGATACGAAATTCGAGTGTTTTCAAATTTATATTCACGTTCCAAATATTTCAAAATTCATGATTCGTGAATCCTTACTTTGATAATTTCAAGATTCGACCCTGGCAAATTAAAGAGTCAAAATTCACTGGATTCAATTTCCAGATTTAAAATTCAAAAATATGCAGATATTCAAACATTTCATGATTTCAGATTCAGTCTTCTGAAAATTATAGATTCAAGGTATCAACTTTTCTGTATTATTTATTGGCGCTTTCGTGATGAACGTCCAAAATACATGATTCAAAATTCAAGATTAGGACCTTTAAGGATTTAAAATTCCAGATTCAAAATTTCAAAAAACCGCAAGTAAAAGACTCCAAAAACTAGCGATTCGAAGTTCTAAAAATTCAAAGTTCAAAATTTTCAGGATTTAAGATTCGAATATAAAATCCCAAAACCATTGTTCATGTTCTGAACATTTCATTATTCAAGATTCATGAGTTTAACTTTGGTAATTACCGTATTCGATATTTGCAGATTTATGATTCGAACTTCACAGAATTCAATTTAAGGTTTAAAGATTCAAAACTATGTATTAGGGGTTCAAAAATTTCAAGATTGAAAATTCGGACTTTTCAAAAATCCAGATTCGAAATACAGACTTTTTTCGACGTCTATATTAGAGCTTTTATGATGAATATCCCCACATTTGGGGCTCAAAATTAGAGAGCAGAGCTTTATCGGAGTTAAGATTTCAGATTCAAAATATCAATTATCAAATAGGACCGAACTTTTCAGAATTCGTGGTTTGAACTTTCGAAGATTCAAACTTTTAAAATTCAGAATCCAAAATTTCGAACATTTAAGATTTGAACTTTTCACTATCAAGATTTGAACATTGCAATATTCAGAAACAAATTTCGAGTCTTACAAGGTTCACGCTTTCATAATTCAAAATTCAAACATTTGACGGCTTAAGCTCCAAAATATTCAAGAATCAAGAAACATTTTTAGGATTCCTAACTTCAGCTATTCCTAATAAGTATCCAAGGCTCAAGATTTCAGGTTCCATCCTTTCAAAGTTCTAGTTTTGGACTTCCACGATGTTGGTTTCGTGATTCAAAATTTCAACATTCGAAATTCTTAGGGAAGACTCACAAATTTCTACATTTTGGATTCAAACTTTCCACGAATCAAGATTCAAATTTTTAATTTTCAAAAATCTAAATTTGGTCTTTTCATGTTAAATGTCCAAGATTTAAGGTTTAAGGACAATATTCTAACGTCTCAAATCAGCAAGATTCGTTCGTTGTAATATTCAAGATCTAAGCTTTTCGATCCAAAACTAGATATTCATGATCAATGGTTTGATCCTATCTAAAATAAGGATCGATCTTTTCAATATTTATGTTTCGTACTTTTAGAAAGATCCGTATTCAAGTTCCAAATTTCATGATATAAGTTTCTACATCAAAATTCCAAATCCGATACAAAATTCGAGAGTTTTCAAATTTATGTTCAAATTCCAAACATTTCAAAATTCATGATTAGTGAATCTTATTTTGATAATTTCAAGATTTGACCCTTGCAAATTAAAGATTCAAAATTTACAGGATTCAATTTCAAGATTCAAAATTCAAATATTTGCAGATATTCAACCATTTCAAGATTTCACATTCAGTCTTCTGAAAATTATAGATTCAAGGTATAAACTTTTCTGTATAATTTATTAGCGCTTTTGTGACGAACGTCCAAAATACATGGTTCAGAATATAAGATTAGGACCTTTGAGGATTTAAAATTACAGATTCAAAATTCAAAAAAACCGCAAGTAAAAACTTCAAAAAACTTGCGATTCGAAGTTCTAAAAATTCAAAGTTCAAAATTTAAGATTTAATATTCGAATTTAAAATTCCAAAACCATTGTTCACGTTTTGAACATTTCATTATTCAAGATTCATGAGTTTAACTTTGGTAATTTCCGTATTCGATATTTGCAGATTTTAAATTTGAACTCCACAAAATTCAATTTAAAGTTTCAAAACTATATATTCGGGGTTCAAAAATTTGAAGATTGAGGTTTCAAGATAATTTGAGATTTAAGTTTTCAAGATAACAGATTCCGGATATTATGCTTTACAAGATTTCTAAATTTTCAAGATTCGTTCGTTGTATGATTCAAGATCTAAGCTTTTCGATCCAAAACTAGATATTCATGATCAATGGTTTGAACCTATCTAAAATAATGATAAATCTTTTCGAGGTTTATGTTTCGTACTTTTAGAAAGATCCATATTCAAGTTCCAAATTTCATGATACAAGTTTCTGCATCAAAATTCAAAATCCGATACAAAATTCGAGAGTTTTCAAATTTATGTTCACGTTCCAAACAATTCATGATTCGTGACTCTTACTTTGATAATTTCAAGATTCGACCCTTGCAATTTAAAGAGTCAAAATGTAACGATCTCAGTTTTATCGACAAATTTAAATGTGTGATTTAATTAAATTCTTGGATTAAATTGCGGATTTGCTTGAATTTTTCAAGTTTAATAAGAAATGTATACTTATTTGTATATGAATTTGACTTGAAACTCAAAATAAAATGAATTGGATTATAAACAATTTTACTTTGGAAAAATAATATGTGTAATTATTTATTAAATGTATAGATTGTGTTTTACTCCATTTTCTTTATGAAAGTTATGAGAAGTATGAAGATTATCTTATCAATATTTAATGTAAGTGTAAAATATAAATAAAATATATGTTATAAAATTAATGTTTGGAGTTCAAACTATAAATCGAAATCAAATTTAAGAATTTATGTTAATAATAAAAGTACATGGTCACATGGCAACATAAAATCAAACAATCTTCAAGCTTAAAGCATATTTAAATCAAAGTATCCAAAGCAAAGCTCAAATACAAGAGCCTGGAAATTAAATTAAGCAAGTTAAAAGTCATCTCAGTGAACAAAAGAATAAAAAAAATATAAATGTCGACAAACCAAAACTGTGCATATACAAGTCAAAGTGATTTTATGTATACAAGATAGGACATTACACTTAATACCATCTGCTCCAAGCACAAAATATATCATCTCAGCCAAAGTAAACCACTTCATTTCAGATTTTAAAACAATTTTTTTAGTCAAACAAAGCAAGAAAAAATCTGATCAAAAGAAAAAACTTGCCTGTACCTGTGCAACCTTTTTCTATACAACTACTTTTTCTGTATATATGTATTATCAAATCTAGTTCATCCAGTAAGGAAATTAAACACTCCAGAAAAGAATGAAGATAAGTATTATCATTTTTATCATTCAACTTATAGAAAGCAAAACAAGATTAAAGAAGATAAATACTGCAGATTCAAAACATAGAGCCGCCCTCTGTTCTTCAGGTTAATGTGAGTAAACAACTTAAGAAATTTACGAATATTTGATTGTTGCTTGTTATATCTGAGTTTTGGAATTTCTTATTCATGCATATACAAGTATATATCCTCTCTGTGTATAGATATTGGAAGAATACAGATATGTTTTGTGGAAAACTCCTCTGTTCTTTTGTTCAGAGTATTTAGTTTGAAAAAAAAAATCAATATCTACTTACTTGATCTTTGTTAGGCCTTGGATTCAAAAGCAAAAGTGTGTGTGTTAGTGTCAGTTAATTTTTAAAAATAATTTCATGAAGTATAAATATATCCAGGAGGGAAAATCATATTTTTACTGATGGAACTTTAAAACTTCAGAAATTCGAATATAACAAAACCTAGATTCAAGTATATATCTCGGATCCTGACTGAAAATGATGATTTTTAACATGAATTTGAGGATTTTTAGTGGGCTGTTGTAAGAGCAATTTGATGATGTTCGAATTAGGCATTTTGATCGAATTCATGCGATGTGTTGATCTGGGCAGGTCGGGGTTGTTCGAGCTGGTGGAGAAGCCTATGGTGGTGGTAGAAAAAATAGGCGGAGGTAGCATCGGTGACGGAGGCGACAGCAGCGATCGTTTTTATTTTGTAAACCTAATTTTTTTTAAGGACGAACTTCCGATCACCGCGGCCCTGACGGTGCGTCGAGTGGCGCGACGCCTTGGGGAACGGTGGCTAGGTGGGTGATGAAGCCATGGCTGGAAGCTCGCAGCGTCAGGTGATGGGCGTTGCGACAGCGAGACGAAGTTGTGGCTGATGGCTGGGTTCGAGTTTTCTCGAGCTACGCTAGATTTTGAACGACGAGAGGATCGAGTTGTTGGTTGATGTGTGATCGATGTAGAGGTCGATTGCAACTTGCTGGAGGCCTTACCAATTGCCAGAGAGCCGTCGCCGCCTTGTGCACGTGCACGGCCACGTCATTGTAGGTGTCAAGTTTGATAAGGGTGGGTGACGCGAGGTGATTGTCGAGTAAAGTGGTGTTTGCTTCGGTAGGGAACTCGAGTTCGTGAGATAGTTGCCTGCTAGTATAATTCGATCAGAACTTAAGTTAAATAAAGCAAAAAAAAACAGAGAGAAGAGGAAGATGAGTTGTGTACAGGGTGTGTTCTCGGGGAAGATGGAGGTAAAAATGAAGTGTAACTCGAGTAAACTGAAAACTGGCTCGGTTTGATTTCCAAATCTTGCAAACTAATAATGGTATGTAAACTGTTTAAACAAATTTAAGTGATAATTGATGTATGACTGTTATAAATCAAGCTTTATTACCAGTTAATGAATTAAGTGAACACTTAACAAAGTTTGGAATCTAATTAATATTTTAATCAAGTAATTAATATAAAACAAGTGTTGGAATTTAATTAGCATCAAAGTTCTCAAATTTGTAATAAGTTGATTTCAAAGTTTAAAGGAGATTTCTTTGAAAATGTTAATTAGTGAACAATTAATATTAATTGATTATTTTCTAAAGGTAATTAAGAATATTTACTTTTTAATTGCAATTAGTAATGAATTAAGTAATTTAATTATGAATTCATAGTTAATTAATTAAGTAATTTCATTTAGAATTAAGGATTTATAATTGATAAATTAAGCAATTAATGATTAATAAATGGGTAATTAAGTTGATTAATAATTAAGATTCTACTTATTGATTAAGGGAAATCAATTTAGAAACTAAGACCTAGTAATTGATTAAGGAATGATTTGTTAATTAACTAATTTGAAATGAAATAAGTAATCAATGGATAATTAATGCTAAAATAAACAGGGTTAAAGAATTAACTCTCAAGTAATTGATTAAAATTGAATTAATTACAATAATAATTAAAGATAATTATTTACGGATTGTGTATGTAGGATATCTGATTCGTTGTATAATGAATTGATATTTCTATTTCTAATTATGATGTTGTGAGATGTGAATTACTCTGTGCTGGATTATGATTGGTGATTTTATTCTGTATGTCTATGTGAAAACCCCTTCTACCAGTAAAACAGCATTTAAATTTCTATGCGACAGGGATTCGGATTCCGATTAGTTATCCAAAACTCATATCGAATCGTAACGATAAATTTTTGCGATTGATAAATTTATTTATCTATGAATCTGTGAATAAAAATAAGCGTTATGGATTATATCGCTTACCGATATTGATATCTCTGTAATAATTGATGTGTGCACTATTGTGTAAAATCCCTGAACCACACTATACACACACAAATATGGATTTCACGTGGAAATGGGTTAAGTCACAGATCTTAAATAAGTTTTGAAATTGAAATTTTAAAATCAAATAGTTTTGGAAATAAATTAAGTTTAATGTGAAAAGCCTTTGAAAAGGTGTTTTAAGAATAATAATTATTTTGAATAACTTAATAAAGATTTGAAATCTGAATAATTTGAATTCAATATCTGAAATTGAATTCTATATTCAATATTTATGATTTAAAAACGGTATACAAGTTTATATGGGGTTTTAAAACCATTTTTTAAGTATTGTTTTGAGAATTTGAATTAACCCTAAGATTTTGGCTTGTATAAATAAAAATCAGATTTCCCGAAATAAAAACAATTGTTTTCAAACAATAAAAGCTTTCATATGAGTAATGAACTTCCGGTTTATATTAAAGGGATTTCAAATTTGAATTGGAAATGATTTTCCAAGTTATGAATGAATCATTCGAAACAGTTTGAAAGCTATGAGATAAATCTTTGATAAAAGATTTAATAAATTAATCCAATTGAAATGGAATTGTTTTGAAATCCGGAATGAATCTTTGTGAAACTAGGTAAACTTTATGAGGTAAATCTTTTGTTCAAAAAGATTTGAAACGGTAATTGGTTTAAACTACTTGAAAGAAAGTTTTGAATTATTAAGCTGTGACTTAATTGAAATCCTATATCCATATGTTTTAAACGTTGCGCTCACTATTCGATTTAGCCGGGAAAGGACCTTTATGCCATATAACCTATTCCGAATATGTGATTCGACGTCATGGATAGCATTTGAAGACCGGTTGTGAAAACCGCGTATTTGCGAGAACGATAGGACGACCTATTAATTGTCTCTGCATTGAGTTGCTCCGGTATAGAGATTTCCTAAGTGATGGGAGGTCCGATCGGGATTGTGAATACCCGGATTGCAAGGGATTCTTTGGAAGTGTCTTCGGTTCTGTTCGAACCCGGGACAGACTTGTATGGTTGTATGTCTGACACTACACTTTGAGATATAAAGCAGATTTCTTTCAAATACATATCTGTTGGTGGCGGAGAATTTATTCTCTTAGCTTAACATCCTTCTCTGAGACGTACGAACTCAGAGGTTGTGTGGTTGAAGGTCATCAGCGATATACTCCCAATTTGGTAGTGTGGCATGCTAAGTGATGTTGTGTGTTGATGGTCATTGGTTGATCATTTGTGATCAAAGTATGGCTTTCGTGTAAAGCATAGCTTTGTGGACGAAACCTCGTCGAGCCTCATAAACCGGTAATGTTCGAAACAGTAATGACGCGGGAACGTTTCAGGGGTAGCTCCCCTAGGGCGTAACCATTCCTTTTGGAAAAGGGTAGTATCATGGTATGGAGCCTAAATACTTACTCGTGTGGGCACTGTAGTATATTTATTACTGTGTGATGTTATTGGCATTGAGAGCTCTCGAATAAAGGTCCCAAAGGACCGGGGATGGCATATCTGTAGGTATTACTTCCGGGCAGGGAGGAACCCGGCCTTGTGTTGGCAAAGAGCCGGGTATGTTCTCGGGGCGTCCAGCCAGAGGCGTTCCCATGTGGCAGTAGAAAGTTCCTTAGCCTGACCATTTGTTGGAAATCCAAACAAAACAATACGAGCCTTATACGATTTTAGTTGTAGAACCTGCCATTTAAAATGGTAGCTATAGCTGGCATAATATAATGGTACCTATGCTGGCTAAGATTAATATTCTACTTTCAAAATGTTTTCTGCACTATGCACTTATAATAATGTAAAAAGAAGAATTTGCGTAGTAAGCATGTTTGACTATCATAAAGAGAAATCTCCTCCGATTCTGCGCTTGCATGGTGTGTGTGGCGGGAGGCCTTATGGTAGTTCCATTTTCGAAAAGCATTGCGGTTATCAAATTTAAATCTTTTGATTGTTTTTAAAGACAAACTGTTCTTTTTGTTTGCTCCCACCAGTCTCATGACTGACCCGGAGTTTGTTGTCCCTTTCCTAAACTCTGGGTGCCCACAATTTTCCACACGGGCAGTCTAGAGTTTGGTTTTTTCAGATAGTTAGGTTCAGTAGATTATCTGGAGCTAGTTCAGTCTTTGGATGCGCACCAGTCTTGCTTATCTTGGTGCAATCTCGATGGGGGATCGAGCTAGGAGTTTTGGAGCTTTGTCTTTGGAGCTTTTGGATCAGAGTTGTAGTATTGGGTTCTGTGAAGACTTGTCTCATATTGTATCATGTTCCGCTGTATTTTGTGTATCTTCTCTGATGTTGATGATTATCATTGTATCAAAGTGATGTATCGATATTGCATTCATATTATATCTGTGATATCATCCTTTATTTTCTGATGTGTTATTTATCTTCTAATGGTGTTGCAAGCTCCCGCGATACGAAATTGATGTTGTTTGTCGGACATCGAGTTTGGATCGTGACAAATTGGTATCAGAACTGAAAGTTGAGTAAGAACTTTAGCTACGGAGTGTAACACCTTAGATGGCTCATTAGAGCTAGGGTGAAGTATACCCTAGAATGAGTACAACGAGTGGAACCAAAAGCCAAATTTCTTAGCCTATTCTTTTTATCTGTTGTTATTCTCTAAGATATTTCCTCCAAATGCCTAAATTGGTCTTCTTACTATTACAGATAGTAAGAATGAGTGGAAGAAGAGGACGAAATAGGAGACAGAAAAGTACCACTTCAGCTGGTCAAAACCCTGCAACGACAGATATTCCCATTCAATCTCAACCAAATCTGGCTGATTTATATCGAAGTTTTTCTAGACTTGGTGGAAAGCCATTCACAGGCAAAGAATCTGTTATCGAAGCACAAGCATGGATTCGATTGTGTGAAAAGATTTTCAAAGGACTAAAGTTAGAAGATGATCAAATGCGATTAATAGCTTCTTGGCAACTCCAGGATGAGGCTTTAATTTGGTGGGAAACGGTTACATTAGATGAGCCGGCGGATGAATTTACTTGGGGTTGTTTCAGAGAAGTGTCCGAGCAGCGATATATGCCGTCTGCTGGTATCTCTAGGATGTACCGGGAGTTCATTGATTTGAAACAAGGAAGTTTATCATTTGAGGAATACTTGAACAAATTTATTGAATTATCTCGATTTGGTCCAGAATTGTTAATTCACCGTAAAAAAGAATGAAAAGTTTATTCGGGGAATGAACCAGGAGCTTCAGGAAAGGATGACTACTCACGTAAAGGAATCTTTTTCTGAATTAATTAATATGGGCTATTGATACGATACTCTGGATAAGCAAAAAGATCCATAGGAGAATGGAGATACAACTAATCTGAATTGGAGGTAAAAGAAATTGGTGGGAAGAAATCGAGGAAAGATAAAGGAAAGAAGAATATACGGAAGAAAAAGGTGAAAAACGTTACTTTTTTCAACTGCTTGGAGAAAGTCCATTACTTGAACAGTAGTAAGAATCCCAGGGAACGAGGAAACAGAGAGCCATTTATGAAGCCAGAACAGGAATGTAGGGAATGTTGTTACTGGAATGTTGTTACTGCCACAAGCCTGGACATAGGATCATGAATTGCCCAACAATGAAGCAAGTTCAAGCGGCGAGGGCCTGTGAAATCAAAGATGATTCTTCAACCTTAAAAGTTAGTTAAGGAAATGAAATTTTATAAGGTAATTATCTCGTTTATGATTAAATTGTTCGAATTTTGTTCGACACTGGAACTATCCTTAGTTTTATTTTCAGCAAATCGTAAATGAGTTAAATCTTGAATCTGAAATCGAAATCGAAATCGAATCTACTTCTGCCTATTTCATTGGGTTTCGATAAATTCTACGAATGGTTAGTTATCCCGTTGAACTAACCAATACCCCTGTATACTTCGTAGATCAGATGACCCAATTGTTTCGTAGTTGATTGAGTTGTTCTCATATCTATTGTTGATTTTCTGATTGGGTAAGCCAAAATGACGAATTGATATTCGGTTTGATTTGAAAAGATATTTCTCTATCTTTCATCTATCTCTGTTGTCTCCTTGGCAAATTTCGAGGATGAAAATTCTTAAGGAGGGGAGTCTGTAACGATCCCAGTTTTGACGACAAATTTAAATTTGTAATTTAATTAAATTCTTGGATTGAATTACGGATTTGTTTGAATTTTTCAAGTTTAATAAGAAATGTATACTTATTTGTTTATGAATTTTATTTGAAACTCAAAATAAAATGAATTGGATTATACAGAATTTTACTTTGGAAAAATAATATGTATAATTATTTATTAAATATGTAGATTGTGTTTCACTCCATTTTCTTTATGAAAGTTATAAGAAGTATGAAATTTATCTTATCAATATTTAATGTAAGTGTAAAATATAAATAAAATAAATGTTATAAAATTAATGTTTGGAGTTCAAACTATAAATAAAAATCAAATTTAAGAATTTACGTTAATAATAAAAGTACATGGTCACATGGCAACATAAAATCAAACAATCTTCATGCTTAAAGCATATTTAAATCAAGTATCCAAAGCAAAGCTCAAATTCAAGAGCGTGGAAATTAAATTAAGCAAGTTAAAAGTCATCTCAGTGAACAAAAGAACAAAAAAATATAAATGTCTACAAACCGAAACTGTGCATATACAAATCAAAGGGATTTTATGTAGACAAAATAGGACATTGCATTTAATACCATCTGTTCCACGCATAAAATATATCATCTCAGTCGAAGTAAACCACTTCATTTCAGATTTTAAAATAATATTTTTAGTCAAACAAAGCAAGAAAATATCTTCTCAAAAGAACTTGCCTGTACCTGTACAACCTTTTTCTGTACAACTACTTTTTCTATATATATGTATTATCAACTCAAGTTCGTCCAGTAAGGAAATTAAACATTCCAGAAAAGAAAGAAGATAAGTATTATCATTTTTATCATTCAACTTATTGAAAGCAAAACAAGATTAAAGAAGATAAATACTGCAGATTCAAAACACAGAGCTGCCCTCTGTTCTACAGGTTAATGTGAGTAAACAACTTAAGAAATTTTCGAATATTTATTGTTGCTTGTTATATCTGAGTTTTTGAATTTCTTATTCATGCATATACAAGTATATATCCTCTCTGTGTATAGATATTGGAAGAATACAGATCTGTTTTGTGGAAAACTCCTCTGTTTTTTAGTTCAGAGTATTTAGTTTGAAAAAAAAATCAATATCTACTTACTTGATCTTTGTTAGGCCTTTTATTCAAAAGAAAAAGTGTGTGTGTTAGTGTCAGTTAATTTTTAAAAATAATTTTATGAAGTATGAATATATCCAGGAGGAAAAATCATATTTTTAGTGATGAAACTTTAAAACTTGAAAAATTCGAATATAACAAAACCTTGATTCAAGTATATATCTCGGATCCTGACTGAAAATGATGATTTTTAACATGAATTCGAGGATTTTTAGTGGGCTGTTGTAAGAGCAATTTGATGATGTTCGAATTAGCCATTTTGATCGAATTTAGGCGACGTGTTGATCTAGGCGGGTCGGGGCTATTCGAGGTGGTCGAGAAGCTTATGGTGGTGGTAGAAAAAATAGGTGGAGGTAGCATCGGTGATGGAGGCGACGGCGGCGATCGTTTTTATTTTGTAAACCTAATTTTTTTTAGGGACGAACTTCCGATCACCGCGGCCTTGACGGTGCGTCGAGTGGCACGAGGCCTTGGGGAAGGTGGCTAGGAGGGTGACGAAGCCATGGCTGGTAGCTCGCGGTGTCAGGTGATGGGCGTTGCGACGGTGAGACGAAGTTGTGGCTGATGGTTGGGTTCGAGTTTTCTCGAGCTACGCTCGATTTTGAACGTTGAGGGGATCGAGTTGTTGGTTGATGCGTGATCGATGTAGAGGTCGATTGCAACTTGCTGGAGGCCTCACCGATCGCCAGAGAGCCGTCGCCGCCTTGTGCACGTGCACAGGCACGTCATTGTAGGTGTTAGGTTTGATAAGGGTGGGTGACGCGAGGTGATTCTCGGGTAAAGTGGTGTTTGCTTCGGTAGGGAACTCGAGTTCGTGAGATAGTTGCCTGCTAGTATAATTCGATCAGAACTTAAGTTAAATAAAGAAGAAAAAACAGAGAGAAGAGGAAGATGAGTTGCGTACAGGATGTGTTCTCGGGGAAGATGGAGGTAAACTCGAAGTGTAAGTCGAGTGAATTGAAAACTGGCTCGGTTTGATTTCCAAATCTTGCAAACTAATAATGGTATGTAAACCGTTTAAACAAATTTAAGTGATAATTGATGTATGGCAGTTATAAATCAAGCTTTATTACCAGTTAATGAATTAAGTAAACACTTAAAAAGTTTGGAATCTAATTAATATTTTAATCAAGTAATTAATATAAAACAAGTGTTGGAATTTAATTAACATCAAAGTTCTCAAATTTGTAATAAGCTGATTTCAAAGTTTAAAGGAGATTTCTTTGAAACTGTTAATTAGTGAATAATTAATATTAACTGATTATTTTCTGAAGGTAATTAAGAATATTTACTTTTTAAATTGCAATTAGTAATGAATTAAGTAATTTAATTATGAATTCATAGTTAAATTATTAAGCAATTTCATTTAGAATTAAGGATTTATAATTGATGAATTAAGTAATTAGTGATTAATAAATGGGTAATTAAGTTGATTAATAATTAAGATTCTACCTAATGATTAAGGGAAATCAATCTAGTAATTAAGACCAAGTAATTGATTAAGGAATGGTTTGTTAATTAACTAATTTGAAATGAAATAAGTAATCAATGGATAATTAATGATAAAATAAACAAGGTTAAGGAATTAACTCTCAAGTCATTGATTAAAATTGAATTAATTACAATAAGAATTAAAGATAATTACTTAGGGATTGTGTATGTAGGATATCTGATTCGTTGTATAATGACTTGATATTTCTGTTTGTAATTATGATGTTGTGAGATGTGAATTACTCTGTGCTGGATTATGATTGGTGATTTTATTCTGTATGTCTTTGTGAAAACCCCTTTTACCCGTAAAACATCATTTAAATATCGATGCGACAGGGATTCAGATTCCGATTAGTTATCCGAAACCCACATCGAATCATAATGAGAAATCTTTGTGATTGATAAACATTTATCTATGTATCCGTGAATAAAAATAAGCGTTATGGATTATATCGCTTACCACTATTGATATTTATGTAATAATTGATGTGTGCACTATTGTGTAAAATCCTTGGACCACATTATACACACACAAATATGGATTTCAAGTGGAAATCGGTTATGTTACAGATCTTAAATAAGTTTTGAAATTGAATTTTTAAATTCAAATAGTTTTGGAAATAAATTAAGTTTAATGTGAAAAGCTTTTGAAAAGGTGTTTTAAGAATAATAATTTTTTTGAATAACTTAATAAAGATTTGAAATCTGAATAATTTGAATTCAATATCTGAAATTGAATTCTATATTCAGTATTTATGATTTAAAAACGGTATACAAGTTTATATGGGGTTTTAAAACCATTTTTTAAGTATTGTTCTGAGAATTTGAATTAACCCTAAGATTTTGACTTGTGTAAATAAAAATCAGATTTCCCGAAATAAAATCAATTGTTTTCAAATTATAAAAGCTTTCATATGAGTAATGAACTTCCGGTTTATATTAAAGGGATTTCAAATTTGAATTGGAAATGATTTTTCAAGTTATGAATGAATCTTTCGAAACGGTTTGAAAGCTATGAGATAAATCTTTGATAAAAGATTTAATAAATTAATCCAATTGAAATGGAATTGTTTTGAAATCCGGAATGAATCTTTGTGAAACTAGGTGACCTTTATGAGGTAAATCTTTTGTTTAAAAAGATTTGAAATGGTAATTGGTTTAAACCATTTGAAAGAAAGTTTTGAATTATTAAGCTGGGACTTAATTGAAATCCTATATCTATATGTTTTAAATGTTGCGCTCGCTATTCGGTTTAGCCGGGAAAGGACCTTTATGTCGTATAACCCATTCCGAATATGTGATTCGACGTTATGCATAGCATTTGAAGACCGGTGGTGAAGACCGGGTATTTGCGAGAACGATAGGATGACCTATCGATTATCTCTGCACTGAGTTGCTCCGGTATAGAGATTTCCTAAGCGATGGGAGGTCCGATCGGGATTGTGAATATCCGGATTGCAAGGGCTTCTTTGGAAGTGCCTTCGGTTCTGTTCGAACCCGGGACAGACTTGGATGGTTGTATGTCTGACACTACACTTTGAGATATAAAGCAGATTTCTTTCAAATACATATCTGTTGGTGGCGGAGAATTTATTCTCTTAGCTTAACACCCTTCTTTCTGAGACGTACGAACTCAGAGGTTGTGTGGTTGAAGGTTATCAGCGATATACTCCCAATTTGGTAGTGCGGCATGCTAAGTGCTGTTGTGTGTTGATGGTCATTGTTGATCAAAGCATGGCTTTCGTGTAAAGCATAGCTTTATGGACGAAACCTCGTCGAGCCTCACAAACCGGTAATGGTCGAAACAGGAATGATGCGGCAAGGTTTCAGGGGTAGCTCCCCTAGGGTGTGACCATTCCTTCTGGAAAAGAGTAGTATCATGGTATGGAGCCCAGATACTTACTCGTGTGGGCACTGTAGTATATTTATTACTGTGTGATGTTGTTGGCGTTGAGAGCTCTCGGATAAAGGTCCCAAAGTACCGGGGATGGCAATCTGTAGGTATTACTTCCGGGCAGGGAGGAACCCGGCCTTGTGTTAGCAGAGAGCCGGGTAGGTTCTCGGGGCGTCCCGCCAGACGCGTTCCCATGTGGTAGTAGGAAGTTCCTTAGCCTGACCATTTATTGGAAAGCCAAACAAAACAATACGAGCCTTGTACGATTTTAGTTGTAGAACCTGCCATTTAAAATGGTAGCTATAGCTGGCATAATATAATGATACCTATGCTGGCTAAGATTAATATTCTACTTTCGAAATGTTTTCTGCACTATGCACTTATCATAATATAAAAAGAAGAATTTGCGTAGTAATCATGTTTGACTATCATAAGGAGAAATCTCCTCAAATTTTGCGCTTGCATGGTGTGTGTGGCGGGAGGCCTTATAGTAGTTCCATTTTCGAAAAGCATTGCGAGTATCAAATTTAAATCTTTTGATTGTTTTTAAAGACAAACTGTTTTTTTTTGTTTGCTCATACTAGTCTCATGACTGACCCGGAGTTTATTGTCCCTTTCCTAAACTCTAGGTGCCCACAATTTTCCACACGGGCAGTCTAGAGTTTGGTTTTTCAGATAGTTAGGTTCAGTAGATTATCTGGAGCTAGTTCAGTCTTTGGATGCACACCAGTCTTGCTTATCTTGGTGCAATCTTGATGGGGGAACGAGCTAGGAGTTTTGGAGCTTTGTCTTTGGAGCTTTTGGATCAGAGTTGCACTATTGGGTTCTGTGAAGACTTGTCTCATATTGTATCATGTTCCGCTGTATTTTGTGTATATTCTCTGATGTTGATGATTATCATTGTATCAAAGTGATGTATCGGATATTGCATTCATATTATATCTGTGATATCATCCTTTATTTTCTGCTGTGTTATTTATCATCTAATGGTGTTGCAAGCTCCTGCGATACGAAATTGATGTTGTTTGTCGGACATCGAGTTCGGATCGTGACAAATTGGTATCAGAGCTGAAGGTTGAGTAAGAACTTTAGCTACAGAGTGTAACACCTTAGATGGCTCATTAGAGATAGGGTGAAGTATACCCTAAATTGAGAACAACCAGCGGAACCAAAACCCAAATTTCTTAGCCTATTCTTTTTATCTGTTGTTATTCTCTAAGATATTTCGTCCAAATGCCTAAATTGGTCTTCTTACTATTACAGATAGTAAGATTGAGTGGAAGAAGAGGACGAAATAGGAGACAGGAAAGTACCACTTCAGCTGGTCAAAACCCTACAACGACAGTTATTCCCATTCATTCTCAATCAAATCTGGCTAATTTATATAGAAGTTTTTCTAGACTTGGTGGAAAGCCATTCACAGGCAAAGAATCCGTTATCGAAGCACAAGCATGGATTCGAATATTCGATTGTGTGAAATGATTTTCAAAGGACTAAAGTTAGAAGATGATCAAATGCGATTGATAGGTTCTTGGCACTCCAGGATGAGGCTTTAATTTGGTGGGAAACGGTTTCATTAGATGAGCCGGCGGATGAATTTAATTGGGGTCGTTTCAAAGAAGTGTTCAAGAAGCGATATATGCCGTCTGGTAGTATCTCTAGGATGTAGCAGGAGTTCATTGATTTGAAGCAATGAAGTTTATCATTTGAGGAATACTTTACTTTGTGGGGTTTGACGCTTTACTAATAGGGCAGTAATACCCTATCGGAGTCGGTGAGTGTATATATATGAGAATGCGTACTTGTTTGTGTTATAAAAAGATTTTGATACTGTGTTGCTTTGTTCCGTTTTGTATTTATAAATTCTGGTTGATGCATGGGACGCTATGACATCAATTGTGACGACCCGACTTTCCACTCCCAGAAAATCGTACATCTTTAAGAAAGAAAGGGATAGAAGAAGAAAAGATAGAAGAGAAGAAAGGAACAACACATCAGAATCTAAATAGCAGAATGAATAAATTATATTAATAACATAAATATTACATAGTTTATAATCATTATCAGAGATACACAGCATAATCAACTCATACTAGACAGTTATAAACACCTGTCTAGTTATACAACTCAGTACAACAAACAACGCAGAGAACACACAGCGGAAAACTCTATAGCTACACGCAGAAGCCTCTTGCTCCATTGCTCCCCAAAATTCGTCAAGCTAACCTGAATCCTAACCTGAATTCTCTTGGCTCCTCGTAAAAATTTGAGTACCCAAGAGTTAAAGAAAAACAGAAATAACTCCGGGTCAGACATGGGTCTGGTGTGAGTAACAGGTTAAAGTTGTTTAACTTTTAAAAATCCTTTGAAAAGAAAGGTATCACGTAAGACTTCCCACACATAAACATGGAAAAGTTTTTACCTTACGCTAAGCAAAACATTTGATAGGAATTCCGATGATATTATAATAGTGTCTAGGGTTTTCAAATAAATAAGAAATAGCCGAAATTGTTACATTATTAAATTCCAGTTACTAGCCACAAAAGTGGGTAATATAATCAAAACCGTTGGCACTTATTGGATTTTGGATTCCATACGATGGTAGGGCTACACTGGGGTACCGCCAGTCATAGTACGTGGCCAAGATAAACGTACCGAGAATTACTCCCAATCCCCTGCAACACAAAGCCGGACCCATTCCTTACCGAACAGTTCCAAACAGGACAACCCCGGCGATTCTAGCTAGCAATCGCCCCACACAGCCGAAAAATATAAAGGGACATCTAGACAGGGGTAAATCTTGCTCTCCAGTGGGTGCGACCCACGAAGCCTTGCTGCACCTCCCCTGTTTTAGCCATTCCCGGTTGATGAGGCTTGAGGCTACGATTACCTTTATAGGATATATCACTTAGAATGCTCATCGTCCACCTGACGATGTTCTGAAAGCATTCAATCCATACAAGTTCGTTCCGGGTTCGAACGAAACCGAAGGCATTGTCTCGTTACACTCATTTTGGAATCACCCTCAGAGTTAACGACAATAACCCTTGCACTCTAAATCTCCATCTCGAATCTATAAGTCCTATTCCGTCAAACTCATTACGGAATCACCCACAGAGTTATACTGACGAATAGCCCTTACACCTCGAGTCTTCACTCGCTCCACTTGGAATAACGACCTAACGTTATTTGAAATCGATGTGGTTTTCTGATATCCAAATATGGAAACCTGATCCCGGTCTCATCGAAATCCAAAGCGTATCTTTTAGGTCCAAGTTGTTTTAAAGTTTAAAACAATTCAATACAGTATCTATATACACACAGATAGATAACTCATAAACCATAACAAATAATTATCAATATCGGGTAACCTACATTATCAATATCAAATAGATATTCCATATATTATCATCACAATAGATAACCCATGTAATCATCACAATACAACCAACATCCATACCACACAATATCATTTATCTCATTTCTGAGATCACAAAGCATCCAAGTCAATTCAATGACATCCATTCATAAATAAGCAAAAATTTACTCATCACCATATAATTAATTTAAATGAATTAAATTAATTCTTTACGTCTAATTATTTAAAATGAATTAAATTAATTACTTCATCTATAATTAATTTAAAATAAATTAAATTAATTACTTCACCATATATATCTTGCTACTCAATCATTTAATTGATTTCAATCAATTAATCATTCAAAATAAATCATCCTAATTAATCACTCTTGATTAATTACTCTTAATTACATTCATGTAATTATCCTTAATTAATTTCACAAATTAATTATACTCAACTAAACAGTAATTAACCTTTAATTACTTCAATTAATTAATTAATCATAATTAATTCCATTAATCCTTAATTAATTACATTAATTAATTACCTTTAATTACCTATTATTGATTAATTAATCATAATTAATAAACTTTAATTATATCATTAATTAAAATAATTAATGATCCTTAATTATTCCTTAAATTATTTACCCTAAGTAATTAACTAATTAAATTACTATATTAAACCAAATTAATTATCCTTAAATTAATTTCTTAATTAATCCCTTGATTAATTACAAAATTATTAAACCAAACCACCTCATACTTAAACATCTTCACTTAATTACAATCATGTAATTATTAAACAATTACTTAACTAAGTAATTTCCAAATCATTAATTACATAAAGTAATTATTTATAAAACTCAAGTGTTTAAATTTAATTAAACTTAATTAATTAAATTAAACAATCTCATTAAACTAAATTAATTACATTAAGTAATTAATTCCTTAATTAATTTATCAAGTAATTTCTCTCTAACCATTTATAATTGATTATTATTAAATTAATTAATCTAATTAATTATAAAAATTAACTACATTAATTAATTGTTAAATAATCCTGGTTAATGACCTTCATTAACCATCCTCAAATTATTTTATAAAGTAATTAACTTAAATTAATTATCATTTAAATTATCTTTAATCGTTCATTAATTAAAGTTAATTATTAAATTAATTAACCTTAAATAAAATCTTAATTACATAACTAATATTCATTTATCATTAATTAATAATATAATTAATGATCTTAATTCCAAATTAATTAATCATTAATCAATTATTAATTCCAAATTTATCTAATTAATTAAATTAATTAATTAATCTTAATTACCTTATTAATTAAATCTAAACATAATTCTTAATCAAATTTCCAAAATAAAACATAACTTAATTATGTTTTAAACAATTTGATTCAAAACAAAGTACTTTTTGAACTTACCCTTAAATTTCAATTTCAATTCAAGTTTAAAATAGAAAAATATTAAACTTATCAAATTTTAAATAATTTGAAACTTATTTAAAATTACAAGTCAAAACAAAAGTTTGACTTAAGAATGCAATCACAAGAATTTGAAGTTAAATTTATTTCAAAATTTTAGAAGTTTCAAATCATTTATGTTTTAAAACTTTCAAATTTAAATCTTCTTTTAAATTTGAAACTAAACTTCATTTTAAACTCAGATTTTAAGATTTTAAAATTTATCTTTAAATCTTGCTTCATATTTTAAAACTTCATTATTTAAAATTTCAACTATTTACCAAATTGAAATAGTTAATTAAGTTAAGAAATTTAAACTTTTATTTCAAAACCTGGGATTTACATTTGAATCTAAAATTCAAACTTGTATTTGAATTTATACTTAATCCTTACTTTAACTAAATCTGCAGAATTTACAACATTTAAAAACAAGATTTTAAATGTCAAAAACCCAGATTTTAAAGAAAACAGAAAAACAGGTTTCAACTCGAAACCTGGAATTTAAAATTCAAAGTAATTCAAACTTGAATTAAGTTTTGAAATTAAGTTTTAAACCTAAACCTTATTTAAACCTATAACTACAGATTTTAAAATTTAAAACCCAGATTTACAACAAAACAGTTTCTTTCTGAAACCTGGAAAACTACAGAGTTCAACCCGAGACAAATCCATTTCTACTTCGGGTTTTATGCTCTCCCACTTCGAGTTACTAACCAACTTACTTCGAGTAAAATTTCAGACCTTCCTTGCAACACAAACAACTTCAATACCACCAAAATCTTCATCGCCAGAATCTCATCACTGTCTCTGATCATCAGTGACGATCAAACTTCAAAAAAATAACTCACCCATGCCCTACCACAATCACCAGATCGAACAATAAACAAGCGTTCAAAAATTTATCTCTGAAACCCAAAATTCAAAATCCTGGAAGATTTTACAGGGTTCAACACAAAACCTGTCAACGGCCATAAATCGCCACTCCGATCACCTGACATCCAACCTTTCCGGCCTCGCACTCCTCTACACACCAACTATCCATACACCAGAAACTAGCACACTCGATCAATCCAACTCTTCATACCATCTCAATGCACAAACCCATACAAAACTAGGGTTAATTTCTGAAAATCAAAACTGCATCTGTTCTACTCAATAAAATTCTCATTTCAGATTTTTCTAAGGATCTAAACTCCTTACTTTATAACTCAGAAAAGTATTAAGTTTCCTTAAACTACAGATTGCAAGAATTCTTCACAAATTCATATTTTGTTTCAAAAATAAACTGTAGATGAAACACACACCCAAAATTTTCAATACTTGATTTAAAAATCAAGTTACAGTCTATATTTTGATTTATATTACTGAATTATTATATTAATTAGATTGGGTTTGATTTAAAATTGAACATGCATGATGTTCCTACAGTTTCCAGAGTCTAGAAACAAGTTCATTATATTTTTATTCTGGAATATAGATCAGGAATATAAATTATCAATGGCAACAGGCATTCAACTCATCATATATGCAGACATTTATAAGCACACAAACATAATTAAACTCAAGCAACCTCTTTACAGTTTAAAAAAAATTTAAATGTTACTCGCCTATAAAAAAATGCAGAGCTCAGTTGAATATGCAGAAATAAGAAACATGCAGGCTTGACTCTGTTGAAATCTTGATGAAATGCTCATGCTCCCTCCCTAGTCACTTGCATGTAGATGTAGATGCAGTTTTGCCTATATTTCCTGACCCAAATGCTAGCATGCAAGTAGATTAAGTTGCAAAATCTTCATATGAAGGCAGAGACTTTCATGTCTTCAAATCCATTCCAGGATTTAAACAGAATGCAGGAAAACATGCAGGCTTCATTTTGATTTTGAAATGAAGTGTAGATTTGAATATGCAGATTTTTCTTTGATTTGAGGAAATGCAGATTGATGGATTTGTACAGGGTTTTGGGTAATTTGTATGTGCAAATGAGGGATTTAAATATGCTGGGTTTCAGAGATTTGAGGAAATGCAGGTTTATCTTTGATGAGTTTGATCTTTTCTCTTTTGATTTAGGAGAATGAAAATGCAATATGAATGAAATAAAGATGCAAGCTTAACTAAATGGTTTTCAGATTTTAATAAAAGAAAAGAAAATTTTAAAACTAAATTTAACACTTGTCATAAATTAGACACTTGTCTATTTACTCTTTTAAAAATGCAACACATGTTTTCTTTAAAGTAGTTAATACTATTACAAATAAATGTATATGTTAACTTAGTTTAAGTTGTTAGTTTATTTTAAAATATGTTTATGAATTTATAAAAGAAATAAGAACAACAATGTTTTACAAATTAACTTATACATATTAAAGATTAAATCAATTAAACAATTAAAAATTTATACTTGGGAATTTAAATTCAAAATAAATTTCAAAATCAAATAATTTCAAATTAAGTTATAAATAAAAATTCAATTTGAAATAAAAGCTACCAATTCTTGTTCAAAACTTTATTTAAAAATACAATACAATATTGTTTTTATAAATCTCTTATTTCTAAATTAAAAATCATTTTACAAAATATTCATTTTATTAAGCCATAAAACCAATTTGTTGAATTTATTCTAAATTTTAAAACTCAAGCTAATTTATTTTAGAACATTTAATATTTTTCTTATCAATTTTAAAATCATATATTTATTTATGAAATAGTCTTTGAAAACTCAATACTAATTAAAATTAAAACAATACCCATCTAGTTAAAATATAAACCAAAATATTTATATTGTAAACGGAAATCAATTTATATTTTTAAAAGATAAAATAAACAATTTAAATATTCATTGAAGAAGATTATTAAATTTATCTGAATAATTATTAACAGAATACCAATATCAATTTAATTTTTACTACAGATTATTAAATTGATATTGTCAAAAATTCCGGGATGTTACAATCCTTCCCCCTTAAAAGAATTTCGTCCCAGAAATTTAAAACAAAGGTAATTTAATAATCTTATTAAATTTTAATTTTAAACACAAGCATATATCAAACATATGCTAACTATCAAACAACCAATTCAACCAATCAAACAAATCTAATTATCCAGACAAATTCGGGATAGAATTTTATCGAGTTTCCCCAGGTATATATATATACCGGGATACTCGCTCCAGAGAATCCAAACAAACAATACTATGAAGTTATAAAAGATCCTATTCAACTATATCTATAACACTAGACAAGATATCAGACTACAAACGAGTCTGACTCAACAACCAAGACTCCCAAACTGTTGGTTTCCCAACCAGAGATAGATCACACACGTACTCCGTCCGAGATACGTGAAACTCATCGAATCCCAGTTATCCAAACTGGCAATTCAATCCTGTAGATCAATCACTTATTCTCCAAGATCACAGAAAAGATCCAAAATACTTCAGAGCTAACTTCTCAGACTTACCCAAACTTATAGCTCACTTATGATCGGAGACAACTTATCCAAAAATCAAATCTCCAACTCTAGAGTCCAAATCCCTTCGACTCTTATCCCCAACTCTTCAGACGATCCTGAGCTGTCTACAAACTTACTGATCAGCTCAACCTTGCTGATACTTCTAGAAATAAACTGGACCAATCAACTCAACAAAATGATCTTCTCAAGATCAACCAAACCAAGAACTCAAACTCAACTTCTCAATATCAGAAGACAACAACTCCTTCTGTCCAGAAAAGAAAAAGCAGATACACTTCCAAACTGCTTCCGTTGCTCAACTCTGATCCGAAGAAGAAGAAAATGCTGAAGAAGAACGCAACACAAACAGGATAACACACCCTAGAGATATGGTTCAACAAATCCATAAGAAACTTTCAAAAGTTCCTCCAAAACTCCGAGCTGCTACACCAACTCAATCTCCTAGAAACCATTCTTCTAAAAAGCTGAACCCCCGGTACCACTCCTGGAATCCTAGATGATAAGAAAGCTCAAACTCCAGATGCGAACAAAACTCTGACTTCCTGAAGACATCCAAGAAAAACTCAGATAATCCAAGAGAACACTCAAACTTAACTAGCCAACCCATCGAAGAAATGGGTCCACTAATCTGCTTCTGAACTCCACTTCAGAAAAACTGCTAAGCCAATAAAAATCTCTTGCCAACACCGAGAACATTCCAAACTACACTGCTGCCACAGATGCCAAAGAATTCCAAATCATAGCTCTCCGAGAAACTCGGACTTCAAAGCAAACAGAAACTCAAGCTGACCACAGACACAACACCGAAGCAGACTCGCTTCCTTAACTTGTTCCAAAGAAAACATCTTCGGGAACATCCATAGTCACTGCATCTCATCACGCAGCTACTACTTCTCAAGGTATCAAAATATCATCACTTGCTTCTGCCCAACCAGCAGATCCTAACTCTACTCATCCAACTTCAAAAATGAACTCCGAACTTTCACAGGTTTCCATCAGAGATCAATGAAGTTCTTCATCACTACAGAACTTACTCGAGACGGTATTAGGTCTATAGTCTCAACCAATAGACTTCCAACTTCAAACATTCAAACTCAAACCAATGGTAGTCGTGTTACACACACTACTACCCCATCTACCTTTATAACTTATATTGAAAGACCTAAACAGGTAACCCAACAGATAGGTGGAAATATATATATATATATATATATATATATATATATATATATATATGGTAATATATAAAAATTACAAGTACGCTCTCTCAAGAAAGACACCACTACAGAGCCTGGGTATTCACTCAACCTAATGCTCCCTAAAGAAAGATACACTTCAAAGCCTAGGTATTCACTCAGCCTAATGCTCTGATACCAACTGTGATAGTCTGCAACCATCAATAGCGGCTCACTCGATTGGTAGGCTTTTCAACCATCCCACCCCCGCCGTGGCACACATTGGTACCTCGGGTTTGCTTTTACGGCCAGCCTCTCGACTCGCAACCAACCCAGGGCCTTATACTACCCAAAAGGGACATGTAGGGGTAAGAGTCACCCGTTCGCCACCTAACGCGAAGCGAGAACCCCCTATCATGCTGTAATGAAGCAAACCCGATCTCGGTCTCATCGAAATCCAAAGCGTGTCTTTTAGGTCCAAGTTGTTTTAAAGTTTAAAGCAATTCAATACAGTATCTATATACACACAGATAGATAACTCATAAACCATAACTGATAATTATCAAACATTATCAATATCAAATAGATATTCCATATATTATCATCACAATAGATAACCTATGTTATCATCACAATACAACCAACATCCATACCACACAATATCATTTATCTCATTTCTGAGATCACAAAGCATCCAAGTCAATTCAATGACATCCATTCATACATAAGCAAAAATTTACTCATCACCATATAATTAATTTAAATGAATTAAATTAATTCTTTACCTCTAATAAATTTAAAATGAATTAAATTAATTACTTCATCTATAATTAATTTAAAATAAAATAAATTAATTAATTCACCAATATATATCTTGCTACTCAATCATTTAATTGATTTCAATCAATCAATCATTCAAAATAAATCATCCTAATTAATCACTCTTGATTAATTACTCTTAATTACATTCATGTAATTATCCTTAATTAATTTCACAAATTAATTATACTCAACTAAACAGTAATTAACCTTTAATTACTTCAATTAATTAATTAATCATAATTAATTCCATTAATCCTTAATTAATTCCATTAATTAATTACCTTTAATTACCTATTATTGATTAATTAATCATAATTAATCAACTTTAATTATATCATTAATTAAAATAATTAATGATCCTTAATTATTCCTTAAATTAATTACCCCAAGTAATTAACTAATTAAATTACTATATTAAACCAAATTAATTATCCTTAAATTAATTTCTTAATTAATCCCTTGATTAATTACTAAATTATTAAACCAAACCACCTCATACTTAAACATCTTCACTTAATTACAATCATGTAATTATCAAACAATTACTTAACTAAGTAATTTCCAAATCATTAATTACATAAAGTAATTATTTATAAAACTCAAGTGTTTAAATTTAATTAAACTTAATTAATTAAATTAAACAATCTCATTAAACTAAATTAATTACATTAAGTAATTAATTCCTTAATTACTTTATCAAGTAATTTCTCTCTAACCATTTATAATTGATTATTATTAAATTAATTAATCTAATTAATTATAAAAATTAACTACATTAATTAATTGTTAAATAATCCTGGTTAATGACCTTCATTAACCATCCTCAAATTATTTTATAAAGTAATTAACTTAAATTAATTATCATTTAAATTATCTTTAATCATTCATTAATTAAAGTTAATTATTAAATTAATTAACCTTAAATAAAAACTTAATTACATAACTAATATTCATTTATCATTAATTAATAATATAATTAATGATCTTAATTCCAAATTGATTAATCATTAATCAATTATTAATTCGAAATTTAATTAATTAATTAAATTAATTAATTAATCTTAATTACCTTATTAATTAAATCTAAACATAATTTTTAATCAAATTTCCAAAATAAAACATGACTTAATTATGTTTTAAGCAATTTGATTCAAAACAAAGTACTTTTTGAACTTACCCTTAAATTTCAATTTAAATTCAAGTTTAAAATAGAAAAATATTAAACTTATCAAATTTTAAATAATCTGAAACTTATTTAAAATTACAAGTCAAAACAAAAGTTTGACTTAAGAATGCAATCATAAGAATTTAAAGTTAAATTTATTTCAAAATTTTAGAAGTTTCAAATCATTTATGTTTTAAAACTTTCAAATTTAAATCTTCTTTTAAATTTGAAACTGAACTTCATTTTAAACTCAGATTTCCAGATTTTAAAATTTATCTTTAAATCTTGCTTCATATTTTAAAACTTCATTATTTAATATTTCTACTATTTACCAAATTGAAATAGTTAATTAAGTTAAGAAATTTAAACTTTTACTTCAAAACCTGGGATTTACATTTGAATCTAAAATTCAAACTTGCATTTGAATTTATACTTAATCCTCACTTTAACTAAATCTGCAGAATTTACAATATTTAAAAACCAGATTTTAAATTTCAAAAACCCAGATTTTAAAGAAAACAAAAAAACAGGTTTCAACTCAAAACCTGGAATTTAAAATTCAAAGTAATTCAAACTTGAATTAAGTTTTAAAATTAAATTTTAAACCTAAACCTTATTTAAACCTATAACTACAGATTTTAAAATTTAAAACCCAGATTTACAACAAAACAGTTTCTTTCTGAAACCTGGAAAACTACAGAGTTCAACCCGAGACAAATCCATTTCTACTTCGGGTTTTATGGTCTCCCACTTCGAGTTACTAACCAACTTACTTCGAGTAAAATTTCAGACCTTCCCTACAACACAAACAACTTCAATACTACCAAAATCTTCATCGCCAGAATCTCATCACTGTCTCTGATCATCAATGACGATCAAACTTCAAACAATAACTCACCCATGCCCTACCACAATCACCAGATCGAACAATTAACAAGCGTTCAAAAATTTATCTCTGAAACCCAAAATTCAAAATCCTGGAAGATTTTACAGGTTTCAACACAAAACCTGTCAACAGCCATAAATCGCCACTCCGATCACCTGACATCGAACCATTCCGGCCTCGCACTCCTCTACACACCAACTATCCATACACCAGAAACTAGCACACTCGATCAATCCAACTCTTCATACCATCTCAATGCACAAACCCATACAAAACCAGGGTTAATTTCTGAAAATCAAAACTGCATCTGTTCTACTCAATAAAATTCTCATTTCAGTTTTTTCTAAGGATCTAAACTCCTTACTCTATAACTCAGAAATGTATTAAGTTTCCTTAAACTACAGATTGCAAGAATTCTTCACAAATTCATATTTTGTTTCAAGAATAAACTGTAGATGAAACACACACCTAAAATTTTTAATACTTGATTTAAAAATCAAGTTACAGTCTATATTTTGATTTATATTACTGAATTATTATATTAATTAGATTGGGTTTGATTTAAAATTGAACATGACTGATGTTCCTACAGTTTCCAGAGTCCAGAAACAAGTTCATTATATTTTTAGTCTGGAATCTAGATCAGGAATATAAATTATCAATGGCAACAGGCATTCAACTCATCATATATGCAGACATTTATAAGCACACAAACATAATTTAACTCAAGCAACCTCTTTACAGTTTAAAAAAAAAAAATTAAATGTTACTCACCTATAAAAAAATGCAGAGCTCGATTGAATATGCAGAAATAAGAAACATGCAGGCTTGACTCTGTTGAAATCTTGATGAAATGCTCATGCTCCCTCCCTAGTCACTTGCATGTAGATGTAGATACAGTTTTGCCTATATTTCCTGACCCAAATGCTAGCATGCAAGTAGATTAAGTTGCAAAATCTTCACATGAAGGCAGAGACTTTCATGTCTTCAAATCCATTCCAGGATTTAAACAGAATGCAGGAAAACATGCAGGCTTCATTTTGATTTTGAAATGAAGTGTAGATTTGAATATGCAGATTTTACTTTGATTTGAGGAAATGCAGATTGATGGATTTGTACAGGGTTTTGGGTAATTTGTATATGCAAATGAGGGATATAAATATGCAGGGTTTCAGAGATTTGAGGAAATGCAGGTTTATCTTTGATGAGTTTGATCTTTTCTCTTTTGATTTAGGAGAATGAAAATGCAATATGAATGAAATAAAGATGCAAGCTTAACTAAATGGTTTTCAGATTTTAATAAAAGAAAAGAAAATTTTAAAACTAAATTTTACACTTGTCATAAATTAGACATTTGTCTATTTACTCTTTTAAAAATGCAACACATGTTTTCTTTAAAGTAGTCAATACTAATTACAAATAAATGTATATGTTAACTTAGTTTAAGTTGTTAGTTTATTTTAAAATATGTTTATGAATTTACAAAAGAAATAAGAACAACAGTGTTTTACAAATTAACTTATACATATTAAAGATTAAATCAATTAAACAATTAAAAATTTATACTTGGGAATTTAAATTCAAATAAATTTCAAAATCAAATAATTTCAAATTAAGTTATAAATAAAAATTCAATTTGAAATAAAAGCTACAAATTCTTATTCAAAACTTTATTTAAAAATACAATACAATATTGTTTTTATAAATCTCTTATTATTAAATTAAAAATCATTTTACAAAATATTCATTTTATTAAGCCATAAAACCAATTTGTTGAATTTATTCTAAATTTTAAAACTCAAGCTAATTTATTTTAAAACATTTAATATTTTTCTTATCAATTTTAAAATAATATATTTATTTATGAAATAGTCTTTGAAAACTCAATACTAATTAAAATTAAAACAATACCCATCTATTTAGAATATAAACCAAATATTTATATTTTAAATAGAAATCAATTTATATTTTTAAAAGATAAAATAACCAATTTAAATATTCATTGGTGAAGATTATTAAATTTATCTGAATAATTATTAACAGAATACCAATATCAATTTAATTTTTACTACAGATTATTAAATTGATATTGTCAAAAATTTCGGGATGTTACATCAATAGGGATTTCTAGACACTTAATAGGACAGATCGACGTAATATTGGTTTTAATATAGGTGAATGAAATAATTTTACCTATTATATTTTCTAGATATAAAGTAAATTTTTATAAAGTCAATATTTGGTTGTATTATATTGATTGTTAGGTAATAAAATTTATAATTAATAGTCGAAATAAGATTTAAAATATATTAATAAAATTGGAAATGTAGAACTTAAGTTTGGTTTTAAAGAAATTCTGGTAAGAAATAAGTTGTACTCCCTTCTCTGTCGCTGGAAAATAATTTTGGTGATGAGTGCACGCATCATCGATTTTCATTTTCAAGTTTCGAAGTGGGTTGGCCACTGTAGTAGTTTTACTACAGATTTATTTTTGATAAACAGAAGTAAATTTTTAATTTGTTTTAAATATACTTGGATATAGATAAGTTGTAAGTATACTTATCAATTATTTTAAAATAATTTGAAATTGAACCCGGTATTTAATTCTTAAGTTTCCATTTATTAATAGTTTAATTAATGCAGTGAAACGGAATTTCACTAATAGTTGAAACGCTAAATGAAATAAGAGATTTAATGCTAGGTTATGAATGGAATTAAAGGTAATTTGAACTGTAACCTATGAAACAAAGAATAATATTATTGAATATTAAATTTAATTAAAGGATGAGATAAAACTTGTATAAGTTCATTTGCATTTTCTTTAACATATATAACTTACCAAATATTAAAAAGTTGAAATGTTTAATAAGAAATGTAATGGAATATGTACAAATAAAAGTATGTAATGTAGCGTTCAATAAATTGCTGTTATGAATAAGAATCTAATATTATAATTGTTACAAACCTAAGTTATGACTGAAAGGGCACTTATTAAATATAATAGAACAGTTATAAAGAAATGAAAATAAGTTTAAGAAGGATTGAAGTTATTTATTATAAAATAAATGGAAAGATGAATAAGATAAATAATATTAAGAGGGGAAAAAATGAACCACCTTAATAAATAAGAAATTGATGCTATAGAGTTATAAACTTAAGTTGAAATTGAAGTATTTCTAAAATTTAATATAATAGAAATGTAAGCGCTAAATAAGTAAATGAAATCTGAGAAATGAATGTAATGCAAATAAATAAATGACTGAAATGAAATTTTGCAAGAAATAAATGTGAATTATAAGAAAACATTATATAAAAAAAACAAATAACAAATGTACGAAACGAAATAAATAATAAATAAATGTGATTTGTTGTTTGGATTTCTTGTTGTTTAGTTTATGGTTCTTTAGGCAAGGATACTTTAAAATTGGATTGGATGAATGAATAATCTATTTAGTTTATCTAAGGCTGTTGAGTAATTGATACGTTAGTAGTTTATTCTTCATTCCGTACAATTTAAAAGTTTTGAACCTGAACAACTATTTGTTTGTATGATTGAATGGTTGTTTTGTATTTATTGTGCATGTTGTTTGTTGAAATTGATGGTTGTTGTATTGATTTGTTGTTAGTGATGGAAACCACTTAAATATTTCATTTTATATAATGGCTAACCTTTTGGGCCATATAAGTGAAATGCAGGTTATGAAAGCAATTGCTACTGCATTTGGTTTCATAAATAAGCGTATTTGCCCGACAAATCGGTACGGTTTCGGATTACGATTTATAGCGCTATTATATTATTTTTCCGAGTTGAGATATATATTATTTTGAAAAATATATGATATATATTGTTATATCTAATATTATATGTTCTCCCGAGCCTCTCCGTGTAAAGGAGACTCTGCCAAAATTTTCCGAAAATTTTGGACTTAGAAAAATTTAAAAATGTTTTACAAACTTTAATAATTTAAGTAAAAAAAAGATTTAAATGGGTATGAATTGGTATATTTTATTTTGTAAACTTATTTGTTTTTAATATTTTAAGTAAGATTTATTGATTTCTTATTTCTTCTTTTCCCTTCATTTTCCTTTTCGGGGACGAAAAGTTTTGAGTGGGGGAGAGTGTAACGACCTATAAATTTTCGATGTTTTAATTTTGTTATTTTAATAATATTTTATGAGTTAATATTGAAAAAAATAAAATTTTGCAATTTTATAATGGGATAATAACTAAATTTAAACTGAGACAATGTTAATACAAGTTAAGTGTCAACAATCTAAATGAAACTCCAATTCATTGTATTTAAACATGTTGTGCTTGGTTATAAAACTAAATATAAGTAACAAATGTAAACATTTAGTTGTTGTACAAAATAGATAGTTAATGGTAATTAAATAAGATCTGCATGGTGTAAGTAATTGTAATATGTGTGGTATTAATGGTTATAGTGGGATATAGAAGGTAATAAATTAATGTTGTTTTGATAATAAATATTACTTAATGATTTTTAATTTCGTAACGGAAGAGTGAATGAGAATTTATGGAAAACATAAATTTATTTTTAAGTAAACTCTATATATTGAACAAGTTTATGATAATTGGATAATGCGGTGTTAATGGAAATTAATTAGTGTTATATATGGAAATTATACCTGGGTGGGTGAGTTGTAGTACAAATGAAAGAAGCAAGTAGGTGATCATTTGTTTAGGTTATTTATCCATTAGTATGTTAAATAAAAAAAATTTGGAAATCAGATCTCAATTAAGGGAAATTAAGTTGTACGTTAATTTGAAATAAAATCTAATAAATATTACATTAATATGAGATGTAGTACAAATAGTTAGGGATTGTCAAATTTGGTAAAAAGGGATTTGACTTACGAAATTTTGTTAATTGAGTTTAAAACCTTAATTAATATGCGTAATTGACAAGATTCACATTTTTAAGTATAACCGTTGATACAAATCTAAGATGTATATAGAAATATTAATGTAATGAAATATAAAACAATGTTAACCATGTTAGTTGAGTGATACTTGATTGAATATTAAGTTGTAATCGAATAAAATCAAATTTATTGGAATTACTTTGCAATTAATTGGATTAATTGCAGTTGACATTTGAACACTCTATTTACTGGAATAATTGACACTAAATTGATATGTGAATTTGCTTTTAGTTATTATAAATATCTAAGGGATTAAAAATGAAAAAAATCTACTAGTTATAAATTTGTCCAGTTATGGTAGATGTGATTGGTCATTTGAAATGATTAATTCTATAAGATGTAATAAATGTTAATTTTAATTATAAAATGAAAATTGGTTGATTAAGGAGTGATAACCAAGCTTTGTTAATTTATTTGAATATTAAATTTAATAAGACTCGAATAACAAGGGTAAGAATTTAAATAATGGATTTTGGATTTTTATTTTTACAATTTCTAAATTTAATGAAATTGAAATTTAATATTGAAATGTAGATATACATAGGAATAAATAAACCAACTATTTTTGACATTTAAATTTTGTTCGAAGCCTTGTTTAAGAAATTTTAAAATGTCGAAATTGGAAATTTTAAGATTGAAATTTAAATTTGGATTTAATTAATTTAATTTTTTAATTTATTTAATTAATATGAAAATAGCCATTTTGGCCACTAACTCGGATTTCAACGAAACTAGTTTCATCGGATTCGTAACGGTAAATTATAATAGTGTTTCAAGTTTCGTAGCGATCGGACTTGTCGTTTGATCGTACGGACTCGAAACGCCTTAAAATTTATGCAATTGAAATCAATTTAAATCGATTTGAAAATATTGTTTTTAGCATAACTTCTTCATACGATTGAATTTGGACTTCAAACCTTTTCCATTGCATTTAAAATATTTTAAAACACCTGTTTCGATATACGGGTTTAATCAATTTCGTTCCGGGGTCAGAACGGATCCATAAGAGATGTGAATCTCGAGCATCTTTTAAGTTACTGCACTCATATTTGTCTCCGTTGATTTAACTCACATAAGATCGTTTAGTTCTAACTCGAGTGTTTTGTCTTTTCAATTCGCTCGGGTCAGTCCGAGCGTTTCAGGATTTGAAGATTTAGCTCTGAAGGACGAAGACGAAGATTTGTATTACTATTATCTACTATATTATTCCACTACACCATTTAATTCCGCTGCATTGATATTTATTGGTATGTGAACTCTGATATTTATTGTATAAAGAAAAATCAAATGTTTTGTAAACAGTTTTATGAACTGTATAATTATTATTACATTTTATCCTTCCGCTGTGAGATTCTGTTTAGTTTTTTTTCTTCTCTGTTTTTCTTGTTTACCCCATAACGATCCGCCCTTCCGTATGGTTTGAATTGGCACGTGTGTCGATTTAAAGTGTGCGGAAAGGCGGGATGTTACATGCTATGTATTCGGTGTTCAAAACTTTCAAGATTGAAGATTCAGCCTTTTCAAAAAACTTGATTCAAAATACAGACTTTTTCGACGTCTATATTAGAGCTTTTATGATGAATATCCCCATATTTGGGGCTCAAAATAAGAGAGCAGAGCTTTATCGGAATTAAGATTTCTGATTCAAAATATCAATAATAAAATAAGACCAAACTTTACAAAATTCGTGGTCTGAAATTCTGAAGATTTTTAAAATTCAGATTCAAAAATTTCGAACATTTAATATTTGAACTTTTCACTATCAAGATTTGAACATTGCAATATTCAAAAAATAAATTTCGAGTCCTACAAGTTTGCGCTTTCATAATTCAAAATTCGAACATTTGACGGCTTAAGCTCCAAAATTTTCAAGGTTCAAGAAACATTTTTAGGATACCAAACTTCAGCTATTCCTAATAAGTGTCGAAGGCTCAAGATTTAAGGTTCCATCCTTTCAAAGTTCTAGTTTTGGACTTCTACGATGCAGGTTTCGTGATTCAAAATTTTCAACATTCGAAATTCTTTGGGAAGACTCTAAATTTTCTACATTTTGGATTCAAACTTTCCACGAATCAAGATTCAAATTTTTAGTTTTCAAAAATCTAAATTTGGTCTTTTCGTGTTTAAATATCCAAGATTTAAAGTTTAAGGATCCAGATTTAAAATTTTCAAAATTCTTACCTCTTAAAATTTCAAGTTCGCGAGTACGTACATGATAGATATTTCAAGAGCAATGATATAAAATTCTCAACATTCAAGTGCAGAGAGTAAAAACTTTCAAGATTTTCAATTCAACGTCCGAACATTCAAGGTCAAGATTCAAGATTTGAGGTTTCAAGATAATTTAAGATTTGAGTTTTCAAGATAACAGATTTCGAATATTATGCTTTACAAGATTTCTAAATTTTCAAGATTCATTCGTCGTAAAATTCAAAATCCAATACAAAATTAGCGAGTTTTCAAATTTATGTTCACATTCCAAACATTTGAAACTTCATGATTCGTGAATCTTACTTTGATAATTTCAAGATTCGACCCTTGCAAATTAAAGAGTCAAAATTTACAGGATTCAATTTTAAGATTCAAAATTCAAATATAAGTAGATAGTCAAACATTTCAAGATTTCAGATTCAGTCTTCTGAAAATTACAGATTCAAGTTATAAACTTTTCTATATTATTTACTAGCGCTTTCGTGATGAACGTCCCAAATACATGGTTCAAAATACAAGATTAGGGCCATTAAGTATTTAAAATTCCAGATTCAAAATATCCAAAAACCGCCAGTAAAAACTCCAAAAATTTCGCGATTCGATGTTCTAAAAATCCAAAGTTCCCAATTTTAAGATTTAAGATTTAAGATTCGAATATAAAATCCCAAAACCATTGTTCACGTTCTGAACGTTTCATTATTCCAGATTCATGAGTTTACCTTTGGTAATTTCCATATTCGATATTTGCATGTTTAAGATTCGAACTACACAGAATTCAATTTAAGGTTTAAAGATTCAAAACTATGTATTCGGGGTTCAAAATTTTCATGATTGAAGATTCGGACGTTTCAAAAATCCAGATTCGAAATACAGACTTTTCTCGACGTCTATATTAGAGCTCTTATGATGAATATCCCTATATTTGGGGCTCAAAATTAGAGAGCGGAGCTTTATCGGAATTAAGATTTCTGATTCAAAATATCAACAATCAAATAAGACCAAACTTCTCAAAATTTGTGGTTTTAAATTCTGAAGATTCAATCTTTTAAAATTCAGAATCCAAAATTTCGAATATTTAAGATTTGAACTTTTCACTATCAAGATTTGAACACTGCAATATTCAAAAAATAAATTTCGAGTGTTACAAGGTTTGCGCTTTCATAATTCAAAATTTGAACATTTGACGGCTTAAGCTCCAAAATATTCAAGAATCAAGAAACATTTTTTGGATTCCTAACTTCAGCTATTCCTAATAAGTATCCAAGGCTCAAGATTTAAGGTTCCATCCTTTTAAAGTTCTAGTTTCGGACTTCTGCGATGTTGGTTTCGTGCTTCAAAATTTTCAACATTCGAAATTCTTTGGGAAGACTCGAAATTTTCTTCATTTCAGATTCAAATTTTTAGTTTTCAAAAATCTAAATTTGGTCTTTTCATGTCAAACATCCAAGATTTAAGGTTTAAGGAACCAGCTTTAAAAATTTCAAAATTCTAACGTCTCAAAATTTCAAGCTCGCGAGTACGTCCGTGATAGATATTTCAAGAGTAATGATATAATATTCTCAACATTCAAGGACAGAGAGTAAAAACTTTCAAGATTTTCAATTCAACGTCCGAGCATTCAAGGTCAAGATTCAAGATTTGAGGTTTCAGGATAATTTAATATTTGAGTTTTCAAGATAACAGATTCCGGATATTATGCTTTACAAGGTTTCTAAATTTTCAAGATTCCTTCGTTGTAAGGTTCAAGATCTAAGCTTTTCCATCCAAAACGAGATGTTCATGATCAATGGTTTGATCCTATCTAAAATAAGGATCGATCTTTTCAAGATTTATATTTCGTACTTCTAGAAAGATCCGCATTCAAGTTTAAAATTTCATGATATAAGTTTCTACATCAAAATTCGAAATCCGATGCAAAATTCGAGAGTTTCCAAATTTATGTTCACGTTCCAAACATTTCAAAATTCATGATTCGTGAATCTTACTTTTATAATTTCAAGATTCGACCCTTGCAATTGAAGAGTCTTACAGGATTCAATTTCAAGATTCAAAATTCAAATATAAGCAGATATTCAAACATTTCAAGGTTTCAGATTCAGTCTTCTGAAAATTATAGATTCAAGGTATATTTCTGTATTATTTACTAGCGCTTTCGTGATGAACGTCCAAAATACATGGTTCAAAATACAAGATTAGGACCTTTAAGGATTTAAAATTCTAGATTCCAAATTCCAAAAACCGCAAGTAAAAACTCCAAAAAACCCGAGATACGTAGTTCTAAAAATTTAAAGTTCAAAATTTTTAAGATTTAAGATACGAATATAAAATCCCAAAACCATTGTTCACGTTCCCAACATTTCATTATTCAAGATTCATGAGTTTAGCTTTGGTAATTTCCATATTCGATATTTGCAGATTTAAGATTCGAACTTCACAGAATTTAATTTAAGGTTTAAAGATTCAAAACTATGTATTCGGAGTTCAAAAATTTCATGGTTGAAGATTCGTACTTTTCAAAAATCCACAATCAAAATACTGCCTTTTTTCGACGTCTATTGGAGCTTTTATAATGAATATCCCCATATTTGGGGCTCAAAATTAGAGAGCGGAGCTTTATCGCAATTAAGATTTCTGGTTCAAAATATCAATAATCAAATAAGACCAAACTTTTCAAAATTCATTGTTTGAAATTCCGAAGATTCAAACTTTAAAAATCAGAATCCAAAATTTCGAACATTTAAGATTTGAACTTTTCACTATCAAGATTTGAACATTGCAATATTCAAAAAATAAATTTCGAGTCTTACAAGGTTCGCGCTTTCATAATTCAAAATTCGAACATTTGACGGCTTAAGCTCCAAAATATTCAAGAATCAAGCAACATTTTTAGGATTCCTCACTTCAGCTATTCTTAATAAGTATCCAACGCTCAATATTTAAGGTTTCATCCTTTCAAAGTTCTAGTTTCGGACTTCTACGATGTTGGTTTCCTGATTCAAAATTTTCAACATTCGAAATTCTTTGGGAAGACTCGAAATTTTCTTCATTTTAGATTCAAATTTTTAGTTTTCAAAAATCTAAATTTAGTCTTTTTCATGTTAAATATCCAAGATTTAAGGTTTAAGGATCCAGCTTTAAAAATTTCAAAATTCTAACTTCTCAAAATTTCAGCTCGCGAGTACGTCCGTGAAAGATATTTCAAGAGTAATGATTTAAAATTCTCAACATTCAAGGACAGGGAGTAAAAACTTTCAAGATTTTCAATTCAACGTCCAAACATTCAAGGGCAGATAGTAAAAACTTTCAGGATTTTCAATTCAACATCCAAACATTCAAGGTCAAGATTCAAGATTTGAGGTTTCATGATAATTTAAGATTTGAGTTTTCAAGATAACAGATTCCGGATATTATGCTTTACAAGATTTCTAAATTTTCAAGATTCGTTCGTTGTAAGATTCAAGATCTAAGCTTTTCGATCCAAAACTAGATATTCATGATCAATGGTTTGATCCTATCTAAAATAAGGATCAATCTTTTCAAGATTTTTGTTTCGTACTTTTAGAAAGATCTGTATTCAAGTTCCAAATTTCATGATATAAGTTTCTACACCAAAATTCGAAATCCGATGCAAAACTCGAGAGTTTTCAAATTTATTTTCATGTTCCAAACATTTCAAAATTCATGATTCGTGAATCTTACTTTTATAATTTCAAGATTCGACCCTTGCAAATTAAAGAGTCAAAATTTACATGATTCAATTTCAAGATTCAAGATTCAAATATTAGCAGATATTCAAACATTCCAAGATTTCAGATTCAGTCTTCTGAAAATTATAGATTCAAGGTATATTTCTGTATTATTTACTAGCGCTTTCGTGATGAACGTCCAAAATACATGGTTCGAAATATGAGATTCGGACCTTTAAGGATTTAAAATTCCAAATTCAAAATTTCAAAAAACCGTAAGTAAAACTCCAAAAAAACCCAGGATACGTAGTTCCAAAAATTCAAAGTTCAAAATTTTTAAGATTTAAGATTCGTATATAAAATCCCAAAACCATTGTTCACGTTCTGAACATTTCATTATTCAAGATCCATGAGTTTAACTTTGGTAATTTCCATATTCGATATTTGCAGATTTAAGACTCGAACTTCACAGAATTCAATTTAAGCTTTAAAGATTCTAAACTACGTATTCGGAGTTCAAAAATTTCAAGATTGAAGATTCAGACTTTTCAAAAATCCAGATTCGAAATGCAGAAATTTTTTCGACGTCTATATTAGAGCTTTTATGATGAATATCCGACTATTTGGGGCTCAAAATTAGAGGGCGGAGCTTTATCGGAATTAAGATTTCTGGCTCAAAATATCAATAATCAAATAAGACCAAACTTTTCAAAATTCATGGTTTGAAATTTTGAAGATTCAAACTTTAAACATCAGAATCTAAAATTTCGAACATTTAAGATTTGAGGTTTCATGATAATTTAAGATTTGAGTTTTCAAGATAACAGATTCCGGATATTATGCTTTACAAGATTTCTAAATTTTGAAGGTTCATTCGTTGTAAGTTTCAAGATCTAAGCTTTTCGATCCAAAACTAGATCTTCATGATCAATAGTTTGATCCTATCTAAAATAAGGATTGATCTTTTCAAGATTTATGTTTCGTACTTTTAGAAAGATCCGTATTCAAGTTCCGAATATCATAATATAAGTTTCTACATCGAAATTCGAAATCCGATGCAAAATTCGAGAGTTTCAAATTTATGTTCACGTTCCAAACATTTCAAACTTCATGATTCGTGAATCTTACTTTTATAATTTCAAGATTCGACCCTTGCAATTAAAGAGTCAAAATTTACATGATTCAATTTCAAGTTTCAAAATTCAAATATAAGCAGATATTCAAACATTTCAAGGTTTCAGATTCAGTCTTCTGAAAATTATAGATTCAAGGTATGTTTCTATATTATTTACTAGCGCTTTCATGATGAGTGTCCAAAATACATGGTTGAAAATACAAGATTAGGACATTTAAGGATTTAAAATTCAAGATTCAAAATTTCAAAAAACCGCAAGTAAAAAGTCCAAAAAACCCGCTATACGTAGTTCTACAAATTCAAAGTTCAAAATTTTTAAGATTTAAGATTCGAATATAAAATCCCAAAACCATTGTTCACGTTCTGAACATTTCATTATTCAAGATCCATGAGTTTAACTTTGGTAATTTCCATATTCGATATTTGCAAATTTAAGATTCGTACTTCACAGAATTCAATTTAAGGTTTAAAGATTCAAAACTACGTATTCGGAATTCAAAAATTTCAACACTGAAGATTCAGACTTTTCAAAAATCCAGATTCGAAATGCAGACTTTTTTATACGTCTATATTAGAGCTTTTATGATGAATATCCCCATATTTGGGCCTCAAATTAGAGAGCGGTGCTTTATCGGAATTAAGATTTCTAGCTCAAAATATCAAAAATCAAATAAGACCAAACTTCTCAATATTCATGGTTTGAAATTCTAAAGATTCAAACTTTAAAAATCAAAGTCCAAAATTTCGAACCTTTAAGATTTCAACTTTTCACTATCAAGATTTGAACATTCAATATTCAAAAAATAAATTTCGAGTCTTGCAAGGTTCGCGCTTTCATAATTCAAAATTCGAACATTTGACGGCTTAAGCTCCAAAATATTCAAGAATCAAGAAACATTTTTAGGATTCCTAACTTCAGCTATTCCTATTAAGTATCCAAGGCTTAATATTTAAGGTTCCATCCTTTCAAAGTTCTAGTTTCGGACTTCTACGACGTTGGTTTCCTGATTCAAAATTTTCAACATTCGAAATTCTTTGGGAAGTCCCAAAATTTTATACATTTTGGATTCAAATTTTTAGTTTTCAAAAATCTAAATTTGGTCTTTTCATGTTAAATATCCAAAATTTAAGGTTTTAAGGATCTAGCTTTCAGAATTCTAACGTCTCAAAATTTCATGATCGCGAGTACATCCGTGATAGATATTTCAGGAGTAATGATCTAAAGTTCGCAACATTCAAGGGCAGAGATTAAAAACTTTCAAAATTTTCAATTCAACGTCCAAACATTCAAGGTCAAGATTCAAGATTTGAGGTTCCAGGATAATTTAAGATTGAGTTTTCAAGATAACAGATTCTGGATATTATGCTTTACAAGATTTCTAAATTTTGAAGATTCATTCGTTGTAAGTTTCAAGATCTAAGCTTTTCGATCCAAAACTAGATATTCATGATCAATGGTTTGATCCTATCTAAAATAAGGATCGATCTTTTCAAGATTTATGTTTCGTACTTTTAGAAAGATCCGTATTCAAGTTCCAAATATCATAATATAAGTTTCTACATCAAAATTCGAAATCCGATGCAAAATTCGAGAGTTTCAAATTTATGTTCACGTTCCAAACATTTCAAAATTCATGATTCGTGAATCTTACTTTTATAATTTCAAGGTTCGACCCTTGTAATTAAAGAGTCAAAATTTACATGATTCAATTTCAAGTTTCAAAATTCAAATATAAGCAGATATTCAAACATTTCAAGGTTTCAAATTCAGTCTTATGAAAATTATAGATTCTAGGTATGTTTCTGTATTATTTACTAGCGCTTTCTTGATGAACGTCCAAAATACATGATTGAAAATACAAGATTAGGACCTTTAAGGATTTAAAATTCCAGATTCAAAACTTCAAAAACCGCAAGTAAAAACTCCAAAACTCGCAATACGTAGTTCTACAAATTCAAAGTTCAAAATTTTTAAGATTTAAGATTCGAATATAAAATCCCAAAACCATTGTTCACGTTCTGAACATTTCATTATTCAAGATCCATGAGTTTAACTTTGGTATTTTCCATATTCGATATTTGTAGATTTAAGATTCGAACTTCACAGAATTCAATTTAAGGTTTAAGGATTCAAAACTACGTATTCGGAGTTCAAAAATTTGAAGATTGAAGATTCAGACTTTTCAAAAATCCAGATTCGAAATGCAGACTTTTTTCGACGTCTATATTAGAGCTTATATGATGAATATCCCCATATTTGGGGCTCAAAATTAGAGAGCGGTGCTTTATCGGAATTAAGATTTTTGGTTCAAAATATAAATAATCAAATAAAACCAAACTTCTCAAAATTCATGGTTTGAATTCTGAAGATTCAAACTTTAAAAATCAAAGTCCAAAATTTCGAACCTTTAAAATTTGAACTTTTCACTATCAAGATTTGAACATTGCAATATTCAAAAAATAAATTTCGAGTCTTGCGAGGTTCGCGCTTTCATGATTCAATATTCGAACATTTGACGGCTTAAGCTCCAAAATATTCAAGAATCAAGAAACATTTTTAGGATTCCTAACTTCAGCTATTCCTATTAAGTATCTATCCAAGGCTCAATATTTATGGTTCCATCCTTTCAAAGTTCTAGTTTCGGACTTCTACGACGTTGGTTTCCTGATTCAAAATTTTCAACATTCGAAATTCTTTGGGAAGACTCAAAATTTTCTACATTTTGGATTCAAATTTTTAGTTTTCAAAAATCTAAATTTGGTCTTTTAATGTTAAATATCCAAAATTTAAGGTTTTAAGGATACAGCTTTAAAATTTTCAAAATTCTAACGTCTCAAAATTTCAGGATCGCGAGTACGTCCGTGATAGATATTTCAAGAGTAATGATCTAAAATCCTCAACATTCAAGGGCAGAGATTAAAAACTTTCAAAATTTTCAATTCAACGTCCGAACATTCAAGGTCAAGATTCAAGATTTGAGGTTTCATGATAATTTAAGATTTGAGTTTTCAAGATAACAGATTCCGGAAATTATGCTTTACAAGATTTCAAAATTTTGAAGATTCGTTCATTGTAAGATTCAAGATCTAAGCTTTTCGATCCAAAACTAGATATTCATGATCAATGGTTTGATCCCATCTAAAAAATAAGGATCGATCTTTTCAAGATTTATGTTTCGTACTTTTAGAAAGATCCGTATTCAAGTTCCAAATTTCATGATATAAGTTTCTACATCAAAATTCGAAAACCGATGAAAAATTCGAGAGTTTCAAATTTATGTTCACGTGCCAAACATTTCAAAATTCATGATTCATGAATCTTACTTTTATAATTTCAAGATTCGACCCTTGCAATTAAAGAGTCAAAATTTAAAGGATTCAATTTCAAGATTCAAAATTCAAATATGAGCAGATATTCAAACATTTCAAGGTTTCAGATTCAGTCTTCTGAAAATCATAGATTCAAGGTATATTTCTGTACTATTTACTAGCGCTTTCGTGATGAACGTCCAAAATACACGGTTGAAAATACAAGATTAGGACCTTTAAGGATTTAAAATTCCAGATTCAAAATTTCAAAAAACCGCAAGTAAAAACTCCAAAAAACCCGCAATACGTAGTTCTACAAATTCAAAGTTCAAAATTTTTAAGATTTAAGATTCGAATATAAAATCCCAAAACCATTGTTCACGTTCTGAACATTTCATTATTCAAGATCCATGAGTTTAACTTTGGTAATTTCCATATTCGATATTTGCAGATTTAAGATTCGAACTTCACAGAATTCAATTTAAGGTTTAAGGATTCAAAACTACCTATTCGGAGTTCAAAAATTTCAAGATTGAGGATTCAGACTTTTCAAAAATCCAGATTCGAAATGCAGACTTTTTTCGACGTCTATATTAGAGATTTTATGATGAATATCCCCCATATTTGGGGCTCAAAATTAGAGAGCGGTGCTTTATCGGAATTAAAATTTCTGGTTCAAAATATCAATAATCAAATAAGACCAAACTTCTCAAAATTCATGGTTTGAAATTCTGAAGATTCAAACTTTAAAAATCAAAGTCCAAAATTTCGAACCTTTAAGATTTGAACTTTACACTATCAAGATTTGAACATTGCAATATTCAAAAAATAAATTTCAAGTCTTGCAAGGTTCGCGCTTTCATAATTCAAAATTCGAACATTTGACGGCTTAAGCTCCAAAATATTCAAGAATCAAGAAACATTTTTAAGATAACTTCAGCTATTCCTATTAAGTATCTATCCAAGGCTCAATATTTAAGGTTCCATCCTTTCAAAGTTCTAGTTTCGGACTTCTACGACGTTGGTTTCCTGATTCAAATTTTCAACATTCGAAATTCTTTGGGAAGACTCAAATTTTTCTACATTTTGGATTCAAATTTTTAGTTTTCAAAAATCTAAATTTGGTATTTTAATGTTAAATATCCAAAATTTAAGGTTTTAAGGATACAACTTTAAAATTTTCAAAATTCTAACGTCTCAAAATTTCAAGATCGCGAGTACGTCCGTGATAGATATTTCAAGAGTAATGATCTAAAATCCTCAACATTCAAGGGCAGAGATTAAAAACTTTCAAAATTTTCAATTCAACGTCCGAACATTCAAGGTCAAGATTCAAGATTTGAGGTTTCATGGTAATTTAAGATCTGAGTTTTCGAGAAAACAGATTCCGGATATTATGCTTTACAAGATTTCAAAACTTTGAAGATTCGTTCGTTGTAAGATTCAAGATCTAAGCTTTTCGATCCAAAACTAGATATTCATGATCAATGGTTTGATCCCATCTAAAACAAGGATCGATCTTTTCAAGATTTATGTTTCGTACTTTTAGAAAGATCCGTATTCAAGTTCCAAATTTCATGATATAAGTTTCTACGTCAAAATTCGAAATTCGATGCAAAATTCGAGAGTTTCAAATTTATGTTCACGTTCCAAACATTTCAAAATTCGTGATTCGTGAATCTTACTTTTATAATTTCAAGATTCGACCCTTGCAATTAAAGAATCAAAATTTACAGGATTCAATTTCAAGATTCAAAATTCAAATATAAGCAGATATTCAAACATTTCAAGGTTTCAGATTCAGTCTTCTGAAAATTATAGATTCAAGGAATATTTCTGTATTATTTATACTAGCGCTTTCGTGATGAACGTCCAAAATACATGGTTGAAAATTGAAGATAAGGACCTTTAAGGATTTAAAATTCCAGATTCAAAATTTCAAAAAAATGCAAGTAAAAACTCCAAAAAATCCGCGATAGGTAGTTCTACAAATTCAAAGTTCAAAATTTTTAAGATTTAAGATTCGAATATAAATTCCCAAAACCATTGTTCACGTTCTGAACATTTCATTATTCAAGATCCATGAGTTTAACTTTGGTAATTTCCATATTCGATATTTGCAGATTTAAGATTCGAACTTCACAGAATTCAATTTATGGTTTAAGGATTCGAAACTACGTATTCGGAGTTCAAAAATTTCAAGATTGAAGATTCAGACTTTTTAAAAATCCAGATTCGAAATGTAGACTTTTTTCGACGTCTATATTAGAGATTTTATGATGAATATCCCCATATTTGGGGCTCAAAATTAGAGAGCGGTGCTTTATCGGAATTAAGATTTCTGGTTCAAAATATCAGTAGTCATATAAGACCAAACTTCTCAAAATTCATGGTTTGAAATTCTGAAGATTCAAACTTTAAAAATCAAAGTCCAAAATTTCGAACCTTTAAGATTTGAACTTTTCACTATCAAGATTTGAACATTGCAATATTCAAAAAATAAATTTCGAGTCTTGCAAGGTTCGCGCTATCATAATTCAAAATTCGAACATTTGACGGCTTAAGCTCCAAAATATTCAAGAATCAAGAAACATTTTTAGGATTCCTAACTTCAGCTATTCCTATTAAGTATTTATCCAAGGCTCAATATTTAAGGTTCCATCCTTTCAAAGTTCTAGTTTCAGACTTCTACGACGTTGGTTTCCTGATTCAAAATTTTCAACATTCGAAATTCTTTGGGAAGATTCAAATTTTTCAACATTTTGGATTCAAATTTTTAGTTTTCAAAAAACTAAATTTGGCCTTTTAATGTTAAATATCCAAAATTTAAGGTTTTAAGGATACAGCTTTAAAATTTTCAAAATTCTAACGTCTCAAAATGTCAAGATCGCGAGTACGTCCGTGATAGATATTTCAAGAGTAATGATCTAAAATCCTCAACATTCAAGGGCAGAGATTAAAAACTTTCAAAATTTTCAATTCAACATCCGAACATTCAAGGTCAAGGTTCAAGATTTGAGGTTTCATGATAATTTAAGATTTGAGTTTTCAAGATAACAGATTCCGGATATTATGCATTACAACATTTCAAAATTTCGAGGATTCGTTCGTTGTAAGATTCAAGATCTAAGCTTTTTGATCCAAAACTAGATATTCATGATCAATGGTTTGATCCCATCTAAAATAAGGATCGATCTTTTCAAGATTTATGTTTCGTACTTTTAGAAAGATCCATATTCAAGTTCCAAATTTCATGATATAAGTTTCTACATAAAAATTCGAAATCTGATGGAAAATTCGAGAGTTTCAAATTTATGTTCACGTTCCAAACATTTCAAAATTCATGATTCGTGAATCTTACTTTTATAATTTCAAGATTCGACCCTTGCAATTAAAGAATCAAAATTTACAGGATTCAATTTCAAGATTCAAAATTCAAATATAAGCAGATATTCGAACATTTCAAGGTTTCAGATTCAGTCTTCTGAAAATTATAGATTCAAGGTATATTTCTGTATTATTTACTAGCGCATTCGTGATGAACGTCCAAAATACATGGTTGAAAATAGAAGATTAGGACCTTTAAGGATTTAAAATTCCAGATTCAAAATTTCAAAAAAATGCAAGTAAAAACTCCAAAAAATCCGCGATAGGTAGTTCTACAAATTCAAAGTTCAAAAATTTTAAGATTTAAGATTCAAATATAAATTCCCAAAACCATTGTTCACGTTCTGAACATTTCATTATTCAAGATCCATGAGTTTAACTTTGGTAATTTCCATATTCGATATTTGCAGATTTAAGATTCGAACTTCACAGAATTCAATTTAAGGTTTAAGGATTCAAAACTACGTATTCGGAGTTCAAAAATTTCAAGATTGAAGATTCAGACTTTTTAAAAATCCAGATTCGAAATGCAGACTTTTTTCGACGTCTATATTAGAGCTTTTATGTTGAATATCCCCATATTTGGGGCACAAAATTAGAGAGCGGTGCTTTATCGGAATTAAGATTTCTGGTTCAAAATATCAGTAGTCATATAAGACCAAACTTCTCAAAATTCATGGTTTGAAATTCTGAAGATTCAAACTTTAAAAATCAAAGTCCAAAATTTCGAATCTTTAACATTTGAACTTTTCACTATCAAGATTTGAACATTGCAATATTCAAAAAATAAATTTCGAGTCTTGCAAGGTTCGCGCTATCATAATTCAAAATTCGAACATTTGACGGCTTAAGCTCCAAAATATTCAAGAATCAAGAAACATTTTTAGGATTCCTAACTTCAGCTATTCCTATTAAGTATTTATCCAAGGCTCAATATTTAAGGTTCCATCCTTTCAAATTTCTAGTTCCAGACTTCTACGACGTTGGTTTCCTGATTCAAAATTTTCAACATTCGAAATTCTTTGGGAAGACTCAAATTTTTCTACATTTTGGATTCAAATTTTTTAATTTTCAAAAAACTAAATTTGGCCTTTTAATGTTAAATATCCAAAATTTAAGGTTTTAAGGATACAGCTTTAAAATTTTCAAAATTCTAACGTCTCATAATTTCAAGATCGCAAGTACGTCCGTGATAGATATTTCAAGAGTAATGATCTAAAATCCTCAACATGCAAGGGCAGAGAATAAAAACTTTCAAAATTTTCAATTCAACGTCAGAACATTCAAGGTCAAGATTCAAGATTTGAGGTTTCAGGATAATTTAAGATTGGAGTTTTCAAGATAACAGATTCCGGATGCTATGGTTTACAAGGTTTCTAAATTTTAAAGATTGGTTCGTTGTAAGATTCAAGATCTAAGCTTTTTGATCCAAAAATAGATATTCATGATCAATGGTTTAATCCTATATAAAATAAGGATGGATCTTTTCAAGATTTATGTTTCGCACTTTTAGAAAGATCCGTATTCAAGTTCCAAATTTCATGATATAATTTCTACATCCAAATTCGAAATCCGATGCAAAATTCGAGAGTTTCAAATTTATGTTCACCTTCCAAACATTTCAAAATTCATGATTCGTGAATCTTACTTTTATAATTTCAAGATTCGACCCTTGCAATTAAAGAGTCAAAATTTACAGGATTCAATTTCAAGATTCAAAATTCAAATATAAGCAGATGTTCAAACATTTCAAGGTTTCAGATTCAGTCTTCTAAAAATTATAGATTAAAGGTATATTTCTGTATTATTTACTAGCGCTTCCAAAATACATGGTTCAAAATACAAGATTCAAAATTCAAGATTCAGAATTTCAAAAAACCGCAAGTGAAAACTCCAAAAACACCCTCGATACATAGTTTTAAAAATTCAAAGTTCAAAATTTTTAATATATAAGATTCGAATATAAAATCCCAAAACCATTGTTCGCGTTATAAACATTTCATTATTCCAGATTCATGAGTTTAACTTTGGTAATTTTCATATTCGATATTTGCTGATTTAAGATTCGAACTTCACAGAATTCAATTTATGGTTTAAAGATTCAAAACTATATATTCGGAGTTCAAAAATTTCAAGATTGAAGATTCAGACTTTTCAAAAATCCAGATTCAAAATACAGACTTTTTTCGACGTCTATATTAGAGCTTTTATGATGAATATCCCCATATTTGGGGTTCAAAATTAGAGAGCGGAGCTTTATCGGAATTAAGATTTCTGGTTCAAAATATCAAATAAGACCAAACTTTTCAAAATTCATGTTTTGAAATTTTGAAGATTCAAACTTTAAAAATCAGAATCCAAAATTTCGAACATTTAAGATTTGAACTTTCCACTATGGAGATTTGAACATTGCAATATTCAAAAAATAAATTTCGAGTCTTACAAGGTTCGCGCATTCATAATTCAAAATTCGAACATTTGACGGCTTAAGCTCCAAAATATTCAAGAATCAAGAAACATTTTTAGGATTCCTAACTTCAGCTATTCCTAGTAAGTATCCAAGGCTCAAGATTTAAGGTTCCATCCTTTCAAAGTTCTAGTTTCGGGCTTCTACGACGCTGGTTTCCTGATTCAAAATTTTCAACATTCGAAATTCTTTGTGAAGACTCAAAATTTTCTACAATTTGGATTCAAATTTTTTAGTTTTCAAAAATCTAAATTTGGTCTTTTCATGTTAAATATCCAATATTTAAGGTTTAAAGGATCCAGCTTTAAAAATTCCAAAGTTCTAACGTCTCAAATTTCAAGCTTGCGAGTACGTCCGTGATAGATATTTCAAGAGTAATGATTTAAAACTCTCAACATTGAAGGGCAGAGAGTAAAAACTTTCAAGATTTTTCAATTCAACATCCGAACATTCAAGGTCAAGATTCAAGATTTGAGGTTTCAGGAAAATTTAAGATTTGACTTTTCAAGATAACAGATTCCGGATATTATGCTTTACAAGATTTCTAAATTTTCAAGATTCGTTCGCTGTAAGATTCAAGATCCAAGCTTTTCGATCCAAAACTAGATATTCATGATCAATGGTTTGATCCTATCTAAAATAAGGATCGATCTTTTCAAGATTTATGTTTCGTACTTTTAGAAAGATCCGTATTCATGTTCCAAATTTCATGATATAAATTTCTTCATCAAAATTCGAAATCCGATGCTGAATTCGAGAGTTTTCAAATTTATGTTCTCGTTCTAAACATTTCAAAATTCATGATTCGTGAATCTTACTTTTATAATTTCAAGATTCGACCGTTGCAAATTAAAGATCAAAATTTCCAGGATTCAATTTCAAGTTTCAAGATTCAAAATTCAAATATAAGCAGATATTCAAACATTTAAAGGTTTCAGATTCAGTCTTCTGAAAATTATACATTCAAGGTATATTTCTGTATTATTTACTAGCGCTTTCGTGATGAACGTCCAAAATACAAGGTTGAAAATACAAGATTAGGACCTTTAAGGATTTAAAATTCCAGATTCAAAATTTCAAAAAACCGCAAGTAAAAACTCCAAAAAACCCACGATTCGTAATTCTAAAAATCCAAAGTTCAAAATTTTTTAGATTTAAGATTCGAATATAAAATCCCAAAACCATTGTTCAAAATTTCCATATTCGATATTTGCAGATTGAATATTCGAACTTCACATAATTCAATTTAAGGTTTAAAGATTCAAAACTACGTATTCGGAGTTCAAAATTTTCAAGGTTGAAGATTCAGACTTTTCAAAAATTCAGATTCGAAATACAGACTTTTTGCGACGTCTATATTAGAGCTTTTATGATTAATATCCCCATATTTGGGGCTCAAAATTAGTGGACGGAGCTTTATCGGAATTAAGATTTCTAGTTCAAAATATCAATAATCAAATAAGACCAAACTTTTAAAAATTCATGATTTGAAATTCGGAAGATTCAAACTTTAAAAATCAAAGTCCAAAATTTCGAACCTTTAAGATTTGAACTTTTCACTATCAAGATTTGAACATTGCAATATTCAAAAAATAAATTTCGAGTCTTACAAGGTTCGCGCATTCATTATTCAAAATTCGAATATTTGACGGCTTAAGCTTCAAAATATTCAAGAATCAAGAAACATTTTTAGGATTCCTAACTTCAGCTATTCCTAATACGCATCCAAGGCTCAAGATTTAAGGTTCCATACTTTCAAAGTTCTAGTTTCGGACTACTACGATGTTGGTTTCCTGATTCAAAATTTTCAACATTCGAAATTCTTTGGGAAGACACAAAATTTTCTACATTATGGATTCAAATTTTTGGTTTTCAAAAATCTAAATTTGGTCTTTTCATGTTAAATATCCAAGATTCAAGGTTTTAAGGATCTAGCTTTAAAATTTTCGAAATTCTAACTTCTCATAATTTCAAGCTCGTGAGTACGTCCGTGATAGATATTTCAGGTGTAATGATTTAAAATTCTCAACATTCAAGGGTAGAGAGTATAAACTTTCAAGATTCTCAATTCAACGTCCGAACATTCAAGGTCAAGATCCATGATTTGAGGTTTCAGGATAATTTAAGATTTGAGTTTTCAAGATAACAGATTACGGATATTTTTCTTTACAAGATTTCTAAACTTTCAAGATTCGTTCGTAGTAAGATTCAAGATCTAAACTTCTCGATCCAAAACTAGATATTCATGATCAATGGTTTGATCCTATCTAAAATAAGGATCGATCTTTTCTAGATTTATGTTTCGTACTTTTAGAAAGAGCCATATTCAAGTTCCCAATTTCATGGTATAAGTTTCTACATCAAAATTCGAAATCCAATGCAAAATTCGACGGTTATCAAGTTTACGTTCACGTTCCAAACATTTCAAAATTCATGATTCGTGAATCTTACTTTTGTAATTTCAAGATTCGACCCTTGCAAATTAAAGAGTCAAAATTTACAGGATTCGATTTCAAGATTTAAAATTCAAATATAAGCAGATATTCAAAAATTTCAAGATTTCAGATTCAGTCTTTTGAAAATTATAGATTCAAGGTATATTTCTGTATTATTTGCTAACGCTTCCAAAATACATGGTTCAAAATACAAGATTAGGAGCTTTAAGGATTCAAAATTCCAGATTCAAAATTTCAAAAAAATGCAAGTAAAAACTCCAAAAAACCCGCGATACGTAGTTCTAAAAATTCAAAGTTCAAAATTTTTAAGATTTTAGATTCGAATATGAAATCCCAAAACCATTGTTCGAGTTCTGAACATTTCATTATTCAAGATTCATGAGTTTAACTTTGGTAATTTTCATATTCGATATTTGCTGATTTAAGATTCGAACTTCACAGAATTCAATTTAAGGTTTAAAGATTCAAAACTACGTATTCGGAGTTCAAAAATTTCGAGATTGAAGATTCAGACTTTTCAAAAATCCAGATTCGAAATACAGACTTTTTTCGACGTCTATATTAGAGCTTTTATGATGAATATCCCCATATTTGGGGTCCAAAATTGGAGAGCGGAGCTTTATCGGAATTAAGATTTCTGGTTCAAAATATCAAATAAGACCAAACTTTTCAAAATTCATGGTTTGAAATTCTGAAGATTCAAACTTGAAAAATCAGAATCCAAAATTTCGAACATTTAAGATTTGAACATTGCAATATTCAAAAAATAAATTTCGAGTCTTACAAGGTTCGCGCTTTCATAATTTAAAATTCGAACATTTGACGGCTTAAGCTCCAAAATATTCAAGAATCAAGAAACATTTTTAGGATTCCTAACTTCAGCTATTTCTAATAAGTATCCAAGGCTCAAGATTTAAGGTTCCATCCTTTCAAAGTTCTAGTTTCGGACTTCTACGACGCTGGTTTCCTGATTCAAAATTTTTAACATTCGAAATTCATTGGGAAGACTCAAAATTTTCTACATTTTGGATTCAAATTTTTTAGTTTTCAAAAATCTAAATTTGGTCTTTTCATGTTAAATATCCAAGATTTAAGGTTTTAAGGATCCAGCTTTAAAAATTCCAAAATTCTAACGTTTCAAAATTTCAAGCTCGCGAGTACGTCCGTGATAGATATTTCAAGAGTAATGATTTGAAATTCTCAACATTCAAGGGCCGAGAGTAAAAACTTTCAAGATTTTTCAATTCAACGTCCGAACATTCAAGGTCAAGATTCAAGATTTGAGGTTTCAGAAAAATTTAAGATTTGAGTTTTCAAGATAACAGATTCCGGATATTATGCTTTACAAGATTTCAAAATTTTCAAGATTCGTTCGCTGTTGTAAGATTCAAGATCTAAGCTTTTCGATCCAAAACTAGATATTCATGATCAATGGTTTGATCACATCTAAAATAAGGATCGATCTTTTCAAGATTTATGTTTCGTACTTTTAGAAAGAACCGTATTCAAGTTCCAAATTTCATGATATAAGTTTATACATCAAAATTCGAAAACCGATGCAAAATTTGAGAGTTTTCAAATTTATGTTCATGTTCCAAAACATTTCAAAATTCATGATTTGTGAATCTTACTTTTATAATTTCAAGATTCGACCCTTGCGAATAAAAGAGTCAAAATTTACAGGATTCAATTTCAAGACTCAAAATTCAAATATAAGCAGATATTCAAACATTTCAAGATTTCAGATTCAGTCTTCTGAAAATTATAGATTCAAGGTATATTTTTGTATTATTTACTAGCGCTTTCGTGATGAACGTCCAAAATACATGGTTCAAAATACAAGATTAGGACCTTTAAGGATTTAAAATTCCTGATTCGAAATTTCAAAAAACCGCAAGTAAAAACTCCAAAAAAACCCGCGATACGTTGTTCTAAGAATTCAAAGTTCAAAATTTTAAAGATTTAAGATTCGAATATAAAAACCCAAAAGCATTGTTCACGTTCTGAACATTTCATTATTCAGGATTCATGAGTTTAACTTTGGTAATCTCCATATTCGATATTTGCAAATTTAAGATTCGAACTTCACAGACTTCAATTTAAGGTTTAAAGATTCAAAACTACGTATTCGGAGTTCAAAAATTTCAAGATTGAAGATTCAGACTTTTCAAAAATCCAGATTCGAAATACAGACTTTTTTCGACGTCTATATTAGAGCTCTTATGATGAATATCCCCATATTTGGGGCTCAAGATTTCTGGTTCAAAATATCAAATAAGACCAAACTTTTCAAAATCATGGTTTGAAATTCTGAAGATTGAAACTTTAAAAATCAGAATCCGAAATTTCGAACATTTAAGATTTGAACTTTTCACTATCAAGATTTGAACATTGCAATATTCAAAAAATAAATTTCGAGTCTTACAAGGTTCGCGCTTTCATAATTCAAAATTCGAACATTTGACGGCTTAATCTCCAATATATTCAAGAATCAAGAAACATTTTTAGGATTCCTAACTTCAGCTATTCCTAATAATTATTCAAGGCTCAAGATTTAAGGTTCCATCCTTTCAAAGTTCTAGTTTCGGACTTCTACGATGTTGGTATCCTCGTTCAAAATTTTCAACTTTCGAAATTTTTGGGTAACTCAAAATTTTCTACACTTTGGATTCAAATTTTTAGTTCTCAAAAATGTAAATTTGGTCTTCTCATGTTAAATATCCAAGATTTAAGGTTTTAAGGATCCCGCTTTAAAATTTTCAAAATTCTAATGTCTCAAAATTTCAAGCTCGCGAGTACGTCCGTGATAGATATTTCAAGAGCAATGATTTAAAATTCTCAACATTCAAGGGCAGAGAGTAAAAACTTTCAAGATTTTCAATTCAACGTCCGAACATTCAAGGAAAAGATTCAAGATTTGAGGTTTCAGGATAATTTAAGATTGTAGTTTTCAAGATAACAGATTCCGGGTATTATGCTTTACAAGGTTTCTAAATTTTCAAGATTCGTTCGTTGTAAGATTAAAGATTTAAGCTTTTCGATCCAAAACTAGATATTCATGATCAATGGTTTGATCCTATCTAAAATAAGGATCGATCTTTTCAAGATTTATTTTTCGTTTTTTTTAGAAAGATCCGTATTCAAGTTCCCAATCTCATGATATAAGTTTCTACATCAAAATTTGAAATCCGATGCAAAATTCGAGAGTTTTCAAATTTATGTTCACGTTCCAAACATTTCAAAATTCATGATTCGTGAATCTTACTTTTATAATTTCAAGATGAGACCCTTGCAAATTAAAGAGTCAAAATTTACAGGATTCAATTTCAAGATTCAAAATTCAAATATAAGCAGATATTCAAACATTTCAAGATTTCAGATTCAGTCTTCTGAAAATTATAGATTCAAGGTATATTTCTGTATTATTTACTAGCGCTTTCGTGATGAACGTCCAAAATACATGGTTCAAAACACAAGATTAGGACCTTTAAGGATTTAAAATTCCAGATTCAAAATTTCAAAAAACCGCAAGTAAAACCTCCAAAAAAACCCGCGATGCATTGTTCTAAGAATTCAAAGTTCAAAATTTTTAAGATTTAAGATTCGAATATAAAAACCCAAAACCATTGTTCATGTTCTGAACATTTCATTATTCATGATTCATGAGTTAACTTTGGTAATTTCCATATTCGATATTTGCAGATTTAACATTCGAACTTCACAGAATTCAATTTAAGGTTTAAAGATTCAAAACTACGTATTCGGAGTTCAAAATTTTCAAGTTTGAAGATTCAGACTTTTCAAAAATCCAGATTCGAAATACATACTTTTTTCGACGTCTATATTAGAGCTTTTATGATGAATATCCCCATATTTGGGGCTCAAAATTAGAGAGCGGAGCTTTATCGGAATTAAGATTTCTGGTTCAAAATATCAAATAAGACCAAACTTTTCAAAATTCAGGGTTTGAAATTCTGAAGATTGAAACTTTAAAAATTCTCAACATTCAAGGGCAGAGAGTAAAAACTTTCAAGATTTTCAATTCAACGTCCGAACATTCAAGGTCAAGATTCAAGATTTGAGGTTTCAAGATAATTTATGATTTGAGTTTTCAAGATAACAGATTTCGGATATTATGCTTTACAAGATTTCTAAATTTTCAAGATTCATTCGTCGTAAGATTCAAGATCTAAGCTTTTCGATCCAAAACTAGATATTCATGATCAATGGTTTGATCCTATCTAAAATATCGATCGATCTTTTCAAGATTTATGTTTCATACTTTTAGAAAGATCCGTATTCAAGTTCCAAATTTCATGATATAAGTTTCTACATAAAAATTCAAAATCCAATACAAAATTAGCGAGTTTTCAAATTTATGTTCACGTTCCAAACATTTGAAACTTCATGATTCGTGAATCTTACTTTGATAATTTCAAGATTCGACCCTTGTAAATTAAAGAGTCAAAATTTACAGGATTCAAAATTCAAATATAAGCAGATATTCAAACATTTCAAGATTTCAGATTCAGTCTTCTGAAAATTATAGATTAAGTTATAAACTTTTCTGTATTATTTACTAGCGCTTTCGTGATGAACGTCCCAAATACATGGTTCAAAATACAAGATAAGGGCCATTAAGTATTTAAAATTCCAGATTCAAAATTTCCAAAAACCACCAGTAAAAACTCCAGAAATTCGCGATTCGATGTTCTAAAAATTCAAAGTTCCCAATTTTAAGATTTAAGATTTAAGATTCGAATATAAAATCCCAAAACCATTGTTCACGTTCTGAACATTTCATTATTCCAGATTCATGAGTTTACCTTTGGTAATTTCCATATTCGATATTTGCATGTTTAAGATTCGAACTTCACAGAATTCAATTTAGGGTTTAAAGATTCAAAACTATGTATTCGGGGTTCAAAAATTTCATGATTGAAGATTCGGACATTTCAAAAATCTAGATTCGAAATACAGACTTTTCTCGACGTCTATATTAGAGCTCTTATGATGAATATCCCTATATTTGGGGCTCAAAATTAGAGAGCGGAGCTTTATCGGAATTAAGATTTCTGATTCAAAATATCAACAATCAAATAAGACCAAACTTCTCAAAATCTGTGGTTTGAAATTCTGAAGATTCAATCTTTTAAAATTCAGAATCCAAAATTTCGAACATTTAAGATTTGAACTTTTCACTATCAAGATTTGAACACTGCAATATTCAAAAAATAAATTTCGAGTGTTACAAGGTTTGCGCTTTCATAATTCAAAATTTGAACATTTGACGGCTTAAGCTCCAAAATATTCAAGAATCAAGAAACATTTTTAGGATTCCTAACTTCAGCTATTCCTAATAAGTATCCAAGGCTCAAGATTTAAGGTTCCATCCTTTCAAAGTTCTAGTTTCGGACTTCTGCGATGTTGGTTTCGTGCTTCAAAATTTTCAACATTCGAAATTCTTTGGGTAGACTCAAAATTTTCTTCATTTCAGATTCAAATTTTTAGTTTTCAAAATCTAAATTTGGTCTTTTCATGTCAAACATCCAAGATTTAAGGTTTAAGGAACCAGCTTTAAAAATTTCAAAATTCTAACGTCTCAAAATTTCAAGCTCGCGAGTACGTCCGTGATAGTTATTTCAAGAGTAATGATATAATATTCTCAACATTCAAGGGCAGAGAGTAAAAACTTTTAAGATTTTCAATTCAACGTCCGAGCATTCAAGGTCACGATTCAAGATTTGAGGTTTCAGGATAATTTAATATTTGAGTTTTCAAGATAACAGATTCCGGATATTATGCTTTACAAGGTTTCTAAATTTTCAAGATTCCTTCGTTGTAAGGTTCAAGATCTAAGCTTTTCCATCCAAAACTAGATGTTCATGATCAATGGTTTGATCCTATCTAAAATATTGATCGATCTTTTCAAGATTTATATTTCGTACTTCTAGAAAGATCCGCATTCAAGTTTAAAATTTCATGATATAAGTTTCTACATCAAAATTCGAAATCCGATGCAAAATTCGAGAGTTTCCAAATTTATGTTCACGTTCCAAACATTTCAAAATTCATGATTCGTGAATCTTACTTTTATAATTTCAAGATTCGACCCTTGCAATTAAAGAGTCAAAATTTACAGGATTCAATTTCAAGATTCAAAATTCAAATATAAGAAGATATTCAAACATTTCAAGGTTTCAGATTCAGTCTTCTGAAAATTATAGATTCAAGGTATATTTCTGTATTATATACTAGCGCTTTCGTGATGAACGTCCAAAATACATGGTTCAAAATACAAGATTACGACCTTTAAGGATTTAAAATTCTAGATTCCGAATTCCAAAAACCGCAAGTAAAAACTCCAAAAAACCCGAGATACGTAGTTCGAAAAATTTAAAGTTCAAAATTTTAAGATTTAAGATTCGAATATAAAATCCCAAAACCATTGTTCACGTTCCCAACATTTCATTATTCAAGATTCATGAGTTTAACTTTTGTAATTTCCATATTCGATATTTGCAGATTTAAGATTCGAACTTCACAGAATTTAATTTAAGGTTTAAAGATTCAAAACTATGTATTCGGAGTTCAAAAATTTCAAGGTTGAAGATTCGGACTTTTCAAAAATCCACATTCAAAATACAGCCTTTTTTCGACGTCTATTGGAGCTTTTATAATGAATATCCCCATATTTGGGGCTCTAAATTAGAGAGCGGAGCTTTATCGGAATTAAGATTTCTGGTTCAAAATATCAATAATCAAATAAGACGAAACTTTTCAAAATTCATGGTTTGAAATTCCGAAGATTCAAACTTTAAAAATCAGAATCCAAAATTTCAAACATTTAAGATTTGAACTTTTCACTATCAAGATTTGAACATTGCAATATTCAAAAAATAAATTTCGAGTCTTACAAGGTTCGCGCTTTCATAATTCAAAATTCGAACATTTGACGGCTTAAGCTCCAAAATATTCAAGAATCAAGCAACATTTTTAGGGTTCCTCACTTCAGCTATTCTTAATAAGTATCCAACGCTCAATATTTAAGGTTTCATCCTTTCAAAGTTCTAGTTTCGGACTTCTACGATGTTGGTTTCCTGATTCAAAATTTTCAACATTCGAAATTCTTTGGGAAGACTCGAAATTTTCTTCATTTTAGATTCAAATTTTTAGTTTTCAAAAATCTAAATTTAGTCTTTTTCATGTTAAATAACCAAGATTTAAGGTTTAAGGATCCAGCTTTAAAAATTTCAAAATTCTAACTTCTCAAAATTTCAGCTCGCGAGTACGTCCGTGAAAGATATTTCAAGAGTAATGATTTAAAATTCTCAACATTCAAGGACAGGGAGTAAAAACTTTCAAGATTTTCAATTCAACGTCCAAACATTCAAGGGCGGATAGTAGAAACTTTCAAGATTTTCAATTCAACATCCAATCATTCAAGGTCAAGATTCAAGATTTGAGGTTTCATGATAATTTAAGATTTGAGTTTTCAAGATAACAGATTCCGGATATTATGCTTTACAAGATTTCCAAATTTTCTAGATTCGTTCGTTGTAAGATTCAAGATCTAAGCTTTTCGATCCAAAACTAGATATGCATGATCAATGGTTTGATCCTATCTAAAATAAGGATCAATCTTTTCAAGATTATGTTTCGTACTTTTAGAAAGATCCGTATTCAAGTTCCAAATTTCATGATATAAGTTTCTACACCAAAATTCGAAATCCGATGCAAAACTCGAGAGTTTTCAAATTTATTTTCATGCTCCAAACATTTCAAAATTCATGATTCGTGAATCTTACTTTTATAATTTCAGGATTCGACCCTTGCAAATTAAAGAGTCAAAATTTACAGGATTCAATTCAAGATTCAAGATTCAAATATAAGCAGATATTCAAACATTCCAAGATTTCAGATTCAGTCTTCTGAAAATTATAGATTCAAGGTATATTTCTGTATTATTTACTAGCGCTTTCGTGATGAACGTCCAAAATACATGGTTCGAAATATGAGATTCGGACCTTTAAGGATTTAAAATTCCAAATTCAAAATTTCAAAAAACCGTAAGTAAAAACTCCAAGAAAACCCAGGATACGTAGTTCCAAAAATTCAAAGTTCAAAATTTTTAAGATTTAAGATTCGTATATAAAATACCAAAACCATTGTTCACGTTCTGAACATTTCATTATTCAAAATTCATGAGTTTAACTTTGGTAATTTCCATATTCGATATTTGCAGATTTAAGACTCGGACTTCACAGAATTCAATTTAAGCTTTAAAGATTCTAAACTACGTATTCGGAGTTCAAAAATTTCAAGATTGAAGATTCAGACTTTTCAAAAATCCAAATTCGAAATGCAGACTTTTAACGACGTCTATATTAGAGCTTTTATGATGAATATCCCCATATTTGGGGCTCAAAATTAGAGGGTGGAGCTTTATCGGAATTAAGATTTCTGGCTCAAAATATCAATAATCAAATAAAACCAAACTTTTCAAATTCATGGTTTGAAATTGTGAAGATTCAAACTTTAAACATCAGAATCTAAAATTTCGAACATTTAAGATTTGAGGTTTCATGATAATTTAAGATTTGAGTTTTCAACATAACAGATTCCGGATATTAAGCTTTACAACATTTCTAAATTTTGAAGGTTCATTCGTTGTAAGTTTCAAGATCTAAGCTTTTCAATCCAAAACTAGATATTCGTGATCAATAGTTTGATCCTATCTAAAATAAGGATTGATCTTTTCAAGATTTATGTTTCATACTTTTAGAAAGATCCGTATTCAAGTTCCGCATATCATAATATAAGTTACATCGAAATTCGAAATTCGAAATCCGATGCAAAATTCGAGAGTTTCAAATTTATGTTCACGTTCCAAACATTTCAAAATTCATGATTCGTGAATCTTACTTTTATAATTTCAAGATTCGACCCTTGCAATTAAAGAGTCAAAATTTACATGATTCAATTTCAAGTTTCAAAATTCAAATATAAGCAGATATTCAAACATTTCAAGGTTTCAGATTCAGTCTTCTAAAAATTATAGATTCAAGGTATGTTTCTATATTATTTACTAGCGCTTTCGTGATGAACGTCCAAAATACATGGTTGAAAATACAAGATTAGGACCTTTAAGGATTTAAAATTCCACATTCAAAATTTCAAAAAACCGCAAGTAAAAACTCCAAAAAACCCGCAATACGTAGTTCTACAAATTCAAAGTTCAAAATTTTTAAGATTTAAGATTCGAATATAAAATCCCAAAACCATTGTTCACGTTCTGAACATTTTCATTACTCAAGATCCATGAGTTTAACTTTGGTAATTTCCATATTCGATATTTGCAGATTTAAGATTCGAACTTCACAGAATTCAATTTAGGGATTAAAGATTCAAAACTGCGTATTCGGAGTTCAAAAATTTCAAGACTGAAGATTCAGACTTTTCAAAAATCCAGATTCGAAATGCAGACTTGTTTCGATGTCTATATTAGAGCTTTTATGATGAATATCCCCATATTTGGGGCACAAAATTAGAGAGCGGTGCTTTATCGGAATTAAGATTTCTGGTTCAAAATATCAATAATCAAATAAGACCAAACTTCTCAATATTCATGATTTGAAATTCTGAAGATTCAAACTTTAAAAATCAAAGTCCAAAATTTTGAACCTTTAAGATTTGAACTTTTCACTATCAAGATTTGAACATTGCAATATTCAAAAAATAAATTTCGAGTCTTGCAAGGTTCGTGCTTTCATAATTCTAAATTCGAACATTTGACGGCTTAAGCTCCAAAATATTCAAGAATCAAGAAACATTTTTAGGATTCCTAACTTCAGCTATTCCTATTAAGTATCCAAGGCTTAATATTTAAGGTTCCATCCTTTCAAAGTTCTAGTTTCGGACCTCTACGACGTTGGTTTCCTGATTCAAAATTTTCAACATTCGAAATTCTTTGAGAAGACTCAAAATTTTATACATTTTGGATTCAAATTTTTAGTTTTCAAAAATCTAAATTTGGTCTTTTCATGTTAAATATCCAAAATTTAAGGTTTTAAGGATCTAGCTTTAAAATTTTCAAAATTCTAACGTCTCAAAATTTCATGATCGCGAGTACGTCCGTGATAGATATTTCAGGAGTAATGATCTAAAGTTCTCAACATTCAAGGGCAGAGATTAAAAACTTTCAAAATTTTCAATTCAACGTCCGAACATTCAAGGTCAAGATTCAAGATTTGAGGTTCCAGGATAATTTAAGATTGAGTTTTCAAGATAACAGATTCCGGATATTATGCTTTACAAGATTTCTAAATTTTGAAGATTCATTCGTTGTAAGTTTCAAGGTCTAAGCTTTTCGATCCAAAACAAGATATTCATGATCACTGGTTTGATCCTATCTAAAATAAGGATCGATCTTTTCAAGATTTATGTTTCATACTTTTAGAAAGATCCGTATTCAAGTTCCAAATATCGTAATATAAGTTTCTACATCAAAATTCGAAATCCGATGCAAAATTCGAGAGTTTCACATTTATGTTCACGTTCCAAACATTTCAAAATTCATGATTTGTGAATCTTACTTTTATAATTTCAAGATTCGACCCTTGTAATTAAAGAGTCAAAATTTACATGATTCAATTTCAAGTTTCAAAATTCAAATATAAGCAGATATTCAAACATTTCAAGGTTTCAGATTCAGTCTTCTGAAAATTATAGATTCAAGGTATGTTTCTGTATTATTTACTAGCGCTTTCGTGATGAACGTCCAAAATACATGGTTGAAAATACAAGATTAGGACCTTTAAGGATTTAAAATTCCAGATTCAAAATTTCAAAAAACCGCAAGTAAAAACTCCAAAAAACCCGCAATATGTAGTTCTACAAATTCAAAGTTAAAATTTTTTAAGATTTAACATTCGAATATAAAATCCCAAAACCATTGTTCACGTTCTGAACATTTCATTATTCAAGATCCATGAGTTTAACTTTGGTAATTTCCATATTCGATATTTGCAGATTTAAGATTCGAACTTCACAAAATTCAATTTAAGGTTTAAGGATTCAAAACTACATATTCGGAGTTCAAAAATTTCAAGATTGAAAATTCAGACTTTTCAAAAATCCAGCTTCGAATTGCAGACTTTTTTCGACGTCTATATTTGAGCTTTTATGATGAATATCCCCATATTTGGGGCTCAAAATTAGAGAGCGGTGCTTTATCGGAATTAAGATTTCTGGTTCAAAACATCAATAATCAAATAAAACCAAACTTCTCAAAATTCATGGTTTGAAATTCTGAAGATTCAAACTTTAAAAATCAAAGTCCAAAATTTCGAACCTTTAAGATTTGAACTTTTCACTATCAAGATTTGAACATTGCAATATTCAAAAAATAAATTTCGAGTCTTGCAAGGTTCACGCTTTCATAATTCAATATTCGAACATTTGACGGCTTAAGCTCCAAAATATTCAAGAATCAAGAAACATTTTTAGGATTCCTAACTTCAACTATTCCTAATAAGTATCTATCCAAGGCTCAATATTTAAGGTTCCATCCTTTCAAAGTTCTAGTTTCGGACTTCTACGACGTTGGTTTCCTGATTCAAAATTTTCAACATTCGAAATTCTAAGGGAAGACTCAAAATTTTCTACATTTTGGATTCAAATTTTTAGTTTTCAAAAATCTAAATATGGTCTTTTAATGTTAAATATCCAAAATTTAAGGTTTTAAGGATACAGCTTTAAAATTTTCAAAATTCTAACGTCTCAAAATTTCAGGATCGCGAGTACGTCCGTGATAGATATTTCAAGAGTAATGATTTAAAGTTCTCGACATGAAAGGGCAGAGATTAAAAACTTTCAAGATTTTCAATTCAACGTCCGAACATTCAAGGTCAAGATTCAAGAATTGAGGTTTCATGATAATTTAAGATTTGAGTTTTCCAGATAACAGATTCCGGATATTATGCTTTACAAGATTTCAAAATTTTGAAGATTCGTTCGTTGTAAGATTCAAGATCTAAGCTTTTCGATCCAAAACTAGATATTCATGATCAATGGTTTGATCTCATCTAAAATAAGGATCGATCTTTTCAAGATTTATGTTTCATACTTTTAGAAAGATCTGTATTCAAGTTCCAAATTTCATGATATAAGTTTCTACATCAAAATTCGAAATCCGATGCAAAATTCGAGAGTTTCAAATTTATGTTCACGTTCCAAACATTTCAAAATTTATGATTCGTGAATCTTACTTTTATAATTTCAAGATTCGACCCTTGCAATTAAAGAGGCAAAATTTACAGGATTCAATTTCAAGATTCAAAATTCAAATATAAGCAGATATTCAAACATTTCAAGGTTTCAGATTCAGTCTTCTGAAAATTATAGATTCAAGATATATTTCTGTATTATTTACTAGCGCTTTCGTGATGAACGTCCAAAGTACATGGTTGAAAATACAAGATTAGGACCTTTAAGGATTTAAAATTCCAGATTCAAAATTTCAAAAAACCGCAAGTAAAAACTCCAAAAAACCCGCAATACTTAGTTCTACAAATTCAAAGTTCAAAATTTTTAAGATTTAAGATTCGAATATAAAATCCCAAAACCATTGTTCACGTTCTGAACATTTCATTATTCAAGATCCATGAGTTTAACTTTGGTAATTTCCATATTCGATATTTGCAGATTTAAGATTCGAACTTCACAGAATTCAATTTAAGGTTTAAAGATTCAAAACTACGTATTCGGAGTTCAAAAATTTCAAGACTGAAGATTCAGACTTTTCAAAAATCCAGATTCGAAATGCAGACTTTTTTCGACATCTATATTAGAGCTTTTATGATGAATATCCCCATATTTGGGGCTCAAAATTAGAGAGCGGTGCTTTATCGGAATTAAAATTTCTGGTTCAAAATATCAATAATCAAATTAGACCAACCTTCTCAAAATTCATGGTTTGAAATTCTGAAGATTCAAACTTTAAAAATCAAAGTCCAAAATTTCGAACCTTTAAGATTTGAACTTTTCACTATCAAGATTTGAACATTGCAATATTCAAAAAATAAATTTCGAGTCTTGCAAGGTTCGCGCTTTCATAATTCAAAATTCGAACATTTGACGGCTTAAGCTCCAAAATATTCAAGAATCAAGAAACATTTTTAAGATTCCTAACTTCAGCTATTCCTATTAAGTATCTATCCAAGGCTCAATATTTAAGGTTCCATCCTTTCAAAGTTCTAGTTTCGGACTTCTACGACATTGGTTTCCTGATTCAAATTTTCAACATTCGAAATTCTTTGGGAAGACTCAAATTTTTCTACATTTTGGATAATCTAAATTTGGTCTTTTAATGTTAAATATCCAAAATTTAAGGTTTTAAGGATACTGCTTTAAAATTTTCAAAATTCTAACGTATCAAAATTTCAAGATCGCGAGTACGTCCGTGATAGATATTTCAAGAGTAATGATCTAAAATCCTCAACATTCAAGGGCAGAGATTAAAAACTTTCAAAATTTTCAATTCAACGTCCGAACATTCAAGGTCAAGATTCAAGATTTGAGGTTTCATGATAATTTAAGATTTGAGTTTTCAAGATAACAAATTCCGGATATTTTGCTTTACAAGATTTCAAAATTTTGAAGATTCGTTCGTTGTAAGATTCAAGATCTAAGCTTTTCAATCCAAAACTAGATATTCATGATCAATGGTTTGATCCCATCTAAAATAAGGATCGATCTTTTCAAGATTTATGTTTCGTACTTTTAGAAAGATCCGTATTCAAGTTCCAAATTTCATGATATAAGTTTCTACATCAAAATTCGAAATCCGATGCAAAATTCGAGAGTTTCAAATTTATGTTCACGCTCCAAACATTTCAAAATTCATGATTCGTGAATCTTGCTTTTATAATTTCAAGATTCGACCCTTGCAATTAAAGAGTCAAAATTTACAGGATTCAATTTCAAGATTCAAAATTCAAATATAAGCAGATATTCGAACATTTCAAGGTTTCAGATTCAGTCTTCTGAAAATTATAGAGTCAAGGTATATTTCTGTATTATTTACTAGCGCTTTCGTGACGAACGTCCAAAATACATGGTTGAAAATACAAGATTAGGACCTTTAAGGATTTAAAATTCCAGATTCAAAATTTCAAAAAAACGCAAGTAAAAACTCCAAAAAATCCGCGATAGGTAGTTCTACAAATTCAAAGTTCAAAATTTTTAAGATTTAAGATTCGAATATAAATTCCCAAAACCATTGTTCACGTTCTGAACATTTCATTATTCAAGATCCATTAGTTTAACTTTGGTAATTTCCATATTCGATATTTGCAGATTTAAGATTCGAACTTCACAGAATTCAATTTAAAGTTTAAGGATTCAAAACTACGTATTCGGAGTTCAAAAATTTCAAGATTGAAGATTCAGACTTTCAAAAATCCAGATTCGAAATGCAGACTTTTTTCGATGTCTATATTAGAGCTTTTATGATGAATATCCCCATATTTGGGGCCCAAAATTAGAGAGCGGTGCTTTATCGGAATTAAGATTTCTGGTTCAAAATATCAATAGTCAAATAAGACCAAACTTCTCAAAATTCATGGTTTGAAATTTTGAAGATTCAAACTTTAAAAATCAAAGTCCAAAATTTCGAACCTTTAAGATTTGAAATTTTCACTATCAAGATTTGAACATTGCAATATTCAAAAACTAAATTTCACGTCTTGCAATGTTCGCGCTATCATAATTCGAACATTTGACGGCTTAAGCTCCAAAATATTCAAGAATCAAGAAACATTTTTAGGATTCCTAACTTCAGCTATTCCTATTAAGTATCTATCCAAGGCTCAATATTTAAGGTTCCATCCTTTCAAAGTTCTAGTTTCACACTTCTACGACGTTGGTTGCCTGATTCAAAATTTTCAACATTCGAAATTCTTTGGGAAGACTCAAATTTTTCTACATTTTGGATTCAAAGTTTTAGTTTTCAAAAATCTAAATTTGGTCTTTTAATGTTAAATATCCAAAATTTAAGGTTTTAAGGATACAGCTTTAAAATTTTCAAAATTCTAACGTCTCAAAATTTCAAGATCGCGAGTACGTCCGTGATAGATATTTCAAGAGTAATGATCTAAAATCCTCAACATTCAAGGGCAGGGTTTAAAAACTTTCAAAATTTTCAATTCAACTTCCGAACATTCAAGGTCAAGATTCAAGATTTGAGGTTTCATGATAATTTAAGATTTGAGTTTTCAAGATAACAGATTCCGGATATTATGCTTTACAAGATTTCAAAATTTTGAAGATTCGTTCGTTGTAAGATTCAAGATCTAAGCTTTTTGATCCAAAACTAGATATTCATGATCAATGGTTTGATCCCATCTAAAATAAGGATCGATCTTTTCAAGATTTATGTTTCGTACTTTTAGAAAGATCCATATTCAAGTTCCAAATTTCATGATATAAGTTTCTACATCAAAATTCGAAATCTGATGCAAAATTCGAGAGTTTCAAATTTATGTTCACGTTCCAAACATTTCAAAATTCATGATTTGGGAATCTTACTTTTTTAATTTCAAGATTCGACCCTTGCAATTAAAGAGTCAAAATTTACAGGATTCAATTTCAAGATTCAAAATTCAAATATAAGCAGATATTCAAACATTTCAAGGTTTCAGATTTAGTCTTCTGAAAATTATAGATTCAAGGTATATTTCTGTATTATTTACTAGCGCTTTCGCGATGAACGTCCAAAATACATGGTGGAAAATACAAGATTAGGACCTTTAAGGATTTAAAATTCCAGATTCAAAATTTCAAAAAAACGTAAGTAAAAACTCCAAAAAATTCGCTATACATAGTTCTAAAAATTCAAATTTCAAAATTTTTAAGATTTAAGATTCGAATATAAAATCCTAAAACCATTGTTCACGTTCTGAACATTTCATTATTCAAGATACATGAGTTTAACTTTGGTAATTTCCATATTTGATATTTGCACATTTAAGATTCGAATTTCACAGAATTCAATTTAAGGTTTAAAGATTCAAAATTCGTATTCGGAGTTCAAAAATTTCAAAATTGAAGATTCGAACTTTTCAAAAATCTAGATTCGAAATGCATACTTCTTTCAACGTATATATTAGAGCTTTATGATGAATATCCCCATATTTGAGACTCAAAATTAGAGAGCGGAGCTTTATCGGAATTAAGATTTCTGGTCCAAAACATCAATAATCAAATAAGACCAAACTTTTCAAAATTCATGGTATGAAATTCTGAAGATTCAAACATTAAAAATCAATGTCCAAAATTTCGAACCTTTAAGATTTGAACTTTTCACTATCAAGATTTGAACATTGCAATATTCAATAAATAAATTTCGAGTCTTGCAAGGTTCGCGCTTTCATAATTCAAAATTCGAACATTTGACGGCTTAAGCTCCAAAATATTCAAGAATCAAGAAACATTTTTAGGATTCCTAACTTCAGCTATTCCTATTAAGAATCCAAGGCTCAATATTTAAGTTCCATACTTTCAAAGTTCTAGTTTCGGCCTTCTACGACTTTGGTTTCCTGATTCAAAATTTTCAACATTCGAAATTCTTTGGGAAAACTCAAAATTTTCTACATTTTGGATCCAAATTTTTAGTTTTCAAAAATCTAAATTTGGTCTTTTCATGTTAAATATCCAAAATTTAAGGTTTTAAGGATCCAGCTTTAAAAATTTTAAAATTCTAACGTCTCAAAATTTCATGATCGCGAGTACGTCCGTGATAGATATTTCAAGAGTAATGATCTAAAATTCTCAACAATCAAGGGAAGAGATTAAAAACTTTCAAAATTTTCAATTCAACGGCCGAACATTCAAGGTCAAGATTCAAGATTTGAGGTTTCAGGATAATTTAAGATTTGAGTTTTCAAGATAACAGATTCCGGATATTATGCTTTACAAGGTTTCTAAATTTGGAAGATTCGTTCGTTGTAAGATTCAAGATCTAAGCTTGTTGATCCAAAACTAGATATTCATTATCAATGGTTTGATCCTATATAAAATAAGGATCAATCTTTTCAAGATTTATGTTTCGCACTTTTAGAAAGATTCGTATTCAAGTTTCAAATTTCATGATATAATTTTCTACATCCAAATTCGAAATCCGATGCAAAATTCGAGAGTTTCAAATTTATGTTCACCTTCCAAACATTTCAAAATTCATGATTCGTTAATCTTACTTTTATAATTTCAAGATTCGACCCTTGCAATTAAAGAGTCAAAATTTACAGGATTCAATTTCAAGATTCAAAATTCAAATATAAGCAGATATTCAAACATTTCAAGGTTTCAGATTCAGTCTTCTGAAAATTATAGATTAAAGGTATATTTCTGTATTATTTACTAGCGCTTCCAAAATACATGGTTCAATATACAAGATTAGGACCTTTAAGGATTTAAAATTCCAGATTCAAAATTTCAAAAAACCGCAAGTAAAAACTCCAAAAAACCCGCGATACGTAATTTTAAAAATTCAAAGTTCAAAATTTTTAAGATTTAAGATTTGAATATAAAATCCCAAAACCATTGTTCGCGTTATAAACATTTCATTATTCCAGATTCATGAGTTTAACTTTGGTAATTTTCATATTCGATATTTGCTGATTTAAGATTCGAACTTCACAGAATTCAATTTATGGTTTAAAGATTCAAAACTACGTATTCGGAGTTCAAAATTTTCAAGATTGAAGATTCAGACTTTTCAAAAATCCCGATTCAAAATACAGACTTTTTTCGACGTCTGTATTAGAGCTTTTATGATGAATATCCCCATATTTGGGGTTCAAAATTAGAGAGCGGAGCTTTATTGGAATTAAGATTTCTGGTTCAAAATATCAAATAAGACAAAAATTTTCAAAATTCATAGTTTGAAATTCGGAAGATTCAAACTTTAAAAATCAGAATCCAAAATTTCGAACATTTAAGATTTGAACTTTACACTATGGAGATTTGAACATTGCAATATTCAAAAAATAAATTTCGAGTCTTACAAGGTTCGCGCATTCATAATTCAAAATTCGAACATTTGACGGCTTAAGCTCCAAAATATTCAAGAATCCAGAAACATTTTTAGGATTCCTAACTCCAGCTATTCCTAGTAAGTATCCAAGGCTCAAGATTTAAGGTTCCATCCTTTCAAAGTTCTAGTTTCGGACTTCTACGACGCTGGTTTCCTGATTCAAAATTTTCAACATTCGAAATTCTTTGGGAAGACTCAAAATTTTCTACATTTTGGATTCAAATTTTTAGTTTTCAAAAATCTAAATTTGGTATTTTAATGTTAAATATCCAAAATTTAAGGTTTTAAGGATACAACTTTAAAATTTTCAAAATTCTAACGTCTCAAAATTTCAAGATCGCGAGTACGTCCGTGATAGATATTTCAAGAGTAATGATCTAAAATCCTCAACATTCAAGGGCAGAGATTAAAAACTTTCAAAATTTTCAATTCAACGTCCGAACATTCAAGGTCAAGATTCAAGATTTGAGGTTTCATGGTAATTTAAGATCTGAGTTTTCGAGATAACAGATTCCGGATATTATGCTTTACAAGATTTCAAAACTTTGAAGATTCGTTCGTTGTAAGATTCAAGATCTAAGCTTTTCGATCCAAAACTAGATATTCGTGATCAATGGTTTGATCCCATCTAAAACAAGGATCGATCTTTTCAAGATTTATGTTTCGTACTTTTAGAAAGATCCGTATTCAAGTTCCAAATTTCATGATATAAGTTTCTACGTCAAAATTCGAAATTCGATGCAAAATTCGAGAGTTTCAAATTTATGTTCACGTTCCAAACATTTCAAAATTCATGATTCGTGAATCTTACTTTTATAATTTTAAGATTCGACCCTTGCAATTAAAGAATCAAAATTTACAGGATTCAATTTCAAGATTCAAAATTCAAATATAAGCAGATATTCAAACATTTCAAGGTTTCAGATTCAGTCTTCTGAAAATTATAGATTCAAGGAATATTTCTGTATTATTTATACTAGCGCTTTCGTGATGAACGTCCAAAATACATGGTTGAAAATTGAAGATAAGGACCTTTAAGGATTTAAAATTCCAGATTCAAAATTTCAAAAAAATGCAAGTAAAAACTCCAAAAAATCCGCGATAGGTAGTTCTACAAATTCAAAGTTCAAAATTTTTAAGATTTAAGATTCGAATATAAATTCCCAAAACCATTGTTCACGTTCTGAACATTTCATTATTCAAGATCCATGAGTTTAACTTTGGTAATTTCCATATTCGATATTTGCAGATTTAAGATTCGAACTTCACAGAATTCAATTTATGGTTTAAGGATTCGAAACTACGTATTCGGAGTTCAAAAATTTCAAGATTGAAGATTCAGACTTTTTAAAAATCCAGATTCGAAATGTAGACTTTTTTCGACGTCTATATTAGAGCTTTTATGATGAATATCCCCATATTTGGGGCACAAAATTAGAGAGCGGTGCTTTATCGGAATTAAGATTTCTGGTTCAAAATATCAGTAGTCATATAAGACCAAACTTCTCAAAATTCATGGTTTGAAATTCTGAAGATTCAAACTTTAAAAATCAAAGTCCAAAATTTCGAACCTTTAACATTTGAACTTTTCACTATCAAGATTTGAACATTGCAATATTCAAAAAATAAATTTCGAGTCTTGCAAGGTTCGCGCTATCATAATTCAAAATTCAAACATTTGACGGCTTAAGCTCCAAAATATTCAAGAATCAAGAAACATTTTTAGGATTCCTAACTTCAGCTATTCCTATTAAGTATTTATCCAAGGCTCAATATTTAAGGTTCCATCCTTTCAAAGTTCTAGTTTCAGACTTCTACGACGTTGGTTTCCTGATTCAAAATTTTCAACATTCGAAATTCTTTGGGAAGATTCAAATTTTTCTACATTTTGGATTCAAATTTTTAGTTTTCAAAAAACTAAATTTGGTCTTTTAATGTTAAATATCCAAAATTTAAGGTTTTAAGGATACAGCTTTAAAATTTTCAAAATTCTAACGTCTCAAAATGTCAAGATCGCGAGTACGTCCGTGATAGATATTTCAAGAGTAATGATCTAAAATCCTCAACATTCAAGGGCAGAGATTAAAAACTTTCAAAATTTTCAATTCAATATCCGAACATTCAAGGTCAAGGTTCAAGATTTGAGGTTTCATGATAATTTAAGATTTGAGTTTTCAAGATAACAGATTCCGGATATTATGCATTACAACATTTCAAAATTTTGAAGATACGTTCGTTGTAAGATTCAAGATCTAAGCTTTTTGATCCAAAACTAGATATTCATGATCAATGGTTTGATCCCATCTAAAATAAGGATCGATCTTTTCAAGATTTATGTTTCGTACTTTTAGAAAGATCCATATTCAAGTTCCAAATTTCATGATATAAGTTTCTACATAAAAATTCGAAATCTGATGGAAAATTCGAGAGTTTCAAATTTATGTTCACGTTCCAAACATTTCAAAATTCATGATTCGTGAATCTTACTTTTATAATTTCAAGATTCGACCCTTGCAATTAAAGAATCAAAATTTACAGGATTCAATTTCAAGATTCAAAATTCAAATATAAGCAGATATTCAAACATTTCAAGGTTTCAGATTCAGTCTTCTGAAAATTATAGATTCAAGGTATATTTCTGTATTATTTACTAGCGCGTTCGTGATGAACGTCCAAAATACATGGTTGAAAATAGAAGATTAGGACCTTTAAGGATTTAAAATTCCAGATTCAAAATTTCAAAAAAATGCAAGTAAAAACTCCAAAAAATCCGCGATAGGTAGTTCTACAAATTCAAAGTTCAAAAATTTTAAGATTTAAGATTCAAATATAAATTCCCAAAACCATTGTTCACGTTCTGAACATTTCATTATTCAAGATCCATGAGTTTAACTTTGGTAATTTCCATATTCGATATTTGCAGATTTAAGATTCGAACTTCACAGAATTCAATTTAAGGTTTAAGGATTCAAAACTACGTATTCGGAGTTCAAAAATTTCAAGATTGAAGATTCAGACTTTTTAAAAATCCAGATTCGAAATGCAGACTTTTTTCGACGTCTATATTAGAGCTTTTATGTTGAATATCCCCATATTTGGGGCACAAAATTAGAGAGCGGTGCTTTATCGGAATTAAGATTTCTGGTTCAAAATATCAGTAGTCATATAAGACCAAACTTCTCAAAATTCATGGTTTGAAATTCTGAAGATTCAAACTTTAAAAATCAAAGTCCAAAATTTCGAATCTTTAACATTTGAACTTTTCACTATCAAGATTTGAACATTGCAATATTCAAAAAATAAATTTCGAGTCTTGCAAGGTTCGCGCTATCATAATTCAAAATTCGAACATTTGACGGCTTAAGCTCCAAAATATTCAAGAATCAAGAAACATTTTTAGGATTCCTAACTTCAGCTATTCCTATTAAGTATTTATCCAAGGCTCAATATTTAAGGTTCCATCCTTTCAAAGTTCTAGTTCCAGACTTCTACGACGTTGGTTTCCTGATTCAAAATTTTCAACATTCGAAATTCTTTGGGAAGACTCAAATTTTTCTACATTTTGGATTCAAATTTTTAATTTTCAAAAAACTAAATTTGGCCTTTTAATGTTAAATATCCAAAATTTAAGGTTTTAAGGATACAGCTTTAAAATTTTCAAAATTCTAACGTCTCATAATTTCAAGATCGCGAGTACGTCCGTGATAGATATTTCAAGAGTAATGATCTAAAATCCTCAACATGCAAGGGCAGAGAATAAAAACTTTCAAAATTTTCAATTCAACGCCAGAACATTCAAGATCAAGATTCAAGATTTGAGGTTTCAGGATAATTTAAGATTGGAGTTTTCAAGATAACAGATTCCGGATGTTATGGTTTACAAGGTTTCTAAATTTTAAAGATTGGTTCGTTGTAAGATTCAAGATCTAAGCTTTTTGATCCAAAAATAGATATTCATGATCAATGGTTTAATCCTATATAAAATAAGGATGGATCTTTTCAAGATTTATGTTTCACACTTTTAGAAAGATTCGTATTCAAGTTCCAAATTTCTTGATATAATTTCTACATCCAAATTCGAAATCCGATGCAAAATTCAAGAGTTTCAAATTTATGTTCACCTTCCAAACATTTCAAAATTCATGATTCGTGAATCTTACTTTTATAATTTCAAGATTCGACCCTTGCAATTAAAGAGTCAAAATTTACAGGATTCAATTTCAAGATTCAAAATTCAAATATAAGCAGATATTCAAACATTTCAAGGTTTCAGATTCAGTCTTCTGAAAATTATAGATTAAAGGTATATTTCTGTATTATTTACTAGCGCTTCCAAAATACATGGTTCAAAATACAAGATTCAAAATTCAAGATTCAGAATTTCAAAAAACGCAAGTAAAAACTCCAAAAACACCCTCGATACATAGTTTTAAAAATTCAAAGTTCAAAATTTTTAATATATAAGATTCGAATATAAAATCCCAAAACCATTGTTCGCGTTATAAACATTTCATTATTCCAGATTCATGAGTTTAACTTTGGTAATTTTCATATTCGATATTTGCTGATTTAAGATTCGAACTTCACAGAATTCAATTTATGGTTTAAAGATTCAAAACTACATATTCGGAGTTCAAAAATTTCAAGATTGAAGATTCAGACTTTTCAAAAATCCAGATTCAAAATACAGATTTTTTCGACGTCTATATTAGTGCTTTTATGATGAATATCCCTATATTTGGGGTTCAAAATTAGAGAGCGGAGCTTTATCGGAATTAAGATTTCTGGTTCAAAATATCAAATAAGACCAAACTTTTCAAAATTCATGTTTTGAAATTTTGAAGATTCAAACTTTAAAAATCAGAATCCAAAATTTCGAACATTTAAGATTTGAACTTTCCACTATGGAGATTTGAACATTGCAATATTCAAAAAATAAATTTCGAGTCTTACAAGGTTCGCGCATTCATAATTCAAAATTCGAACATTTGACGGCTTAAGCTCCAAAATATTCAAGAATCAAGAAACATTTTTAGGATTCCTAACTTCAGCTATTCCTAGTAAGTATCCAAGGCTCAAGATTTAAGGTTCCATCCTTTCAAAGTTCTAGTTTCGGGCTTCTACGACGCTGGTTTCCTGATTCAAAATTTTCAACATTCGAAATTCTTTGTGAAGACTCAAAATTTTCTACAATTTGGATTCAAATTTTTTAGTTTTCAAAAATCTAAATTTGGTCTTTTCATGTTAAATATCCAATATTTAAGGTTTAAAGGATCCAGCTTTAAAAATTCCAAAGTTCTAACGTCTCAAATTTCAAGCTTGCGAGTACGTCCGTGATAGATATTTCAAGAGTAATGATTTAAAATTCTCAACATTGAAGGGCAGAGAGTAAAAACTTTCAAGATTTTTCAATTCAACATCCGAACATTCAAGGTCAAGATTCAAGATTTGAGGTTTCAGGAAAATTTAAGATTTGACTTTTCAAGATAACAGATTCCGGATATTATGCTTTACAAGATTTCTAAATTTTCAAGATTCGTTCGCTGTAAGATTCAAGATCCAAGCTTTTCGATCCAAAACTAGATATTCATGATCAATGGTTTGATCCTATCTAAAATAAGGATCGATCTTTTCAAGATTTATGTTTCGTACTTTTAGAAAGATCCGTATTCATGTTCCAAATTTCATGATATAAATTTCTTCATCAAAATTCGAAATCCGATGCTGAATTCGAGAGTTTTCAAATTTATGTTCTCGTTCCAAACATTTCAAAATTCATGATTCGTGAATCTTACTTTTATAATTTCAATATTCGACCGTTGCAAATTAAAGATCAAAATTTCCAGGATTCAATTTCAAGTTTCAAGATTCAAAATTCAAATATAAGCAGATATTCAAACATTTAAAGATTTCAGATTCAGTCTTCTGAAAATTATACATTCAAGGTATATTTCTGTATTATTTACTAGCGCTTTCGTGATGAACGTCCAAAATACAAGGTTGAAAATACAAGATTAGGACCTTTAAGGATTTAAAATTCCAGATTCAAAATTTCAAAAAAATGCAAGTAAAAACTCCAAAAAATCCGCGATAGGTAGTTCTACAAATTCAAAGTTCAAAATTTTTAAGATTTAAGATTCGAATATAAATTCCCAAAACCATTGTTCAAAATTTCCATATTCGATATTTGCAGATTGAATATTCGAACTTCACATAATTCAATTTAAGGTTTAAAGATTCAAAACTACGTATTCGGAGTTCAAAATTTTCAAGGTTGAAGATTCAGACTTTTCAAAAATTCAGATTCGAAATACAGACTTTTTGCGACGTCTATATTAGAGCTTTTATGATTAATATCCCCATATTTGGGGCTCAAAATTAGTGGACGGAGCTTTATCGGAATTAAGATTTCTAGTTCAAAATATCAATAATCAAATAAGACCAAACTTTTCAAAATTCATGATTTGAAATTCGGAAGATTCAAACTTTAAATATCAAAGTCCAAAATTTCGAACCTTTAAGATTTGAACTTTTCACTATCAAGATTTGAACATTGCAATATTCAAAAAATAAATTTCGAGTCTTACAAGGTTCGCGCATTCATTATTCAAAATTCGAATATTTGACGGCTTAAGCTTCAAAATATTCAAGAATCAAGAAACATTTTTAGGATTCCTAACTTCAGCTATTCCTAATACGCATCCAAGGCTCAAGATTTAAGGTTCCATACTTTCAAAGTTCTAGTTTCGGACTACTACGATGTTGGTTTCCTGATTCAAAATTTTCAACATTCGAAATTCTTTGGGAAGACACAAAATTTTCTACATTATGGATTCAAATTTTTGGTTTTCAAAAATCTAAATTTGGTCTTTTCATGTTAAATATCCAAGATTCAAGGTTTTAAGGATCCAGCTTTAAAATTTTCGAAATTCTAACTTCTCATAATTTCAAGCTCGTGAGTACGTCCGTGATAGATATTTCAGGTGTAATGATTTAAAATTCTCAACATTCAAGGGTAGAGAGTATAAACTTTCAAGATTCTCAATTCAACGTCCGAACATTCAAGGTCAAGATCCATGATTTGAGGTTTTAGGATAATTTAAGATTTGAGTTTTCAAGATAACAGATTACGGATATTTTTCTTTACAAGATTTCTAAACTTTCAAGATTCGTTCGTAGTAAGATTCAAGATCTAAACTTCTCGATCCAAAACTAGATATTCATGATCAATGGTTTGATCCTATCTAAAATAAGGATCGATCTTTTCTAGATTTATGTTTCGTACTTTTAGAAAGAGCCATATTCAAGTTCCCAATTTCATGATATAAGTTTCTACATCAAAATTCGAAATCCAATGCAAAATTCGACGGTTATCAAGTTTACGTTCACGTTCCAAACATTTCAAAATTCATGATTCGTGAATCTTACTTTTGTAATTTCAAGATTCGACCCTTGCAAATTAAAGAGTCAAAATTTACAGGATTCAATTTCAAGATTTAAAATTCAAATATAAGCAGATATTCAAAAATTTCAAGATTTCAGATTCAGTCTTTTGAAAATTATAGATTCAAGGTATATTTCTGTATTATTTACTAACGCTTCCAAAATACATGGTTCAAAATACAAGATTAGGACCTTTAAGGATTTAAATTTCCAGATTCAAAATTTCAAAAAAATGCAAGTAAAAACTCCAAAAAACCCGCGATACGTAGTTCTAAAAATTCAAAGTTCAAAATTTTTAAGATTTTAGATTCGAATATGAAATCCCAAAACCATTGTTCGAGTTCTGAACATTTCATTATTCAAGATTCATGAGTTTAACTTTGGTAATTTTCATATTCGATATTTGCTGATTTAAGATTCGAACTTCACAGAATTCAATTTAAGGTTTAAAGATTCAAAACTACGTATTCGGAGTTCAAAAATTTCGAGATTGAAGATTCAGACTTTTCAAAAATCCAGATTCGAAATACAGACTTTTTTCGACGTCTATATTAGAGCTTTTATGATGAATATCCCCATATTTGGGGTTCAAAATTGGAGAGCGGAGCTTTATCGGAATTAAGATTTCTGGTTCAAAATATCAAATAAGACCAAACTTTTCAAAATTCATGGTTTGAAATTCTGAAGATTCAAACTTTAAAAATCAGAATCCAAAATTTCGAACATTTAAGATTTGAACATTGCAATATTCAAAAAATAAATTTCGAGTCTTACAAGGTTCGCGCTTTCATAATTTAAAATTCGAACATTTGACGGCTTAAGCTCCAAAATATTAAGGAATCAAGAAACATTTTTAGGATTCCTAACTTCAGCTATTTCTAATAAGTATCCAAGGCTCAAGATTTAAGGTTCCATCCTTTCAAAGTTCTAGTTTCGGACTTCTACGACGCTGGTTTCCTGATTCAAAATTTTTAACATTCGAAATTCATTGGGAAGACTCAAAATTTTCTACATTTTGGATTCAAATTTTTTAGTTTAAAAAATCTAAATTTGGTCTTTTCATGTTAAATATCCAAGATTTAAGGTTTTAAGGATCCAGCTTTAAAAATTCCAAAATTCTAACGTTTCAAAATTTCAAGCTCGCGAGTACGTCCGTGATAGATATTTCAAGAGTATTGATTTGAAATTCTCAACATTCAAGGGCAGAGAGTAAAAACTTTCAAGATTTTTCAATTCAACGTCCGAACATTCAAGGTCAAGATTCAAGATTTGAGGTTTCAGAAAAATTTAAGATTCGAGTTTTCAAGATTACAGATTCCGGATATTATGCTTTACAAGATTTCAAAATTTTCAAGATTCGTTCGCTGTTGTAAGATTCAGGATCTAAGCTTTTCGATCCAAAACTAGATATTCATGATCAATGGTTTGATCACATCTAAAATAAGGATCGATCTTTTCAAGATTTATGTTTCGTACTTTTAGAAAGAACCGTATTCAAGTTCCAAATTTCATGATATAAGTTTATACATCAAAATTCGAAAACCGATGCAAAATTTGAGAGTTTTCAAATTTATGTTCATGTTCCAAAACATTTCAAAATTCATGATTTGTGAATCTTACTTTTATAATTTCAAGATTCGACCCTTGCGAATAAAAGAGTCAAAATTTACAGGATTCAATTTCAAGACTCAAAATTCAAATATAAGCAGATATTCAAACATTTCAAGATTTCAGATTCAGTCTTCTGAAAATTATAGATTCAAGGTATATTTTTGTATTATTTACTAGCGCTTTCGTGATGAACGTCCAAAATACATGGTTCAAAATACAAGATTAGGACCTTTAAGGATTTAAAATTCCTGATTCGAAATTTCAAAAAACCGCAAGTAAAAACTCCAAAAAAACCCGCGATACGTTGTTCTAAGAATTCAAAGTTCAAAATTTTAAAGATTTAAGATTCGAATATAAAAACCCAAAAGCATTGTTCACGTTCTGAACATTTCATTATTCAGGATTCATGAGTTTAACTTTGGTAATCTCCATATTCGATATTTGCAAATTTAAGATTCGAACTTCACAGACTTCAATTTAAGGTTTAAAGATTCAAAACTACGTATTCGGAGTTCAAAAATTTCAAGATTGAAGATTCAGACTTTTCAAAAATCCAGATTCGAAATACAGACTTTTTTCGACGTCTATATTAGAGCTCTTATGATGAATATCCCCATATTTGGGGCTCAAGATTTCTGGTTCAAAATATCAAATAAGACCAAACTTTTCAAAATCATGGTTTGAAATTTTGAAGATTGAAACTTTAAAAATCAGAATCCGAAATTTCGAACATTTAAGATTTGAACTTTTCACTATCAAGATTTGAACATTGCAATATTCAAAAAATAAATTTCGAGTCTTACAAGGTTCGCGCTTTCATAATTCAAAATTCGAACATTTGACGGCTTAATCTCCAATATATTCAAGAATCAAGAAACATTTTTAGGATTCCTAACTTCAGCTATTCCTAATAATTATCCAAGGCTCAAGATTTAAGGTTCCATCCTTTCAAAGTTCTAGTTTCGGACTTCTACGATGTTGGTATCCTCGTTCAAAATTTTCAACTTTCGAAATTCTTTGGGTAACTCAAAATTTTCTACACTTTGGATTCAAATTTTTAGTTCTCAAAAATGTAAATTTGGTCTTCTCATGTTAAATATCCAAGATTTAAGGTTTTAAGGATCCCGCTTTAAAATTTTCAAAATTCTAACGTCTCAAAATTTCAAGCTCGCGAGTACGTCCGTGATAGATATTTCAAGAGCAATGATTTAAAATTCTCAACATTCAAGGGCAGAGAGTAAAGCCTTTCAAGATTTTCAATTCAACGTCCGAACATTCAAGGTCAAGATTCAAGATTTGAAGTTTCAGGATAATTTAAGATTGTAGTTTTCAAGATAACAGATTCCGGGTATTATGCTTTACAAGGTTTCTAAATTTTCAAGATTCGTTCGTTGTAAGATTAAAGATTTAAGCTTTTCGATCCAAAACTAGATATTCATGATCAATGGTTTGATCCTATCTAAAATAAGGATCGATCTTTTCAAGATTTATTTTTCGTTTTTTTTAGAAAGATCCGTATTCAAGTTCCCAATCTCATGATATAAGTTTCTACATCAAAATTTGAAATCCGATGCAAAATTCGAGAGTTTTCAAATTTATGTTCACGTTCCAAACATTTCAAAATTCATGATTCGTGAATCTTACTTTTATAATTTCAAGATGAGACCCTTGCAAATTAAAGAGTCAAAATTTACAGGATTCAATTTCAAGATTCAAAATTCAAATATAAGCAGATATTCAAACATTTCAAGATTTCAGATTCAGTCTTCTGAAAATTATAGATTCAAGGTATATTTCTGTATTATTTACTAGCGCTTTCGTGATGAACGTCCAAAATACATGGTTCAAAACACAAGATTAGGACCTTTAAGGATTTAAAATTCCAGATTCAAAATTTCAAAAAACCGCAAGTAAAACCTCCAAAAAAACCCGCGATGCATTGTTCTAAGAATTCAAAGTTCAAAATTTTTAAGATTTAAGATTCGAATATAAAAACCCAAAACCATTGTTCATGTTCTGAACATTTCATTATTCATGATTCATGAGTTAACTTTGGTAATTTCCATATTCGATATTTGCAGATTTAACATTCGAACTTCACAGAATTCAATTTAAGGTTTAAAGATTCAAAACTACGTATTCGGAGTTCAAAATTTTCAAGTTTGAAGATTCAGACTTTTCAAAAATCCAGATTCGAAATACATACTTTTTTCGACGTCTATATTAGAGCTTTTATGACGAATATCCCCATATTTGGGGCTCAAAATTAGAGAGCGGAGCTTTATCGGAATTAAGATTTCTGGTTCAAAATATCAAATAAGACCAAACTTTTCAAAATTCAGGGTTTGAAATTCTGAAGATTGAAACTTTAAAAATTCTCAACATTCAAGGGCAGAGAGTAAAAACTTTCAAGATTTTCAATTCAACGTCCGAACATTCAAGGTCAAGATTCAAGTTTTGAGGTTTCAAGATAATTTATGATTTGAGTTTTCAAGATAACAGATTTCGGATATTATGCTTTACAAGATTTCTAAATTTTCAAGATTCATTCGTCGTAAGATTCAAGATCTAAGCTTTTCGATCCAAAACTAGATATTCATGATCAATGGTTTGATCCTATCTAAAATATCGATCGATCTTTTCAAGATTTATGTTTCATACTTTTAGAAAGATCCGTATTCAAGTTCCAAATTTCATGATATAAGTTTCTACATAAAAATTCAAAATCCAATACAAAATTAGCGAGTTTTCAAATTTATGTTCACGTTCCAAACATTTGAAACTTCATGATTCGTGAATCTTACTTTGATAATTTCAAGATTCGACCCTTGTAAATTAAAGAGTCAAAATTTACAGGATTCAATTTCAAGATTCAAAATTCAAATATAAGCAGATATTCAAACATTTCAAGATTTCAGATTCAGTCTTCTGAAAATTATAGATTAAGTTATAAACTTTTCTGTATTATTTACTAGCGCTTTCGTGATGAACGTCCCAAATACATGGTTCAAAATACAAGATAAGGGCCATTAAGTATTTAAAATTCCAGATTCAAAATTTCCAAAAACCACCAGTAAAAACTCCAGAAATTCGCGATTCGATGTTCTAAAAATTCAAAGTTCCCAATTTTAAGGTTTAAGATTTAAGATTCGAATATAAAATCCCAAAACCATTGTTCACGTTCTGAACATTTCATTATTCCAGATTCATGAGTTTACCTTTGGTAATTTCCATATTCGATATTTGCATGTTTAAGATTCGAACTTCACAGAATTCAATTTAGGGTTTAAAGATTCAAAACTATGTATTCGGGGTTCAAAAATTTCATGATTGAAGATTCGGACATTTCAAAAATCTAGATTCGAAATACAGACTTTTCTCGACGTCTATATTAGAGATCTTATGATGAATATCCCTATATTTGGGGCTCAAAATTAGAGAGCGGAGCTTTATCGGAATTAAGATTTCTGATTCAAAATATCAACAATCAAATAAGACCAAACTTCTCAAAATTTGTGGTTTGAAATTCTGAAGATTCAATCTTTTAAAATTCAGAATCCAAAATTTCGAACATTTAAGATTTGAACTTTTCACTATCAAGATTTGAACACTGCAATATTCAAAAAATAAATTTCGAGTGTTACAAGGTTTGCGCTTTCATAATTCAAAATTTGAACATTTGACGGCTTAAGCTCCAAAATATTCAAGAATCAAGAAACATTTTTAGGATTCCTAACTTCAGCTATTCCTAATAAGTATCCAAGGCTCAAGATTTAAGGTTCCATCCTTTCAAAGTTCTAGTTTCGGACTTCTGCGATGTTGGTTTCGTGCTTCAAAATTTTCAACATTCGAAATTCTTTGGGTAGACTCAAAATTTTCTTCATTTCAGATTCAAATTTTTAGTTTTCAAAATCTAAATTTGGTCTTTTCATGTCAAACATCCAAGATTTAAGGTTTAAGGAACCAGCTTTAAAAATTTCAAAATTCTAACGTCTCAAAATTTCAAGCTCGCGAGTACGTCCGTGATAGTTATTTCAAGAGTAATGATATAATATTCTCAACATTCAAGGGCAGAGAGTAAAAACTTTTAAGATTTTCAATTCAACGTCCGAGCATTCAAGGTCACGATTCAAGATTTGAGGTTTCAGGATAATTTAATATTTGAGTTTTCAAGATAACAGATTCCGGATATTATGCTTTACAAGGTTTCTAAATTTTCAAGATTCCTTCGTTGTAAGGTTCAAGATCTAAGCTTTTCCATCCAAAACTAGATGTTCATGATCAATGGTTTGATCCTATCTAAAATATTGATCGATCTTTTCAAGATTTATATTTCGTACTTCTAGAAAGATCCGCATTCAAGTTTAAAATTTCATGATATAAGTTTCTACATCAAAATTCGAAATCCGATGCAAAATTCGAGAGTTTCCAAATTTATGTTCACGTTCCAAACATTTCAAAATTCATGATTCGTGAATCTTACTTTTATAATTTCAAGATTCGACCCTTGCAATTAAAGAGTCAAAATTTACAGGATTCAATTTCAAGATTCAAAATTCAAACATAAGCAGATATTCAAACATTTCAAGGTTTCAGATTCAGTCTTCTGAAAATTATAGATTCAAGGTATATTTCTGTATTATTTACTAGCGCTTTCGTGATGAACGTCCAAAATACATGGTTCAAAATACAAGATTAGGAACTTTAAGGATTTAAAATTCTAGATTCCGAATTCCAAATACCGCAAGTAAAAACTCCAAAAAAACCCGAGATACGTAGTTCTAAAAATTTAAAGTTCAAAATTTTAAGATTTAAGATTCGAATATAAAATCCCAAAACCATTGTTCACGTTCCCAACATTTCATTATTCAAGATTCATGAGTTTAACTTTTGTAATTTCCATATTCGATATTTGCAGATTTAAGATTCGAACTTCACAGAATTTAATTTAAGGTTTAAAGATTCAAAACTATGTATTCGGAGTTCAAAAATTTCAAGGTTGAAGATTCGGACTTTTCAAAAATCCACATTCAAAATACAGCCTTTTTCCGACGTCTATTGGAGCTTTTATAATGAATATCCCCATATTTGGGGCTCTAAATTAGAGAGCGGAGCTTTATCGGAATTAAGATTTCTGGTTCAAAATATCAATAATCAAATAAGACGAAACTTTTCAAAATTCATGGTTTGAAATTCCGAAGATTCAAACTTTAAAAATCAGAATCCAAAATTTCAAACATTTAAGATTTGAACTTTTCACTATCAAGATTTGAACATTGCAATATTCAAAAAATAAATTTCGAGTCTTACAAGGTTCGCGCTTTCATAATTCAAAATTCGAACATTTGATGGCTTAAGCTCCAAAATATTCAAGAATCAAGCAACATTTTTAGGGTTCCTCACTTCAGCTATTCTTAATAAGTATCCAACGCTCAATATTTAAGGTTTCATCCTTTCATAGTTCTAGTTTCGGACTTCTACGATGTTGGTTTCCTGATTCAAAATTTTCAACATTCGAAATTCTTTGGGAAGACTCGAAATTTTCTTCATTTTAGATTCAAATTTTTAGTTTTCAAAAATCTAAATTTAGTCTTTTTCATGTTAAATAACCAAGATTTAAGGTTTAAGGATCCAGCTTTAAAAATTTCAAAATTCTAACTTCTCAAAATTTCAGCTCACGAGTACGTCCGTGAAAGATATTTCAAGAGTAATGATTTAAAATTCTCAACATTCAAGGACAGGGAGTAAAAACTTTCAAGATTTTCAATTCAACGTCCAAACATTCAAGGGCGGATAGTAGAAACTTTCAAGATTTTCAATTCAACATCCAATCATTCAAGGTCAAGATTCAAGATTTGAGGTTTCATGATAATTTAAGATTTGAGTTTTCAAGATAACAGATTCCGGATATTATGCTTTACAAGATTTCCAAATTTTCTAGATTCGTTCGTTGTAAGATTCAAGATCTAAGCTTTTCGATCCAAAACTAGATATGCATGATCAATGGTTTGATCCTATCTAAAATAAGGATCAATCTTTTCAAGATTATGTTTCGTACTTTTAGAAAGATCCGTATTCAAGTTCCAAATTTCATGATATAAGTTTCTACACCAAAATTCGAAATCCGATGCAAAACTCGAGAGTTTTCAAATTTATTTTCATGCTCCAAACATTTCAAAATTCATGATTCGTGAATCTTACTTTTATAATTTCAGGATTCGACCCTTGCAAATTAAAGAGTCAAAATTTACAGGATTCAATTCAAGATTCAAGATTCAAATATAAGCAGATATTCAAACATTCCAAGATTTCAGATTCAGTCTTCTGAAAATTATAGATTCAAGGTATATTTCTGTATTATTTACTAGCGCTTTCGTGATGAACGTCCAAAATACATGGTTCGAAATATGAGATTCGGACCTTTAAGGATTTAAAATTCCAAATTCAAAATTTCAAAAAACCGTAAGTAAAAACTCCAAGAAAACCCAGGATACGTAGTTCCAAAAATTCAAAGTTCAAAATTTTTAAGATTTAAGATTCGTATATAAAATACCAAAACCATTGTTCACGTTCTTAACATTTCATTATTCAAAATTCATGAGTTTAACTTTGGTAATTTCCATATTCGATATTTGCAGATTTAAGACTCGGACTTCACAGAATTCAATTTAAGCTTTAAAGATTCTAAACTACGTATTCGGAGTTCAAAAATTTCAAGATTGAAGATTCAGACTTTTCAAAAATCCAAATTCGAAATGCAGACTTTTAACGACGTCTATATTAGAGCTTTTATGATGAATATCCCCATATTTGGGCTCAAAATTAGAGGGTGGAGCTTTATCGGAATTAAGATTTCTGGCTCAAAATATCAATAATCAAATAAAACCAAACTTTTCAAATTCATGGTTTGAAATTGTGAAGATTCAAACTTTAAACATCAGAATGTAAAATTTCGAACATTTAAGATTTGAGGTTTCATGATAATTTAAGATTTGAGTTTTCAACATAACAGATTCCGGATATTAAGCTTTACAAGATTTCTAAATTTTGAAGGTTCATTCGTTGTAAGTTTCAAGATCTAAGCTTTTCAATCCAAAACTAGATATTCGTGATCAATAGTTTGATCCTATCTAAAATAAGGATTGATCTTTTCAAGATTTATGTTTCATACTTTTAGAAAGATCCGTATTCAAGTTCCGCATATCATAATATAAGTTACATCGAAATTCAAAATCCGATGCAAAATTCGAGAGTTTCAAATTTATGTTCACGTTCCAAACATTTCAAAATTCATAATTCGTGAATCTTACTTTTATAATTTCAAGATTCGACCCTTGCAATTAAAGAGTCAAAATTTACATGATTCAATTTTAAGTTTCAAAATTCAAATATAAGCAGATATTCAAACATTTCAAGGTTTCAGATTCAGTCTTCTAAAAATTATAGATTCAAGGTATGTTTCTATATTATTTACTAGCGCTTTCGTGATGAACGTCCAAAATACATGGTTGAAAATACAAGATTAGGACCTTTAAGGATTTAAAATTCCACATTCAAAATTTCAAAAAACCGCAAGTAAAAACTCCAAAAAACCCGCAATACGTAGTTCTACAAATTCAAAGTTCAAAATTTTTAAGATTTAAGATTCGAATATAAAATCCCAAAACCATTGTTCACGTTCTGAACATTTTCATTACTCAAGATCCATGAGTTTAACTTTGGTAATTTCCATATTCGATATTTGCAGATTTAAGATTCGAACTTCACAGAATTCAATTTAGGGATTAAAGATTCAAAACTGCGTATTCGGAGTTCAAAAATTTCAAGACTGAAGATTCAGACTTTTCAAAAATCCAGATTCGAAATGCAGACTTGTTTCGATGTCTATATTAGAGCTTTTATGATGAATATCCCCATATTTGGGGCACAAAATTAGAGAGCGGTGCTTTATCGGAATTAAGATTTCTGGTTCAAAATATCAATAATCAAATAAGACCAAACTTCTCAATATTCATGGTTTGAAATTCTGAAGATTCAAACTTTAAAAATCAAAGTCCAAAATTTCGAACCTTTAAGATTTGAACTTTTCACTATCAAGATTTGAACATTGCAATATTCAAAAAATAAATTTCGAGTCTTGCAAGGTTCGCGCTTTCATAATTCTAAATTCGAACATTTGACGGCTTAAGCTCCAAAATATTCAAGAATCAAGAAACATTTTTAGGATTCCTAACTTCAGCTATTCCTATTAAGTATCCAAGGCTTAATATTTAAGGTTCCATCCTTTCAAAGTTCTAGTTTCGGACCTCTACGACGTTGGTTTCCTGATTCAAAATTTTCAACATTCGAAATTCTTTGAGAAGACTCAAAATTTTATACATTTTGGATTCAAATTTTTAGTTTTCAAAAATCTAAATTTGGTCTTTTCATGTTAAATATCCAAAATTTAAGGTTTTAAGAATCTAGCTTTAAAATTTTCAAAATTCTAACGTCTCAAAATTTCATGATCGCGAGTACGTCCGTGATAGATATTTCAGGAGTAATGATCTAAAGTTCTCAACATTCAAGGGCAGAGATTAAAAACTTTCAAAATTTTCAATTCAACGTCCGAACATTCAAGGTCAAGATTCAAGATTTGAGGTTCCAGGATAATTTAAGATTGAATTTTCAAGATAACAGATTCCGGATATTATGCTTTACAAGATTTCTAAATTTTGAAGATTCATTCGTTGTAAGTTTCAAGGTCTAAGCTTTTCGATCCAAAACAAGATATTCATGATCACTGGTTTGATCCTATCTAAAATAAGGATCGATCTTTTCAAGATTTATGTTTCGTACTTTTAGAAAGATCCGTATTCAAGTTCTAAATATCGTAATATAAGTTTCTACATCAAAATTCGAAATCCGATGCAAAATTCGAGAGTTTCACATTTATGTTCACGTTCCAAACATTTCAAAATTCATGATTCGTGAATCTTACTTTTATAATTTCAAGATTCGACCCTTGTAATTAAAGAGTCAAAATTTACATGATTCAATTTCAAGTTTCAAAATTCAAATATAAGCAGATATTCAAACATTTCAAGGTTTCAGATTCAGTCTTCTGAAAATTATAGATTCAAGGTATGTTTCTGTATTATTTACTAGCGCTTTCGTGATGAACGTCCAAAATACATGGTTGAAAATACAAGATTAGGACCTTTAAGGATTTAAAATTCCAGATTCAAAATTTCAAAAAACCGCAAGTAAAAACTCCAAAAAACCCGCAATACGTAGTTCTACAAATTCAAAGTTAAAATTTTTTAAGATTTAACATTCGAATATAAAATCCCAAAACCATTGTTCACGTTCTGAACATTTCATTATTCAAGATCCATGAGTTTAACTTTGGTAATTTCCATATTCGATATTTGCAGATTTAAGATTCGAACTTCACAAAATTCAATTTAAGGTTTAAGGATTCAAAACTACATATTCGGAGTTCAAAAATTTCAAGATTGAAAATTCAGACTTTTCAAAAATCCAGATTCGAATTGCAGACTTTTTTCGACGTCTATATTTGAGCTTTTATGATGAATATCCCCATATTTGGGGCTCAAAATTAGAGAGCGGTGCTTTATCGGAATTAAGATTTCTGGTTCAAAACATCAATAATCAAATAAAACCAAACTTCTCAAAATTCATGGTTTGAAATTCTGAAGATTCAAACTTTAAAAATCAAAGTCCAAAATTTCGAACCTTTAAGATTTGAACTTTTCACTATCAAGATTTGAACATTGCAATATTCAAAAAATAAATTTCGAGTCTTGCAAGGTTCACGCTTTCATAATTCAATATTCGAACATTTGACGGCTTAAGCTCCAAAATATTCAAGAATCAAGAAACATTTTTAGGATTCCTAACTTCAGCTATTCCTAATAAGTATCTATCCAAGGCTCAATATTTAAGGTTCCATCCTTTCAAAGTTCTAGTTTCGGACTTCTACGACGTTGGTTTCCTGATTCATTCGAAATTCTAAGGGAAGACTCAAAATTTTCTACATTTTGGATTCAAATTTTTAGTTTTCAAAAATCTAAATATGGTCTTTTAATGTTAAATATCCAAAATTTAAGGTTTTAAGGATACAGCTTTAAAATTTTCAAAATTCTAACGTCTCAAAATTTCAGGATCGCGAGTACGTCCGTGATAGATATTTCAAGAGTAATGATTTAAAGTTCTCGACATGAAAGGGCAGAGATTAAAAACTTTCAAGATTTTCAATTCAACGTCCGAACATTCAAGGTCAAGATTCAAGAATTGAGGTTTCATGATAATTTAAGATTTGAGTTTTCCAGATAACAGATTCCGGATATTATGCTTTACAAGATTTCAAAATTTTGAAGATTCGTTCGTTGTAAGATTCAAGATCTAAGCTTTTCGATCCAAAACTAGATATTCATGATCAATGGTTTGATCTCATCTAAAATAAGGATCGATCTTTTCAAGATTTATGTTTCATACTTTTAGAAAGATCTGTATTCAAGTTCCAAATTTCATGATATAAGTTTCTACATCAAAATTCGAAATCCGATGCAAAATTCGAGAGTTTCAAATTTATGTTCACGTTCCAAACATTTCAAAATTTATGATTCGTGAATCTTACTTTTATAATTTCAAGATTCGACCCTTGCAATTAAAGAGGCAAAATTTACAGGATTCAATTTCAAGATTCAAAATTCAAATATAAGCAGATATTCAAACATTTCAAGGTTTCAGATTCAGTCTTCTGAAAATTATAGATTCAAAATATATTTCTGTATTATTTACTAGCGCTTTCGTGATGAACGTCCAAAGTACATGGTTGAAAATACAAGATTAGGAACTTTAAGGATTTAAAATTCCAGATTCAAAATTTCAAAAAACCGCAAGTAAAAACTCCAAAAAACCCGCAATACTTAGTTCTACAAATTCAAAGTTCAAAATTTTTAAGATTTAAGATTCGAATATAAAATCCCAAAACCATTGTTCACGTTCTGAACATTTCATTATTCAAGATCCATGAGTTTAACTTTGGTAATTTCCATATTCGATATTTGCAGATTTAAGATTCGAACTTCACATAATTCAATTTAAGGTTTAAAGATTCAAAACTACGTATTCGGAGTTCAAAAATTTCAAGACTGAAGATTCAGACTTTTCAAAAATCCAGATTCGAAATGCAGACTTTTTTCGACATCTATATTAGAGCTTTTATGATGAATATCCCCATATTTGGGGCTCAAAATTAGAGAGCGGTGCTTTATCGGAATTAAAATTTCTGGTTCAAAATATCAATAATCAAATTAGACCAACCTTCTCAAAATTCATGGTTTGAAATTCTGAAGATTCAAACTTTAAAAATCAAAGTCCAAAATTTCGAACCTTTAAGATTTGAACTTTTCACAATCAAGATTTGAACATTGCAATATTCAAAAAATAAATTTCGAGTCTTGCAAGGTTCGCGCTTTCATAATTCAAAATTCGAACATTTGACGGCTTAAGCTCCAAAATATTCAAGAATCAAGAAACATTTTTAAGATTCCTAACTTCAGCTATTCCTATTAAGTATCTATCCAAGGCTCAATATTTAAGGTTCCATCCTTTCAAAGTTCTAGTTTCGGACTTCTACGACATTGGTTTCCTGATTCAAATTTTCAACATTCGAAATTCTTTGGGAAGACTCAAATTTTTCTACATTTTGGATTCAAATTTTTAGTTTTCAAAAATCTAAATTTGGTCTTTTAATGTTAAATATCCAAAATTTAAGGTTTTAAGGATACTGCTTTAAAATTTTCAAAATTCTAACGTATCAAAATTTCAAGATCGCGAGTACGTCCGTGATAGATATTTCAAGAGTAATGATCTAAAATCCTCAACATTCAAGGGCAGAGATTAAAAACTTTCAAAATTTTCAATTCAACGTCCGAACATTCAAGGTCAAGATTCAAGATTTGAGGTTTCATGATAATTTAAGATTTGAGTTTTCAACATAACAAATTCCGGATATTTTGCTTTACAAGATTTCAAAATTTTGAAGATTCGTTCGTTGTAAGATTCAAGATCTAAGCTTTTCAATCCAAAACTAGATATTCATGATCAATGGTTTGATCCCATCTAAAATAAGGATCGATCTTTTCAAGATTTATGTTTCGTACTTTTAGAAAGATCCGTATTCAAGTTCCAAATTTCATGATATAAGTTTCTACATCAAAATTCGAAATCCGATGCAAAATTCGAGAGTTTCAAATTTATGTTCACGCTCCAAACATTTCAAAATTCATGATTCGTGAATCTTGCTTTTATAATTTCAAGATTCGACCCTTGCAATTAAAGAGTCAAAATTTACAGGATTCAATTTCAAGATTCAAAATTCAAATATAAGCAGATATTCAAACATTTCAAGGTTTCAGATTCAGTCTTCTGAAAATTATAGATTCAAGGTATATTTCTGTATTATTTACTAGCGCTTTCGTGATGAACGTCCAAAATACATGGTTGAAAATACAAGATTAGGACCTTTAAGGATTTAAAATTCCAGATTCAAAATTTCAAAAAAACGCAAGTAAAAACTCCAAAAAATCCGCGATAGGTAGTTCTACAAATTCAAAGTTCAAAATTTTTAAGATTTAAGATTCGAATATAAATTCCCCAAACCATTGTTCACGTTCTGAACCTTTCATTATTCAAGATCCATTAGTTTAACTTTGGTAATTTCCATATTCGATATTTGCAGATTTAAGATTCGAACTTCACAGAATTCAATTTAAAGTTTAAGGATTCAAAACTACGTATTCGGAGTTCAAAAATTTCAAGATTGAAGATTCAGACTTTCAAAAATCCAGATTCGAAATGCAGACTTTTTTCGATGTCTATATTAGAGCTTTTATGATGAATATCCCCATATTTGGGGCTCAAAATTAGAGAGCGGTGCTTTATCGGAATTAAGATTTCTGGTTCAAAATATCAATAGTCAAATAAGACCAAACTTCTCAAAATTCATGGTTTGAAATTTTGAAGATTCAAACTTTAAAAATCAAAGTCCAAAATTTCGAACCTTTAAGATTTGAAATTTTCACTATCAAGATTTGAACATTGCAATATTCAAAAACTAAATTTCACGTCTTGCAATGTTCGCGCTATCATGATTCAATATTCGAACATTTGACGGCTTAAGCTCCAAAATATTCAAGAATCAAGAAACATATTTAGGATTCCTAACTTCAGCTATTCCTATTAAGTATCTATCCAAGGCTCAATATTTAAGGTTCCATCCTTTCAAAGTTCTAGTTTCACACTTCTACGACGTTGGTTTCCTGATTCAAAATTTTCAACATTCGAAATTCTTTGGGAAGACTCAAATTTTTCTACATTTTGGATTCAAATTTTTAGTTTTCAAAAATCTAAATTTGGTCTTTTAATGTTAAATATCCAAAATTTAAGGTTTTAAGGATACAGCTTTAAAATTTTCAAAATTCTAACGTCTCAAAATTTCAAGATCGCGAGTACGTCCGTGATAGATATTTCAAGAGTAATGATCTAAAATCCTCAACATTCAAGGGCAGGGTTTAAAAACTTTCAAAATTTTCAATTCAACTTCCGAACATTCAAGGTCAAGATTCAAGATTTGAGGTTTCATGATAATTTAAGATTTGAGTTTTCAAGATAACAGATTCCGGATATTATGCTTTACAAGATTTCAAAATTTTGAAGATTCGTTCGTTGTAAGATTCAAGATCTAAGCTTTTTGATCCAAAACTAGATATTCATGATCAATGGTTTGATCCCATCTAAAATAAGGATCGATCTTTTCAAGATTTATGTTTCGTACTTTTAGAAAGATCCATATTCAAGTTCCAAATTTCATGATATAAGTTTCTACATCAAAATTCGAAATCTGATGCAAAATTCGAGAGTTTCAAATTTATGTTCACGTTCCAAACATTTCAAAATTCATGATTTGGGAATCTTACTTTTTTAATTTCAAGATTCGACCCTTGCAATTAAAGAGTCAAAATTTACAGGATTCAATTTCAAGATTCAAAATTCAAATATAAGCAGATGTTCAAACATTTCAAGGTTTCAGATTTAGTCTTCTGAAAATTATAGATTCAAGGTATATTTCTGTATTATTTACTAGCGCTTTCGTGATGAACGTCCAAAATACATGGTGGAAAATACAAGATTAGGACCTTTAAGGATTTAAAATTCCAGATTCAAAATTTCAAAAAAACGTAAGTAAAAACTCCAAAAAATTCGCTATACATAGTTCTAAAAATTCAAATTTCAAAATTTTTAAGATTTAAGATTCGAATATAAAATCCTAAAACCATTGTTCACGTTCTGAACATTTCATTATTCAAGATACATGAGTTTAACTTTGGTAATTTCCATATTTGATATTTGCACATTTAAGATTCGAATTTCACAGAATTCAATTTAAGGTTTAAAGATTCAAAATTCGTATTCGGAGTTCAAAAATTTCAAAATTGAAGATTCGAACTTTTCAAAAATCTAGATTCGAAATGCATACTTCTTTCAACGTATATATTAGAGCTTTATGATGAATATCCCCATATTTGAGACTCAAAATTAGAGAGCGGAGCTTTATCGGAATTAAGATTTCTGGTCCAAAACATCAATAATCAAATAAGACCAAACTTTTCAAAATTCATGGTATGAAATTCTGAAGATTCAAACATTAAAAATCAAAGTCCAAAATTTCGAACCTTTAAGATTTGAACTTTTCACTATCAAGATTTGAACATTGCAATATTCAATAAATAAATTTCGAGTCTTGCAAGGTTCCCGCTTTCAAAATTCAAAATTCGAACATTTGACGGCTTAAGCTCCAAAATATTCAAGAATCAAGAAACATTTTTAGGATTCCTAACTTCAGCTATTCCTATTAAGAATCCAAGGCTCAACATTTAAGTTCCATACTTTCAAAGTTCTAGTTTCGACCTTCTACGACATTGGTTTCCTGATTCAAAATTTTCAACATTCGAAATTCTTTGGGAAAACTCAAAATTTTCTACATTTTGGATCCAAATTTTTAGTTTTCAAAAATCTAAATTTGGTCTTTTCATGTTAAATATCCAAAATTTAAGGTTTTAAGGATCCAGCTTTAAAAATTTTAAAATTCTAACGTCTCAAAATTTCATGATCGCGAGTACGTCCGTGATAGATATTTCAAGAGTAATGATCTAAAATTCTCAACAATCAAGGGAAGAGATTAAAAACTTTCAAAATTTTCAATTCAACGGCCGAACATTCAAGGACAAGATTCAAGATTTGAGGTTTCAGGATAATTTAAGATTTGAGTTTTCAAGATAACAGATTCCGGATATTATGCTTTACAAGGTTTCTAAATTTGGAAGATTCGTTCGTTGTAAGATTCAAGATCTAAGCTTGTTGATCCAAAACTAGATATTCATTATCAATGGTTTGATCCTATATAAAATAAGGATCAATCTTTTCAAGATTTATGTTTCGCACTTTTAGAAAGATTCGTATTCAAGTTTCAAATTTCATGATATAATTTTCTACATCCAAATTCGAAATCCGATGCAAAATTCGAGAGTTTCAAATTTATGTTCACCTTCCAAACATTTCAAAATTCATGATTCGTTAATCTTACTTTTATAATTTCAAGATTCGACCCTTGCAATTAAAGAGTCAAAATTTACAGGATTCAATTTCAAGATTCAAAATTCAAATATAAGCAGATATTCAAACATTTCAAGGTTTCAGATTCAGTCTTCTGAAAATTATAGATTAAAGGTATATTTCTGTATTATTTACTAGCGCTTCCAAAATACATGGTTCAATATACAAGATTAGGACCTTTAAGGATTTAAAATTCCAGATTCAAAATTTCAAAAAACCGCAAGTAAAAACTCCAAAAAACCCGCGATACGTAATTTTAAAAATTCAAAGTTCAAAATTTTTAAGATTTAAGATTCGAATATAAAATCCCAAAACCATTGTTCGCGTTATAAACATTTCATTATTCCAGATTCATGAGTTTAACTTTGGTAATTTTCATATTCGATATTTGCTGATTTAAGATTCGAACTTCACAGAATTCAATTTATGGTTTAAAGATTCAAAACTACGTATTCGGAGTTCAAAATTTTCAAGATTGAAGATTCAGACTTTTCAAAAATCCAGATTCAAAATACAGACTTTTTTCGACGTCTGTATTAGAGCTTTTATAATGAATATCCCCATATTTGGGGTTCAAAATTAGAGAGCGGAGCTTTATTGGAATTAAGATTTCTGGTTCAAAATATCAAATAAGACAAAACTTTTCAAAATTCATAGTTTGAAATTCGGAAGATTCAAACTTTAAAAATCAGAATCCAAAATTTCGAACATTTAAGATTTGAACTTTACACTATGGAGATTTGAACATTGCAATATTCAAAAAATAAATTTCGAGTCTTACAAGGTTCGCACATTCATAATTCAAAATTCGAACATTTGACGGCTTAAGCTCCAAAATATTCAAGAATCAAGAAACATTTTTAGGATTCCTAACTCCAGCTATTCCTAGTAAGTATCCAAGGCTCAAGATTTAAGGTTCCATCCTTTCAAAGTTCTAGTTTCGGACTTCTACGACGCTGGTTTCCTGATTCAAAATTTTCAACATTCGAAATTCTTTGGGAAGACTCAAAATTTTCTACATTTTGGATTCAAATTTTTTAGTTTTCAAAAATCTAAATTTGGTCTTTTCATGTTAAATATCCAAGATTTAAGGTTTAAAGGATCCAGCTTTAAAAATTCCAAAGTTCTAACGTCTCAAATTTCAAGCTCGCGAGTACGTCCGTGATAGATATTTCAAGAGTAATGATTTAAAATTCTCAACATTCAAGGGCAGAGAGTAAAAACTTTCAAGATTTTTCAATTCAACGTCCGAACATTCAAGGTCAAGATTCAAGATTTGAGGTTTCAGGAAAATTTAAGATTTGACTTTTCAAGATAACAGATTTCGGATATTATGCTATACAAGATTTCTAAATTTTCAAGATTCGTTCGCTGTAAGATTCAAGATCCAAGCTTTTTGATCCAAAACTAGATATTCATGATCAATGGTTTGATCCTATCTAAAATAAGGATCGATCTTTTCAAGATTTATGTTTCGTACTTTTAGAAAGATCCGTATTCATGTTCCAAATTTCATGATATAAATTTCTTCATCAAAATTCGAAATCCGATGCAGAATTCGAGAGTTTTCAAATTTATGTTCTCGTTCCAAACATTTCAAAATTCATGATTCGTGAATCTTACTTTTATAATTTCAAGATTCGACCGTTGCAAATTAAAGATCAAAATTTCCAGGATTCAATTTCAAGATTCAAGATTCAAAATTCAAAATTCAAATATAAGCAGATATTCAAACATTTAAAGATTTCAGATTCAGTCTTCTGAAAATTATACATTCAAGGTATATTTCTGTATTATTTACTAGCGCTTTCGTGATGAACGTCCAAAATACATGGTTGAAAATACAAGATTATAGGACCTTTAAGGATTTAAAATTCCAGATTCAAAATTTCAAAAAACCGCAAGTAAAAACTCGAAAAAACCCGCGATTCGTAATCCTAAAAATCCAAAGTTCAAAATTTTTAAGATATAAGATTCGAATATAAAATCCCAAAACCATTATTCAAAATTTCCATATTCGATATTTGCAGATCGAATATTCGAACTTCACATAATTCAATTTAAGGTTTAAAGATTCAAAACTACGTATTCGGAGTTCAAAATTTTCAAGGTTGATGATTCAGACTTTTCAAAAATTCAGATTCGAAATACAGACTTTTTGCGACGTCTATATTAGAGCTTTTATGATTAATATCCCCATATTTGGGGCTCAAAATTAGTGGGCAGAGCTTTATCGGAATTAAGATTTCTAGTTCAAAATATCAATAATCAAATAAGACCAAACTTTTCAAAATTCATGGTTTGAAATTCGGAAGATTCAAACTTTAAAAATCAAAGTCCAAAATCTCGAACCTTTAAGATTTGAACTTTTCACTATCAAGATTTGAACATTGCAATATTGAAAAAATAAATTTCGAGTCTTACAAGGTTCGCGCATTCATAATTCAAAATTCGAATATTTGACGGCTTAAGCTTCAAAATATTCAAGAATCAAGAAACATTTTTAGGATTCCTAACTTCAGCTATTCCTAATACGTATCTAAGGCTCAAGATTTAAGGTTCCATACTTTCAAAGTTCTAGTTTCGGACTACTACGATGTTGGTTTCCTGATTCAAAATTTTCAACATTCGAAATTCTTTGGGAAGACACAAAATTTTCTACATTCTGGATTCAAATTTTTGGTTTTCAAAAATCTAAATTTGGTCTTTTCATGTTAAATATCCAAGATTCAAGGTTTTAAGGATCCAGCTTTAAAATTTTCAAAATTCTAACTTCTCAAAATTTCAAGCTCGTGAGTACGTCCGTGATAGATATTTCAAGTGTAACGATTTAAAATTCTCAACATTCAAGGGTAGAGAGTATAAACTTTCAAGATTCTCAATTCAACGCCGAACATTCAAGGTCAAGATCCATGATTTGGGGTTTAAGGATAATTTAAGATTTGAGTTTTTATGATAACAGATTACGGATATTTTTCTTTACAAGATTTCTAAATTTTCAAGATTCGTTCGTTGTAAGATTCAAGATCTAAACTTTTCGAACCAAAACTAGATATTCATGATCAATGGTTTGATCCTATCTAAAATAAGGATCGATCTTTTCTAGATTTATGTTTCGTACTTTTAGAAAGATCCGTGTTCAAGTTCCCAATTTCATGATATAAGTTTCTACACCAAAATTCGAAATCCAATGCAAAATTCGAGGGTTATCAAATTTACGTTCACGTTCCAAACATTTCAAAATTCATGATTCGTGAATCTTACTTTTATAATTTCAAGATTCGACCCTCGCAAATTAAAGAGTCAAAATAAAATTCAAATATAAGCAGATATTCAAAAATTTCAAGATTTCAGATTCAGTCTTTTGAAAATTATAGATTCATGGTATATTTCTGTATTATTTACTAACGCTTCCAAAATACGTGGTTCAAAATACAAGATTAGGACCTTTGAGGATTTAAAATACCAGATTCAAAATTTCAAAAAAATGCAAGTAAAAACTCCAAAAAACCCGCGATACGTAGTTCTAAAAATTCAAAGTTCAAAATTTTTAAGTTTTTAGATTCGAAAATAAAATCCCAAAACCATTGTTCGAGTTCTGAACATTTCATTATTCAAGATTCATGAGTTTAACTTTGGTAATTTTCGTATTCGATATTTGCTGATTTAAGATTCGAACTTCACAGAATTCAATTTAAGGTTTAAAGATTCAAAACTACGTATTCGGAGTTCAAAAATTTCGAGATTGAAGATTCAGACTTTTCAAAAATCCAGATTCGAAATACAGACTTTTTTCGACGTCTATATTAGAGCTTTTATGATGAATATCCCCATATTTGGGGTTCAAAATTAGAGAGCGGAGCTTTATCGGAATTAAAATTTCTGGTTCAAAATATCAAATAAGACCAAACTTTTCAAAATTCATGGTTTGAAATCATGAAGATTCAAACTTTAAAAATCAGAATCCAAAATTTCGATCATTTAAGATTTGAACATTGCAATATTCAAAAAATAAATTTCGAGTCTTACAAGGTTCGCGCTTTCATAATTTAAAATTCGAACATTTGACGGCTTAAGCTCCAAAATATTCAAGAATCAAGAAACATTTTTAGGATTCCTAACTTCAGCTATTGCTAATAAGTATCCAAGGCTCAAGATTTAAGGTTCCATCCTTTCAAAGTTCTAGTTTCGGACTTCTACGACGCTGGTTTCGTGATTCAAAATTTTCATCATTCGAAATTCTTTGGGAAAACTCAAAATTTTCTACATTTTGGATTCAAATTTTTAGTTTTCAAAAATCTAAATTTGGTCTTTTCATGTTAAATATCCAAGATTTAAGAAGTAATTATTTATAAAACTCAAGTGTTTAAATTTAATTAAACTTAATTAATTAAATTAAACAATCTCATTAAACTAAATTAATTACATTAAGTAATTAATTCCTTAATTAATTTATCAAGTAATTTCTCTCTAACCATTTATAATTGATTATTATTAAATTAATTAATCTAATTAATTATAAAAATTAACTACATTAATTAATTGTTAAATAATCCTGGTTAATGACCTTCATTAACCATCCTAAAATTATTTTATAAAGTAATTAACTTAAATTAATTATCATTTAAATTATCTTTAATCATTCATTAATTAAAGTTAATTATTAAATTAATTAACCTTAAATAAAAACTTAATTACATAACTAATATTCATTTATCATTAATTAATAATATAATTAATGATCTTAATTCCAAATTAATTAATCATTAATCGATTATTAATTCCAAATTTATCTAATTAATTAAATTAATTAATTAATCTTAATTACCTTATTAATTAAATCTAAACATAATTCTTAATCAAATTTCCAAAATAAAACATAACTTAATTATGTTTTAAACAATTTGATTCAAAACAAAGTACTTTTTGAACTTACCCTTAAATTTCAATTTAAATTCAAGTTTAAAATAGAAAAATATTAAACTTATCAAATTTTAAATAATTTGAAACTTATTTAAAATTACAAGTCAAAACAAAAGTTTGACTTAAGAATGCAATCATAAGAATTTGAAGTTAAATTTATTTCAAAATTTTAGAAGTTTCAAATCATTTATGTTTTAAAACTTTCAAATTTAAATCTTCTTTTAAATTTGAAACTAAACTTCATTTTAAACTCAGATTTTCAGATTTTAAAATTTATCTTCAAATCTTGCTTCATATTTTAAAACTTCATTATTTAAAATTTCAACTATTTACCAAATTGAAATAGTTAATTAAGTTAAGAAATTTAAACTTTTATTTCAAAACCTGGGATTTACATTTGAATCTAAAATTCAAACTTGTATTTGAATTTATACTTAATCCTTACTTTAACTAAATCTGCAGAATTTACAATATTTAAAAACAAGATTTTAAATGTCAAAAACCCAGATTTTAAAGAAAACAGAAAAACAGGTTTCAACTCGAAACCTGGAATTTAAAATTCAAAGTAATTCAAACTTGAATTAAGTTTTAAAATTTAGTTTTAAACCTAAACCTTATTTAAACCTATAACTACAGATTTTAAAATTTAAAACCCAGATTTACAACAAAACAGTTTCTTTCTGAAACCTGGAAAACTACAGAGTTCAACCCGAGACAAATCCATTTCTACTTCGGGTTTTATGCTCTCCCACTTCGAGTTACTAACCAACTGACTTCGAGTAAAATTTCAGACCTTCCTTGCAACACAAACAACTTCAATACCACCAAAATCTTCATCGCCAGAATCTCATCACTGTCTCTGATCATCAGTGACGATCAAACTTCAAACAATAACTCACCCATGCCCTACCACAATCACCAGATCGAACAATAAACAAGCGTTCAAAAATTTATCTCTGAAACCCGAAATTCAAAATCCTGGAAGATTTTACAAGGTTCAACACAAAACCTGTCAACGGCCATAAATCGCCACTCCGATCACCTGACATCCAACCTTTTCGGCCTCGCACTCCACTACACACCAACTATCCATACACCAGAAACTAGCACACTCGATCAATCCAACTCTTCAAACCATCTCAATGCACAAACCCATACAAAACTAGGGTTAATTTCTGAAAATCAAAACTGCATCTGTTCTACTCAATAAAATTCTCATTTCAGATTTTTCTAAGGATCTAAACTCCTTACTCTATAACTCAGAAAAGTATTAAGTTTCCTTAAACTACAGATTGCAAGAATTCTTCACAAATTCATATTTTGTTTCAAAAATAAACTGTAGATGAAACACACACCTAAAATTTTCAATACTTGATTTAAAAATCAAGTTACAGTATTTTGATTTATATTACTGAATTATTATATTAATTAGATTGGGTTTGATTTAAAATTGAACATGCATGATGTTCCTACAGTTTCCAGAGTCTAGAAACAAGTTCATTATATTTTTAGTCTGGAATATAGATCAGGAATATAAATTATCAATGGCAACAGGCATTCAACTCATCATATATGCAGACATTTATAAGCACACAAACATAATTTAACTCAAGCAACCTCTTTACAGTTTAAAAAAAATTTAAATGTTACTCGCCTATAAAAAAATGCAGAGCTCAGTTGAATATGCAGAAATAAGAAACATGCAGGCTTGACTCTGTTGAAATCTTGATGAAATGCTCATGCTCCCTCCCTAGTCACTTGCATGTAGATGTAGATGCAGTTTTGCCTATATTTCCTGACCCAAATGCTAGCATGCAAGTAGATTAAGTTGCAAAATCTTCACATGAAGGCAGAGACTTTCATGTCTTCAAATCCATTCCAGGATTTAAACAGAATGCAGGAAAACATGCAGGCTTCATTTTGATTTTGAAATGAAGTGTAGATTTGAATATGCAGATTTTTCTTTGATTTGAGGAAATGCAGATTGATGAATTTGTACAGGGTTTTGGGTAATTTGTATATGCAAATGAGGGATTTAAATATGCTGGGTTTCAGAGATTTGAGGAAATGCAGGTTTATCTTTGATGAGTTTGATCTTTTCTCTTTTGATTTAGGAGAATGAAAATGCAATATGAATGAAATAAAGATGCAAGCTTAACTAAATGGTTTTCAGATTTTAATAAAAGAAAAGAAAATTTTAAAACTAAATTTAACACTTGTCATAAATTAGACACTTGTCTATTTACTCTTTTAAAAATGCAACACATGTTTTCTTTAAAGTAGTTAATACTAATTATAAATAAATGTATATGTTAACTTAGTTTAAGTTGTTAGTTTATTTTAAAATATGTTTATGAATTTATAAAAGAAATAAGAACAACAATGTTTTACAAATTAACTTATACATATTAAAGATTAAATCAATTTAATAATTAAAAATTTATACTTGGGAATTTAAATTCAAAATAAATTTCAAAATCAAATAATTTCAAATTAAGTTATAAATAAAAATTCAATTTGAAATAAAAGCTACCAATTCTTATTCAAAACTTTATTTAAAAATACAATACAATATTGTTTTTATAAATCTCTTATTTCTAAATTAAAAATCATTTTACAAAATATTCATTTTATTAAGCCATAAAACCAATTTGTTGAATTTATTCTAAATTTTAAAACTCAAGCTAATTTATTTTAAAACATTTAATATTTTTCTTATCAATTTTAAAATCATATATTTATTTACGAAATAGTCTTTGAAAACTCAATACTAATTAAAATTAAAACAATACCCATCTAGTTAAAATATAAACCAAAATATTTATATTGTAAACGGAAATCAATTTATATTTTTAAAAGATAAAATAACCAATTTAAATATTCATTGAAGAAGATTATTAAATTTATCTGAATAATTATTAACAGAATACCAATATCAATTTAATTTTTACTACAGATTATTAAATTGATATTGTCAAAAATTCCGGGATGTTACAATCCTTCCCCCTTAAAAGAATTTCGTCCCCGAAATTTAAAACAAAGGTAATTTAATAATCTTATTAAATTTTAATTTTAAACACAAGCATATATCAAACATATGCTAACTATCAAACAACCAATTCAACCAATCAAACAAATCTAATTATCTAGACAAATTCGGGATAGAATTTTATCGAGTTTCCCCAGGCGTATATATATACCGGGATACTCGCTCCAGAGAATCCAAACAAACAATACTATGAAGTTATAAAAGATCCTATTCAACTATATCTATAACACTAGACAAGATATCAGACTACAAACGAGTCTGACTCAACAACCAAGACTCCCAAACTGTTGGTTTCCCAACCAGAGATAGATCACACACGTACTCCGTTCGAGATACGTGAAACTCATCGAATCCCAGTTATCCAAACTGGCAATTCAATCCTGTAGATCAATCACTTATTCTCCAAGATCACAGAAAAGATCCAAAATACTTCAGAGCTAACTTCTCAGACTTACCCAAACTTATAGCTCACTTATGATCGGAGACAACTTATCCAAAAATCAAATCTCCAACTCTAGAGTCCAAATCCCTTCGACTCTTATCCACAAAACTCTTCAGACGATCCTGAGCTGTCTACAAACTTACTGATCAGCTCAACCTTGCTGATACTTCTAAATAAACTGGACTAATCAACTCAACAAAATGATCTTCTCAAGATCAACCAAACCAAGAACTCAAACTCAACTTCTCAATATCAGAAGACAACAACTCCTTCTGTCCAGAAAAGAAAAAGCAGATACACTTCCAAACTGCTTCCGCTGCTCAACTCTGATCCGAAGAAGAAGAAAATGCTGAAGAAGAACGCAACACAAACAGGATAACACACCCCAGAGATATGGTTCAACAAATCCATAAGAAACTTTCAAAAGTTCCTCCAAAACTCCAAGCTGCTACACCAACTCAATCTCCTAGAAACCATTCTTCTAAAAAGCTGAACCCCCGGTACCACTCCTGGAATCCTAGATGATAAGAAAGCTCAAACTCCAGATGCGAACAAAACTCTGACTTCCTGAAGACATCCAAGAAAAACTCAGATAATCCAAGAGAACACTCAAACTTAACCAGCCAACCCATCGAAGAAATGGGTCCACTAATCTGCTTCTGAACTCCACTTCAGAAAAACTGCTAAGCCAATAAAAATCTCTTGCCAACACCGAGAACATTCCAAACTACACTGCTGCCACAGATGCCAAAGAATTCCAAATCAAAGCTCTCCGAGAAACTCGGACTTCAAAGCAAACAGAAACTCAAGCTGACCACAGACACAACACCGAAGCAGACTCGCTTCCTTAACTTGTTCCAAAGAAAACATCTTCGGGAACATCCATAGTCACTGAATCTCATCACGCGGCTACTACTTCTCAAGGTATCAAAATATCATCACTTGCTTCTGCCCAACCAACAGATCCTAACTCTACTCATCCAACTTCAAAAATGAACTCCGAACTTTCACAGGTTTCCATCAGAGATCAATGAAGTTCTTCATCACTACAGAACTTACTCGAGACGGTATTAGGTCTATAGTCTCAACCAATAGACTTCCAACTTCAAACATTCAAACTCCAACCAATGGTAGTCGTGTTACACACACTACTACCCCATCTACCTTTATAACTTATATTGAAAGACCTGAACAGGTAACCCAACAGATAGGTGGAAATATATATATATATATATATATATATATATATATATATATATATATGGTAATATATAAAAATTACAAGTACGCTCTCTCAAGAAAGACACCACTACAGAGCCTGGGTATTCACTCAACCTAATGCTCCCTAAAGAAAGATACACTTCAAAGCCTAGGTATTCACTCAGCCTAATGCTCTGATACCAACTGTGATAGTCTGCAACCATCAATAGCGGCTCACTCGATTGGTAGGCTTTTCAACCATCCCACCCCGCCGTGGCACACATTGGTACCTCGGGTTTGCTTTTACGGCCAGCCCCTCGACTCGCAACCAACCCAGGGCCTTATACTACCCAAAAGGGACATGTAGGGGTAAGAGTCACCCGTTCGCCACCTAGCGCGAAGCGAGAACCCCCTATCACGCTGTAATGAATCAAACCCGATCTCGGTCTCATCGAAATCCAAAGCGTGTCTTTTAGGTCCAAGTTGTTTTAAAGTTTAAAGCAATTCAATACAGTATCTATATACACACAGATAGATAACTCATAAACCATAAATGATAATTATCAAACATTATCAATATCAAATAGATATTCCATATATTATCATCACAATAGATAACCTATGTTATCATCACAATACAACCAACATCCATACCACACAATATCATTTATCTCATTTCAGATATCACAAAGCATCCAAGTCAATTCAATGACATCCATTCATACATAAGCAAAAATTTACTCATCACCATATAATTAATTTAAATGAATTAAATTAATTCTTTACCTCTAATTAATTTAAAATGAATTAAATTAATTACTTCATCTATAATTAATTTAAAATAAATTAAATTAATTACTTCACCAATATATATCTTGCTACTCAATCATTTAATTGATTTCAATCAATTAATCATTCAAAATAAATCATCCTAATTAATCACTCTTGATTAATTACTCTTAATTACATTCATGTAATTATCCTTAATTAATTTCACAAATTAATTATACTCAACTAAACAGTAATTAACCTGTAATTACTTCAATTAATTAATTAATCATAATTAATTCCATTAATCCTTAATTAATTCCATTAATTAATTACCTTTAATTACCTATTATTGATTAATTAATCATAATTAATCAACTTTAATTATATCATTAATTAAAATAATTAATGATCTTTAATTATATCATTAATTAAAATAATTAATGATCTTTAATTATTCCTTAAATTAATTACCCCAAGTAATTAACCAATTAAATTACTATATTAAACCAAATTAATTATCCTTAAATTAATTTCTTAATTAATCCCTTGATTAATTACTAAATTATTAAACCAAACCACCTCATACTTAAACATCTTCACTTAATTACAATCATGTAATTATTAAACAATTACTTAACTAAGTAATTTCCAAATCACTAATTACATAAAGTAATTATTTATAAAACTCAAGTGTTTAAATTTAATTAAACTTAATTAATTAAATTAAACAATCTCATTAAACTAAATTAATTACATTAAGTAATTAATTCCTTAATTACTTTATCAAGTAATTTCTCTCTAACCATTTATAATTGATTATTATTAAATTAATTAATCTAATTAATTATAAAAATTAACTACATTAATTAATTGTTAAATAATCCTGGTTAATGACCTTCATTAACCATCCTCAAATTATTTTATAAAGTAATTAACTTAAATTAATTATCATTTAAATTATCTTTAATCATTCATTAATTAAAGTTAATTATTAAATTAATTAACCTTAAATAAAAACTTAATTACATAACTAATATTCATTTATCATTAATTAATAATATAATTAATGATCTTAATTCCAAATTGATTAATCATTAATCAATTATTAATTCCAAATTTAATTAATTAATTAAATTAATTAGATTAATTACCTTATTAATTAAATCGAAACATAATTCTTAATCAAATTTCCAAAATAAAACATAACTTAATTATGTTTTAAGCAATTTGATTCAAAACAAAGTACTTTTTGAACTTACCCTTAAATTTCAATTTAAATTCAAGTTTAAAATAGAAAAATATTAAACTTATCAAATTTTAAATAATCTGAAACTTATTTAAAATTACAAGTCAAAACAAAAGTTTGACTTAAGAATGCAATCATAAGAATTTGAAGTTAAATTTCTTTCAAAATTTTAGAAGTTTCAAATCATTTATGTTTTAAAACTTTCAAATTTAAATCTTCTTTTAAATTTGAAACTGAACTTCATTTTAAACTCAGATTTCCAGATTTTAAAATTTATCTTTAAATCTTGCTTCATATTTTAAAACTTCATTATTTAATATTTCTACTATTTACCAAATTGAAATAGTTAATTAAGTTAAGAAATTTAAACTTTTATTTCAAAACCTAGGATTTACATTTGAATCTAAAATTCAAACTTGCATTTGAATTTATACTTAATCCTCACTTTAACTAAATCTGCAGAATTTACAATATTTAAAAACCAGATTTTAAATTTCAAAAACCCAGATTTTAAAGAAAACAAAAAAACAGGTTTCAACTCAAAACCTGGAATTTAAAATTCAAAGTAATTCAAACTTGAATTAAGTTTTAAAATTAAATTTTAAACTTAAACCTTATTTAAACCTATAACTACAGATTTTAAAATTTAAAACCCAGATTTACAACAAAACAGTTTCTTTCTGAAACCTGGAAAACTACAGAGTTCAACCCGAGACAAATCCATTTCTACTTCGGGTTTTATGGTCTCCCACTTCGAGTTACTAACCAACTTACTTCAAGTAAAATTTCAGACCTTCCCTACAACACAAACAACTTCAATACTACCAAAATCTTCATCGCCAGAATCTCATCACTGTCTCTGATCATCAGTGACGATCAAACTTCAAACAATAACTCACCCATGCCCTACCACAATCACCAGATCGAACAATAAACAAGCGTTCAAAAATTTATCTCTGAAACCCAAAATTCAAAATCCTGGAAGATTTTACAGGTTTCAACACAAAACCTGTCAACAGCCATAAATCGCCACTCCGATCACCTGACATCAAACCATTCCGGCCTCGCACTCCTCTACACACCAACTATCCATACACCAGAAACTCCACTCGATCAATCCAACTCTTCATACCATCTCAATGCACAAACCCATACAAAACCAGGGTTAATTCTAAAAATCAAAACTGCATCTGTTCTACTCAATAAAATTCTCATTTCAGTTTTTTCTAAGGATCTAAACTCCTTACTCTATAACTCAGAAATGTATTAAGTTTCCTTAAACTACAGATTGCAAGAATTCTTCACAAATTCATATTTTGTTTCAAGAATAAACTGTAGATGAAACACACACCTAAAATTTTTAATACTTGATTTAAAAATCAAGTTACAGTCTATATTTTGATTTATATTACTGAATTATTATATTAATTAGATTGGGTTTGATTTAAAATTGAACATGACTGATGTTCCTACAGTTTCCAGAGTCCAGAAACAAGTTCATTATATTTTTAGTCTGGAATCTAGATCAGGAATATAAATTATCAATGGCAACAGGCATTCAACTCATCATATATGCAGACATTTATAAGCACACAAACATAATTTAACTCAAGCAACCTCTTTACAGTTAAAAAAAAAAATTAAATGTTACTCACCTATAAAAAAATGCAGAGCTCGATTGAATATGCAGAAATAAGAAACATGCAGGCTTGACTCTGTTGAAATCTTGATGAAATGCTCATGCTCCCTCCCTAGTCACTTGCATGTAGATGTAGATACAGTTTTGCCTATATTTCCTGACCCAAATGCTAGCATGCAAGTAGCTTAAGTTGCAAAATCTTCACATGAAGGCAGAGACTTTCATGTCTTCAAATCCATTCCAGGATTTAAACAAAATGCAGGAAAACATGTAGGCTTCATTTTGATTTTGAAATGAAGTGTAGATTTGAATATGCAGATTTTACTTTGATTTGAGGAAATGCAGATTGATGGATTTGTACAGGGTTTTGGGTAATTTGTATATGCAAATGAGGGATATAAATATGCAGGGTTTCAGAGATTTGAGGAAATGCAGGTTTATCTTTGATGAGTTTGATCTTTTCTCTTTTGATTTAGGAGAATGAAAATGCAATATGAATGAAATAAAGATGCAAGCTTAACTAAATGGTTTTCAGATTTTAATAAAAGAAAAGAAAATTTTAAAACTAAATTTTACACTTGTCATAAATTAGACATTTGTCTATTTACTCTTTTAAAAATGCAACACATGTTTTCTTTAAAGTAGTTAATACTAATTACAAATAAATGTATATGTTAACTTAGTTTAAGTTGTTAGTTTATTTTAAAATATGTTTATGAATTTACAAAAGAAATAAGAACAACAATGTTTTACAAATTAACTTATACATATTAAAGATTAAATCAATTAAACAATTAAAAATTTATACTTGGGAATTTAAATTCAAATAAATTTCAAAATCAAATAATTTCAAATTAAGTTATAAATAAAAATTCAATTTGAAATAAAAGCTACAAATTCTTATTCAAAACTTTATTTAAAAATACAATACAATATTGTTTTTATAAATCTCTTATTATTAAATTAAAAATCATTTTACAAAATATTCATTTTATTAAGCCATAAAACCAATTTGTTGAATTTATTCTAAATTTTAAAACTCAAGCTAATTTATTTTAAAACATTTAATATTTTCCTTATCAATTTTAAAATCATATATTTATTTATGAAATAGTCTTTGAAAACTCAATACTAATTAAAATTAAAACAATACCCATCTATTTAGAATATAAACCAAATATTTATATTGTAAATAGAAATCAATTTATATTTTTAAAAGATAAAATAACCAATTTAAATATTCATTGGAGAACATTATTAAATTTATCTGAATAATTATTAACAGAATACCAATATCAATTTAATTTTTACTACAGATTATTAAATTGATATTGTCAAAAATTCCGGGATGTTACATCAATAGGGATTTCTAGACACTTAATCGGACAGATCGACATAATATTGGTTTTAATGTAGGTGAATGAAATAATTTTACCTATTATATTTTCTAGATATAAAGTAAATTTTTATAAAGTCTATATTTGGTTGTATTATATTGATTGTTAGGTAATAAAATTTATAATTAATAGTCGAAATAAGATTTAAAATATACTAATAAAATTGGAAATGTAGAACTTAAGTATGGTTTTAAAGAAATTCTGGTAAGAAATAAGTTGTACTCCCTTCTCTGTCGCTGGAAAATAATTTCGGTGATGAGTGCACGCATCGTCGACTTTCATTTTCAAGTTTCGAAGTGGGATGGCCACTGTAGTAGTTTTACTACAGATTTATTTTTGATAAACAGAAGTAAATTTTTAATTTGTTTTAAATATACTTGGATATAGATAAGTTGTAAGTATACTTATCAATTATTTTAAAATAATTTGAAATTGAACCCGGTATTTAATTCTTAAGTTTCCATTTATTAATAGTTTAATTAATGCAGTGAAACGGAATTTCACTAATAGTTGAAACGCTAAATGAAATAAGAGATTTAATGCTAGGTTATGAATGGAATTAAAGGTAATTTGAACTGTAACCTATGAAACAAAGAATAATATTATTGAATATTAAATTTAATTAAAGGATGAGATAAAACTTGTATAAGTTCATTTGCATTTTCTTTAACATATATAACTTACCAAATATTAAAAAGTTGAAATGTTTAATAAGAAATGTAATGGAATATGTACAAATAAAAGTATGTAATGTAGGGTTCAATAAATTGCTGTTATGAATAAGAATCTAATATTATAATTGTTACAAACCTAAGTTATGACTGAAAGGGCACTTATTAAATATAATAGAACAGTTATAAAGAAATGAAAATAAGTTTAAGAAGGATTGAAGTTATTTATTATAAAATAAATGGAAAGATGAATAAGATAAATAATATTAAGAGGGGAAAAAAATGAACCACCTTAATAAATAAGAAATTGATGCTATAGAGTTATAAACTTAAGTTGAAATTGAAGTATTTCTAAAATTTAATATAATAGAAATGTAAGCGCTAAATAAGTAAATGAAATCTAAGAAATGAATGTAATGCAAATAAATAAATGACTGAAATGAAATTTTGCAAGAAATAAATGTGAATTATAAGAAAACATTATATAAAAAAAACAAATAACAAATGTACGAAACGAAATAAATAATAAATAAATGTGATTTGTTGTTTGGATTTCTTGTTGTTTAGTTTATGGTTCTTTAGGCAAGGATACTTTAAAATTGGATTGGATGAATGAATAATCTATTTAGTTTATCTAAGGCTGTTGAGTAATTGATACGTTAGTAGTTTATTCTTCATTCCGTACAATTTAAAGTTTTGAACCTGAACAACTATTTGTTTGTATGATTGAATGGTTGTTTTGTATTTATTGTGAATGTTGTTTATTGAAATTGATGGTTGTTGTATTGATTTGTTGTTAGTGATGGAAACCACTTAAATATTTCATTTTATATAATGGCTAACCTTTTGGGCCATATAAGTGAAATGCAGGTTATGGAAGCAATTGCTACTGCATTTGGTTTCATAATTAAGCGTATTTGCCCGACAAATCGGTACGGTTTCGGATTACGATTTACAGCGCTATTATATTATTTTTCCGAGTTGAGATATATATTATTTTGAAAAATATATGATATATATTGTTATATCTAGTATTATATGTTCTCCCGAGCCTCTCCGTGTAAAGGAGACTCTGCCAAAATTTTCCGAAAATTTTGGACTTAGAAAATTTGAAAATGCTTTACAAACTTTAATAATTTAAGTAAAAAAAAGATTTAAATGGGTATGAATTGGTATATTTTATTTTGTAAACTTATTTGTTTTTAATATTTTAAGTAAGATTTATTGATTTCTTATTTCTTCTTTTCCCTTCATTTTCCTTTTCGGGGACGAAAAGTTTTGAGTGGGGGAGAGTGTAACGACCTATAAATTTTCGATGTTTTAATTTTGTTATTTTAATAATATTTTATGAGTTAATATTGAAAAAAATAAAATTTTGCAATTTTATAATGGGATAATAACTAAATTTAAACTGAGACAATGTTAATACAAGTTAAGTGTCAACAATCTAAATGAAACTCCAATTCATTGTATTTAAACATGTTATGCTTGGTTATAAAACTAAATATAAGTAACAAATGTAAACATTTAGTTGTTGTACAAAATAGATAGTTAATGGTAATTAAATAAGATCTGCATGGTGTAAGTAATTGTAATATGTGTGGTATTAATGGTTATAGTGGGATATAGAAGGTAATAAATTAATGTTGTTTTGATAATAAATATTACTTAATGATTTTTAATTTCGTAACGGAAGAGTGAATGAGAATTTATGGAAAACATAAATTTATTTTTAAGTAAACAAGAGTATATATTGAACAAGTTTATGATAATTGGATAATGCGGTGTTAATGGAAATTAATTAGTGTTATATATGGAAATTATACCTGGGTGGGTGAGTTGTAGTACAAATGAAAGAAGCAAGTAGGTGATCATTTGTTTAGGTTATTTATCCATTAGTATGTTAAATAAAAAAAATTTGGAAATCAGATCTCAATTAAGGGAAATTAAGTTGTACGTTAATTTGAAATAAAATCTAATAAATATTACATTAATATGAGATGTAGTACAAATAGTTAGGGATTGTCAAATTTGGTAAAAAGGGATTTGACTTACGAAATTTTGTTAATTGAGTTTAAAACCTTAATTAATATGCGTAATTGACAAGATTCACATTTTTAAGTATAACCGTTGATACAAATCTAAGATGTATATAGAAATATTAATGTAATGAAATATAAAACAATGTTAACCATGTTAGTTGAGTGATACTTGATTGAATATTAAGTTGTAATCGAATAAAATCAAATTTATTGGAATTACTTTGCAATTAATTGGATTAATTGCAGTTGACATTTGAACACTCTATTTACTGGAATAATTGACACTAAATTGATATGTGAATTTGCTTTTAGTTATTATAAATATCTAAGGGATTAAAAATGAAAAAAATCTACTAGTTATAAATTTGTGCAGTTATGGTAGATGTGATTGGTCATTTGAAATGATTAATTCTATAAGATGTAATAAATGTTAATTTTAATTATAAAATGAAAATTGGTTGATTAAGGAGTGATAACCAAGCTTTGTTAATTTATTTGAATATTAAATTTAGTAAGACTCGAATAACAAGGGTAAGAATTTAAATAATGGATTTTGGATTTTTATTTTTACAATTTCTAAATTTAATGAAATTGAAATTTAATATTGAAATGTAGATATACATAGGAATAAATAAACCAACTATTTTTGACATTTAAATTTTGTTCGAAGCCTTGTAAATGGTTAAGAAATTTTAAAATGTCGAAATTGGAAATTTTAAGATTGAAATTTAAATTTGGATTTAATTAATTTAATTTTTTAATTTATTTAATTAATATGAAAATAGCCATTTTGGCCACTAACTCGGATTTCAACGAAACTAGTTTCGTCGGATTTGTAACGGTGAATTATAATAGTGTTTCAAGTTTCGTAGCGATCGGACTTGTCGTTTGATCGTACGGCCTCGAAACGTCTTAAAATTTATGCAATTGAAATCAATTTAAATCGATTTGAAAATATTATTTTTAGCATAACTTCTTCATACGATTGAATTTGGACTTCAAACCTTTTCCATTGCATTTAAAATATTTTAAAACACCTGTTTCGATATACGGGTTTAACCAATTTCGTTCCGGGGTCAGAACGGATCCTTAAGAGATGTGAATCTCGAGCATCTTTTAAGTTACTGCACTCATATTTGTCTCTGTTGATTTAACTCACATAAGATCCTTTAGTTCTAACTCGAGTGTTTTGTCTTTTCAATTCGCTCGGGTCAGTCCGAGCGTTTCAGGATTTGAAGATTTAGCTCTGAAGGACGAAAACGAAGATTTGTATTACTATTATCTACTATATTATTCCACTACACCATTTAATTCCGCTGCATTGATATTTATTGGTATGTGAACTCTGATATTTATTATATAAAGAAAAATCAAATGTTTTGTAAACAGTTTAATGAACTGTATAATTATTATTATATTTTATCCTTCCGCTGTGAGATTCTGTTTAGTTTTTTTCTTCTCTGTTTTTCTTATTTACCCCATAACGATCCGCCCTTCCGTATGGCTTGAATTGGCACGTGTGTCGATTTAAAGTGTGCGGAAAGGCGGGACGTTACATGCTATGTATTCGGTGTTCAAAACTTTCAAGATTGAAGATTCAGCCTTTTCAAAAAACTTGATTCAAAATACAAACTTTTTCGACGTCTATATTAGAGCTTTTATGATGAATATCCCCATATTTGGGGCTCAAAATAAGAGAGCAGAGCTTTATCGGAATTAAGATTTCTGATTCAAAATATCAATAATAAAATAAGACCAAACTTTACAAAATTCGTGGTCTGAAATTCTGAAGATTTTTGAAATTCAGATTCAAAAATTTCGAACATTTAATATTTGAACTTTTCACTATCAAGATTTGAACATTGCAATATTAAAAAAATAAATTTCGAGTCCTACAAGTTTGCGCTTTCATAATTCAAAATTCGAACATTTGACGGCTTAAGCTCCAAAATTTTCAAGGTTCAAGAAACATTTTTAGGATACCAAACTTCAGCTATTCCTAATAAGTGTCGAAGGCTCAAGATTTAAGGTTCCATCCTTTCAAAGTTCTAGTTTTGGACTTCTACGATGCAGGTTTCGTGATTCAAAATTTTCAACATTCGAAATTCTTTGGGAAGACTCTAAATTTTCTACATTTTGGATTCAAACTTTCCACGAATCAAGATTCAAATTTTTAGTTTTCAAAAATCTAAATTTGGTCTTTTCATGTTTAAATATCCAAGATTTAAAGTTTAAGGATCCAGATTTAAAATTTTCAAAATTCTTACGTCTTAAAATTTCAAGTTCGCGAGTACGTCCATGATAGATATTTCAAGAGCAATGATATAAAATTCTCAACATTCAAGGGCAGAGAGTAAAAACTTTCAAGATTTTCAATTCAACGTCCGAACATTCAAGGTCAAGATTCAAGATTTGAGGTTTCAAGATAATTTAAGATTCGAGTTTTCAAGATAACAGATTTCGAATATTATGCTTTACAAGATTTCTAAATTTTCAAGATTCATTCGTCGTAAAATTCAAAATCCAATACAAAATTAGCGATTTTTCAAATTTATGTTCACGTTCCAAACATTTGAAACTTCATGATTCGTGAATCTTACTTTGATAATTTCAAGATTCGACCCTTGCAAATTAAAGAGTCAAAATTTACAGGATTCAATTTCAAGATTCAAAATTCAAATATAAGCAGATAGTCAAACATTTCAAGATTTCAAATTCAGTCTTCTGAAAATTATAGATTCAAGTTATAAACTTTTCTGTATTATTTACTAGCGCTTTCGTGATGAACGTCCCAAATACAGGTTCAAAATACAAGATTAGGGCCATTAAGTATTTAAAATTCCAGATTCAAAATTTCCAAAAACCGCCAGTAAAAACTCCAAAAAATTCGCGATTCGATGTTCTAAAAATCCAAAGTTCCCAATTTTAAGATTTAAGATTTAAGATTCGAATATAAAATCCCAAAACCATTGTTCACGTTCTGAACATTTCATTATTCCAGATTCATGAGTTTACCTTTGGTAATTTCCATATTTGATATTTGTATGTTTAAGATTCGAACTACACAGAATTCAATTTAAGGTTTAAAGATTCAAAACTATGTATTCGGGGTTCAAAAATTTCATGATTGAAGATTCGGACGTTTCAAAAATCCAGATTCGAAATACAGACTTTTCTCGACGTCTATATTAGAGCTCTTATGATGAATATCCCAATATTTGGGGCTCAAAATTAGAGAGCGGAGCTTTATCGGAATTAAGATTTCTGATTCAAAATATCAACAATCAAATAAGACCAAACTTCTCAAAATTTGTGGTTTTAAATTCTGAAGATTCAATCTTTTAAAATTCAGAATCCAAAATTTCGAACATTTAAGATTTGAACTTTTCACTATCAAGATTTGAACACTGCAATATTCAAAAAATAAATTTCGAGTGTTACAAGGTTTGCGCTTTCATAATTCAAAATTTGAACATTTGACGGCTTAAGCTCCAAAATATTCAAGAATCAAGAAACATTTTTTGGATTCCTAACTTCAGCTATTCCTAATAAGTATCCAAGGCTCAAGATTTAAGGTTCCATCCTTTCAAAGTTCTAGTTTCGAACTTCTGCGATGTTGGTTTCGTGCTTCAAAATTTTCAACATTCGAAATTCTTTGGGAAGACTCGAAATTTTCTTCGTTTCAGATTCAAATTTTTAGTTTTCAAAAATCTAAATTTGGTCTTTTCATGTCAAACATCCAAGATTTAAGGATTAAGGAACCAGCTTTAAAAATTTCAAAATTCTAACGTCTCAAAATTTTCAAGCTCGCGAGTACGTCCGTGATAGATATTTCAAGAGTAATGATATAATATTCTCAACATTCAAGGGCAGAGAGTAAAAACTTTCAAGATTTTCAATTCAACGTCCGAGCATTCAAGGTCAAGATTCAAGATTTGAGGTTTCAGGATTATTTAATATTTGATTTTTCAAGATAACAGATTCCGGATATTATGCTTTACAAGGTTTCTAAATTTTCAAGATTCCTTCGTTGTAAGGTTCAAGATCTAAGCTTTTCCATCCAAACTAGATGTTCATGATCAATGGTTTGATCCTATCTAAAATAAGGATCGATCTTTTCAAGATTTATATTTCTTACTTCTAGAAAGATCCGCATTCAAGTTTAAAATTTCATGATATAAGTTTCTACATCAAAATTCGAAATCCGATGCAAAATTCGAGAGTTTCCAAATTTATGTTCACGTTCCAAACATTTCAAAATTCATGATTCGTGAATCTTACTTTTATAATTTCAAGATTCGACCCTTGCAATTAAAGAGTCAAAATTTACAGGATTCAATTTCAAGATTCAAAATTCAAATATAAGCAGATATTCAAACATTTCAAGGTTTCAGATTCAGTCTTCTGAAAATTATAGATTCAAGGTATATTTCTGTATTATTTACTAGCGCTTTCGTGATGAACGTCCAAAATACATGGTTCAAAATACAAGATTAGGACCTTTAAGGATTTAAAATTCTAGATTCCAAATTCCAAAAACCGCAAGTAAAAACTCCAAAAAACCCGAGATACGTAGTTCTAAAAATTTAAAGTTCAAAATTTTTAAGATTTAAGATTCGAATATAAAATCCCAAAACCATTGTTCACGTTCCCAACATTTCATTTTTCAAGATTCATGAGTTTAACTTTGGTAATTTCCATATTCGATATTTGCAGATTTAAGATTCGAACTTCACAGAATTTAATTTAAGGTTTAAAGATTCAAAACTATGTATTTGGAGTTCAAAAATTTCATGTTTGAAGATTCGTACTTTTCAAAAATCCACATTCAAAATACTGCCTTTTTTCGACGTCTATTAGAGCTTTTATAATGAATATCCCCATATTTGGGGCTCAAAATTAGAGAGCGGAGCTTTATCAGAATTAAGATTTCTGGTTCAAAATATCAATAATCAAATAAGACCAAACTTTTCAAAATTCATGGTTTGAAATTCCGAAGATTCAAACTTTAAAAATCAGAATCCAAAATTTCGAACATTTAAGATTTGAACTTTTCACTATCAAGATTTGAACATTGCAATATTCAAAAAATAAATTTCGAGTCTTACAAGGTTCGCGCTTTCATAATTCAAAATTCGAACATTTGACGGCTTAAGCTCCAAAATATTCAAGAATCAAGCAACATTTTTAGGATTCCTCACTTCAGCTGTTCTTAATAAGTATCCAACGCTCAATATTTAAGGTTTCATCCTTTCAAAGTTCTAGTTTCGGACTTCTACGATGTTGGTTTCCTGATTTAAAATTTTCAACATTCGAAATTCTTTGGGAAGACTCGAAATTTTCTTCATTTTAGATTCAAATTTTTAGTTTTCAAAAATCTAAATTTAGTCTTTTTCATGTTAAATATCCAAGATTTAAGGTTTAAGGATCCAGCTTTAAAAATTTCAAAATTCTAACTTCTCAAAATTTCAGCTCGCGAGTACGTCCGTGAAAGATATTTCAAGAGTAATGATTTAAAATTCTCAACATTCAAGGACAGGGAGTAAAAACTTTCAAGATTTTCAATTCAACGTCCAAACATTCAAGGGCAGATAGTAAAAACTTTCAAGATTTTCAATTCAACATCCAAACATTCAAGGTCAAGATTCAAGATTTGAGGTTTCATGATAATTTAAGATTTGAGTTTTCAAGATAACAGATTCCGGATATTATGCTTTACAAGATTTCTAAATTTTCAAGATTCGTTCGTTGTAAGATTCAAGATCTAAGCTTTTCGATCCAAAACTAGATATTCATGATCAATGGTTTGATCCTATCTAAAATAAGGATCAATCTTTTCAAGATTTATGTTTCGTACTTTTAGAAAGATCTGTATTCAAGTTCCAAATTTCATGATATAAGTTTCTACACCAAAATTCGAAATCCGATGCAAAACTCGAGAGTTTTCAAATTTATTTTCATGTTCCAAACATTTCAAAATTCATGATTCGTGAATCTTACTTTTATAATTTCAAGATTCGACCCTTGCAAATTAAAGAGTCAAAATTTACATGATTCAATTTCAAGATTCAAGATTCAAATATAAGCAGATATTCAAACATTCCAAGATTTCAGATTCAGTCTTCTGAAAATTATAGATTCAAGGTATATTTCTGTATTATTTACTAGCGCTTTCGTGATGAACGTCCAAAATACATGGTTCGAAATATGAGATTCGGACCTTTAAGGATTTAAAATTCCAAATTCAAAATTTCAAAAAACCGTAAGTAAAAACTCCAATAAAACCCAGGATACGTAGTTCCAAAAATTCAAAGTTCAAAATTTTTAAGATTTAAGATTCGTATATAAAATCCCAAAACCATTGTTCACGTTCTGAACATTTCATTATTCAAGATCCATGAGTTTAACTTTGGTAATTTCCATATTCGATATTTGCAGATTTAAGACTCGAACTTCACAGAATTCAATTTAAGCTTTAAAGATTCTAAACTACGTATTCGGAGTTCAAAAATTTCAAGATTGAAGATTCAGACTTTTCAAAAATCCAGATTCGAAATGCAGACTTTTTTCGACGTCTATATTAGAGCTTTTATGATGAATATCCGACTATTTGGGGCTCAAAATTAGAGGGCGGAGCTTTATCGGAATTAAGATTTCTGGCTCAAAATATCAATAATCAAATAAGACCAAACTTTTCAAAATTCATGGTTTGAAATTTTGAAGATTCAAACTTTAAACATCAGAATCTAAAATTTCTAACATTTAAGATTTGAGGTTTCATGATAATTTAAGATTTGAGTTTTCAAGATAACAAATTCCGGATATTATGCTTTACAAGATTTCTAAATTTGAAGGTTCATTCGTTGTAAGTTTCAAGATCTAAGCTTTTCGATCCAAAACTAGATCTTCATGATCAATAGTTTGATCCTATCTAAAATAAGGATTGATCTTTTCAAGATTTATGTTTCGTACTTTTAGAAAGATCCGTATTCAAGTTCCGAATATCATAATATAAGTTTCTACATCGAAATTCGAAATCCGATGCAAAATTCGAGAGTTTCAAATTTTTGTTCATGTTCCAAACATTTCAAAATTCATGATTCGTGAATCTTGCTTCTATAATTTCAAGATTCGACCCTTGCAATTAAAGAGTCAAAATTTACATGATTCAATTTCAAGTTTCAAAATTCAAATATAAGCAGATATTCAAACATTTCAAGGTTTCAGATTCAGTCTTCTGAAAATTATAGATTCAAGGTATTTTCTATATTATTTACTAGCGCTTTCATGATGAGCGTCCAAAATACATGGTTGAAAATACAAGATTAGGACATTTAAGGATTTAAAATTCCAGATTCAAAATTTCAAAAAACCGCAAGTTAAAAGTCCAAAAAACCCGCTATACGTAGTTCTACAAATTCAAAGTTCAAAATTTTTAAGATTTAAGATTCGAATATAAAATCCCAAAACCATTGTTCACGTTCTGAACATTTCATTATTCAAGATCCATGAGTTTAACTTTGGTAATTTCCATATTCGATATTTGCAAATTTAAGATTCGAACTTCACAGAATTCAATTTACGGTTTAAAGATTCAAATCTACGTATTCGGAGTTCAAAAATTTCAAGACTGAAGATTCAGACTTTTCAAAAATCCAGATTCGAAATGCAGATTCGAAATCCATATTTGGGCCTCAAAATTAGAGAGCGGTGCTTTATCGGAATTAAGATTTCTGGCTCAAAATATCAAAAATCAAATAAGACCAAACTTCTCAATATTCATGGTTTGAAATTCTGAAGATTCAAACTTTAAAAATCAAAGTCCAAAATTTCGAACCTTTAAGATTTCAACTTTTCACTATCAAGATTTGAACATTGCAATATTCAAAAAATAAATTTCGAGTCTTGCAAGGTTCGCGCTTTCATAATTCAAAATTCGAACATTTGACGGCTTAAGCTCCAAAATATTCAAGAATCAAGAAACATTTTTAGGATTCCTAACTTCAGCTATTCCTATTAAGTATCCAAGGCTTAATATTTAAGGTTCCATCCTTTCAAAGTTCTAGTTTCGGACTTCTACGACGTTGGTTTCCTGATTCAAAATTTTCAACATTCGAAATTCTTTGGGAAGTCCCAAAATTTTATACATTTTGGATTCAAATTTTTAGTTTTCAAAAATCTAAATTTGGTCTTTTCATGTTAAATATCCAAAATTTAAGGTTTTAAGGGTCTAGCTTTCAAAATTCTAACGTCTCAAAATTTCATGATCGCGAGTACGTCCGTGATAGATATTTCAGGAGTAATGATCTAAAGTTCTCAACATTCAAGGGCAAAGATTAAAAACTTTCAAGATTTTCAATTCAACGTCCGAACATTCAAGGTCAAGATTCAAGATTTGAGGTTCCAGGATAATTTAAGATTGAGTTTTCAAGATAACAGATTCTGGATATTATGCTTTACAAGATTTCTAAATTTTGAAGATTCATTCGTTGTAAGTTTCAAGATCTAAGCTTTTCGATCCAAAACTAGATATTCATGATCAATGGTTTGATCCTATCTAAAATAAGGATCGATCTTTTCAAGATCTATGTTTCGTACTTTTAGAAAGATCCGTATTCAAGTTCCAAATATCATAATATAAGTTTCTACATCAAAATTCGAAATCCGATGCAAAATTCGAGAGTTTCAAATTTATGTTCACGTTCCAAACATTTCAAAATACATGATTCGTGAATCTTACTTTTATAATTTCAAGATTCGACCCTTGTAATTAAAGAGTCAAAATTTACATGATTCAATTTCAAGTTTCAAAATTCAAATATAAGCAGATATTCAAACATTTCAAGGTTACAAATTCAGTCTTCTGAAAATTATAGATTCTAGGTATGTTTATGTATTATTTACTAGCGCTTTCGTGATGAACGTCCAAAATACATGATTGAAAATACAAGATTAGGACCTTTAAGGATTTAAAATTCCAGATTCAAAATTTCAAAAAACCGCAAGTAAAAACTCCAAAAAACCCGCAATACGTAGTTCTACAAATTCAAAGTTCAAAATTTTTAAGATTTAAGATTCGAATATAAAATCCCAAAACCATTGTTCACGTTCTGAACATTTCATTATTCAAGATCCATGAGTTTAACTTTGGTAATTTCCATATTCGATATTTGTAGATTTAAGATTCGAACTTCACAGAATTCAATTTAAGGTTTAAGGATTCAAAACTACGTATTCGGAGTTCAAAAATTTGAAGATTGAAGATTCAGACTTTTCAAAAATCCAGATTCGAAATGCAGACTTTTTTCGACGTCTATATTAGAGCTTTTATGATGAATATCTCCATATTTGGGGCTCAAAATTAGAGAGCGGTGCTTTATCGGAATTAAGATTTTTGGTTCAAAATATAAATAATCAAATAAAACCAAACTTCTCAAAATTCATGGTTTGAAATTCTGAAGATTCAAACTTTAAAAATCAAAGTCCAAAATTTCGAACCTTTAAAATTTGAACATTTCACTATCAAGATTTGAACATTGCAATATTCAAAAAATAAATTTCGAGTCTTGCAAGGTTCGCGCTTTCATAATTCAATATTCGAACATTTGACGGCTTAAGCTCCAAAATATTCAAGAATCAAGAAACATTTTTAGGATTCCTAACTTCAGCTATTCCTATTCAGTATCTATCCAAGGCTCAATATTTATGGTTCCATCCTTTCAAAGTTCTAGTTTCGGACTTCTACGACGTTGGTTTCCTGATTCAAAATTTTCAACATTCGAAATTCTTTGGGAAGACTCAAAATTTTCTACATTTTGGATTCAAATTTTTAGTTTTCAAAAATCTAAATTTGGTCTTTTAATGTTAAATATCCAAAATTTAAGGTTTTAAGGATACAGCTTTAAAATTTTCAAAATTCTAACGTCTCAAAATTTCAGGATCGCGAGTACGTCCGTGATAGATATTTCAAGAGTAATGATCTATAATCCTCAACATTCAAGGGCAGAGATTAAAAACTTTCAAAATTTTCAATTCAACGTCCGAACATTCAAGGTCAAGATTCAAGATTTGAGGTTTCATGATAATTTAAGATTTGAGTTTTCAAGATAACAGATTCCGGAAATTATGCTTTACAAGATTTCAAAATTTTGAAGATTCGTTCGTTGTAAGATTCAAGATCTAAGCTTTTCGATCCAAAACTAGATATTCATGATCAATGGTTTGATCCCAGCTAAAATAAGGATCGATCTTTTCAAGATTTATGTTTCGTACTTTTAGAAAGATCCGTATTCAAGTTCCAAATTTCATGATATAAGTTTCTACATCAAAATTCGAAAACCGATGCAAAATTCGAGAGTTTCAAATTTATGTTCACGTTCCAAACATTTCAAAATTCATGATTCATGAATCTTACTTTTATAATTTCAAGATTCGACCCTTGCAATTAAAGAGTCAAAATTTACAGGATTCAATTTCAAGATTCAAAATTCAAATATAAGCAGATATTCAACATTTCAAGGTTTCAGATTCAGTCTTCTGAAAATCATAGATTCAAGGTATATTTCTGTATTATTTACTAGCGCTTTCGTGATGAACGTCCAAAATACATGGTTGAAAATACAAGATTAGGACCTTTAAGGATTTAAAATTCCAGATTCAAAATTTCAAAAAACCGCAAGTAAAAACTCCAAAAAACCCGCAATACGTAGTTCTACAAATTCAAAGTTCAAAATTTTTAAGATTTAAGATTCGAATATAAAATCCCAAAACCATTGTTCACGTTCTGAGCATTTCATTATTCAAGATCCATGAGTTTAACTTTGGTAATTTCCATATTCGATATTTGCAGATTTAAGATTCGAACTTCACAGAATTCAATTTAAGGTTTAAGGATTCAAAACTACCTATTCGGAGTTCAAAAATTTCAAGATTGAGGATTCAGACTTTTCAAAAATCCAGATTCGAAATGCAGACTTTTTTCGACGTCTATATTAGAGATTTTATGACGAATATCCCCCATATTTGGGGCTCAAAATTAGAGAGCGGTGCTTTATCGGAATTAAAATTTCTGGTTCAAAATATCAATAATCAAATAAGACCAAACTTCTCAAAATTCATGGTTTGAAATTCTGAAGATTCAAACTTACAAAATCAAAGTCCATAGTTTCGAACCTTTAAGATTTGAACTTTACACTATCAAGATTTGAACATTGCAATATTCAAAAAATAAATTTCGAGTCTTGAAAGGTTCGCGCTTTCATAATTCAAAATTCGAACATTTGAAGGCTTAAGCTCCAAAATATTCAAGAATCAAGAAACATTTTTAAGATAACTTCAGCTATTCCTATTAAGTATCTATCCAAGGCTCAATATTTAAGGTTCCATCCTTTCAAAGTTCTAGTTTCGGACTTCTACGACGTTGGTTTCCTGATTCAAATTTTCAACATTCGAAATTCTTTGGGAAGACTCAAATTTTTCTACATTTTGGATTCAAATTTTTAGTTTTCAAAAATCTAAATTTGGTCTTTTAATGTTAAATATCCAAAATTTAAGGTTTTAAGGATACAACTTTAAAATTTTCAAAATTCTAACGTCTCAAAATTTCAAGATCGCGAGTACGTCCGTGATAGATATTTCAAGAGTAATGATCTAAAATCCTCAACATTCAAGGGCAGAGATTAAAAACTTTCAAAATTTTCAATTCAACGTCCGAACATTCAAGGTCAAGATTCAAGATTTGAGGTTTCATGGTAATTTAAGATTTGAGTTTTCAAGATAACAGATTCCGGATGTTATGCTTTACAAGATTTCAAAACTTTGAAGATTCGTTCGTTGTAAGATTCAAGATCTAAGCTTTTCGATCCAAAACTAGATATTCATGATCAATGGTTTGATCCCATCTAAAATAAGGATCGATCTTTTCAAGATTTATGTTTCGTACTTTTAGAAAGATCCGTATTCAAGTTCCAAATTTCATGATATAAGTTTCTACGTCAAAATTCGAAATTCGATGCAAAATTCGAGAGTTTCAAATTTATGTTCACGTTCCAAACATTTCAAAATTCATGATTCGTGAATCTTACTTTATAATTTCAAGATTCGACCCTTGCAATTAAAGAATCAAAATTTACAGGATTCAATTTCAAGATTCAAAATTCAAATATAAGCAGATACTCAAACATTTCAAGGTTTCAGATTCAGTCTTCTGAAAATTATAGATTCAAGGAATATTTCTGTATTATTTACTAGCGCTTTCGTGATGAACGTCCAAAATACATGGTTGAAAATAGAAGATAAGGACCTTTAAGGATTTAAAATTCCAGATTCAAAATTTCAAAAAAATGCAAGTAAAAACTCCAAAAAAGCCGCGATAGGTAGTTCTACAAATTCAAAGTTCAAAATTTTTAAGATTTAAGATTCGAATATAAATTCCCAAAACCATTGTTCACGTTCTGAACATTTCATTATTCAAGATCCATGAGTTCAACTTTGGTAATTTCCATATTCGATATTTGCAGATTTAAGATTCGAACTTCACAGAATTCAATTTAAGGTTTAAGGATTCTAAACTACGTATTCGGAGTTCAAAAATTTCAAGATTGAAGATTCAGACTTTTTAAAAATCCAGATTCGAAATGCAGACTTTTTTCGACGTCTATATTAGAGCTTTTATGTTGAATATCCCCATATTTGGGGCCCAAAATTAGAGAGCGGTGCTTTGTCGGAATTAAGATTTCTGGTTCAAAATATCAGTAGTCATATAAGACCAAACTTCTCAAAATTCATGGTTTGAAATTCTGAAGATTCAAACTTTAAAAATCAAAGTCCAAAATTTCGAATCTTTAACATTTGAACTTTTCACTATCAAGATTTGAACATTGCAATATTCAAAAAATAAATTTCGAGTCTTGCAAGGTTCGCGCTATCATAATTCAAAATTCGAACATTTGACGGCTTAAGCTCCAAAATATTCAAGAATCAAGAAACATTTTTAGGATTCCTAACTTCAGCTATTCCTATTAAGTATTTATCCAAGGCTCAATATTTAAGGTTCCATCCTTTCAAAGTTCTAGTTCCAGACTTCTACGACGTTGGTTTCCTGATTCAAAATTTTCAACATTCGAAATTCTTTGGGAAGACTCAAATTTTTCTACATTTTGGATTCAAATTTTTAGTTTTCAAAAAACTAAATTTGGCCTTTTAATGTTAAATATCCAAAATTTAAGGTTTTAAGGATACAGCTTTAAAATTTCAAAATTCTAACGTCTCATAATTTCAAGATTACGTCCGTGATAGATATTTCAAGAGTAATGATCTAAAATCCTCAACATTCAAGGGCAGAGAATAAAAACTTTCAAAATTTTCAATTCAACGTCCGAACATTCAAGGTCAAGATTCAAGATTTGAGGTTTGAGGATAATTTAAGATTTGAGTTTTCAAGATAACAGATTCCGGATATTATGGTTTACAAGGTTTGTAAATTTTGAAGATTCGTTCGTTGTAAGATTCAAGATCTAAGCTTTTTGATCCAAAAATAGATATTCATGATCAATGGTTTAATCCTATATAAAATAAGGATGGATCTTTTCAAGATTTATGTTTCGCACTTTTAGAAAGATCCGTTTTCAAGTTCCAAATTTAATGATATAATTTCTACATCCAAATTCGAAATCCGATGCAAAATTCGAGAGTTTCAAATTTATGTTCACCTTCCAAACATTTCAAAATTCGTGATTCGTGAATCTTACTTTTATAATTTCAAGATTCGACCCTTGCAATTAAAGAGTCAAAATTTACAGGATTCAATTTCAAGATTCAAAATTCAAATATAAGCAGATATTCAAACATTTCAAGGTTTCAGATTCAGTCTTCTGAAAATTATAGATTAAAGGTATATTTCTGTATTATTTACTAGCGCTTCCAAAATACATGGTTCAAAATACAAGAGTCAAAATTCAAGATTCAAAAAACCGCAAGTAAAAACTCCAAAAACACCCGCGATACATAGTTTTAAAAATTCAAAGTTCAAAATTTTTAATATTTAAGATTCGAATATAAAATCCCAAAACCATTGTTCGCGTTATAAACATTTCATTATTCGAGATTCATGAGTTTAACTTTGGTAATTTTCATATTCGATATTTGCTGATTTAAGATTCGAACTTCACAGAATTCAATTTATGGTTTAAAGATTCAAAACTACGTATTCGGAGTTCAAAAAATTCAAGATTGAAGATTCAGACTTTTCAAAAATCCAGATTCAAAATACAGACTTTTTTCGACGTCTATATTAGAGCTTTTATGATGAATATCCCCGTATTTGGGGTTCAAAATTAGAGAGCGGAGCTTTATCGGAATTAAGATTTCTGGTTCAAAATATCAAATAAGACCAAACTTTTCAAAATTCATGTTTTGAAATTTTGAAGATTCAAACTTTAAAAATCAGAATCCAAAATTTCGAACATTTAAGATTTGAACTTTCCACTATGGAGATTTGAACATTGCAATATTCAAAAAATAAATTTCGAGTCTTACAAGGTTCGCGCATTCATAATTCAAAATTCGAACATTTGACGGCTTAAGCTCCAAAATATTCAAGAATCAAGAAACATTTTTAGGATTCCTAACTCCAGCTATTCCTATTAAGTATTTATCCAAGGCTCAATATTTAAGATTCCGGATATTATGCTATACAAGATTTCTAAATTTTCAAGATTCGTTCGCTGTAAGATTCAAGATCCAAGCTTTTCGATCCAAAACTAGATATTCATGATCAATGGTTTGATCCTATCTAAAATAAGGATCGATCTTTTCAAGATTTATGTTTCGTACTTTTAGAAAGATCCGTATTCATGTTCCAAATTTCATGATATAAATTTCTTCATCAAAATTCGAAATCCGATGCTGAATTCGAGAGTTTTCAAATTTATGTTCTCGTTCCAAACATTTCAAAATTCATGATTCGTGAATCTTACTTTTATAATTTCAAGATTCGACCATTGCAAATTAAAGATCAAAATTTCCAGGATTCAATTTCAAGATTCAAGATTCAAAATTCAAATATAAGCAGATATTCAAACATTTAAAGATTTCAGATTCAGTCTTCTGAAAATAATATATTCAAGGTATATTTCTGTATTATTTACTAGCGCTTTCGTGATGAACGTCCAAAATACAAGGTTGAAAATACAAAATTAGGACCTTTAAGGATTTAAAATTCCAGATTCAAAATTTCAAAAAACCGCAAGTAAAAACTCCAAAAAACCCACGATTCGTAATTCTAAAAATCCAAAGTTCAAAATTTTTTACTCCCAAAACCATTGTTCAAAATTTCCATATTTGATATTTGCAGATTGAATATTCGAACTTCACATAATTCAATTGAAGGTTTAAAGATTCAAAACTACGTATTCGGAGTTCAAAATTTTCAAGGTTGAAGATTCAGACTTTTCAAAAATTCAGATTCGAAATACAGACT